>CM036753.1:70963864-71668864 GCA_020796225.1 Arion vulgaris | reverse complement strand
CATTGCTTTCTGAACGGTGAGGTCTATTTTTACCTTTTGTAAAATCTCACGGAAACGAATTTGCCTCCAAACTTGCCCACCGTGGGGTTTGAACCAGGTACACCTGGTTTCGTGATCAAGCTCACTACCGCTCTAGCTACAGACACTCACAAATTCATTAGAAGATTAAAATAAATTTCCGACAAAATTGTTACCATCTTCCTAGTTTCATCGAGATGCTCGTCAGTGCAACGGAATGTGTACACTGCGGCTAAGATATTTATGTGCAAGAAATAAATATGGACACACATGGTTATTTACAGAAGTGCAATGATGGTGACATTCAATCAATAGTTTTAGCAGTCGGATCCTTAAAGAATCGTTGGTTGACGCTAATTTCTTCTTCTTCTTCTTTGCGTTCGTTCTTTTCAACCAATTTTAATCACTCTTTGTGATATGTTTGATCTTTGCCAAGAACGTGTATACGTTGCACATTGGTTTGGTAGGCCCCTAAACGCATAGACTTCTACACGTTTAGGACACATGCATCCGATTTCATCCAAACATCCTTAATCGCCTCTTACGACATGCATGGCAGGTAACAGTGGTTCTATTCTTTACACCCCAAATTTGGGCCCCGGTGACCAACGGGCGACAAGTCTATGTGTTTAGGGGCCTTCCAAAACCAACGTGCAACGTATACACGTTCTTGGCAAATATCAAACAAAGATTAAACAAGCACACACGAGATCACTACGTCCCCCACCCCACCCCCACACTATATAAAGAAGTAAATGGTGGAAGAGAAGAAGAAGATCTGCATAAGCTATGGTACGTTTTCCAGTTTTTGTTTGTGAGTAAAAACTAGATGGTGATATTGTAACTGCCGAGAAATCTGGTTGGTTGACTGGATAGTTAATTAGTAAGTTATCAGATTATCCTCATTGCACACGGGATTTTTGGAGCAAGTGTCAGCTGTGATCATCTATCCTTACGCTATTTCACATTATGTTAACTTAACTGCATACCCTTTACAGGACTTTGCGAATCAACTCCCAGCTTTTTAACGCTATTTGTGATTTTTCTAGGCAATATTACGTTCAGTAGTTTGCCATTGTGGCGTCTGTGGCCTAGGGGTTAGTGACTCGGCCTATTAACCTCGACGTTCTGAGTTCGAATCACGCTGCGGACAGTTTGGTTCCAAATTGTTACTCGTGGATTTTAACAAAAGGACGATGGCACCACCCGTTCAGAAAGCAATGACAAATGATAATGCCTACAAAACTCACAAACAGCGTTACAAAGCTGGGGTTGATTCGCAAAGTCCTGTAAAGTATATGCACTTCATTTTTATTTAGTTTGCCATTGCTTTTGATTCAATTCGAAACAATTTGTAACCAAACTGTCCGAAGCATCATTCGAACTCAGAACGTCGGGGTTAAAAGTCCGAGTCACTATCCCCTAAGCAACATACGCCACTATTTCAGATTAAATTGTATCCAAACATCTGCTGTACAGCGTGTTTAGCATAGCAAACGAACAATCATACAGCAGAAAAATAGCGCTTCAAAGATACATTGAAAATATCTCTGATAGTCGTCTACCTCCCTTATTGTGTGACCCTTGGTAATGAAAGTTTTATTTGGGGCTGTAGCATTACTTTTTCTTCTGCTTCTTCTTCTTCTTGCGATCGCTGTTTTGATGATTATAACGTCAGACGCGTTCTTATTTCTTCTTCTTGCGATCGCTGTTTTGATGATTATAACATCAGACGCGTTCTTATTTCTTCTTCTTGCGATTGCTGTTTTGATGATAATAACGTCAGACGCGTTCTTATTTCTTCTTCTTCCGATCGCTGTTTTGATGATTATAACGTCAGACGCGTTCTTATTTCTTCTTCTTCTTCCGATCGCTGTTTTGATGATTATAACATCAGACGCGTTCTTATTTCTTCTTCTTCTTGCGATCGCTGTTTTGATGATTATAACATCAGACGCGTTCTTATTTCTTCGTTGATCGGTCTTTTCTACCATTTTGATCATTCTTGTTGTGATATATAAACAGCCTATGCCAAGACCGGTGAGCCGCGGTAGCGTAGTTATTAGCGAACTCGTTTCTCAAGGCTGGTGGTCTGGGTTCAACTCCAGCAGTGTGCGCAGTTTCCTGACCGCGACGGCTCTCAAGTCGACTCAGCCTCAACTGGGTACCAGACGTACTCTGGGAAAGTAAAGGCGGCCGGTATGATGCTGACCACATCACCCATCGTGTGCCGACGGTCAATGAAAATACAGGCCTAACACTGTATTGCCCTATATACCACGAGGTATGAAATGGTTCATTTACTTTTTTTACTTTTATGCCAAGACCGGTTTTTTACGTCACATCATTCAGCGCCATTTCGAGCTCTGGTGCTTATCCTTCGGCGATGTTTCTGGTTTCAACCAGCAAGACGTGTTCTTATGAAGTCAACTGTTGTCTGGAACTCATCTCTGGTGCTATGTAGTTTTCAATGTAGTGTTGTATTGTAGGGCCAGCATCCCTGTCTAGGGAGGACGTAAACGTGACAATCTTGCAGCATATGATGTTTGATCTGAAATGGTACAGGCACACAGAGAGGATGGTGACAAATGTGATGTCTCCTCTCATGTGTTGAGCAAGCTGTACAGCTGTACATTTTTTCTGAAACATATAGTAAGGAGCTATTTACACAGATTAGCTAATAATAATAATAATACTGTTACTATTACTACTACTACCACTACTACTATTACTACTACTATGTCTACACTACTACTACTACTACCACCACTACTACTACTATTACTACCACTACTACTGCTACTAACATTACTAATACTATTACCACTACTACTACTACTACTACTACTAACATTACTACTACTACTACCACCACTACTACTACTACTACCACCACTACTACTACTATTACTACCACTACTACTGCTACTACTACCACTCACCCTCTACTACTACTACTACCACTACTACTACTACTACTAACATTACTACTACTACTACCACTACTACTATCACCACTACTACTACTACTACCACCACTACTACTGCCACCACTGCCACTACTACTACTACTAATAGTAATAGTAATAATAATACTGCTACTAATATTACTACCACTACTAATACTACTACTACTAGTACTACTACTACTGCTGCCACTGCCACTACTACTACTACTAATAATAATAGTAATAATAATACTGCTACTAATATTACTACCACTACTAATACTACTACTACTAGCTACTACCACACTACTACTACCACTACTGCTACTACCACTACTACTACTACTACTAATAATAATAATAATAAAACTAATAATAATAATACCGCTGCTACTACCAGTACTAATAGAAAAATACCAACTACTAAACTACTGCATTCATCCACATTTGCTTCCTATAACCACAGCTACATGCCGTGACAGCAAACATAATTTTTATTGAAGAAAAATAATAAATTAACTGTAGATTGATACACCAACAGCATCCACTAAATCTTATCTTTTGACCAGCTTTTGCTGGCAATAAAAAAAATGTGGTTATCATTAGATTTAGTATTTTTTTTATCCGTCGTCCTCAATGTCGTCTTGACAATGTACTGACAATTCTTTGAGACATTTGTTTTCAGACTGATGGGCAGGGAAGGATGGGAAACACTGCGGCTGTTCCGTCAAGAAGCGGTGTCACAACGAGGGCCACGACCATAATTATCTGTGTTTCGATACCTGGTCTACCATCCTGGAAGGTAATTTGTACCAGCAATTTAAGAACTGAAATGGTCGCAGTCGACAAGGTTTGGAACGCGATACCTGGAGTCTGCATCTTGGGAAGCTTTGCGGGAAAAACAGAGAAGGACCTTTTATAGAAAGGTGACTGCAATAAATGGTGGAGATTTATAATTTGTGGTTGGGAACAGGGACAGGGGAACGAGCTTTATGACAGTTGTGGTGGCAAGGAATGAGGTAGAGACGTTTTAGAAACTGAGGATAATGTATGGAGATATTTGGGGTAATTTGTGTCAAACAGAGGGCCGAAGGTGAAACGATACTAAAGTCTCTTGTGAATGGAAGTCAGAGGGTGTAATTGGAATACACGAGGTGTTGTGTGATGAAAGTCAGTTTGAAGGGTGGCATAGATCATAGATAAGAAACATGTACTCAGATTAAGTTACCAAGGAGGTATTGAAGAGTGGCAGAGATAAGAAATATACACTAAGGTTAAATTACCTTCAAGGTATGGAAGGGTGACAAAGATAAAAAAGAAATGTGTGCTAAGTTTAAATTACAGTGGCGATCGGCATCATGGAAAGTAGCAAGCATAATCTTGCATGCAGGAAGCGATATGGAAGCGAAAGTTTTTTCTGCATTATAATCGGTGGAATAACATGTGTGAGCATGGCTTCCGATAATATACAGCGGGCGGGCTCAGGTAAAAATTCTAGTAAATAAGACCACAACTGTCGCGTGATCCTCTCATTCGAATGTTGTTGTATATAGACTAATTCATACCCAACTGAGATGGGTCGGTCACGTTGCTCGAATGCCTGATAAACGCATCCCAAAACAGTTGATGTATGGCAAACTTGAAGGGGGCAGACGTTTAGCTGGTGGACAGAAAAACGCTTTAAAGACACTCTTAAAGTGTCTCTGAAATGCTTCGATATAGACAATACGTGCTGGGAACCCCTTGCGCAAGATCGCCAAATGTGGCGCTGTAACAACAAAGAGGAACCCGAATAGCTGAGAATCATCGTATTGTTGAGTCACAGAGAAAACGAGCAGCGCGAAAAGACAGAGCACACAACACGCACATGTCTAACCTTGATCATGTATGCCCCACCTGTGGTCGGGGATTCCGTTCTAGGATTGGACTCTACAGTCACCTCCGCACACACCAGAGAGGTGCAACAGTACACGTCTGAGATTGTTGTCATCATCGCTTCCGATGGACGGCTATTATTAACTCATATTGAAAACAATACAACATGTTAAATCAATTTGATATTATGTTACGAGTTGAAAGTTACGGAATGTTAGTATTATTAACACTTTTCATCAATAAATATCCAGGATCGTATAGCGTTGAGTAAAAATTGAAAAAAAGCATACAGTGATATTAAACATATACAAAAACTAGCCACCATTAAACAGGAATTTTTGATTTCCCATCTGAGCTAGTAGGTCTTATGATGCCGGGGACCACGGTCTGAGCTATAATCGAAAGTTAATGTTTTTTGTTTGCGTTAGTTCTATTAACCAAGTTATATTTTTAAGGGAAGGGAAAAAGTAAAGGAACCCTTTCATACCTCGTGGTATATAGGGCAATACAGTGTTAGGCCTATATTTTCATTGACCGTCGGCACATGATGGGTGATATGGTCAGCATCACGTCGGCCGCCTTTACTTTCCCAGAGCATGTCTGAGGCTAGGTTGACCTGAGAGCCGTCGCGGTCGGGAAAAATTCCGCGCTCACAGCGGGAGTTGAACCCAGACCACCAGCCTTGAGAAGCGAGTTGACTAACAACTACGCTACCGCGGCTCTCATATTTTTAACACTGTATGTAAATTTGCTGTAGTTGCTTTTCATGTTGATTATAAAACAGTGAAATTTCATACCATCTTAGAATAAATATCTTACAGTTACTCGTCTGTACAAATCTGTGTCTCACTACAAGCAGTCTCACTATGGAAATCATGGCGGTTACCAAAGCGATGATTTGGCTAGAATCACAGACTTTTATCCATGCATGTTTTCTCAGTGACTCAATGAGTATGCTCAGGAAGATTGAAACAGGATGGGCTAGGAGACATTGGATAGAATCGCTGGGAGGTCTAAGCTGACAAAGATCAGTTTTATTTTTGTACCAGGGCATGCAGGTGTAAGGGGAATGAACGTGCGGATAGGCTTGCAGGTATGGCTGCTGTCCAAAGCGGACGAGCAATGGACCAGGCTGATATTATAAATTCCTTAAGGGAGAGAGGGCGTGTACATGATTCACGTAATAGCGGTGCATCCACAACACTAACCAGACTGCAAGAACTCAAAGTTAAGTGTGGTGTAGCTCGACAAGAACGCTATGCTGGCAGACAAAGAAGAATTGTAAACCAACAAAGAACCGGTGTCGTTAGTCGCCACACCTGATGGACATACTGAGGGAGAGATCGGAGCACTTATGGACTAATTTGTTCGACGTGCAGTGATGGTGATCCGACGACTAAACTAAACAAATCTGTGTCTTGTTAGATAATATTCGTACAATTCGGTCAATATTTGGATGTTCCTGTCATACACACTACAGGAGTTTAACGGGGGGCTCAAAATACTCACGTTTTTCAGCGAAAAACCCACCGAGATCCCCAAAAATGACTAACTTGTTTGATGCACAGCCAAATCTAATATTGAGTCACATAGCTGACCGGGAAACCCTGATCTAGTTTTGAGTTTTGGCAGCTGGTTTTTGTATACGTTTAATAGAACACTGCAGCCATTTTTGCAATTTTGCTCAATTTTGAGTCTATGGTTATTTATTGATGAAAAATATTAATAATACTGATATTCCTTATTGTTAAGCTTCACTTGTTACATAATATAACCAAGATTTAGTATTTTGTGTTGATTTAAAAATGAATTCATCTTTATACAACAATACTGGAATACTAGATCACGTGACTGTTGTGGCCTTATTTACTAGAATTATTACCTGAGTCCGCTGTGGCCGTATGGTTATCGAAGGTTACGGTTGATCTTCTTCTTCAATGATCCACCTGTTCTTGAGCTCTTGTATTTCAGCTCTTGTTTTATGCAATGTAGGAGTTACTGCATGTGTTTGTAAGTTGATAGGAGCGAACACAAACAAACAAACAAACAAACAAACAAAATAAACTATTAAGTAAAAGACAATTCTGAAGTCGGAAAAGGTTCGTCTGTATGGCGAGAAAACCAAGAAAATGGTAAGCAGACTTTCACGCAAAAATCAATCAGAAACGTCACAACAGACTCAATGGCTACGTCTGAATTTATAGCGGGCGATCGCAGAATAATAAGAAGAAGTAAATCTTCTTTGCGTTCGTTCTTTACGACCAATTTTAATCACTCTTTTGTGATATGTTGATCTTTGCCAAGAACGTGTATACGTTGCACATTGGTTTGGTAGGCCCCTAAACGCATAAGACTTCTACACGTTTAGCACACATGCATCCGATTTCAGCCAAACCTCCTTAGTCGCCTCTTACGACATGCGTGGCAGGTAACAGTGGTTCTATTCTTTACACCCCCATTTGGGCCCCGGTAACCACTCGGGGAAGAAGAAGTAAATGATGCCAGATGTTCCTCCACATGACACAAATGATCAAAGACAACAATAAAAGTGATGAATTAAGTAGTACCATCATGATGATTTATAGATTACGATGTCTAATGTATATTGAAAGAATGGCAGAGAATAGATAGCGTAAAATTGTAAATAGAAAAAAAAGATGAAAATGGGAAGAAACCACGAGACAGATCACGGAAACGATGGAGAAATAATATTGAAATAACCTAGAACTACTTGCAGTTAACAATTGGAAAGGGACGGTTAAGATCAGAGATGAATGAAGTCGGGCGATATCTGCAACAACGAACCTCGAAGAAGAATCGGAAAGCTGAAGAAGACAACGACGAATTGATGAAATCATAGGCGGAGGGAGATATTGAATCAAAAAGTTAATTCTTTCGTTAACGTTTAAAGCCCAGGACTGGCGTCATGGGGCGTCCATACGTTAAGGCGGATAGTTGGTCGCAAGTACTCCCCAACCAACTGAAAAATGGCTGTTTGATAAAACACTAAGATTGAATGTTCTGGTGATAACTTCTTCATCAAACACTTCATATCGACCACTTGTTAACCACTATTTGTGATTTGTATGGGATCTGAGCCTAAGAGTGAATGTACATTGTACCAGTTATGCGCCTACAAGTAGGCCAGCACATCCGATTTCTGCAACGCTTTTTATTTACAAGAGTAGCTTCCCTACCTCAGTCGCCTCTTACAACATGCTTGTAGGTCGCAGTGGTACTATTCTTTGCCCTCCTTGACATCCCCATCAACACACGGACGAAGCCGAGAGACGACACTCTTAGCCTCAGATCGGCGTCCTATCATTGTCATAAATATCTATTTGTTTTCTAGAGAATTAAAGCCTCTTTAAGCTGAGAGACGACACTCTACGCCTCAGATCTGAGTCTTATCACTGTAATAAATATTTATTTGTTTTCTAGAGAATGAAAGCCTCTTTAAGCTGAAAGACGATCTCGTCCTAATGTTAAAAATTAGATGCGGAAAATTAAAGACTCTTTAAGCTGAGAGAAAGCACTCTCAATGTAAGACCGGAAGTGCTACAGCTGAAGAAATATGATATTCGTTGTATGTACAGGCAAAGTTAGTCTTTCTGAATGTAAAAAAAAAGTTTCAGGAGCAATGACTATTTGTTTAGAATGGGTTTATTTTCTCAAGACCACTACATTTACACTGAATACAAACAATTAGGAGGAAGGGGGGATTAAATGATCTAAATCCGAAATATTTACTTCATTGCTCCGAGTTTTACCCGAATCGGCTCGGTTCCTCTCTGCAGAAATGACCCGCCATCTGCAAATATGAAAATGCAAACTTGTCATCCACAAAAGATATGTAGAAACTCTGTTAACGTGGGTGAAGCTATAATATTCTGTCTCAAAGAGTATTCTCATGAATGTTAAGTTTCATTCTTCTACGCCCCTGAGTAGTAAGTAATACCACAGGTAT
Organism: Arion vulgaris; assembly: GCA_020796225.1. NCBI lineage: Eukaryota > Metazoa > Mollusca > Gastropoda > Stylommatophora > Arionidae > Arion > Arion vulgaris. The sequence goes on along the minus strand of CM036753.1, from coordinate 71,660,056 downwards.
AAAAGTGTTGTCGAATGATTTATAGTGATATCGAATGATCGAGTTTGATCATCACCAATTTCTACTTTACTTGGAAGTTTGAGAGACTGCTGGTTAGCTCACTAGAGATAGTATTAAATTATTGTGAACTTTAGTCTAACATTATTGCTGAACGATTGCAGATAAAACTGAATGATGAAACTTCAATTCGTCAGCTAACATGTGTTGTCATGACAAAGTTAAAGTAAAAGCATTGTTACTAGATTCTCGATTGTTTCTTTTAAGTTCAGGTCATTGTTCAAGAAAGATCATCACGACTGTCACCAGAACGATGACTTCAGTTTTTCTTTAGGCCCAGACGATATTTTTATAAAGGCCAGGAGGCATCACTCCTAACCGATTGTTGTTGATAAGAGAGAGAGCAACGCCATGATAACAGATCTGATTGTCACGTGTTCAAATCTTTGCGTTCGAGTATGTTATTCATCGGCCTCTTTGTTTCAGTAGACAGCGGGTTTTACGTCACGTAATGTGTTCGGGTGGTGGCGTCTGTGGCTTAGGGGATAGTGACTCAGTCTATTAACCCCGACGTTCTGAGTTCGATCACGCTGCGGACAATTTGGTTGCAAATTGTTTCGCGTCGATTTTTACAAAGGACGATGGCGCCACCCGTTCAGAAAGCAATGGCAAACTACTAAACGTAATAATGCCTAGAAAAATCTCAAACAGCGTTAAAAAGCTGGGTTTAATTAGCAAATTCCTGTAAAGGATATGCAATTAACTTTTTATGTGTTCGGTGTTGAGTCATATCGTTCATATCTGGGGGCTGTAGTGGCCTATTCGGCAATATTTGCCACGTTTCTGCAGGTAAAACTGGTGACTGGAGCTTCCTCTTACTCTTCTTCTTTGCGTTCGTTCTTTACGACCAATTTTCATCACTCTTTGTGATATGTTTGATTTTTGTCAAGAACGTGTATACGTTGCACATTGGTTTGGTAGTCCCTAAACGCATAGACTTCTACACGTTTAGGACACGTGCATCCAATTTCAGCCAAACCTCATTAGTCGCCTCTTACGACATGCATGGTAGGTAGTTAGTTAGTTTGTTCCTTTCGTGCCAAAGGCGGCACATAGGGCAGAGGTTTTTGATCTCCATGTGATACGGTTCTTTGCTAGCAGTTGGAGATCTTGTATTGTTTTACATCCCAATAGTTTGCTTTCTTGTTGGATGGTTCTTCGAAGAGTGGTCTTTGGTCTTCCACGTTTTCTTTTCCCAACTGGTGACCACATGGACTTGTCGATTTAGTCTCTTTTCGTCTGATCTAAGAACATGACCTAAATATTTCCACCTTCGTTTCCTTATAATATTTGATACGGGTTGTTGGTGTGTTCTATCTCTCACTGTGTTGTTAGAAACGAAATCACTCCATTTTACTTTTAATAAGTACATTTTACATGGTAGGTAACAGTGGTTCTATTCTTTACACCCAAAATTTGGGCCCTGTAACCACTCGGGCGAGGTGACTGCAGCTGATGAAGAAGATGGTCTCTCGCCTCTCTTTGTCCGGATACGTGATGGCGTTTCTAATTCTCTTCAATTTTTGAGCATCCCTAACTACCGCTCCCCATGCTAGTCTGTTTCTGGCCAACATCTCCCAACTAGTTTTCTTAATACCGCATGATGATACATCACTCTTATAGGTGTCAATGAAGCGTTCAAGTATGTCATCATCAAATAGCTAGTCCTGAACAGAACTTTGCCACTTTCACAGTTCTTTCGAATTTCTTTTCTTGTAGACCAGATGTCCCGCCTCTGCAGTTGTCATGATCAAACCACCAGTTAAATCCCGAATCCATCTTCTCCGTGGTCTTCCTCTTCTCCTCTTTTTCTGGATGCCTCCTTTCTTGATGGTCTTCTCCAGCCCTTCGTATCTCTTTATATGTTCACAATATTTCAATTTTCTCTTTCTTATTTGTAGCATCAGCCAGTTTCCTTTGATTTTGTGTTCTTTCTGGATGGATCTATTTGTTCTCTTCTTTGTCCATGATATACGGAGGACTCTTCTGTAACACTTATATTCAAAGTATGTGCCCTGAGTTAAACAGCTCTCTGATCTGTGGTCGACACATTCTGTCCTTAGCAGATCCGGCTACGACTTTTCAGTTACCCAGAGGAGACTAGGCAGTTCTCTACCAATGATGATGATGCTTGTCCATCACGGGTGATGATGACCACACAAATTTTCATCCAAGGCATTGTAGTTGCGCTATGTTTGTATGTGTGTGCGTAGATGACTAGTGAGCCCGATACGGGCTTGAAATGTTCGTGTACAGTGTGGGCAAGGTATATTTGCACTTGTGGGAAGTTTTACTGTCTTTCTATTTTGACGTTTTTGCTCCATCCTTGCTGTTCTATCTGCCTCGCAGGCCGAGGAACCGTGTCGAAGAAGTGTGCGCCAGGCTGATCTGTTTTGAGCAGCATTCTACCAATACAGACCATGACGTTGTATGTGCATGTGAGTGGTATCTACATGTGAGTAGTATATGTATGCTAGTAGCATCTCCATATGTTTGTAAGTTGTCGTTTTTCCTTCATGCTTCTTCTATTCTTCTTCTTCTTCGAACGCTCCATACCGGCCACTTGTTAACCACTCTGTGTGATTTGTATTGATCCGAGCCTAAGAGCGATTGTACGATGCGCCAGTTATGCGCCTATAAGTGGCCAGAACATCCAATATCTGCGATTTTTTATTCTTTACTAGGTAGCTTCCATAGGTCCTACATCAGTCGCCTCTTACGACATGCCTTGTAGGTCGCAGTGGTACTATTCTTTACTTCCCTGCAGGGCCCCGGCACGACACGAGCGCCTTCATACGATATGTTTCATATGAACATGACTACTTCTGAGTTCATAGTCAGCGAACAAAAGAGAAGAAGTACATGTTAAATAAAAGTACTGACAAAATGTTGTCCTTCCTGCTGGTCGTGTCTGAGCTAATCATAATCAGACTTTACATTTAACGCTTAATGTCAAATATAGAGCCTATCAGAGATAATCATAACAACGTTTCGCCATCCCAGACCTCAACCGTTCGGCCAGTTTAAAGGCTAATTAAGAGATTGCTGATGCGGTAATGAAAACTAGTTAAAGATGTCATTACTGTGTAGACTAGTGACTAGTATAGAGATCGTATATCTGATTTCCGATGTCGTATTCAATAACTCTTTTAACGTTGATGTCGTTTGATCTTGGTTTGTTTCTTCATCTTGCTTCGGCAATTAGAATAACTGTCTGCCCGTTTCGCTACACTTAACAGTTGTAAGTAACACATTTGAAACTGGTGAAGAACACGGCCACCAGAGTCAAACATCTATGCAAAGCTGTTCTGAAGTTTTGGTGAACTAATAAACACAACAGCATACACCCAGAGAACCGGACTCATTGTGTAGACATTGAACAACAACAAACGAGAAGAAGAAAAAGCAACAAATTTGTTCCATGTTACAGAGTTGTTACAGACCAGTAACTTTTTCTAACTTTAGCTTCTTTCTTCTTCTTCAAACGTTCATATCGTTAACTTATTGAACCACTCTTTGTGATTTTTATGTCATCTGAGCCTAAGAACGATTGTATTTTTTTGCTAATTATGCTCCTACAAGTAGGCCAGCATATCTGATTTCTGCGAGACTTTTTATTTACAAGGATAATTTCCCTAGGCCCTCACCTCAGTCACCTCTTACGACATGTCTTGTAGGTTGCAGTATTACTATTCTTACCCCCACTAGCGCCCCGGTAACATATGGGTGTAATTTTAAAACGGCTGCATTGTTGACATTCACAGCAGTTATCAACAGAATTCTAAATTTAAGCAGCAGTTTATGTTGAAAGTTATTCGTCAGGGTCAGTTAACAAAACCCTACTCTACCCGTAAAGTGATAGTCCTGATAACATGCTGTAATTTTGAAGCCTGGATAAGCGAGTATATGTTGAAGAAAAAGAGCAAGAGTTCTGCTATGGTGCGAGAGATGTGGAAGAGAGCCAATGAAGATTTATTGCAAATGATATAAAATATAAAATATAAAATATGTTATACGTTAGCAGTCAGGGCAAACGGACAAACTGACAACCAAACATATATCATTTCAGACTTTGGCCGATATTGGGATGTGCATGTCTGACATGCCACATAGGAATAATGGATACACAATCTCCTTACGTTCTCTGTGCAAACCTCACAAATCACAAAGAGTGATTAGTTTGGTTGATAAGAACAAACGCATACAAACAATGCCAGATACAACTTGAATATTTGCGTACAGCAGCCACTGCTAGACGTTGCACATTCCTATAAATGTCTTGTCGAAGACTTATTTGTTTGAACAATGACCACAGTTATTGCAATCTCACTTTAAAATTAGCCGAACGCAACAAAAACCATAGTCAGGAAAAACTAAGCAACAGAACAAGAAGATAGTATAATAGGTACATATTGAGTAATATCATCATCATCAATCCTTAGGCTCAGATCACATACAAATCACAAGGATTGGTTTAACAGTTATCGATATGGAGCATTTGAAGAATAAGTAAAAGATTGCTTTGAGCTCTGCTTCAAATTTTCGCTCTCATTTTCTCCTTTGTATATCGATTTCAATGTACATGCATTCTCTCTCTCTCTCTTTAGCCTGTTACGCCCTGGCGTTTAGGGCAGCAACAAACGTACACCATTCTTCCTGTTCATGGCCTTCCTCTGTATTGTGTTCCAGCTATGATTCATTTCCTTCAGCTCTTGCTCTATCGTTCTCCTCCAGGTTGTCTTGGGTCTTCCACGCTTTCGCCTACCCTCTGGAGTCCATCTCAGTGCAGTTTTCGTGTCGGAGCCAGTCTCCATGCGCATCACATGTTCAATCCATCTCCAGCGTCGTCTTCGGATGATAGTGCCCATATTCTCTTGTTGGCATCATGCAAGCAATTCTTGGTTCGAGATAGTAGTCCGCCAGTACACGCGTAAGATTTTTCGCAGACAAGTTGTATGAAAGGCGGAGAGTCTGGACATATCCTGTTCTGTCATTCTACTATACTAAAGTCTCTTGTGAATGAAGTCAGAGGTGTAATTGGAATACACGAGGTGTTGTGTGATGAAAGTCAGTTTGAAGGGTGGCATAGATCATAGATAAGAAACATGTACTCAGATTAAGTTACGAAGGAGGTATTGAAGAATGGCAGAGATAAGAAATATACACTAAGGTTAAATTACCTTCAAGGTATGGAAGGGTGACAAAGATAAAAAAGAAATGTGTGCTAAGTTTAAATTACAGTGGCGATCGGCATCATGGAAAGTAGCAAGCATAATCTTGCATGCAGGAAGCGATATGGAAGCGAAAGTTTTTTTGCATTATAATCGGTGAATAAAATGTGTGAGCATGGCTTCGATAACATACAGCCGGCGGGCTCAGGTAAAAATTCTAGTAAATAAGACCACAACTGTCGCGTGATCCTCTCATTCGAATGTTGTTGTATATAGACTAATTCATACCCAACTGAGATGGGTCGGTCACGTTGCTCGAATGCCTGATAAACGCATCCCAAAACAGTTGATGTATGGCGAGCTTGAAGGGGGCAGACGTTTGGCTGGTGGACAGAAAAAACGCTTTAAGACACTCTTAAAGTGTCTCTGAAATGCTTCGATATAGACAATACGTGCTGGGAATCCTTGCGCAAGATCGCCAAATGTGGCGCTGTAACAACAAAGAGGAACCCGAATAGCTGAGAATCATCGTATTGTTGAGTCACAGAGAAAACGAGCAGCGCGAAAGACAGAGCACACAACACGCACATGTCTAACCTTGATCATGTATGCCCCACCTGTGGTCGGGATTCTGTTCTAGGATTGGACTCTACAGTCACCTCCGCACACCAGAGAGGTGCAACAGTACACGTCTGAGATTGTTGTCATCATCGCTTCCGATGGACGGCTATTATTAATTCATATTGAAAACAATACAACATGTTAAATCAATTTGATATTATGTTACGAGTTGAAAGTTACGGAATGTTAGTATTATTAACACTTTTCATCAATAAATATCCAGGATCGTATAGCGTTGAGTAAAAATTGAAAAAAAGCATACAGTGATATTAAACATATACAAAAACTAGCCACCATTAAACAGGAATTTTTGATTTTCCATCTGAGCTAGTAGGTCTTATGTTGCCGGGGAAAACGGTCTGAGCTATAATCGAAAGTTAATGTTTTTTGTTTGCGTTAGTTCTATTAACCAAGTTATATTTTTAAGGAAGGGAAAAGTAAAGGAACCCTTTCATACCTCGTGGTATATAGGGCAATACAGTGTTAGGCCTGTATTTTCATTGACCGTCGGCACATGATGGGTGATGTGGTCAGCATCACGTCGGCCGCCTTTACTTTCCCAGAGCATGTCTGAGGCTAGGTTGACCTGAGAGCCGTCGCGGTCGGGAAAAATTCCGCGCTCACAGCGGAGTTGAACCCAGACCACCAGCCTTGAGAAGCGAGTTCACTAACAACTACGTTACAGCGGCTCTCATATTTTTAACACTGTATGTAAATTTGCTGTAGCTGCTTTTCATGATGATTATAAAACAGTGAAATTTCATACCATCTTAGAATAAATATCTTACAGTTACTCGTCTGTACAAATCTGTGTCTTGTTAGATAATATTCGTACAATTCGGTCAATATTTGGATGTTCCTGTCATACACACTACAGGAGTTTAACGGGGGGCTCAAAATACTCACGTTTTTCAGCGAAAAACCCACCGAGATCCCCAAAAATGACTAACTTGTTTGATGCACAGCCAAATCTAATATTGAGTCACATAGCTGACCGGGAAACCCTGATCTAGTTTTGAGTTTTGGCAGCTGGTTTTTGTATACGTTTAATAGAACACTGCAGCCATTTTTGCAATTTTGCTCAATTTTGAGTCTATGGTTATTTATTGATGAAAAATATTAATAATACTGATATTCCTTATTGTTAAGCTTCACTTGTTACATAATATAACCAAGATTTAGTATTTTGTGTTGATTTAAAAATGAATTCATCTTTATACAACAATACTGGAATACTAGATCACGTGACTGTTGTGGCCTTATTTACTAGAATTATTACCTGAGTCCGCTGTGGCCGTATGGTTATCGAAGGTTACGGTTGATCTTCTTCTTCAATGATCCACCTGTTCTTGAGCTCTTGTATTTCAGCTCTTGTTTTATGCAATGTAGGAGTTACTGCATGTGTTTGTAAGTTGATAGGAGCGAACACAAACAAACAAACAAACAAACAAACAAAATAAACGATTAAGTAAAAGACAATTCTGAAGTCGGAAAAGGTTCGTCTGTATGGCGAGAAACCAATAAAATGGTAAGCAGACTTTCACGCAAAAATCAATCAGAAACGTCACAACAGACTCAATGGCTACGTCTGAATTTATAGCGGGCGATCGCAGAATAATAAGAAGAAGTAAATCTTCTTTGCGTTCGTTCTTTACGACCAATTTTAATCACTCTTTGTGATATGTTTGATCTTTGCCAAGAACGTGTATACGTTGCACATTGGTTTGTAGGCCCCTAAACGCATAAGACTTCTACACGTTTAGGACACATGCATCGATTTCAGCCAAACCTCCTTAGTCGCCTCTTACGACATGCGTGGCAGGTAACAGTGGTTCTATTCTTTACACCCCCATTTGGGCCCCGGTAACCACTCGGGGAAGAAGAAGTAAATGATGCCAGATGTTCCTCCACATGACACAAATGATCAAAGACAACAATAAAAGTGATGAATTAAGTAGTACCATCATGATGATTTATAGATTACGATGTCTAATGTATATTGAAAGAATGGCAGAGAATAGATAGCGTAAAATTGTAAATAGAAAAAAAAGATGAAAATGGGAAGAAACCACGAGACAGATCACGGAAACGATGGAGAAATAATATTGAAATAACCTAGAACTACTTGCAGTTAACAATTGGAAAGGGACGGTTAAGATCAGAGATGAATGAAGTCGGGCGATATCTGCAACAACGAACCTCGAAGAAGAATCGGAAAGCTGAAGAAGACAACGACGAATTGATGAAATCATAGGCGGAGGGAGATATTGAATCAAAAAGTTAATTCTTTCGTTACACGTTTAAAGCCCAGGACTGGCGTCATGGGCGTCCATACGTTAAGGCGGATAGTTGGTGCGCAAGTAACCCCCAACCAACTGAAAAATGGCTGTTTGATAAAACACTAAGATTGAATGTTCTGGTGATAACTTCTTCATCAAACACTTCATATCGACCACTTGTTAACCACTATTTGTGATTTGTATGGGATCTGAGCCTAAGAGTGAATGTACATTGTACCAGTTATGCGCCTACAAGTAGGCCAGCACATCCGATTTCTGCAACGCTTTTTATTTACAAGAGTAGCTTCCCTACCTCAGTCGCCTCTTACAACATGCTTGTAGGTCGCAGTGGTACTATTCTTTGATCTCCTTGACATCCCCATCAACACACGGACGAAGCCGAGAGACGACACTCTTAGCCTCAGATCGGCGTCCTATCATTGTCATAAATATCTATTTGTTTTCTAGAGAATTAAAGCCTCTTTAAGCTGAGAGACGACACTCTACGCCTCAGATCTGAGTCTTATCACTGTAATAAATATTTATTTGTTTTCTAGAGAATGAAAGCCTCTTTAAGCTGAGAGACGGCACTCTCGTCCTAATGTTAAAAATTAGATGCGGAAAATTAAAGACTCTTTAAGCTGAGAGAAGCACCTCAATGTAAGACCGGAATCTACAGCTGAAGAAATATGACATTCGTTGTATGTACAGGCAAAGTTAGTCTTTATGATGTAAAAAAAGTTTCAGGAGCAATGACTATTTGTTTAGAATGGGTTTATTTTCTCAAGACCACTACATTTACACTGAATACAAACAATTAGGAGGAAGGGGGGATTAAATGATCTAAATCCGAAATATTTACTTCATTGCTCCGAGTTTTACCCGAATCGGCTCGGTTCCTCTCTGCAGAAATGACCCGCCATCTGCAAATATGAAAATGCAAACTTGTCATCCACAAAAGATATGTAGGAGCTCTGTTAACGTGGGTGAAGCTATAATATTCTGTCTCAAAGAGTATTCTCATGAATGTTAAGTTTAATTCTTCTACGCCCCTGAGTAGTAAGTAATACCACAGGTATAAAAGTGTTGTCGAATGATTTATAGTGATATCGAATGATCGAGTTTGATCATCACCAATTTCTACTTTACTTGGAAGTTTGAGAGACTGCTGGTTAGCTCACTAGAGATAGTATTAAATTATTGTGAACTTTAGTCTAACATTATTGCTGAACGATTGCAGATAAAACTGAATGATGAAACTTCAATTCGTCAGCTAACATGTGTTGTCATGACAAAGTTAAAGTAAAAGCATTGTTACTAGATTCTCGATTGTTTCTTTTAAGTTCAGGTCATTGTTCAAGAAAGATCATCACGACTGTCACCAGAACGATGACTTCAGTTTTTCTTTAGGCCCAGACGATATTTTTATAAAGGCCAGGAGGCATCACTCCTAACCGATTGTTGTTGATAAGAGAGAGAGCAACGCCATGATAACAGATCTGATTGTCACGTGTTCAAATCTTTGCGTTCGAGTATGTTATTCATCGGCCTCTTTGTTTCAGTAGACAGCGGGTTTTACGTCACGTAATGTGTTCGGGTGGTGGCGTCTGTGGCTTAGGGATAGTGACTCAGTCTATTAACCCCGACGTTCTGAGTTAGATCACGCTGCGGACAGTTTGGTTGCAAATTGTTTCGCGTGGATTTTTACAAAGGACGATGGCACCACCCGTTCAGAAAGCAATGGCAAACTACTAAACGTAATAATGCCTAGAAAATCTCAAACAGCGTTAAAAGCTGGGTTAATTAGCAAATTCCTGTAAAGGATATGCAATTAACTTTTTATGTGTTCGGTGTTGAGTCATATCGTTCATATCTGGGGGCTGTAGTGGCCTATTCCGGCAATATTTGCCACAGTTTCTGCGGGTAAAACTGGTGACTGGAGCTTCCTCTTACTCTTCTTCTTTGCGTTCGTTCTTTACGACAAATTTTCATCACTCTTTGTGATATGTTTGATTATTGTCAAGAACGTGTATACGTTGCATATTGGTTTGGTAGTCCCCTAAACGCATAGACTTCTACACGTTTAGGACACGTGCATCCAATTTCAGCCAAACCTCCTTAGTCGCCTCTTACGACATGCATGGTAGGTAGTTAGTTAGTTTGTTCCTTTCGTGCCAAAGGCGGCACATAGGGCAGAAGTTTTAGATCTCCATGTGATACGGTTCTTTGCTAACAGTTGGAGATCTTGTATGGTTTTACATCCCAATAGTTTGCTTTCTTGTTGGATGGTTCTTCGAAGAGTGGTCTTTGGTCTTCCACGTTTTCTTTTCCCAACTGGTGACCACATAAGGACTTGTCGATTTAGTCTCTTTTCGTCTGATCTAAGAACATGACCTAAATATTTCCACCTTCGTTTCCTTATAATATTTGATACGGGTTGTTGGTGTGTTCTATCTCTCACTGTGTTGTTAGAAACGAAATCACTCCATTTTACTTTTAATAAGTACATTTTACATGGTAGGTAACAGTGGTTCTATTCTTTACACCCAAAATTTGGGCCCCTGTAACCACTCGGGCGGGTGACTGCAGCTGATGAAGAAGATGGTCTCTCTGCCCTCTCTTTTGTCCGGATACGTGATGGCGTTTCTAATTCTCTTCAATTTTTGAGCATCCCTAACTACCGCTCCCCATGCTAATCTGTTTCTGGCCAACATCTCCCAACTAGTTTTCTTAATACCGCATGATGATACATCACTCTTATAGGTGTCAATGAAGCGTTCAAGTATGTCATCATCAAGCCAACATCTCCCAACTAGTTTTCTTAATACCGCATGATGATACATCACTCTTATAGGTGTCAATGAAGCGTTCAAGTATGTCATCATCAAGCCAACATCTCCCAACTAGTTTTCTTAATATCGCATGATGATACATCACTCTTACAGGTGTCAATGAAGCGTTCAAGTATGTCATCATCAAGCCAACATCTCCCAACTAGTTTTCTTAATATCGCATGATGATACATCACTCTTACAGGTGTCAATGAAGCGTTCAAGTATGTCATCATCAAGCCAACATCTCCCAACTAGTTTTCTTAATACCACATGATGATACATCACTCTTACAGGTGTCAATGAAGCGTTCAAGTATGTCATCATCAAGCCAACATCTCCCAACTAGTTTTCTTAATACCGCATGATGATACATCACTCTTACAGGTGTCAATGAAGCGTTCAAGTATGTCATCATCAAGCCAACATCTCCCAACTAGTTTTCTTAATATCGCATGATGATACATCACTCTTACAGGTGTCAATGAAGCGTTCAAGTATGTCATCATCAAGCCAACATCTCCCAACTAGTTTTCTTAATACCGCATGATGATACATCACTCTTACAGGTGTCAATGAAGCGTTCAAGTATGTCATCATCAAGCCAACATCTCCCAACTAGTTTTCTTAATACCGCATGATGATACATCACTCTTATAGGTGTCAATGAAGCGTTCAAGTATGTCATCATCAAGCCAACATCTCCCAACTAGTTTTCTTAATACCACATGATGATACATCACTCTTATAGGTGTCAATGAAGCGTTCAAGTATGTCATCATCAAGCCAACATCTCCCAACTAGTTTTCTTAATACCGTATGATGATACATCACTCTTACAGGTGTCAATGAAGCGTTCAAGTATGTCATCATCAAGCCAACATCTCCCAACTAGTTTTCTTAATACCACATGATGATACATCACTCTTACAGGTGTCAATGAAGCGTTCAAGTATGTCATCATCAAATAGCTAGTCCTGAACAGAACTTTGCCACTTTCACAGTTCTTTCGAATTTCTTTTCTTGTAGACCAGATGTCCCGCCTCTGCAGTTGTCATGATCAAACCACCAGTTAAATCCCGAATCCATCTTCTCCGTAGTCTTCCTCTTCTCCTCTTTGTCTGGATGCCTCCTTTCTTGATGGTCTTCTCCAGCCCTTCGTGTCTCTTTATATGTTCACAATATTTCAATTTTCTCTTTCTTATTTGTAGCATCAGCCAGTTTCCTTTGATTTTGTGTTCTTTCTTGATAGATCTATTTATTCTCTTCTTTGTCCATGATATACGGAGGACTCTTCTGTAACACTTATATTCAAAGTATGTGACTTAAGTTAAACAGCTCTCTGATCTGTGGTCGACACATTCTGTCCTTAGCAGATCCGGCTACGACTTTTTCAGTTATCCAGAGGAGACTAGGCAGTTCTCTACCAATGATGATGATGCTTGTCCATCACGGGTGATGATGACCACACAAATTTTCATCCAAGGCATTGTAGTTGCGCTATGTTTGTCTGTGTGTGCGTAGATGACTAGTGAGCCCGATACGGGCTTGAAATGTTCGTGTACAGTGTGTGGGCAAGGTATATTTGCACTTGTGGGAAGTTTTACTGTCTTTCTATTTTGACGTTTTTGCTCCATCCTTGCTGTTCTATCTGCCTCGCAGGCCGAGGAACCGTGTCGAAGAAGTGTGCGCCAGGCTGATCTGTTTTGAGCAGCATTCTACCAATACAGACCATGACGTTGTATGTGCATGTGAGTGGTATCTACATGTGAGTAGTATATGTATGCTAGTAGCATCTCCATATGTTTGTAAGTTGTCGTTTTTCCTTCATGCTTCTTCTATTCTTCTTCTTCTTCGAACGCTCCATACCGGCCACTTGTTAACCACTCTGCGTGATTTGTATTGATCCGAGCCTAAGAGCGATTGTACGATGCGCCAGTTATGCTCCTATAAGTGGCCAGAACATCCAATATCTGCGATTTTTTATTCTTTACTAGGTAGCTTCCATAGGTCCTACATCAGTCGCCTCTTACGACATGCCTTGTAGGTCGCAGTGGTACTATTCTTTACTTCTCCTGCGGGCCCCGGCACCACACGAGCGCCTTCATACGATATGTTTCATATGAACATGACTACGTCTGAGTTCATAGTCAGCGAACAAAAGAGAAGAAGTACATGTTAAATAAAAGTCCCTGACAAAATGTTGTCCTTCCTGCTGGTCGTGTCTGAGCTAATCATAATCAGACTTTACATTTAACGCTTAATGTCAAATATAGAGCCTATCAGAGATAATCATAACAACGTTTCGCCATCCCAGACCTCAACCGTTCGGCCAGTTTAAAGGCTAATTAAGAGATTGCTGATGCGGTAATGAAAACTAGTTAAAGATGTCATTACTGTGTAGACTAGTGACTAGTATAGAGATCGTATATCTGATTTCCGATGTCGTATTCAATAACTCTTTTAACGTTGATGTCGTTTGATCTTGGTTTGTTTCTTCATCTTGCTTCGGCAATTAGAATAACTGTCTGCCCGTATCGCTACACTTAACAGTTGTAAGTAACACATTTGAAACTGGTGAAGAACACGGCCACCAGAGTCAAACATCTATGCAAAGCTGTTCTGAAGTTTTGGTGAACTAATAAACACAACAGCATACACCCAGAGAACCGGACTCATTGTGTAGACATTGAACAACAACAAACGAGAAGAAGAAAAAGTAACAAATTTGTTCAATGTTACAGAGTTGTTACGAACCAGTAACTTTTTTCTAACTTCAGCTTCTTTCTTCTTCAAACGCTTCATATCGATAACTTATTGAACCACTCTTTGTGATTTTTATGTCATCTGAGCCTAAGAACGATTGTATTTTTTTGCTAATTATGCTCCTACAAGTAGGCCAGCATATCTGATTTCTGCGAGACTTTTTATTTACAAGGATAATTTCCCTAGGCCCTCACCTCAGCCATCTCTTACGACATGTCTTGTAAGTTGCAGTTTTACTATTCTTAGCCCCACTAGCGCGCCCCGGTAACATATGGGTGTAATTTTAAAACGGCTGCATTGTTGACATTCACAGCAGTTATCAACAGAATTCTAAATTTAAGCAGCAGTTTATGTTGAAAGTTATTCGTCAGGGTCAGTTAACAAAACCCTACTCTACCCGTAAAGTGATAGTCCTGATAACATGCTGTAATTTTGAAGCCTGGATAAGCGAGTATATGTTGAAGAAAAAGAGCAAGAGTTCTGCTATGGTGCGAGAGATGTGGAAGAGAGCCAATGAAGACTTATTGCAAATGATATAAAATATAAAATATGTTATACGTTAGCAGTCAGGGCAAACGGACAAACTGACAACCAAACATATATCATTTCAGACTTTGGCCGATATTGGGATGTGCATGTCTGACATGCCACATAGGAATAATGGATACACAATCTCCTTACGTTCTCTGTGCAAACCTCACAAATCACAAAGAGTGATTAGTTTGGTTGATAAGAACAAACGCATACAAACAATGCCAGATACAACTTGAATATTTGCGTACAGCAGCCACTGCTAGACGTTGCACATTCCTATAAATGTCTTGTCGAAGACTTATTTGTTTGAACAATGACCACAGTTATTGCAATCTCACTTTAAAATTAGCCGAACGCAACAAAAACCATAGTCAGGAAAAACTAAGCAACAGAACAAGAAGATAGTATAATAGGTACATATTGAGTAATATCATCATCATCAATCCTTAGGCTCAGATCACATACAAATCACAAGGATTGGTTTAACAGTTATCGATATGGAGCATTTGAAGAATAAGTAAAAGATTGCTTTGAGCTCTGCTTCAAATTTTCGCTCTCATTTTTCTCCTTTGTATATCGATTTCAATGTACATGCATTCTCTCTCTCTCTCTCTTTAGCCTGTTACGCCCCTGGCGTTTAGGGCAGCAACAAACGTACACCATTCTTCCCTGTTCATGGCCTTCCTCTGTATTGTGTTCCAGCTATGATTCATTTCCTTCAGCTCTTGCTCTATCGTTCTCCTCCAGGTTGTCTTGGGTCTTCCACGCTTTCGCCTACCCTCTGGAGTCCATCTCAGTGCAGTTTTCGTGTCGGAGCCAGTCTCCATGCGCATCACATGTCCAATCCATCTCCAGCGTCGTCTTCGGATGATAGTGCCCATATTCTCTTGTTGGCATCGTGCAAGCAATTCTTGATTCGAGATAGTAGTCGGCCAGTACACGCGTAAGATTTTTCGCAGACAAGTTGTATGAAAGGCGGAGAGTCTGGACATATCCTGTTCTGTCATTCTCCAGCATTCCGATCCGTACAGCAAAGTTGACAGCACACAGCTGTTATAGATACTAGTCTTGGTTCTGATGCTGTATTGGGCAGATTTCCAGGCGGTCTGAAGGGGTACATGCATTACCACATGTTAAAAAAAAACGTTGAACAGGACATCTGAAGTGTACACATACAAAAAAAGATAACTACATACTTTAAAGCTTTCACTACCATTCCATCTTGTTTTCTATTGAAATTACTGTGCAACAAATACACTAGAATTGTGCAAGATATTGAAATTACTGTGCAACACACACACTAGAATTGTGCAAGATATTGAAAATACTGTGTAACAAATACACTAGAATTGTGCAAGATATTGAAAATACTGTGTAACAAATACACTAGAATTGTGCAAGATATTGAAAATACTGTGTAACAAATACACTAGAATTGTGCAAGATATTGAAAATACTGTGCAACAAATACACTAGAATTGTGTAAGATATTGAAAATACTGTGTAACAAATACACTAGAATTGTGTAAGATATTGAAAATACTGTGTAACAAATACACTAGAATTGTGCAAGATATTGAAAATACTGTGCAACAAACATTCTAGAATTGTGCAAGATATTGAAAATACTGTGCAACAAATACACTAGAATTGTGCAAGATATTGAAAATACTGTGCAACAAATACACTAGAATTGTGCAAGATATTGAAAATACTGTGCAACAAATACACTAGAATTGTGCAAGATATTGAAAATACTGTGCAACAAATACACTAGAATTGTGCAAGATATTGAAAATACTGTGCAACAAATACACTAGAATTGTGCAAGATATTGAAAATACTGTGCAACAAATACACTAGAATTGTGCAAGATATTGAAAATACTGTGCAACAAATACACTAGAATTGTGCCAGATATTGAAAATACTGTGCAACAAACATTCTAGAATTGTGCAAGATATTGAAAATACTGTGCAACAAATACACTAGAATTGTGCAAGATATTGAAAATACTGTGCAACAAATACACTAGAATTGTGCAAGATATTGAAAATACTGTGCAACAAATACACTAGAATTGTGCAAGATATTGAAAATACTGTGCAACAAATACACTAGAATTGTGCAAGATATTGAAAATACTGTGCAACAAATACACTAGAATTGTGTAAGATATTGAAAATACTGTGCAACAAATACACTAGAATTGTGCAAGATATTGAAAATACTGTGCAACAAATACACTAGAATTGTGCAAGATATTGAAAATACTGTGTAACAAATACACTAGAATTGTGCAAGATATTGAAAATACTGTGTAACAAATACACTAGAATTGTGTAAGATATTGAAAATACTGTGCAACAAACATTCTAGAATTGTGCAAGATATTGAAAATACTGTGCAACAAATACACTAGAATTGTGTAAGATATTGAAATACTGTGTAACAACATTCCTAGAATTGTGAAGATATTGAAAATACTGTGCAACAAATACATTTAGAATTGTGCAAGATATTGAAAATACTGTGCAACAAATACACTAGAATTGTGTAAGAGTAACTTCTAATTTGTCATATCGTTGTTTATTTCTTCTCCTTTTATGCAAGACTAGGAAACAAGAAGTTGGAAAATAAAAAGCCATAAATCATGTATCATTGTATTTTCAAAAACAGCAAGCGTGGGTAGAAGAATATTTTAAGAAAATGATCTCAACATGTTCCAGGCAATGTAATGGAGGAAGAGAGGTAGAGATAAGAAGGAAAGGTGATGGAAGGAGAGAAAGAGAGAGAGAGAGAGAGAGAATGCTTGGTAAACTTTACGTTAACTGAAAACTTGTCTTAGTGCCTGCCTGGTAGGGAAGATCAGTTTGGAACGATACAATTCTGCCATGAAATAGCACTATCGAAGATGTCCGGGTGGCAACCGCCATGGGAGGTCAGGAGCGGAGATTAGAACACACAATTTTGTTGGATGTTTTTAAAGAGGCGGTGGAAGTGTAAGGAAATGTAGACGATACATCGTTTTGTATACCTGGACACAGTGGCGGCTCGTGATCATTTTTGTTGGTGGGGCCAGAGAAAAGTTTTCTGAGAAATCATGGTTTTGGGTTGTTATATTTTAATTTATAAAATACTAAATACACGTTACACATTATTTTTGGTGGGGCCCTGCCCCACTATCCCTTAATGACGAGCCGCCACTGCCTGGGCACATAATTATTGCTACGTTTAAAAGTCGAAATATTATACGAAAGAAACTGATAAAATGAGTAAAACAAGACGAGTGTAGGCTAAATTATTTGTAATTGAACAAAGATAAAACGGTATATATAACTTGAATATTTCATTACATCCAAGTTGTTCACCTGTATTAGCAGAATAAATATCATATACATTTATACGATTTCTATTTCCTCTGAACAAAAACAGAGTTCAAGTTTGTGATAATTCTCTGAGTGAGTACTTGTCTGAAAGAGCTTGAAAATTTGTCTTTGGCGCCGAGACAAACTAAAATTATCTTGTGCGTGAAAGATAAGCCCAGGGGAGATATAATGGGCAAGTGACTCTATAAGATATATGGATCCCGCTATAATCTTGAAGTGTGTTATTTTTGATTGTTTTTAGTGAGGATATATTGTAGTCATTTGAGAAAATGTGAAGGATAAAAATATTTTTAGAAAATTATTTGAAGGAAAAGAAAGAGTAGGGGTATTACACACAACATAGCAGAAGATTATGATCGGGGACTCTAGCTGGTGCTACAGAGTTCGTGAGCTGCAGCTGAGATCTTCCTGTGTAAGAAAGAGTTTGGAACACACATGGTTACTCACCAAAGTGCAATGATGGCAGTAGCAATCAGTCAGAAAATGAGGACAAGAAATATTAAAGAAGGTTATAGTTAATATTTTACTTTATAAAAGATTTTTGTTTAACTAAAAGATCATTCATATTTGAACACAGATATATATGTATATGAGAGCCGCGGTAGCGTAGTTGTTAGTGAGTGAACTCGCTTCTCAAGGCTGGTGGTCTGGGTTCAACTCCGCAGTGCGCGTGGAATTGTTCCCGACCGCGACGGTCTCAGGTCGACCCAGCCTCAACTGGGTACCAGACATGCTCTGGGAAAGTAAAGGCGGCAGGCGTGATGCTGACCACATCACCCATCGTGTGTCGAGGGTCAATGAAAAATACAGGCCTAACATTGTATTGCCCTATATACCACGAGGTATGAAAGGGTTCCTTTACTTTACTCTTTATATATGTATATATATTGTCTTCGTGTTCCGTTTGGCAGGACTTCCACAGATTTCCATTGTTGCTATTCTGCCGCTTTTCTACAAATTGTTTCTCAATATCTTTTAACCCTTTTTTCACTGTTATTCTCCATATCGCCTTTTCACTTCCAGACCATCTTTTCTCCTCCGTTATCCATCGAAGAACTGTCATAACTAATGCTCCTACCGGCATGTTCAATCCATCACCATCTTCATCTTTTAATGTTGGTCTTCGATTATGCACAGTTTATTCTACATGGCGCGACTTCAAGCAAAGACCAAAGTCCAAAGAGTCACCATCAGGGAACTTCTGTTTGCCGATGATGCAGCATTAACATCACACACAGAGGAAGGGCTACAACACATCATGGACAGATTTGCTACAGCATCAAATTAATTCGACCTGACCATCAGCCTGAAGAAAACAGATATGTTCCAGGATATTAGCAGAGCCCCATCTATCAACATTGGTAGTCATACGCTCGAAGTAGTCAACACTTTTACATACCTTGGCTCTGTCATCAGCAACAACCTCTCCCTCGATGATGAAATTAGTAGCCACATTGGGAAGGCCTCCACTGCTATGTTTAAACTAGCAAAGCGTGTATGGGAAAACAGGGCACTCACAAGAAACACCAGGTCACACGTATATAAGGCTTGTGTTCTCAGCACTCTGCTGTATGGTACTGAGACATGGACCACATATGCTAGACAAGAACATCGCCTCAACACCTTCCCCATGCGCTGTCTCAGGCGAATATACAACATCCGATAGCAAGACCACATCTCCAATATAGAAGTCCTGGACAGTGCTGGCATTCCAAGCATGCACACCTTACTGAGTCAGCGACGTCTCAGATGGCTGGGACACGTGTGCCGTATGAGCGATGATAGAATCCCAAAGAACATTCTATATGGTCAACTCGCATTTGGTACTAGACAGTATGGGCGTCCATTATTACGCTTCATTGGCGCCTGCAAGCGTGATCATGCAGCATAGACAAAAAACACTGAGAGCGGCTGGCCAAAGATAGGCAAGCATGTCGAGCGGGAGTAAGGGGCATCTCAAAAAGAAAAGAAGAAAAACACCATCATATGTGGAGGCAAAAGAGAGCGCAGAGTGCAGAGAGAACATCCTATGGATCAGCTCCAGTCTCCAGTTTTACCTGCAGCAACCGTGGCAAGGTGTGCCACTACAGAATAGGACATTACAGTCACAAGAAACGTGTTTCAGCTCAGAACATACTACGTGACGCAAGACCTTTTTCTCCTGAGACAAAGAGGCCTATACATATCACAATTCTCTGGACAAAATATCCAGATCATTTTACGCGGGAAACGAGCCGAGTATCTTTGAAGGTTTTCCTTCTTCGAGCGCTTCATTTTGACCACTTGTTAAACCACTCTTTGTGATTTATATGTGATCTGAGCCTAAGAGCGAGTGTACGTTGTGTCAATTATGCGCCTACAAGTAGGCCAGTAATCCGATTTCTGCCATGCTTTTCATTTACTAGGGTATCTTATCTTCCCTAGGTCCTACATCAGTCGCCTCTTACGATATGCCTTGTAGGTCGCAGTGGTACTATTCTTTGCTTCCCTTGCTGACCCCGGTACCACACGGGTGACCTTTGAAGAGAGAGGCGAGTATTTTACCACTACGCCACAGAAATCATATCCCAAAAAAGAAATGGAAACAAATATTTCGCTGTACACCTTAGATGCATTTGAGATGTGGATATATAGAAGAATAGGCAGAGTTTCATGGACAGAAAAACAGAAGATGTGGATATATAGAAGAATAGGCAGAGTTTCATGGACAGAAAAACAGACAAATAAACAAGTTTTAGGAAAACTAGGCATGAAGAAACAATTATTAAGAGAAATAAAATTCAGACAAGTATTTTGGGCACATAAAAAGACATGACACCATGATAAAACATTTACTAGAGGGAAAGTTGAGGGGGAAGAGCAAGAGGAAGACCGAGAGATAAGTGGGAGGGAAACTTTAAGAAATGGACAGGTTACAGTCTGGCAGTGTGCAACGTCAAGGCGAAAGACAGAGGATGCTGGAGATTCATTGCAGCCAACCTTCGATGTGGAGACGGCACCTGATGATGATGACACCTTAGATAGTACAGAACATAAACGCGGAAATAAAAAGCCCAGCTGCAGTGTTTAATATCCTTTTAACTTTCGATTTTCCTCCCAGGTTAGCTGACCGTGTAATGGTCGCCTGTCAGATAAAATAATGTTTTACGATCCGACTGTTTTACAATGTAGTCAGTCATATTATCGTTTACAAACTGGTCTTATGATAAAAGTATTAAATGGACTTCACCAATGAACAATACTTGCCTGTTTGCGATCAGCATCAACGATATCGTTAAATCTTCAGTCTTGCTGGGTGTACAGAGATCTGGAAGAAGACAACATGGGAAATGTTACTATTCTGGAGCAACTAAGCAGAGAAGACATCGTCATGCACGAGAAATCACACGATGCTCCTATATATACAAGGCATTCTTTCAAATCTTCCAGCGTTGTCCACAAAAGTTATAAAACTCTAACTGCTATCACCAAGATGACCTATCTCAGCATGGCGCCCAGATCGGTATTCTTAAATATTCATATTACAACTGCTTCATCATGATCATCAGGTGCCGTCTCCACATCGAAGGTTGGCTGCAATGAATCTCCAGCATCCTCTGTCTTTCGCCTTGGTGTTGCCACTGCCAGACTGTAACCTGTCCATTTCTTAAAGTTTCCCTCCCACTTATCTCTCGGTCTTCCTCTTGCTCTTCTCCCCTCAACTTTCCCTCTAGTAAATGTTTTATCATGGTGTCATGCCTTTTTATGTGCCCAAAATACTTTACTTGTCTGAATTTTATTTCTCTTAATAATTGTTTCTTCATGCCTAGTTTTCCTAAAACTGGTTCATTTGTCTGTTTTTCTGTCCATGAAACTCTGCTTATTCTTCTATATATCCACATCTCAAATGCATCAATTCTGTCTTCTAACTGCTTGTTCATTGTCTATGTTTCCGAGCCATACATTAAAATTGGATATATATAGCATTTGATCATTCTCATTTTTAGCCTGTTTGTGATTTGTTATATATCGGTAACTTGCTCATACTATTGAAATTATCCTTGGCCATTCCTATTCTCTTTTAATTTCTGTTATACATCTGCCATCATCTGCCATCATCTGACCAAGATATAAGAAGCTTTTTACTTGATGTAGTAATTCTTCATGTATTTTTATATTCATTTTAGGTTTCTTCTAAAATGCTTTTCTCATGAATCTGTTAATCAGCATTTTCTCATGAAAATCAGCATTTTCTCATGAAAATCAGCATTTTCTCATGAATCTGTTAATCAGCATTTTGGAGAGGCTTTGAATGCGATTATCAATAAACAAGACATATTTTTATTTATCTTTGTCTTTCTTTCTGTTTATCTTTCTGTCTGTTTGCATTCATACCTGTCTCCGTGTCTGTATACCTTTAAGTACCGAAACAACTGCTTACGTATAAATCTACTCCTACATTTGAGTTGGATGCAAAGTGGTTTCAATATGCCATCAATATACGACAAGATGATATTGCCTTGTTAAGTAAAAACAACCAAGATATGCAAAGAAAAATTTGTCATCTATAGCATCAAAAGTTGGACTGCAGATAAACTATAAAAAACCCAAATATAATGAAGACACCTATGGCAAAGCAATGCAGGTATCACACTGGAATCTAAAATGATACAACTAACAAAGCAGTTCACATATTTAGGTAGCAATTTTGATTGCACAGGAAATGTTAAAAAGAAATTATGATACGAATTGGCAAGGCAACATCAACTTTTAAAAGTCTAAATAAAATATGGAACTGCAAGTTATATAGTATTAAAACTAAATTACGAATTTTCAATTCAAATGTTGTATCAATCCTAACATATGCCAGCGAGAGTTGGAAAATGACTAAAGATATAGAAAGCAAGTTGAATGCATTTGAAAATAGATGTCTGCAAAAATAATGAATATAACATGAAACGAATTCAGAAGTGATGAAATCAGAGAAATGTCTGGTCAACCACTAGTGACAACTGTTATAAGAAAGAGAAGATGGAGATATGTTGGGCACACCTTGAGGAGAAATGATCAACGAATATCAAAGCAGGCATTGAAGTGGGATGCAAAGAGTTCAAGAAAGAGAGGACGACCTAAGAGACCCTGAAACAAACTTTGCTGAGAGAGGAAAGAAATATCGGTCTCAGTTTCATGGAGGAGATTGAGCGAGTTGCCCCAGGATAGAGCGGCATGGAGAAATTGCTTACAGGTCCTATGTGATGCTCGTCCATCACGGGTGATGATGACCACACAAATTTTCATCCAAGGGAATGTAGTTGCTCTATGTTTGTCTGTGTGTGCGTAGATGACTAGTGAGCCCGATACGGGCTTGAAATGTTCGTATACAGTGTGGGCAAGGTATACTTGCACTTGTGGGAAGTTTTACTGCCTTTCTATTTTGACGTTTTTGCTCCATCCTTGCTGTCCTATGTAACGTATAACGAACGGTACTAGAGGAATTATTAGTAAACCGTTTCAATAACTTTTGAAAAAGGTAATAATTTTATATCGCAAGAGGTTTGATTGATTGATTGATTGATAGGACCATCATAATTGCACTTCGGTGAGTAACCAATGTGTGCTCCGATCTCTTTCTTACACATGAAGATTCCATCTGCAGTGCACGTACTCCGTAACACAGACGACTGTCCCTTGTGTTCATTTGAAATTGCGGAATTTGCAGCGACTTTTGTATAAATTTTATTTCATGAATTTATGAATTTTTCCTTGACTTTGTAGCTATTATCAGTTTTTAACTGCCAAATGTTCATTTTTTATGCTCAACTTGAACACATGACCTCCGTTTTATCGATCGTCTCCTATAGGACTAGGAACTCGATCTCACCTACACTGACGATTATGGATATCTGAAAAATATCACAATCGCTCCAGGTGGGGAATGAACTGAGTACATTTGAGGCTTGAGGCGAGCACCTTACATCTACGACACGGAAACACTCATCACTCCACCCTTCCAATACACCCCCCAATGTTTGGGTTTGTTCATTTATTTCTTCTTTCCTCCAATCATGTTTTGTCTCACCTCGTCAGGATAAGACGAGATTTTCATAACAGACTTTTGTGTACACTTCATAAACAGTGTTTGTCGTCGTCTCTGTTATCTCTTCTTCTTCTTTGCGTTCGTTCTTTAACCAATTTTAATCACTCTTTGTGATATGTTTGATCTTTGCCAAGAACGTGTATACGTTGCACATTGGTTTGGTAGGCCCTAAACGCATAGACTTCTACACGTTTAGGACATGTGCATCCGATTTCAGCCAAACCTCCTTAGTCGCCTCTTACGACATGCATGGCAGGTAACAGTGGTTCTATTCTTTACACCCCAAATTTGGGCCCCGGTAACCACTCGGGCGAAATCTGTTATCTCTAAGGTCCACCTTTTGTGGGACAGCATTTTCACTGTCTTGTTATAAATAGACATGAACGTCTGTAGCTTAAGTGGTAGTTAGCTCGATTACAACCCAAACGTAATTGGTTTAAACTACGCGGCGGGTAAGTTTGAAAGCAAATTAGTTTCCTTTGGATTTTTTCAAACGGTAAAGCAGACCTCATCGTTCAGAAAGCAATGGCAAACTACTGAACGTATAAGTGGTGCATAGACAATCAACGATTCGTTTACTGTGGTTGATGGCTACGTCCTTTAGGATATGCTACGAATTTTAATTTTTAAAAGTAGACCACCTCGTTCAGAAAGAAATGGTAAACTACTGAACGTATAAGTGGTGCCTAGAAAATCGACGACTCGTTTACTGCTGTTGATGGCTACGTCCTGTACAGGATACGCTACGATTTATACAAAATAAATAATGTACAAGATTGGTTTGTTTTATTTGATAAACAGTATTTAAGAACAGGAAACCAGGTTTGTTCGTGATCCGGTGATATAGTAGTCGCACTCTGGCTACCAGTAGACTCTTAATGAAGCCACTAGATGTTCAAACACCAGAGGTTTATTTACAGGTAATACGAATTTAATTAAGGGCAAATTACAGGCACTACTGTTGTCCATACATCAATTTTCAGCATGCACGGGTTCGACCAGACTCACCAGACGTAGTCGGCTCCTCCCCACTAGACAGCAAGGCGCTAAACGGTCACGCCCACATCAACTTGCGCGTCTTTCTACGTATCACTGGCAAATTTATGTATCTGGAAAAACACACGTATCCTTTTACTTAAGAAGTATCTTCCATTCTTCATTACTTTTTTTTCAATTCTGCTGTTTTCTTCTTTGCGCATCTATCATATTTTAGCTAGATAGAAGATATCAAAGTTAATCATATATGCTGGATATGGCGATCATGGCTCAACACAAACGTCGCAGTAGTGACTTTAGCATCGAGTGTTTGGCATTGTTGTTCCATGTCATAAAGTTAGACTTTGTTAGAAAATATCTTCTTTTTCTTCTTCTTTATGATCGGTTTGATAAGCTCAGTTTAAACTACTATCGATATCAGTGGCGGCTCGTGATCGTTTTTGTTGGTGGGGCCAAACACAAATTTTCGGAAAATCATGGTTTTGGGTTAGGTTATATTTTAATTTATTAAATAATAAATACACGTTACATATTATTTTTGGTGGGGCCCGGCTCCTTTGACCCTTAATAACGAGCCGCCACTGATCGATACAATTGAAGACTGTAGTAAAACGATGTAGCAAAGTCGAAACATGTAAAAACAAAGTATTGTAGTTTTACAAAGTACAAAAACAAGATAAAGCAAAATTTCTACCAAAAGGAGATCTTTATGGAGGCCATTGGTCGAAATATCCACACATGTGGTGCCGAGGGAGCTGGAGGTAGCTGCAGGAGATAGCTAAAGATAGCAAAACTTGACATGAGTTGGTTGAGGGCCTATGCCCCAACCGGGGTAAAAAGGCAAAGAGAGAGAGGTGTCGAGGCCCGCAAGGAAGCAAAGAATAGTACCACTGCGACCTACAAGGCATTTCGTAAAGGCAAATGTTGTAGGACCTAGGAAGCTACCCTAGTAATTTTTTTTTTTTTGGTGTGTTCTCACTAGATTGAAATTTCGAATTCTCTAATAAAGGCAGCCATCTACCTCAGATTATCAGCCATGCCATACAGTTTGTCTTGGACGCTAGTGTAAGTGGGCCACCTCTTTCTTCTCAAGTTTGCATACTGGGGGCAGTTCTGTAGGATATAATTCCTATGATTTCTGCTTCCCCGTTCATGCTGACCTCTTCCAGCAGTAAATTTTGCCAATGATGGTAGGTTTGACATTCTTACTGCGTGGCTAAATCTCCGAGGCAGATTGTCGACCATAGAAACCGTTATCCCATTCCACATTGTGAGGGGTCGTTGCACCATGTTATGCGCCTTATGGCCTGGTGCATCCGTTTTCTGCAAGCATTTGTTTCGGGTTAGCATTCCCCAGCGGACACATGCATCCGATTTCAGCCAACCTCCTTAATCGCCTCTTACGACATGCTTGGCAGGTAACAGTGGTTCTATTCTTTACACCCAAATTTGGGCCCCGGTAACCACTCGGGTGACCCTAGTAAATAAAAAGCGTTGCAGAAATCGAATGTGCTCGCCTACTTGTATTCGTATAACGTACAATCACTCTTAGGCTCCGATCCCATACACATCACACAGAGTGGTTAACAAGTGGGTTATATGGAACGTGCCAGTAAGAAGAAGAAGGTCGAAATGTCGCTCTAACTTGTTGTTGTACTTTGTAAAACTGTATTAATTTGTTTTAACGTGTTTCTGTGCCCGTCTGACCAGCGTGTTCGTCGCTCGTTGGGCTACGGGTGACTATCCCTCTGTGTGTACGGGTTCAATTCCGCGGAATGGCAGAAAAAGCCACAGATTCCCCAGATTTACGGTGTTGTGGCACCGAACCGAAGGGTTACGATCTCCATGGCACCGAGCCGAAGAGCTGAAAAGCTCAAGTGCTTCTGGATAGGAAAAAGAACAAAAACAAAAAAACGTGTTTTTGTTTAACTAATACTAAAGCTAGAAACACACAATTTGAGATGAATATCCCCCGTATCATTTTGTAGCTATTGGTGCATTTCAAATTACGTTTTTGTGAATATGTGTTTTTAAAATTAATTTTCAATGTGAAATGATGACACTTTTTGGGCGGTTTTTGGCAAGCATAAGTTTAAAAATAAACATAAAATATATTTCTTGAGATTTTACAAAAATAAATGCATCAGTAGCTGTAAATATGTTTACAGTTTATGAATCACCCATTTATTTTTCAAAATTTTTGTTTGTGTTGTAAATTTTAGGATTCTAATAACATGTATGTTTTAAAGATGGCCGCTGTTGTCATGGCAACCATGAAACTTGTTTTTTTTAACATTAAAATAGATCTACATTCTTAGCTTAAAATGACTATTATAAAATAATTGCTTGAACTTGGAAAATTATTTTTTTATGAGCCAAACCCCTGAAACGTCATCAATTCAGGGATGAATAACCTACTTTTTGAGTTCTTTTGTCTACTTCCAAAAATTCTCCATGTTCCATTTAGTCTTTTTTTCCGCTGTCCCTTGAGTGTTCCCTGCATTGCATTTCTTGGCCGTCTTTTCATTTCTCATCCCGAGGATATGTCCAATTCATCGCCATCTTTGCTGATGCTAGGAAATTCATTCGTTCCCCTGAGATCTTCCTGTGTAGAAAGAGATCGTAGCACACATTTACTCACGAAGTGAGTGATGATGACTAATCAATCAATAATCATCGACATCATCTCTTTTTTTTTATCTTTTTTATGTGGTCTTTTGGCGTTGAGGTTAGGCGCTCGTCTCTCGTGTCAAAGGTACCAGGTTCGCTCTTTGGCGTTGAGGTTAGGCGCTGTCTCTCGTGTAAAGTACCATGTTCGCTCTTTGGCGTTGAGGGTTAGGCGCTCGTCTCTCGTGTAAGGTACCAGGTTCTCCTGTGGCGTGATCGGATATTGTGTGTCAAGAGTCCAGTTCCTCTTGCTAGTGGTTAGGCCTGTCTTCGTGGGCAGGACAGTTAGGTCCGTTTTCATTGAGGCACTGGAAAAGAATCAAACACGGTTAAAGTTCTTTCAATTCAAGGCGCTGAGATTGTAAAGGTACCAGGATTGCAATAAAATATCTTAAAGATATCACCTCTTCAAAATTACAGGGCTCTTCGCGTGGGGTTCAGGCGTTTGTCCTCGTGTCAAAGTACCCAGGTTTGCTTAGCGTTGGTAGCACAAATGTTCTTACGAAGTGTCAGTGAATATGGCTTTCATCTCAATAATCAATCATTGTTTGCCTTTAGACAGTAACCTTGAAGTCTGATATTTCTTCTTCTTTTTTGCGTTCGTTCTTTGACCAAGTTTAATCCTGGTATTATTTGTCAAAGTACAGTTTCTTTTGGTTTGAGGTAGGGCTCCTAAACGCATAGATCTCACGTTTGCTTTGCTTGAGGTTAGGCGCTTTGTCGTATTCAAAGTCCAGGTTCGCTTGGCGTTGGGTTAGGCCTGGACCCAAATGTGGGCCCGGTAACCAGGTTCGCTTGGCGTTGAGTTAGGCGCTGGTCCCAGTGTGTCAAGGTACCAGGTTCGCTCTTTGGCGTTGAGGTTAGGCGCTGGTCTCTCGTGTCAAAGGTACCAGGTTCGCTCTTTGGCGTTGAGGGTTAGGCGCTCGTCTCTCGTGTCAAAGGTACCAGGTTCGCTCTTTGGCGTTGGGGTTAGGCGCTGGTCTGTAGGTGTCAAAGGTACCAGGTTCGCTCTTTGGCGTTGAGGGTTAGGCGCTGGTCTGTAGGTGTCAAAGGTACCAGGTTCGCTCTTTGGCGTTGAGGGTTAGGCGCTGGTCTGTAGGTGTCAAAGGTACCAGGTTCGCTCTTTGGCGTTGAGGGTTAGGCGCTGGTCTGTAGGTGTCAAAGGTACCAGGTTCGCTCTTTGGCGTTGAGGGTTAGGCGCTGGTCTGTAGGTGTCAAAGGTACCAGGTTCGCTCTTTGGCGTTGAGGGTTAGGCGCTGGTCTGTAGGTGTCAAAGGTACCAGGTTCGCTCTTTGGCGTTGAGGGTTAGGCGCTGGTCTGTAGGTGTCAAAGGTACCAGGTTCGCTCTTTGGCGTTGAGGGTTAGGCGCTCGTCTCTCGTGTCAAAGGTACCAGGTTCGCTCCCTCGTGTAGCCATCGGAATATTTTTCCAGAGATTCCTGATCTCAGTGTAGGTGAGATCGAGTTCCTAGTCCTATCGGAGACGGGCGATACATTGTAGGTCCCGTTTTCAATTCGAGCACGAAAAAGAACAAACTCAAGCAGTTCAAAATTCTCAATTCAAAATCGAGAAGAGTAGATTGGAAAGCAGATGGCCTGGCAAAATTCAAAAATAAAATATCTACAAAAATATCTTCACCATCTTCAAAATTATATGGGGACCCTCGCCGGTGGTACGGAGTTTGTGCACTGTAGCTGAGATCTTCCTGTGTAAGAAACAGATCGTAGCACAAATGGTTGCTTACCGAAGTGTAGTGAATATGGTCCTATTAATCAATCAATCAATCAATCAATCAATTTATTTTATGCCTTTTAGACCAGTTAACTCTTGAAGTCTGATATTTCTTCTTCTTCTTCTTTGCGTTCGTTCTTTACGACCAATTTTAATCACTCTTTGTGATATATTTGATCTTTGCCAAGAACGTGTATACGTTGCACATTGGTTTGCTAGGCACCTAAACGCATAGACTTCTACACGTTTAGGACATGTACATCCGATTTCAGTCAAACCTCCTTAGTCGCCTATTACGACAAGCGTGGCAGGTAACAGTGGTTCTACTCTTGACACCCCAAATTTGGGCCCCGGTAACCACTCGGGCGTCTGATATTTCTAATCGTATCCTCCCAGGTTTGCTTAAGTATTTTTCTAAGAAGTCTTTCCTTGCGTCCTCTTAACATACTTTCTATTTTCTTACCCTAACCAGCATCTACTTAGTTCAGACTGTCGGATGTGCCTGGTCATCATGCGCAGGAGTCTGTGAACGGGGCGCAACACAAGCACGTTCTCTGCACAAACCACACAAATTAGAATGAGTTTTCAACTTGCTTAAAATGAATAATAAGAAACGCAATGGAGAAGACCCTCATCATCTTCACCCTCCCTTGTCTACTACAGCTAGTGAACGTATAATACGATGGTGTGATATTAAGTTTGATTAATCTAGAGTCCAGTACCCACTTTTGGGAGCTTGTCATTGTTCACACCCGACTGGAGAGGATGGAATAGTTTCCGTGACTACCGGTCCCAGGTGAATGATGACCGTTTTAAATAATGGAACGGTCGAAGACGGTAATCGTATACCTCAGTTGAACGAAATTTCCGATAATCATCGCAAATTATCGCTGTCATGATAACACTTTCTCGGCAAGGGCGGTAACTCCCGACTCGAAGATGAGTCTGAGCGCGTGCGGGAACTCCTACTGTCACGTGATATGAATATTTATAGCTTAATTAATTAGCCAAGCTTGGTTAAAGTTGAATATTTTTTTGTGGCCAACAGTAAAATTTGATATCAGGATTAGAGCTAAGCTGTGATAAGATAAGTTTCGTTTCTTGTCCGTTTTCTGTTGATTACTCATACAAAACATCGTGATCGCGGTGACATTTCGACGCCACACGCAGGGTCTTTAACATATACTATACTCAGGTCATGGAAAAGGTGAGACTGTGGCACTGGCTGGCCTAAAAATGTGTGATCTTACACAAATATGACAGCTATAAAAATAAATATGAATTAATGAAGAAATAAAATACTAAATTTTTGAGACCACACAGACCTATATACATCTTTTTTTTCTTCGAACTTTTCATATCGACCACTTGTTAAACCACTCTTTGTGTGATTTGTATGTGATTTGGACCTAAGAGGGATTTAAGACTGTGCCAGCTATGCGCCTTCAAGTAGGCCTGCACATCCGATCTCTGCGACGTTTTATATCTACTAGCCGCCCGAGTGGTTCTTATCTTATCTTATCTTAACCACATTTGCCGTGAAGCGTCGTGGGGAGAGTTCGTTTCTATCTTGTGCCAGGTGTGTTGCGCTTGACGTTGTCAGTCCATGCTTTCGCAGGGACTCTGAGATGTTATCTATCCATCTTGTTCTTGGCCTGCCTCGTGCTCTGTGCCCTGAGTGTCGATTATTATAGGCACGTAATGGTAGTAAATGTGGTTCCATTCTCATTAGATGGCCGAACCACTTGAATCTTTGCTTCTCGATGTACTGTATGCATGGTATAGTACCAACGATGCTTCTGATATTCTCGTTTCTCACTCTATCTCGCCTTGTAACGTTGACAGCTTTTCGTAGACATCTCATTTCACATGTTGTAATCTTTCTTTCTTGTGTCTTAGTCAGGGACCATGTTTGGCACTGATAGGAGAGAGTTGGAATAAATATGCAGTTTATCAGTTGTCGTTTGACTGCCATGTTAATGCTTGGATGTTTTAATAGTGGTGACGGCATCTAGTCTCGATTTATCTGTTCATCTTTCCATCTGCTGTGAATATACTCCCGAGATATTTGAATTCTGGAGTCTGTTGTATTTTGACATTATTCACGTGTATATTTAGTTGACCTGTTGACCTACTTATTGTCATGACTTCTGTTTTGGAGGTGTTAATTTTCATGTCATATTTTTCGCATGTGGCTTGCAGGGCATTTATGTGTTGTTGAAGTTTGTGTTCGTTGTTGTAAATTATACTCTGATCATCTGCAAAGAGTAGTTCGTTTATTAAATTGTAGTTGTTATCGAGGTTGTTATCTGTCTTGGTTTCTTGCGTTATCCTGTCTATGTAAATATTGAAAAGTATAGGCGAAAGCACACATCCCTGCCTTACTCCTGATGATAATTCAAATTCGTCTGTCAGGCCGTCGCTTGTTCGTACTACGCTTGAGCATTTTTGGTATAGCGCTCTAATATTGTCTAATAGTTGGCCCTGAATTCCATATTCACTTAGTATGGCCCATAGTTTGTTTCTGTTTATTCTATCAAAGGCTTTTTCTTGGTCTATGAATGCTAAGTTGAGCTGTTTGTCATATTCTATGGTGTTTTCGCTGAGTTGCCTTAGTGTGAACAGGGCATCAGTGCAACTCTTTCCCTTTCTGAACCCAAATTGAGCGATGTTCAGCTGTGGTTCTATTATAGGTTTGATTCTAGATTCCAAAATTGTAGCAGTTTGGGTTTGGTAGTTTGGGGTGTAAAGAATAGAACCACTGTTACCTTCCACGCATGTCGTAAGAGGCGACTAAGGAGGTTTTGCTGAAATCGGATGCATGTGTCCTAAACGTGTAGAAGTCTTATGCGTTTAGGGCCTACCAAACCAATGTGCAACGTATACACGTTCTTGGCAAAGATCAAACATATCACAAAGAGTGATTACAATTAGTCGTAAAGAACGAACGCAAAGAAGAAGAAGAAGATATCTACTAGCGTAGCTTCCCTATGACCCTACCTCAGTCGCCTCTGACGACATGCATTGTAGGACGCAAGGACGCAGTGTTACTCCTTCATCTTCTTCTTTGCGTTCGTTCTTTACGCCAATTTTAATCACTCTTTGTGATATGTTTGATCTTTGCCAAGAACGTATTGGTTGCACATTGGTTTGTAGACCCTAAACGTATAGACTTGTACATGTTTAGGACACGTGCATCCGATTTCAGACTAACCTCCTTAGCCTCCTCTTACGACATGCGTGACAGTTCTATTCTTTACACCCCAAATATGGGCCCCGGTAATCACTCGGGCGGCAGTGTTACTATTCTTTGCTCCATTTTTGAGCCACGGAAACACACAAGCGAAATAGATATAAATAAAATCTCCCGTAGTGTTTTCAGATCTCAGGATATGAAATGCCTGCCACTTCACATGTCTAGGCCCTAGTGAACCTAGGGATCTTGAGTTAGAGGGCCAATGTCTTTCCTCACACGTGGAACGTCGAGGGTGTGTTTGAACTTTTGTGTTGGAGTCGATAGGCGAACTTCTACGTATTACGTCAATCCGTCCCACGACCAGACTGACAAGCCTACTTAAATATGTTTTTTCAGTATTTACAGACGGTCAATGGCAAGTATTTTACTGTGACAACTTCTGGAGTTTGCGTTTGTCTCTCTTGCCTTTCAGCTCATCCTTAAGTTTAGCATTTTGTGTTGATTTTAAAATAAATTCGTCTATATACACCAATACTGGAATGCGAGGTCACGTGGTGTAGTTGTGGTCTGATTCATAATTCTTACCCGAGTCCGAAGGCCCATAAGTTTATAGTTGTCTCTGGATCAGGTCAGAGCCAACTTCAATTGGGTACCAGAAAACATCTTGAAGTAAAATGGCAGGAGTGATGTTGACCCATCGTCCATCGCGTAAGTACAGATCGTGTGCCGAGAGTACAGATCGTATGCCACAGCGATCGTTGCCACAAGTACAGATCGTGTAAGCCGTCAAAGTACAGATCGTGTGCTCGTCCAAAGTACAGATCGTGTGCACAACAAGTGTCAGTACAGATCGTGTGCCACAAAGTACAGATCGTGTGCCACAAGTACAGATCTGTCGTACTCTTGCACAAGTACAGATGAATTTGGCTAAGGCACCGTATTTTCCAATATACATTATGGTTTGAAAACTGCTTCCTTTACTTTTACTTTACTTACACGTAGGAATGATGTGATTGAATGTTGATGCCATCATCATTGCACTTCGTTGGATTGATTGACTGATCATTGCACTTCGTTGAGTTACCATATGTGCTTCGATATCCTTCTTACACTGGACGATCTCAGCGTCTGTGCACGAACTCCGTAGCACTGGCGAGAGTCACCGATGTATTTTAGAAGATGTGGACGCCTGAGTGGTTATCGGGGCCCAAATTTGGGGTGTAAAGAATAAAACCACTGTTACCTGCCACGCATGTCGTAAGAGGCGACTAAGGAAGTTAGGCTGAAATTGGATGCATGTGTCTTAAATGTGTAGAAGTCTATGCATTTAGGGCCTACCAAACCAATGTGCAACATATACACGTTCTTGGTAAAGATCAAACATATCACAAAGAGGATTAAAATTGGATTAAAGAACGAACGCAAAGAAGAAGAAGATGTGGTAAAAATATTTTGAAGGAGTTTTTAGTTTAAAAATCTTTCCATATAATTTTTCCCCGGCTTTCCAGTTTTGTTCTATTCGACTGTTAACTGCCAATGTTTCTTTTACGTGCTCAACGTGAACACGAGACCTACGTTTTATCGTCCGTCTCCAAAAGGACTAGGAACTCGATCTCACCTACACTGAGATCAGAGATCTCTAGAAAAATATTCCGATGACTAAACGAGGGAGCGAACCGAATTCCTTTGAAACAAGAGACAAGCACCTAATATCTACACACAGAGACCCATACTCCACAGAACTCTTTACTGATAAGTAATTGTACAAGGGGTAGCGTCTGTGGCTTAGGGGATAGTGACTCGGTCTATTAACCCCGTTGCTAGTTATCTGCAAATTGCTTGCGCGTGGATTTTTACAAAATAACGATGGCACCACCCGTTCAGAAAGCAATGGCAAACGTAATAATGCCTAGAAAAATCACAAACAGCGTTAAAAAGCTGGGGTGGATTCGCAAAGTTCTATAAAGGATATGCAATTGACATTTTTTTATTTGCAAAAAAATGTTCAGAATACAATTAATGAACAGAAAGGAGGATGTGTGTAATGAAGACAGACTGAGAAATGACAGTCTTACTTTTTATGGTATCTATTAAGAAAACGATGGCTTTGCGTTGCAGTGGCAAAAGACAAAGAGACAATGTTTCCTACAATGAAAAGATGAAGGACAGCATCATTAAGTGAGTTGGCACGGGTCAGCTCTGACGACCTCCCTATGACCAATCAGATTTGATACCATGCTTCAGTATAACTTCAGATGTGATACTTTCAAGTGAGGTTCTTTTGTTTGCAAAATCTTACAGTTGTCTGTTTGTACAAATGTAGACCCTGTTGGATAATATGTCTACACTTTGGACGAAATTTGGATGTGACTGTCCTACATCCTGTACGGGCCTGTTATTCGCAATGTACCCATGTTCTCGGAGCAAACCACACGATTCACAAAGAGTGGTTACGTTGATTGGTAGAAAAGAGCACAATTAAAAAAGAACAACTTTTTCTTCTTCTTCAAACGCTTCATATCGACCACTCTGTGTGATTTGTATGTGATCTGAGCCTAAGAACGATTTACGTTTTGCCGGTTTTTCACCTACAGGTAGCACATCTGATTTCTGCAATGCTTTTTATTTACTAGGGTAGCTTCCCCAGGTCCTACATCAATCGCCTCTTACATCATGCCTTGTAGGTCGCAGTGATACTATTCTTTGCTCCCCTTGCAAGCCTCGGCAGCACACAGGCGAAAAGAACAATGAAGAGAGTGTGTAATAATGTGGATATTTTTCAAGGCAAGTGCGTTTTATTTATTTTTATCAGTAATCGTAACACAAGAGAGAGAGAGAGAGATAGAGAGAGAGAAAGAGAGAGAGAGAGAAAAGATAGAGAGAGAGAGAGAGAGAGATAGAGATAGAAGAGAGAAGAGATAGAGAGAGAGATAGAGAGAGAAGAGAGAAGAGAGAGAGATAGAAGAGAGAGAAGATAGAGATAGATAGAGATAGAGATAGAGATAGAAGATAGAAAGAGAGCGAGAAAGAGATAGATAGATGAGAGGAGATAGAAGAGAGAGAGAGAGTGAAAATAACGATAGAGGGGTCGTGATAAAGACGTAGTGATTGCTTTGAAACAAGTTGAAATAGCATAGCGTACAAGAAAACAAATTACTTCATTATTTGCAGGAACAAACTAAACATATCAATACCATCTTCATTTCCTTAGTATTCAACACGGTGTGATTTAAAGATTTTTGCATTATATAATTCCATCCCTTATTGCTCAATCTACAACATCCCATAATTTCTTGCCCATCCACCATTAAACGATAGCAAGGTCACATAGGATCGGCAAACATTTCTACAGTTTGTTCAATCAATCAGTGGTCATTTTTAAAGATGAGAAAAAATAGAAACGATTGAATACAACGACTCGCGCTGCAGTTTGAAAACTTAGCGATTTCATCTCGTGTGTAATGAGCTGAAAAAGGGGGATTACATGAGAAAATTCGGTGACACTTTTGTGGGCAAACTTGGGTTCCTGTTCTCGCCTCTAGAACATTCATCACAAGGAGGTGCGGAAATGGAAGCCAGCGCCGCCAGCACAAGGTTATCTGCTACATCCCTTGACGAGGGTCCTTCGAGAGAAACTGTACCCCTTATCCGGTGACATCTATGACGGGAAAATATTGACTTTTAACTTGTCGCTTGAAACCGGAAATGAGACAGAAACCATCTTTTGATAGGTTTGAACGATCCTGTCAGAAAATTACAGCGGAGGAATGATGGGAAGAAACAGGATGAATTATGATACGGTTATAAACAGCAAGTTAGATTATGAAGGGTCTTTTACTGCGGGATGATTGGTATTGACTGATGTTTCAGAATAGAGAGGGAGTGAGAGTCTCTCATAGTTTAACAACTTGAAGTGTTTTAGTTATTTTGTCGAGTATTTTTCAGTATGTAAAGATGGCTGCAAGGCCTCAATGAAGAACTTTTCTATATGTCCCAGCACATGGGAAAAACTATCTGCTAACAGAGTTGTTTGGAAAGGAAGAGATGTATGAGCTGAAAGACAAGAAAGAAAGGCGAAAGAGGTTGACACAGTAAAACACTTGCCAATTGACTGTTTGTAAAAACGAAAAAGGTCATACATACATACACATACATACGTACATTTTTCAGTATACTCCTATTTAGCTTCATAGTTCATAGACTGTATTGTATGTCACAAGTTTTATTGTGGTGATTATTGGTTATTGAACTAACGTCAAGGCACTCTGTGCAGACCCATAGGTGCTCAGTCTCCTCTAACAGATGTCGAAGGGTATTCATACTAATGGTTCATGTGGCTCGCTATTATATGTACACATTCGTCTCTCTGCCATTCAAGCATCCAGCAGTACCTGTACAAAGTGTAATTCTCTCTCTCGCAATCACCGCCAAAGACCGATGTACAAGAACTCCCCATAAATTCTATTCATGTGGAACTCTGATTCATGTAGCCTTAGCATTGGTGTGTTTTACGTCACATCTTCAGCACCATTTGGAACTCTGGTGCTTATTCTTCGGCGATGTGTCCGGTTTCAGCCAGCGTTTACTCGGTTCGCTCTCCGTTCTGTAGCCATCTAGTGTTTTTACGGTGTGGGGTAGCTAGCCCCACGACCAACCTCCTTAATCGCCTCTTACGACATGCGTGGCAGGTAACAGGGTTCTATTCTTTACACCCCAATTTGGGCCCCGGTAACCACTCGGCGAGTGTAATTCTAAACTCCTTAACTCGCTGGATGCCTGCCTGCCCAGCGTGTTCGTAGCGCGTTGGACGACGGGTGACAAGACCACTGTGAGTGCGGTTCAATTTCACGGGCTGGCAGAAAAGCCATAGGTTCTCCAGATTTACGGTGTTCGTGGCACCGAACCGAAGGGTTACAATGTCCATGGCATCGAGCCGAAGAGCTGAAAGAGCAAGTGCTTTTGGATCGAAAAAACAACAACAAAACTCGCTGGATTTATTCAACGTCAATTTTAGATGGTGTTAGTCTTTTTTTTTTTTTTTGTCCGATCCAGAAGCACGTGAGCTTTTCAGCTCTTCGGCTCGGTGCCATGGACATCGTAACCCTTCGGTTCGGTGCCACGAACACCGTAAATCTGGGGAATCTGTGGCTTTTTCTGCCATCCCGCGGAATTGAACCCGCACACACAGAGGATAGTCACCCGTAGTCCAACGCGCTACGAACACGCTGGGCAGACGGGCGTGGTTAGTCTTTAAGGACGTTGACGACATTCGTATGATAACGTTTAAAGTCGGTCATTTAAGCAAATGATATACAATAAAATTATTAATCGAATTATAGTATGAACATAATCTTAATAGTAATCTGAACATAATTGTAATAATGGCAGTTTCAATCTTGACATAATTATAATCTGGATCGTTGAATATGTTTTATCTCGTATTTGTAATCGTTATCT
Source organism: Arion vulgaris (assembly GCA_020796225.1). Lineage (NCBI taxonomy): Eukaryota > Metazoa > Mollusca > Gastropoda > Stylommatophora > Arionidae > Arion > Arion vulgaris. Next base: position 71,622,285 of record CM036753.1, on the reverse strand, counting down.
ACAATTAATCTTGATTTATTTGTAATATTGAGCTAATTCTATTTTGTATCCAACTGAAATCTTGATCTAATTCTAGTTATCTATATCTTCTTGGTGTCTCGTTTGACACTTACGACTTCTACAAGAGGTTTCCATTGTTACATTTTCTGCCTCATTTCTACAAAATGTTTCTTATGTCAGGTCAACTACCCGAGTGGTTATCGGGGCCCAAATTTGTAATGTAAAGAATAGTACCACTGTTACCTGCCATGCATGTCGTAAGAAGTGGCTAAGGAGGTTTGGCTGATATGGGATGCATGTGTCCTAAAGGTGTAGAAGTCTATGCGTTTAGGGGCCACCAAACCAATGTGCAACGTATACACATTCTTGGCAAAGATCAAACATATCACAAAGAGTGATTAAAATTGGTCGTAAAGAACGAACGCAAAGAAGAAGATGTCAGATCAAGTCTTTCAACTCAATATCCACAGTTCTTCTTTATGTTTCTTTGGACGTTCATGCCTTCTTTTCACATACGCTGACCACTTGGGTGCTGTCCTAGCTACCTACCTCAATCTACGCGTTCCAATGATGGTCTTAAACGATGCACGATTGTTTGTTTTAAAAGCTCTTTATTTGTTTTGACACTTGGCTAGAAAATTTGCAGAATATTTCTTGAGTATTTATTTTGGAATGTTTCCAGCTTGTGTATGATGTTGTTGTGTTTCTTTGTTCTTGATCTAATTACACTCCAAATATCTTTGTTATCATGATCTATATATCTTCATGGTCATATTGTGTGCCCCCCCTCTCCCACAACGATTACTTGCTGTGAATTCAGGCGTATTCATGGAACCTAATATAGCCTCGTCCTTGGCTGATTTTTGCGTGAAAGCTTGCTGCTAATATCACTAGTGTCACGCCCGTGTGGTGCCGGGGCCTGCAAGGGAAACAAGTACAACTGTGACCTACAAGGCATGTCGTAAGAGGCGACTGATGTAGTGGCCTAGGGAAGCTACTCTAGTAAATAAAAAACATCGCAGAAATAAGACTTACTTGTAGACGAATAACTGGCACAACGTACATTAGATCTTAGGCTCAGATCACATACAAATCACACAGAGTGATTTAGCAAGTGGTCGACGTGGAGCGTTCGAAGAAGGAGAAGAACACTAGTGTCCCTCACTAGTTGGGGACAATTAATCCGTCTTCAGAGATGATCAAATCGTCATATTGAATTAATTGTAATCTTAACCCTTTAGCTGCTATGGACGTATATATACGTTTTTCACATTCACTTCTAAAGACAAATTAACACGTCTGTTATTATCTCTTCTCTGTGGGCCAAGGACATGTTAACACGTTATACATTGCTACTGTCACTGCTATAGGCGTACATTCCCGTTTGTGACCTAGAAACAAAGAGTAGATATTTTTAGCTTAGCCTTCAGAAAGTGTGTAGCAGCGAAAGGGTTAATCTAACTAAATGTTACGAAATGGAAAAATTTAAGGGAAAAAAACCGTTTTTAAAGAATTAAAGTTCTATAAAGACATGGAATGAAATGAAAAGGAATGAGAAGGAGAAAGCATCGCAAATTCAAATTCTCGTATTTTAGACATACATTGAAATGATGCTCTGTTAAACACTATTACTAGAATGATGGGTTCGAGACAAACTGATAATAGGAAGAGAATTATATTTGATGGAAGAGAACATTACAATATGGATTAAGACCATTTTGGTAAAATGCACCAGCATCCCAAAAACTGGAAAGCTAAAAATCTTTGTTTTCTACTCTCTGTCTCTTCTTCTTCTTCTTTTTTGCGTTCGTTCTTTATGACCAATTTTAATCACTTTGTGATATGTTTGATTTTGCCAAGAACGTGTATACGTTGCACATTGGTTAGGTAGGCCCCTAAACGCATAGAATTCTACACATTTAAGACATGCATCCGATTTCAGCCAAACCTCCTTAGTCGCCTCTTACAACATGCATGTCAGGCAACAGTGGTTCTATTCTTTACACCCCAAATTTAGGCCCGGTAACCACTCGGGCGATACTCTCTGTCTCTTTCTCTACATTTTACACATTTTCCCTTTCTCCTCATCCATCCAACATTTCCCACCCCCCTCTCCTTTCTTCCCTTCATCCTTCTCACCAAACCTCCCCCTTTCCCTCACCCTCTCACTTAACTATTATATATTATCTTATAAACAACATTAGAGTAAATCTTAACACCCCCATAACATAATTATCCCGAACTTCCTATACCCCCCATCCCACCTTAATTTGGAACCCCACTGTTAGTCTCAATCGAGTTATCTAAACTCTCTTTTCTTCTTCAAGTTCCATAACTCAGTAATTTCCGTATTTGATATAACAGTGATTATCTCTAAAAACCGAGATCCTTAAACATTCTTGAAAGAGGCAATAATGTATAAGATAATTAGTAAAGTCAATTAGAAGAGAGATTCCATAAGCGGAGCCCCTACTGAGAAACTAGAGGTGCCCACATTAAGTTCCTTCTTCTAATGTACTCAGCGAGTCTCACCAAATCTCTGACAACATGTTGCGAAGTAACTGGTTCCATGTACGAAGGAATTGTTTCAATTTTCCTACATGGGAAATAACTTTTGATGTTGGATGGTATGTTAGATAACGAATAGAAAACAAAATTATGCGCGTCTGAATAAATTCTAGTCCATAATGTTTTTAAATTAAATTGCAAGCTGATTTAATATATACTGAGAATAGTTATATTTACATTTATAAAATAAGGATTCGTATAGTTGGGAAAAACATTGTATAAATATTCTTACAAGATGGTGGGGAATGATCTTGTACAAATATGATATTGCGTGTTCTCAATAAGTTTATAGTTGAACATTGTATAAATTTGTTAGATCTTACACATAGTTTGGTAGTTAGGGAAAATTGTATCTTAGATAGCTACACTATGATACTGCGTGTTCTCTCCCTGTTACAGTTTGAGCCATATGGAAAATCTAGCAAATTTTGAGCAGATGAAGATGATGTAAAAACTGAAGCTTCTTCTTCTGTTTGAACATGCCATATCGACCACTTGTTTAACCACTCTGTGACTTATCTGTGATCCAAGCCTAAGAACGATTGTACGTTGTGACAGTTATGCACCTACAAGTAGGTCCAGCACATCCGATTTCTGAGATGCTTTATTTACTAGAGTAGCTTTCCTAGGTCCTACGTCCGACATGCCTTGTAGGTCGCAGTGGTACTATTCTTTGCTTCCCTTGCGGGTCTCGGCACCACACAGACGAAAACTAATATGAAAAAAGTAAAAACAATGAAACAAGTAGTTCTTTTCCCGCAGGCGTTATCATCAGTTACAGTACTTACTTCGCCCGAGTGGTTACCGGAACCCAAATTTGGGGTGTTAAGAATAGAACCACTGTTACCTGCCACGCATGTCGTTAGAGGCGACTATGGAGGTTTGGCTGAAATCGAATGCACATGTCCTAAACGTGTAGAAAGTCTATGCGTTTAGGGCCTACCAAACCAATGTGCAACGTATACACGTTCTTGGCAAAGATCAAACATATCACAAAGAGTGATTAAAATTGGTTTATAAAGAACGAACGCAAAGAAGAAGAAGAAGTACTTACTTACTTTTTACTTGTTCTCTTGATGAATATTTGCTTGAAATATTTATTTATTTGTTTACTATGTGGGTGATAGAAGCATCTCTCCGGCAACACACTGGATATTTGCATAATCAATATGTCCGGTTTCTTTAAAAAACCGTTATTAAATATATGAGAAGAATGAGAATCGTGGCATATCCTTTACAGGACGTAGCCATCAACCACAGTAAACGAGTTGTCGATTTTCTAGGCACCACTTATACGTTCAGTAGTTGCTTTATGAAAGGTAAGGTCTATATGTACCTTTGGTAAAAATCCCACGGAAAAAATTGCTTCCATACTTGTCCACCATGGGGTTTGAACCAGGTATGCTTGGGTTTGTGATGGAGCTCACTACCGCTTGAGCTACAGACGCTCATATTGAATATATAAAGATTCTTAATTTTCCTTTCTATATAAACTCAGTTTAAACCTTATATTAACTCAATTTATAATCTTGTTATATTAAACTCAATTTATAATCTTGTTATGTTAAACTCAATTTATAATCTTTTTTAAATTAAACTCAATTTATAATCTTTTTATGTTAAATCAATTTATAATCATTTTTAATTAAAATCAATTTATAATCTTTTAATGTTAAATCAATTTATAATCTTTATGTTAAACTTCTTCTTCAGCGATCTCTGGTCATGCACTTAATTTACTGTGGACCACAAACTGGGCAGTTAGCTTCAGGTCTGTTAGGTTTCTCAAAGCTTAGTTTTCAGGTCGACTGGGTGTGGCCACATGTTGCTTCTCAGCTCACCCAGGAGAGGAAGTCTTGCAGGATATGCTCTGGTGTCTGTTCCGCCTGCTTTACACTGGCAGAAGCTGTTTGACTTATTCCTAGTCTGTATAAGTGTTTGTTGAGTCTGCAGTGCCCTGTGCGTGGTCGAAATATAATGACCTGGTCTGTTCTGCTTAGGTCTTTGAGGAGTCTTTTCCATAATCATATCCAGTGTTTATCTTCCAGTCTACTGCAGATTTTCTCTGTATGGGGTTTTGACCTCTTGAAAATACAAGGGTTGGTAAATTTGCTTTTTGGCACTGCCCTCCTTAGCTAAGACATCAGCACTCTCATTGCCTCCAATGCCACAGTGAGATGGAATCCACTTTAGTGAATTTCTGCCTTTTCGAAAGCTGAGCAAGTTCTCTTTTAGGTTTGTACTGTTTAAACTCAATTTATAATATTTTATTTAAATCATTTATATTTTTATGTTAAACACAATTTATAATATTTCTTTTTAAAACAATTTATATTTGCTTTAATGCTAAATATTAGCAACAGTCAAGTAAAGTTCATGCCTGGTTTACTCCAAATTGATTCAAATCTAAACATAATACAACAGTCGTAAATGTAAATCTTCTTAAACAGCAGTAAACGTATGTTTCTCAGCGGTTTCATAGAATAATCTTAAATTCTGTTTAACATTGAAGAAACTGCTACTTAAACCAACTGCTCTCATCACGAAAGACTCGTGTTATAATATTAAAGACATTTTAATGACTGTCTTTGTCGATACTACTTTCATTTGGGAACATATTCATGTTATTAACTGTAAGATCATTTTGGTGATATCTCTTGCCAGGCACAACAAGAAGGCATAATGAGGCTAACACTAATTAACTAGCTGTTGAAATGGGAAAATATGCCTGAAATTTGTAACAGGCAAACTATTTTTCAGAGTCGTTTACCTCCATTATTTTCTACTTCCTGACAAATTTTTTTAAGAAAGAGCTTTCTTAAAATGGTTGTGCTTCCTTCTTCCTCTTCTTTTATCTTCCTTTTCATCTACGCCTTCTTCTTCTTCTTCTTCTTCTCTCAAATTCGTCTTGACTTCATTTCTTCGTCTTGTTAGTTTCGTCTCTTCTTCTTCCGCATCATCTTCTTCTTCATTTTCGTCTTCGTCTTCTTCCGCATCATCTTCTTCTTCATTTTTCTTCTTCGTCTTCTTCGCATCATCTTCTCTCATCTCTTCTCATTTTTCTTCCGCATCAACTTCTTCTTTTGTCTTTTGTCACTTCTTCATTTTTCTTCTTCGCATCAACTTCTTCTTCATTTTGTCTTCTTCCGCATCAACTTCTTCTTATTTTTTCTTCTTCCGCATCAACTTCTTCTTCATTTTTCTTCTTCGCACTTCTTCTTTTCTTCATTTTGTCTTCTCTTCGCATCAACTTCTTCTTCATTTTCGTCTTCTTCGCATCAACTTCTTCTTCATTTTCGTCTTCTTCCTCACTTCTTCTTCATTTTGTCTTCTTCCGCATCAACTTCTTTTCTTTTCTCTTCTTCCGCATCAACTTTTCATTTTCGACTTCTGCCCGAGTGGTTACCGGGGCCCAAATTTGGGGTGTAAAGAATAGAACCACTGTTACCTGCCATGCATGTCGAAAGAGGCGACTAAGAATTTGGCTGAAATCGGATCACGTGTCCTAAACGTGAGAAGTCTACGTTTAGGCTTCTAAACCAATGTGCAACGTAAACGTTCTTGCAAAGATCAAACATATCATCTAAGATATTTAAAATTGGTCTTAAACGAACTTCAATTGAAGAAGAAATTTTCGCTTCTCATCTTTTCGCATCTCTATCTTCTTTTTCATTTTCTCTTCTTCTTAATCTTCATCTTCTCATCTTCATCTTAGTCTTCCTCTGTATCTTCTTTGTTTCTTTCTTCTTCTTCTTCGTTATTTACGACCAATTGTAATCTATATTTGTAATTGTTTGATTTTTCTGCAAGAACTGTATATCTTCATCTTGATTTAATCATAGACTTCTACACGCTTAGGACACATGCATCTCGATTTCAGCTCAACATCCTTAGTCCTCCTTCATGTGTGCAGGTAACATGGTTCTCATTCTTTACATTCTCACAAATCTTCTTCTTCAACCACTCGGACATTTCTATTCATTTTCGTCTTTTTCTCTTCCTCATTATCTTCTTCATTTTCATCTTTAACTGCATCTTCAATATCTTCATCTTCTTCATTTTTGTCGTCTTTATCTTCTTCTTCATCTCTTTGTCTACTTCCTCATCATCCTCGTCATCTTCTTCGCAATCGTCTACTTCATCTTTATCGTCTTCTTCTTTATCTCCATCTTCATCTTAACCGTCTGCTTAGTCTTCTACTTCATCTTGTTCTTCATCTTCTTCGTTATCTTCATCATCTCCATCTCTTCTTCATCTCCTTCTTCATCATCTTCATCTTTTACAAGTTTTAATTGTTAATTATTTGAAAATGCATATTAATCTGATGATGTTATTTCTAAATTTGTGTGAATGTTTTAAAAAAATGCCAGCTCACTGACCTAACATGCTCCTAAATTGCATCGACATACAAAACAGTGAAGAAATTCTTTACATTTATGCAACATCATTGCCTGCCTGCCCAGCGTGTTCGTAGCGCGTTGGACGACGGATGACAAGCCCCATGTGAGTGCGGTTCAATTCCGCGGGCTGGCAGAAAAGCCACAGGTTCTCCAGATTTACGGTGTTCGTGTTACAATCCAATTACAATAATGAACAATGTATAATGAAGACAGGAAGAAAATATAGCATGTCGACTGTACAGGGAAGACAGGAAGAAAATATAGCATGTCGACTGTATAGGGAATACAGGAAGCAAATATGATATGTCCACTGTATAGAGAAGATGGCACATCTTCCAAACCTGAGGTTGTTTATGGATGATGTGAAGCGAATCATGCAGTTCATTGAAGCTATTGGAGTCACTGATAACGAAGTTGATAATAACCGCGCTAGTGACAACATACCGTGGACACTTCGGGGTTCGATACCAACTTTGTATAAAAATATCGGTGTGCACATGGCACTGCAGATTAATTACAGGAGACCCTGATCCTTTACTTGGGGATCTAAATTACAAGTTACCACTGAAGTCGGAGTAAGGCTCGTCTGAATGGCGAAGAATACTGGTGATAAGGAAAGCAAGCCTTCACGGTAAAACAAGTCAGAGGTGCCATATCATGACTGCGTCTGAATTCATAATGGGTGAATGAAGTACACAATTTGGGCTATTTTTCGTTGATTTGATCCAATTCTGACAGAAACACTGCGAAGAAGAAAATTCTTCTTCACCCTTCGCCCTAGGGAAGCATAGGTCCGCAACCAAGGCCTTCCAAGCCCGCCTATCCAAGGCCATCTTTTCCAGATCTCGCCACTCTCTCCCCGTTTTTTTGCGTTCCATCTCTAACTCCTGTCTCCAGGTGTTTCTGGATCTTCCTTACTTCTATTGCCCTGGGGGTTCCATCGGAGAGCCTGTCTCGCGATGCTGTCAGGGGGTTTTCTCAGTGTGTGTCCTATCCATCGCCACCTTCTGCTCATTATCTCCTGTTCCACCTGCCGTTGTCCTGCCGAAGAAGAAAATTGGTTCTTCAAAATAGATGCACTTATCATTTTCCAAACACGTATAAAACACAACAAAATGGTACACTATCTATGTAGGACAACAAACATATATACATGTTGTACAAACCAAACATCTGGTACATATCTGCTCATTATACGACGATGAAAGGGTATTATATACACCTGTTTTACTTCACGTAACATTTTACGACAAAGCTAACAGACTAAAGCTGACTGCTACATTTTTTGAGGAGCCATTACAGAAGGAGACAAGTAGTGAGCATTACTACACACACCCACAGCCAACTCTGGATAACTAGGCCAGACAACTGACTGGGGAATCTCTGACCTAGATCAGAGAAAGGGGCTGGAAAATATAGATGTTTGATAGAACACTGCAAGCTTTTTGCAATTTTACTCAATTCTGTGAGTCTATGGTTATTTATTGGTGAAAAATATACCCACAGTAAACTCTAGATAACTAGGCCAGACAACTGACTGGGAATCTCTGACCTAGATCAGAGAAGGGGCCGGAAAATATAGATGTTTGATAGAACACTGCAAGCTTTTTGCAATTTTACTCAATTCTGCGAGTATATGGTTATTTATTGATGAAAAATATTCATAATATTGATATTCCTTATTGTTAAACATTACTTGTTAGATAATATAACTTCAATTTAGCATTTTATGTTGATTTTAAAATGAATTCATCTATTTACACCAATACTGGAATGCGAGGTGACGTGGTGTAGTTGTGTTCTGATTTCCCATAATTCTTATCTCAGTCCGAAGGCCTATACGTTTATAGTTGGCTCTGGTTCATACCACTAACCACTATATCGACCTACAATTGTGAGCCATTCATGCCACTATTTGTCACATAGAGTACTTTCTTTTTCTTTGTACCAAAATGTCCCAATTTTTATCATAGCTATAACTAGTAAAATAATCAAGTCAATAAATAGTACATTTTATTTGTCTCATCAAGATCTAAATTTTAAGCAGGAATTTGGGACCTGTTATACAGGGATTTCCGGTGTGTTGGCCGAGATGGCGGGACGTATTTTCTTCTAGCTTGGCTCACAAACTGTTGATCGTCGGCCCGACAAGCCGTCATCGTAAAAATCACCACTGTTTGAGAAACAGAGTTTAGGCTCTAAATACATCGATGATTCGTTCGAACTTGTTTAATTCTAAGGACAAGAGACCAAGCAAGAAAATGTATCAAATTTTATAAGAAAGCGCCGCTGGAACTACATCGGCCACACACTTAGAATGGATGAGAGAAGACTCCTTACCAATCCCTCATATGGACACCAGAGGGAAAAGAAAACGAGGAAGACCAAGAGAGACTCTGCGTAGAACCATCATCAGAGAAGGCTCAACGATGGGCCTAGCAAACATTAAAGACCTAAAACAGATAGCAACGAACCGCGAGACATGGAGAGCTATGACCTCTGCCTATGCGCCGCCCACAGGCCCAAGAGGAAAGACTAACTATACAGGGTGTTCAAGATACAAGCAAAAGGAAGCATCGTCGTCAAGGGAGCTAATCTGGCATATGTTTATGAAAATGATAAGTTTCAGTTATGACGTAGTATAGGTCAAGGTTGGGTGATGGTGTGCAATTGTAGTGAAGGAAGGGGCGATGAACAAATGTGACTTAGGACGAGCTAGTCAAAACCGGTTTAAATAGTAAATACACACAACGCAATAAGTAACTGGTAACTTCTGATTTGTCACTCGGGCCGCTTTTATCTTGAACACCCTGTATAATATGCATATAAATTGGATAAAATTCGAATGTGCCTGTCATACATATCGTAGGGGCCTAACGAGCTGGAGGAAAGGGTAACGTATTCACGTTCCCAGCGCAAACCACACAAATCTCGAAAAATGGTTAGCTTGCTTGATAAGAACAAACGCAAACAATAGTTATTTAGTAACCCGACATTTATTACTAGTGCATGACAACACCCCAGATGGAAAGACAAAAATATTAAGAAGTGGTAGAACAATATAGACAAATTTATTTTGTTGAAGTGGTAGAACCATATAGACAAATTTATTTTGTTGAAGTGGTAGAACAATATAGACAAATTTATTTTGTTGAAGTGGTAGAACCATATAGACAAATTTATTTTGTTGAAGTGGTAGAACAATATAGACAAATTTATTTTGTTGAAGTGGTAGAACATAGACAACATTTGTTAGGTAGAAATAACAAATTTATTTTGTTGAAGTGGTAGAACAATATAGACAAATTAATTTGTTGAAGTGGTAGAACAATATAGACAAATTTATTTTGATGAGACAACAAAAAGAACTAGTTTTTAAAATATATAATAAATTTAGCTGAACTTTTACTAAGAGCATTTCCGAGGTTTTTACTGTCGACATTGTCGTTGTTGCTTCCGTCTGTCTGTCCTCGTTTGGCAGCAACTACCGTTCCAATGTCGCCGACCCTAGGAGAGAAGAATTAAACGGTAAAATTGTCCGTCTGGGATGTAGCGAGCCTCAAAGAACCGAGCTGAGAGCTGATATCAGCACCATCCATCACAAAGTCACGAGCCTGCAGATATTATATCGTATTGTTTGCCATCCCCTGCCGGTTCTAGAAGTTTGTGCGATCTGGCAAATTTAGCCCTCGCGCGGTGCTCAGAATCAACACCATTAACTTTGAAGAAAAACTCATTTAGACTGTTTGTTGCGAGTAAAGGGTTTCTAAATTGAACGAAAATAGAACCGGCTTTGTCATACTCAATACATTTCTTGTCCTATTATTTCTGTACAACAAGTAAATTGAGCTCTACAAATAGACAATGCAAACATTGAAAGAAGATTAAGAATTAAAGAAGTTGCACATAATTACTAGAGATAATCTGATTCTTAACGACATTGAGACGACAGAAATAAAGCTGAAAATAAATGAGATGTTTACAGACATGGATGGAGCTGGAGATAAATGAGATGTTTACAGACATGGATGGAACTGGAGATAAATGAGATGTTTACAGACATCGTTGAAACTGGAGATAAATGAGATGTTTACAGACATCGTTGAAACTGGAGATAAATGAGATGTTTACAGACATAGTTGAAACTGCAGATAAATGAGATGTTTACAGATATAGATGGAGCTGGAGATAAATGAGATGTTTATAGACATAGTTGAAACTGCAGATAAATGAGATGTTTACAGACATAGTTGAAACTGCAGATAAATGAGATGTTTACAGATATAGATGGAACTGGAGATAAATGAGATGTTTATAGACATAGATGGGGCTGGCGATAAATGAGATGTTTACAGACGCATATGACACTCGCGATAAATGAGATGTTTACAGACATAGATGGAACTGCCGATAAATGAGATGTTTACAGACATAGATGGAACCGTCAATAAATGAGATGTAGGCAGATATAGATGGAGGTGGAGATAAATGAAATGTATCCACATATATATATTGAATCGGAGATAAATGGAGTGTATACGAATATATAGTTAAGATAAGATAAATGGAATGTAGTTGTTCATTTAGTTGTCATTGATTGATTGATTGATTGATTGATTGATTGACCACTATCACTGCACTTTAATGAAAAACCATGTGTTCTCCATACTTCATCTTCTTTCAAACTCAATAAGATTTCAGCAATAATGCAGAAACTTAGTAGCACCGGCGAGGGTCACAGATGCATTTTTGTAAGATATCAATATAAGAAAAAGGTAGGCACCATTTTTCTGACATGTGATTAGAAAACAAGCTCTAGAACACATAATGAAAACCAGTATAATCAATGAACAACGAGACAAATGAGGACAGAGAGAGAGAAAGAGAGGGAGAGAGAGAAGAGAAAACTGAGCAGTTGCCTTCATGACATGGAATAGGAACATCGAACGACAGACGCACCACGACAGACGTTCGTAGAGATTCGAATCGCAATAGGCATGCACAGATGAGTCAGTTACGTGTTAGATGGATATGTAGCAAGTATCGATGTAATGATGAATAATGTATATATGTATGAATGTATGTATATATGTATGAATGTATGTATATATGTATGAATGTATGTATATATGTATGAATGTATGTATATATGTATGAATGTATGTATATATGTATGAATTATGTAATGTATATGTATGAATGTATGTATATATGTATATATGTATGAATGTATGTATATATGTATATATGTATGAATGTATGTATATATGTATATATGTATGAATGTATGTATATATGTATATATGTATGAATGTATTATATATGTATATATGTATGAATGTATGTATATATGTATATATGTAGAATGTATGATATTTTATGTATATATGTATGAATGTATGTATATATGTGATATGTATGATATATGTATATATGTATGAATATATGTATATATGTATGAATGTATGTTTTGTATGAATGTATGTGATATATGTATAATGTATGTATATATGTATATATGTATGAATGTATGTATATATGTATATATGTATGAATGTATTATATATGTATATATGTATGAATGTATGTATATATGTATATATGTATGAATGTATTATATATGTATATATGTATGAATGTATGTATATATGTATATATGTATGAATGTATTATATATGTATATATGTATGAATATATGTATATATGTATGAATGTATGTATATATGTATATATGTATGAATGTATTATATATGTATATATGTATGAATGTATGTGTATATGTATGAATGTATGTATATATGTATATATGTATGAATGTATGTGTATATGTATGAATGTATGTATATATGTATGTATGTATATATGTATGAATGTATGTATATATGTATATATGTATATATGTATGAATATATGTATATATGTATGAATGTATGTATGTATGAATGTATGTATATATGTATGAATGTATGTATATATGTATATATGTATGAATGTATGTATATATGTATATATGTATGAATGTATGTATATATGTATATATGTATGAATGTATGTATATATGTATGAATGTATGTATATATGTATGAATGTATGTATATATGTATGAATGTATGTATATATGTATGAATGTATGTATATATGTATGAATGTATGTATATATGTATGTATGTATATATGTATGAATGTATGTATATATGTATGAATGTATGTATATATGTATGTATATATGTATATATGTATGAATGTATGTGTATATGTATATATGTATGAATGTATGTATATATGTATGAATGTATGTGTATATGTATATATGTATGAATGTATGTGTATATGTATATATGTATGAATGTATGTGTATATGTATATATGTATGAATGTATGTATATATGTATGAATGTATGTATATATGTATGTATGTATATATGTATGAATGTATGTATATATGTATATATGTATGAATATATGTATATATGTATGAATGTATTATATATGTATATATGTATGAATGTATGTGTATATGTATATATGTATGAATGTATGTGTATATGTATATATGTATGAATGTATGAATGTATGAATGTATATATGTATGAATGTATGTGTATATGTATATATGTATGAATGTATGAATGTATGAATGTATATATGTATGAATGTATGTGTATATATATACAATGCAGTGGCGGCTCGTGGTCATTTTTCTTGATGGGGACAGACACAAATTTTCGGAAAAATCATGTTTTTTTTAGTATTTACTATTATTTATCTATTCCTGGAAGTTATTCCCTTTCGGTTTTTGTGGGGCCTGAACCCACTGGCCCTTAATGACGAGCCGCCCCTGTATATATATATATATATATGTATGTGTGTGTGTGTGTGTATGTATGTATGTGTTTGAAGCTAAATCAGATGTTTCATCTGCTAGCCTATGACAGTAGCCTGTATCATCTGCAATTGTTTAACCCACTGCCTTGTTGAGGGTGGCTCGGGAGCTCTAAAGACTAGAGAAGTAAGACTTGATAGAAAATGTCCACTACCTTGTGGGTCAGCACGGTCAGTAGAAGAGATCGACCTTAAAGCAGTTGAGGGTTAGTTGTGTATTTCATTCCATCTTCTGACATCCTCTACCAAAACTCTCACTGATTCTAAACGTATTGACTTTTGTTTTTTCCTTTGGATAAAAATATTAAAGTAGTGAGGTGGTTTGTGCAAAATTGGCAAGGCACATTCCTCATATTAGCTGCCCAGGTCGTCCGAGTGGTTACCGGGGTCCAAATTTGTGGTGTATAGAATAGAACCACTGTTACCTGTCACGCATGTCGTAAGAGGCGAGCGACGGTTGGGTTGGATGAAATCGGATGCACATGCCCTAAAAGTGTAGAAGCCTATGCATTTAGGGGCCTACCAAACCAAAACGGCCTAAGAACGATCGCGAGAGAGAGATAGAGAGAGATACCAGTGGCATTGCATGTCGGCTGGGGACGACCAAAGGCTGACGGAGAGCGAACCCAGTAAATGCTGGCTGAAACCGGACACATCTCCGAAGGATAAGCACCAGAGCTCCAAATGGCGCTGAAGATGTGATGAAACTCACTCATGAAAAGGCGACATGAATCAGGTTTCCACGTGAATGTGATTTATGGGGGAATATGGTACATCGGTCTACGGGTGATCGCGAGAGAGATACCAGTGGAGAAAGAACTAAGGAAGAGACGCTGGCGATGGATAGGGCACACATTGAGAAGATCGACTGGAAGCATTACAAGATAGGCAATATTTTGGAACCCTCAGGGAAAGAGGAGTAGGGGAAGGCCTAGACATACCTGGAAAACATAACTGGAGACTGATATGAAAAGGATAGGTAAAACATGAAAAGAATTGGAAGGGATAGCAGGAGAGAGGAAGAGCTGGAAGAAGTTTATTGAAGACCTGTGCTCCGTTGGGAATGAAAGGTGAAGAAGAAGAAGAACTGACCTTCTGTAAAAATGGTAACGGCCATATGTGTGTGGGTCTTATGTGCGTATGTTTTTGTTGTTTTTTTTGTGTGTTTAAATGCTTCTGTTTCCTAGCATAAAGCATTCGAGAGCCTGCTACCGATTTTCCGAAGTTGTCTACTATTAAAGTAATCACGAATAAATACTTGAGTGATGAAGTTTTAACAGAAGATTTAATTTTCTAAATTGAAAAGAGATATAAAGTGGTATAGTCTATTCATTATATGTCATCTCATTAATTTGTTCAGTAATTTATTGATTTGATCTTCTCTTTATTTGCCAACTAAGGAGATAAAGTGAAGGTCTTTATATCTTGGGTATTTATTAACCTATAACTGTCATCTTGATTCAAATTAAATAAAGCTGTTAATTACTACTTTCAGTGCACATGTTCTCCTATCTCAGTTAGGCATCCTGCTACCACATCGTTCTGGAAGTGTCAGTTACAGTTCTCGCCAGCTGTGGCTCTTATTCAGAGTTCCAGTTATTCCATTGTGAAAAGTCTGACTTTGTTAAAGATTTTATATCGTCAGAAATGAGGTTAATTAAGAAAGAACACCGTTGTTTTATTTTCAGTTTCAGTTTTTGTTTTTAAATTAAAAACTCTTATTGTGAAGGTAGTGAGCGTCTGTAGCTTAGTGGTAGTGAGCTTGATCACAACCAAGCGTACCTGGTTCAAACTCTGCGGCGGACAAGTTTAAAAGCAAATTAGTTTCTTGGATTTTTTACGAAGGATAAAAATATACCTCACCGTTCAGAAAACAATGACAAACTACTGAAAGTATAAGTGGTGCCTAGAAAATCAAAGACTCGTTTACTGTTGTTGATGGCTGCTAAGTCCTGTAAAGGATATGCCACGATTTTCATTTCATTGTGAGGTATTGTGTGTACTTTCATTATAATCTTTATTTGGGTGATCTCTTATCATGCACAAGACCATTGTGAACAACACATTGGGAAGTCAGCTTAATGTCCATCAGGTTTCTCAAAAGTTTAGTTTTCAGATCGACTGGGTGTGACCACATGTTGCTTCTCAGCTAATGTAGAGATAACAGTCTTGCAGAGCATGCCCCGATGTCTGTTATTCTGTTGACACTGGTAGAGGTTGACTTATTTTCAGTCTACATGCTTAAATGTCTACAAATAATGTCCTTGTCTGTTCCGATTGGGTCTTTGAGGAAGTCTTTTCCATAATAATATCAGTTTTGTCTTCCAGTCTACTACAGGTTTTCTTTTCTGTTGGTCTTGGCTTCTTGAAAAGACAGTGGTTGGTAGATTTGGTTTTTGGCACTGCTTTAATTAATATCTCTTATTGTGTTGATATCTCTTATTGTGTGGTATTCTGTGTGTTTTATTGATTGATATTTCTTATTGTGGGTATTCTGTGTGTTTTATTGATTGATATTTATTGTGTGTATTCTGTGTGTTTTATCATTGATATCTCTTATTGTGTGGTATTCTTGTGTTTTATTCATTGATATCTCTTATTGTGTGTATTCTGTGTTATTCATTGATATTCTTATTGTGGTATTCTGTGTTTATCATTGATATCTCTTATTGTGTGGTATTCTGTGTGTTTTATTGATCGATATAAAGCTTATTGTGTGGTATTGTATGTGTTTTATTGATTAAAATAACACTTTTTGTGTGGTATTGTATGTGATTTATTGATTGAAATAACACTTATTGTGTTGTATTGTATGTGTTTTATTGATTGATTTATCTTATCCTAATATGGTTTTGAAGGTGAATTTCCTGTCTTTTATGTCCAAAGTGTTTGATTTGTCTGCTTTCCCTAACAATTTCTTCGAATTTCTAATACTTTACCGTTTGTTACTTACTTCAAGAACGCGTCTAGTAATGGGATGGAAAGAATTTCTCCACCTTACAAACATCACCAAGGTAAATCTGTAGAAATTTCAGATTCTTTACGATTTCCACAGTCAGGCGCTCTTGTTCATACCCATAAAACGTAACTAGACTTCAGACGATTCAACTATTTATTGTTTTTCTTGGGACTCCCACTTGACTGGAAGGTGCAAACAATTGCTACGTTGTCGGATGGGCTATTGCGTGCGATCTGGTGATCTGGCTTTGAGAACAGATAAGCAAGAAACTATGGCCTGGGGCTCTAACGGATAATATGTTGTGATTGGATGAGGGAAAGGTCAAAGCGTGCCAAGCTTGACGTCGCGACAAAGTTCAATATTTTGATAATCTATTTGGACAGTGTGATTCTGGGTTCCCTTCACCTGTAATCCCTGCGACCCCCTGAGTGTGAACTTGTACCTGCCGGGCGTGATTTATTTCCGGACAGAGAGGCACACGGTGGTGATGGAATATTTCTCAGTTTTAATGGAAGTTTCACACTTGCTGGGAACTTATTTACTTTGTTCACTCAACCAGTTTGGCATGTTATGGAAAGTGGAAGACGAAGTCGTCACTAATTTACAATACTATTTGATATGAGAAGATAATGGAATAATTCCACTAAGACGTTATTGAAATAGTTCGATTGAGAAGATATTGAATAATTCCACATAAGACGTTATTAAAATAGTTCGATATGAGAAGATAATGGAATAATTCCACGTAAGACGTTATTGAAATAGTTCGATGTGAGAAGATATTGGCATAATTCCACATAAGACGTTATTAAAATAGTTCGATATGAAGAAATAATGGAATAATTCCATATAGACGTTATTGAAATGACCAATGAGAGATATTGCATAATCCACAGTAAACTGTTTGAAATAGTTCGATTGAAAGATATTGAATAATTCCACATAAGACGTTATTGAAATAGTTCGATATGAGAAGACATATTGACTTCATTGCACCGGGTTTTACCCCATATGGCTCGGTCCTCTCAGCAGAAATGGCACGCCACCTGCCGAGTATTGCACAAAGCACGAACTCCGTAGCTCCAGCAACAATCCTAGGGTCTCTGGAAAAACTGCACTCGTGAACAGAACGGCGCGGTCCGGACTCGAATCCACGACCTTCGACTCACAAGGAAGACATATTTGATTATTAAAATCTGGACATTGAATGTCACTCTCAGATGTAACTCAGACATGTCATGTCTTATGCAATAGTGGTACTTCTTTAACGTGTTTTTGTTCATGTCTTAACGTTCTATTCTGATTTCCTCAGTGTCGCCAAAGACACTCTTAAAGTGTTTCTAAAATGTTTTTTCTTCGTTCGATCATCACCAGCCACTCGTTAACCCTTTCGCTGCTAAATACTTTCTGAAGGTTGAGCTAAAAATAGCTATTCTTTGTTTCTAGATCATAAACGTGAATATACGCCTATAGCAGTGACAGTAGCAATGTATAATGTGTAAACACGTCTTTAGCCCACAAAAGAGAGATAATAACAGACGTGTTAATGCGTCTTTAGAAGTGAATGGGAAAACGTATATATACGTCTTTAGCAGCTAAAGGATTTTAAACCACTCTGTGTGGTTGACTTGTGATTTGCACCTTTGATCGTGAGTTCGTTGTTCTAGTTAGGCGCTTACAGACTAGACCAGCATAGTTGTTTTCTGCATGCTTTTTTAACTGGGTTCGCCTTGTTGTAAGGAACCCCTTTATCCCCAAAGGAAATTACATATGGGCGCTCATCCTATATGCGAGTCATTGTCACGTTAAGCCTTTGACCTCGTGGTAAAAATGTCTCGGTCTACATCACTGTGAGGTGGGGGTTGGCTTGCGTATTCTACGGGTCATCATCATGCTACTATTTTCCATTTTGACCCTTCCTAAGAAAGACTAGCACACCTCAACTCTGCTGGATACAGGGTCAGTGTCTGATATTTGTTGTCTGATGTGGGTTTCACTGCAACGAGATTTCGGTTGTTTTAAATTTTTGAAAGACAGTGTTTAATCTTCTTTTAACGTATTTTATCACATCTCCCTTGTTTGCTATCAATGACCAAGCTATTCAGATACATATCCCATCTCCCTTGTTGCTATCAATGAACCAAGCTATTCAGATACAATCCATCTCCTTGTTGCTATCAATGACCAAGCTATTCAGATACATATCAAATCTCCCTTGTTTGCTATCAATGAACCAAGCTATTCAGATACATATCCCATCTCCCTTGTTAGCTATCAATGAACCAAGCTATTCAGATACATATCCCATCTCCCTTGTTTGCTATCAATGAACCAACTATTCAGATATGATATTCAGTTTAGTCATTATTTGTGTTTTGTATCGCATTGGATATTCTGTTTTTCACTTTAAAAAAAAAACTGCTATTATTAACTTCTCAGTTCTCTTCTGTGATGTTGAAATATCACTAGATCTCTGTCACGTAGAAGTTATGTGCTCACCTCTCGTTACAAAAGTACTCGGTGAAACCATCTGGATATTTTTTAAGAGATATCTGATCTCAGTGTAAGTGAGATCAAGTTCTTAGTCCTATCTGAGACGTACGATAAAACGTATGTTTCGTGCTCAAGTTGAACACGTAAAAGACCGCTTGGCAGTTCAAAATAGAGAAGAGCAGGCTGGAAAACCGCTGCTGGGAAAGAAAATTAATTCTATTTTTGTCCTTCTCTGCTTTCGCGCTCAGGCGTCATAGCGAGTTTTGAACTGATGATCGGTTTCTCCGAGATAATGCACTCAGTCGCATGATATGGTGTGTATTGTGGAGTTTTAAGATGTCTTAACTCCATCAGCCCATTTTCTTGAAGCTGCCCTTCCTTCTTGATGATTCCATTTCAGGTTGTAGCTCTTTGCAGCTGGTTGTATTCAGGGTTCATTCGGACCAAGTGGCACAAACCATTTTGAGTCTCTGTTTTTCAATAAATCAATAGAGGTGTTGTTCAGACTGTTCTTCAATTTCATTTCTTATATGAGTCCTCTTCTTTTATAGTGTTCTAGGCATCTCATTTGCATGTGGTAATTTTCTTTCTTGTTCTTTGTCAGTGCCCATGTTTTGGATCTGTAGCACAGAAATTAGAAAGATTGAATTTATAATCTGTCTTTTAGTCACTACTGGAATAGCTGGGTGTTTCAAAATTGGGTAAGTTGGTATGTAATGTTGTTGGCTTGCTGGATTCTAGTTTCGATCTCTCTGTCCAGTCTACTATCAGATGTGAAGATACTTCAAGGTATTTGAATTCTCTCACCTGCTTTAGCGTTTGGTCATTTATTTTTATGTTGATATCTTTATGTTCTCTACTTATAGTCATGACTTCTGTCTTTTGAATATTGATCTTCATGTTGTAGAGGCAGCTATTGTTGAGTAAGTTTATTTGTTCTTGAAGCTGTTCAATATTATTATGGAATATACACTGGTCGTCAGCAAAGAGCAGTTCATTTTGTTGGTCTGCGTTGAGTGATGCTTCATCTATCACTCATTTTCATGAGTGAAAATTCATTAGAAAGATTAAAAATAAAAATTGCTACACAATATTTTCACTGCATTAAAAATTACATCGTGACCCTCGCCGCTGCTACAGAGTTCGTACACTTACGCTGAGATATTCCGGTGTAAGAAAGCGATCGGAGCACACATGGTTACTCACCGAAGTGGAATGATGATGATCCTATCAATCAATCAATTATAACTGTTTGTTTCTAGTTTTTATTTATAACTGTGTTTTTTTCGATTTTACTTCGAAAGGAGTGTTTTCCGATTTTACTTCGAAAGGCGTGTTTTCAGATTTTACATAGAACGACTCTTCCAAATTATAGAGTCTACATAACTATAATACCAGTGAGCTGGGTTTGTATACAAGAGAAAGATTCAACACTTGGTAAAAGTAGATTCACCAACCATCCATCTGAAAATGGGATTGAGTTGAGTGATTCTGTCAACTAGTTAAATCAAAACAGATTATCTATGAAGGTGTTGTAAGTCAATAGATACCATTTTGACAGTTTCTGAAACTTGTCAAATCGAAGGACCCGTCAACACTTTTAATAAGATGTAATGGGCATGGAGAGACACAGACTTTTACTTTAGTTTGTTATCCAAATTATGAACGATCCTCTTGCGTGCCGTGCTGCTTTGCACGCTTACATTGTTGTTGTTTATCGATAAGACACAATGAAATCTCCACCACTGAAGGTGGTTGTCACTTTTGTTGTTGATACGACCAGTGACAAATTCAATTTCAATCTGATTGAAGCCCCAGGACATGATCAGTCAACGAGCAGTACCAAAAACATCGACAAATTGTACACGACAAGGTGTTAAATCTCAATAGAAATAATGAAGAAATGATCAGATCACTTGTTCTATTCACAGCCAGCAGTCACAGTCTACTAGAATGCGATGTACGAAAATCAACAAATCTGAGGTGGTCAGACTGGATCAGATCAGATCTGGAGAAAATCGTTGGGTGGCTGCGGTAATACTGAGGAAATAGGCGATAGAGCAAAGACTGGTATATACCGTATTACATAAGAAGGGAAAAATTAATTATAAGATATGAAAAAACAACACTCAACGTTTCGGTGCTTAAGACCTTTATCAAGAACACAAAAAAACTAAATTCACTAAAACATGATACTAACAAATGATCTGAATCAAAATATACTGGCATACGTACCTGCATGATGGTCACATTTCTTTCCCAGTTTAAAGCTTTATTATTGTTTTGCTTAGTTTTGTCTCTGTCGTCGCTCACCGTGTGGCATGTCAATATAGAAACAATACATTACAAATACAATTTTCTTATTCATTGTTTGCTCATGTCACATTTTTTCCATTCTTTCTCTTTTATTTGACACTCAATTGCTTTATGTACCACATACGTCTTCTTCCATTCTCTCTCTGACATCATTTTTTTCCCTGGCCGCTATGAGTTCAGGCGTAGTGACGGTACATAATATGACACCCCAGACTGATTTTTGCGTGAAATGTTGCTTTCCTTATCACTTTTGTCCCTCACCATACAGTTGAGCCTTACTATGACAGAGACAATTATAATTTAGATCCTCGAGTAAAGGATCATTGTTTCCTGTATACCAACTGCGTAACGTGTGCAAACATAAATGTTTTGATTTAAAGCTGGCCTCGAACCCAGGCGCCCGAGTGGTTACCGGGGCCCAAATAGGGTGTAAAGAATAGAACCACTGTTACCTGCCACGCATGTCGTAAGAGACAACTGAGTAGGTTGGGCGTGGGCTAGCTACCCACACCGTAATATACACTATATGGCTACAGAACGGAGAGCGAACCGAGTAAACGCTGGCTGAAACCGGACACATCACTGAAGGATAAGCACCAGAGCTCCAAATGGTGCTGAAGATGTGACGTAAAACACACTAATGCTAAGACTGCATGAATCATATTTCCACATGAATAGAATTTATGGGGAGATCTGGTACATCGCTCTGGGCGGTTATCGAGAGAGAGAGAATCCCGGGATTTCCACGGCTCGTGGTCACTACTCAGAGTGTTATTAACTTTACTATCGATGACTCTACATTCCAAGATATATGACGGTCACGTAGTTTGTTTCTAGATTAAGCCATTGCACCATGAACAGCGGTAACAACAGTCAAATTATTTTCAGAAAATATGCAAGACTCCAAAATCAAAGAGTTTAAATAACGACATGAAGACTAACAGCCGTTAAGAACGGGAAACGCCCATGTTGTGCCAGGGTCAGCTAGGGAAGCAAAGAATAGTACCACTGAGACCTACAAGGCATTTTGTAAGAGGCGACTGATGTAGCAACTAGGGAAGCTACCCTAGTAAATAAAAAGCAGAAATCGGATGGGCTGTCCTACTTGTAGGCACATAAATGGCACAACATACAATCGCTCTTGGACTCAGATCCCATACAAATCACAACGAGTGTTTAAGAAGTGGTCGATATCGAGCGTTCGAAGAAGAAGAAGATAGCGGGCGAGCTTACAAAAATATGTCAGAGAGAGAGAGAGAGAGAGAGAGAGAGAGAGAGAGAGAATAAATAAGAGAGAAAAAGAATTGTTTCTATAATTAGTCGTGAAACGAATTAGCAACATTTTCGTGGCGTTAAACATTATAGAACACATATATGTATATATCCTTATGTTTCTCCCCTTTAATAATAGCTTTATGGTTGACATCACTGTAACATATTACAAACTAAACAACATATTTTACGACTTCGTGTGCGACTCTGCGGAAACCATGTTTGTTCAAGAAAGAAACATTTGAATATTTGGTTCAGTAATGGGTTTACATTTATTTTCATGTATTAAACTAATAATTAATTTGGCTTTATTGCTGATGAAACCTGGCTCGTCTGTGAAAGTGTTTCCGCCACACTTGTAAAGATAACTTATTAAAATGTCGTATTGGACATCTCGTTTCTAACAAAACAAAAATACATGAGTTTTTGATTAGTCATAAAACAGACGCGATACATTTATGGCTACATTTATAGATACATTTTTGTGTAATACACATCTGGTCTCGCTGTTTGTGCGCATTTGTGCAAATATAAAATGATAAGTGTTATTCCGTACAATATGATGTCGTATTTAAGTCGTATAATAAAGGACAGGTTATCTTCATGTCATGAATAATGATAGTACTACAAATTATTCATATACACTATTATCTTTGATATCTTTCGATGTGAATATGACTATCTCTCTTGCAAAATGTAAAAAAAAGCAACAGTTCACGCTACCTGGACCAATGTTTAAATAAAAACCCCTATACTAATTCTCATCGTTTGTAATGGGTTTCAATTAGAATGTGAATGATGCACGAATGTGTTAAAGACATATTTATGGTAGATAATAACAAAATAACAGACATGTAATAACATTTCTATTGAACGATTGATGTACAATTGTCAAACTGTCAAATTAAATGTCGAATTGACCGGTTAAGCTGTATGTTATAAATGAAATTAACTGAATGTGCTTGTTATAAACCTGTTGTTCATTATTGAGAAGAAAATGAAAATCGTGGCATATCCTTTACAGAAAGTAGCCAGCATCCACAGTAAACGATTCTATGATTTTCTAGGCACTACTTATACGTTCAATAGTTTGCCATTGCTACCTTTCGTAAAAATCCACGAGAACAAATTTGCTTTCAAACTGCCGACGGCAGGGTTTGAACCAGGTTAACTCTATCCACAGGTAACTCTAATATTGGGTCACATAACTGATCGGTGAAACCCTGACCTAGTTTTGAGTTGGGGCAGGTTTTTGTATATTTGATAGAGCACTGCAACATTTTTTTGGTGCAATTTTACTCAATTCTGTGAGTCTATGGTTATTTATTGAGGAAGACTATTAATAATACTGATATTCCTTACTGTTAAACTTCACTTGTTACATAATATAACTTTGATGTAGCATGTTGTGATGATTTAAAAATGAATTCGTCTTTATACAACAATACTAAAATGCGAAGTCACGCAACGGTTGGGGTCTTATTTTCTATAATTTTACCTGAGCCCGCTGGCCGTATGGTTATCGGAGGCTACGGATGATCCTGCTCTGGACTTTGCTAGACACTGAAAGTTGAATAACTCCTCAACCAGTTATTGAAGTCTGTGATGTCTTCTTTCGTGTCTGCTTTACATTTATTCATTTGTTATATTCCAATGAAGTTGTCCCGTGTTTTAAATTTGCAATGAAAACGGGTTCCAAGACATAAGTCGCTTGTGTTTAGTCTGTTTTGAATAGCTCTGCATTTAGACTGTTGTGACCCAGCGCGCTTTGTCGCTCTTCAGCCCTTTGATGACTTTGATAATCTCCTCTATATGCGGAGCGCATATATTTATATCTTCTTCTTCTTTGCGTTCGGTTTCGTATGCTCGTCTAAATCTTGAGATGGGTTGTATCTATGAAGCTGCATGTCAGTTGGAGTTCTTCGAGAGTTCCCATAGCTTGGTCTGTAAGCTTTGTTCATGAGGCCATGTTTCATTTCGTTGGTGTATGTATGATGGACATGACTGCAGGATGTGCTCTGGAGTCTGTGTTTCTGTCTGGCATGCACACTGTGCAGTCTGAGCAGGCTTTATTCTGTGCATGTGGTGGTTGAGCCTACAGTGACATATATTTATATGAAAATCAATCTCGACTTCAGGAATATTCAACATTATGCCTTCTAGCATGTTTCTCTGAAGTGAGAATAAGCAGGGTTTATTTTGGTAAGAACTCCAGGGGAAGCAACGGAAGCAATGAATATGATCAATAAACAAACAGTGTACAGGCAGTCACGTGTACAGTGTACAGCTCGTCATTAGGGCCAGTGGGGCGGGCCACCAAACGTAATGTGTAAGGTGTATTTATTATTTTATAAATTAAAATATATCCTAACCCAAAACCATGTTTTTTAAAAAATTTGCCTAGCCCCACCATCAAAAGTGATCACGAGCCGCCACTGTGTACAAGTATTAGGAGCTTATACTTGTCTTGCTAGTACATTCATGAGTTTATTTTTAATGTCTCTATATTTGTATTTCTTTATTAATCTGGTGATACTGCTTGCTGTGTGGCTCGTTTAATTTAGAAGATTTTGCTTTTTTTTTTTGTTACCTTTAATTTGTTTAATTCATCAATTTCCTTATGATCTTTAATGTTTCTGACGTCATCTAATCTAGTTTCTTCCTTTTTCTGAAACCCTAAGCATGTTTCACTACTCTCAAAATATATGGATGTGAACAAAAGCTCACCACGTGTGAAATGAAATGCTTGAGGAAGACAGTGGGAGTCACCAGGGAAGACAGACTACGAAATGAGGACATAAGAAGCAGAGTGGGCATAACTTCATGCACCGAATACATCGAAAGACAACAAATGCAGTGGTTTGGACATTTAATGAGAATGAAATACAACAAACCACCAATAACAGCTAACAATAAAAAGAGATCGGGTACTAGAGCTAAGGGAAGACCAAGCAAAATATGGATAGACAATATCAAGACCACGCTACATAAACACGGATATAACACAACAAGGGCGACTCATCTAGCCCTAGAACGCAAATTAAAGTTCCCATCACTACGCTTAACGGCAAGAGTGGACAGTCAACTACATCTTCCACCTGGGAATAGACAATAGACAAAATAATACTGATTGATACCTTTACCATCTGTGCACCACAAAAGTAAGGACAACTGTTGAGTCCCTATACTCCACGAGGAGTGGAGAAGAATAAATAACACTAGATTGTACACATATTTCATAAACTTAGACAATTGACATTGTCAATAGAGAAGGCGTATGGAAGATCATGACAAAATACGGTTACTCAAAAATGGTGCAGCAGATTGATGGAATGCCGGCTATAGTTCAGGAGAGTGTGAAGATATGGTAGTCCTTCTCAGTGTTAAACTACAGCCAACTCTAACTGGGCCTGATAACTGACGAAAAAAACCCTGACCTAGATCAGAGCGGGGGTTGGAGTTTATACATGTTTGATAGAACACTGCAAGCTTTTCTGCAAATTTTTACTCAATTCTATGAGTCTATGGTTATTTATTGATGAAAATATTAATAATATTGATATTCCTTATTGTTAAACTTTACTTGTTGCATAATATTGATATTCCTTATTGTTAAACTTTACTTGTTGGATAATATAACTTCGATTTAGCATTTTGTGCTTATTTTAACATGAATTCGTCTATATACAACAATACTTGAATGCGAGGTCACGTGGTGTAGTTGTGCTCTGATTTCCATTTTCTTACCTGATTCCGCAGGCCCGTAAGTTCATAGTTGGCTCTGGTTAAACTGAGTTAAACAAGGGTGTGTGCCCGCCCCAACACTGTTCAGTATCAATTTTTCTGCTCTGCTTAACGAAGATTTTAAAGACATATGCCAATGCCAGGATAGACAGCATAGAACACATTGACAGAAAACTCTACGAAGACTTCGGAATATAACCAATGTTAAATCGCACACCGTCAATGATCTTCTGTTTGTTAATGACTGCGCTCTTAATTCTAGATCTGACGTAGACTTGCCAAACGGTATGAATAGATTCTCTGAGACCTGTTCAAACTTTAGACTCATCATCAGCACAGAGAAAACAGTAATTATGTATTTACCAACATCGGACAAAAGGTGTCAGGGGTCAACTATCAAATTAAATGACTTCAAACTGAAAGTTTCTCTTTGACGTGGCTGAAAGATGCTAGCCTCTATGACGTGGCTGAAAGATGCTAGCCTCTATGACGTAGGTGAAAGATGCTAGCCTCTATGACGTGGCTGAAAGATGCTAGCCTCTATGACGTGGGTGAAAGATGCTAGCCTCTATGACGTGGCTGAAAGATGCTAGCCTCTATGACGTGGCTGAAAGATGCTAGCCTCTATGGCGTGGCTGAAAGATGCTAGCCTCTATGGCGTGGGTGAAAGATGCTAGCCTCTATGACGTAGGTGAAAGATGCTAGCCTCTATGACGTGGCTGAAAGATGCTAGCCTCTATGACGTGGGTGAAAGATGCTAGCCTCTATGGCGTGGGTGAAAGATGCTAGCCTCTTTGACGTGGCTGAAAGATGCTAGCCTCTATGACGTAGGTGAAAGATGCTAGCCTCTATGGCGTGGGTGAAAGATGCTAGCCTCTATGACGTGGGTGAAAGATGATAGCCTCTATGACGTAGGTGAAAGATGCTAGCCTCTATGACGTAGGTGAAAGATGCTAGCCTCTATGACGTAGGTGAAAGATGCTAGCCTCTATGACGTGGCTGAAAGATGCTAGCCTCTATGGCGTGGCTGAAAGATGCTAGCCTCTATGGCGTAGGTGAAAGATGCTAGCCTCTATGACGTAGGTGAAAGATGCTAGCCTCTATGACGTGGCTGAAAGATGCTAGCCTCTATGACGTGGGTGAAAGATGCTAGCCTCTATGACGTGGGTGAAAGATGCTAGCCTCTATGACGTGGGTGAAAGATGCTAGCCTCTATGACGTAGGTGAAAGATGCTAGCCTCTATGACGTAGGTGAAAGATGCTAGCCTCTATGACGTGGGTGAAAGATGCTAGCCTCTATGACGTGGGTGAAAGATGCTAGCCTCTATGACGTGGGTGAAAGATGCTAGCCTCTATGACGTGGGTGAAAGATGCTAGCCTCTATGACGTGGGTGAAAGATGCTAGCCTCTATGGCGTAGGTGAAAGATGCTAGCCTCTATGACGTAGGTGAAAGATGCTAGCCTCTATGACGTGGGTGAAAGATGCTAGCCTCTATGGCGTAGGTGAAAGATGCTAGCCTCTATGACGTGGGTGAAAGATGCTAGCCTCTATGACGTAGGTGAAAGATGCTAGCCTCTATGACGTAGGTGAAAGATGCTAGCCTCTATGACGTAGGTGAAAGATGCTAGCCTCTATGGCGTAGGTGAAAGATGCTAGCCTCTATGACGTAGGTGAAAGATGCTAGCCTCTATGACGTGGGTGAAAGATGCTAGCCTCTATGGCGTAGGTGAAAGATGCTAGCCTCTATGACGTGGGTGAAAGATGCTAGCCTCTATGACGTAGGTGAAAGATGCTAGCCTCTATGACGTGGGTGAAAGATGCTAGCCTCTATGACGTGGCTGAAAGATGCTAGCCTCTATGACGTGGGTGAAAGATGCTAGCCTCTATGACGTGGGTGAAAGATGCTAGCCTCTATGACGTAGGTGAAAGATGCTAGCCTCTATGACGTGGCTGAAAGATGCTAGCCTCTATGACGTGGGTGAAAGATGCTAGCCTCTATGACGTGGCTGAAAGATGCTAGCCTCTATGACGTGGCTGAAAGATGCTAGCCTCTATGACGTGGCTGAAAGATGCTAGCCTCTATGACGTGGCTGAAAGATGCTAGCCTCTATGACGTGGCTGAAAGATGCTAGCCTCTATGACGTGGGTGAAAGATGCTAGCCTCTATGACGTGGCTGAAAGATGCTAGCCTCTATGGCGTGGCTGAAAGATGCTAGCCTCTATGACGTGGCTGAAAGATGCTAGCCTCTATGACGTGGCTGAAAGATGCTAGCCTCTATGACGTGGCTGAAAGATGCTAGCCTCTATGACGTGGCTGAAAGATGCTAGCCTCTATGACGTGGCTGAAAGATACTAGCCTCTTTGACGTGGGTGAAAGATGCTAGCCTCTATGACGTGGCTGAAAGATGCTAGCCTCTATGACGTGGGTGAAAGATGCTAGCCTCTAAATTGTCTAAATTGTCCAAGCATCGCAGGGTCGTCTTGCAGTGGATACCCTCTCACTGTGGAATACCAGGAAATGAAACAGCAGATCGATTGGCCAAGGAAGGTGCTGCAGGAGAGCAGCCGGATGTGCCAGTTACCTACCACCAAAAGAAAAGGATGATTAAATCAATGAGAAAGCCACAAATACCAACACAAGACGATTACTATAATATGAGCAGATTGGAACAAGTTGTTATTCTGCGCCTTAGAACAGGACACAATCGGCTCCGCAGCCACATGTATACAAAATTCAAGATTGGCAATTCAGCCATGTGTACATGTGGACAGGCAAACCAGACTGCAGAGCACATACTTCAAGACTGCCCCGAATATGATACACTGAGGCAAACTCACTGGCCTAACGAAACAACACTCGACATAAAACTACACGGACCTCTGTGTGAGCTACAAAGACAGTGAAGTTCATACAAGAGACAACATTGAATATATAGACATATTTCAAGCGAACGAAAGGAAGGGAGGAAGGAGGAACTACATTTTGTATAATGACTCTGTATAATGACTGCAATGGTGATCATTACTTCTGTTCTCGAATGATTCTCTTGGACTCTATTTGCTAGGATAATTACTGTGTCCGACACTAATTCTATGATTCGAAAGATTTGCAGTAGACTGGAGAACGAACACTGGATATGATTATGGAAAAGACCCCCTCAAAGACCTAAGCTGAACTGACCAGGTCATTATATTTCGACTACGCACCGGACACTGCAGATACAACAAACACTTATATAGACTAGGAATAAGTCAAACAGCTCTCTGCCAGTGTCAGCAGGCGGAACAGACACCAGAGCATATCCTGCAAGAATGTCCTCTCCTGGGTGAGCTGAGAAGCAACATGTGGCCACACCCAGTCGACCTGAAAACTAAGGTTTGGGAAACCTGACAGACCTGAAGCTGACTGCCCAATTTGTGGTCCACAGTAAATTAGGCACATGACCAGAGATCGCTGAAGAAGAAAGATTTGAAACAGAGTGCAGGGGTATCGATGGAATCGTCTATGCATTCTTCCAATATCTAGAGAAGTTCGTGAATATATTTTTCTGGGCATGTGGACACGCGAGTGTCAATTGATGAGAACATCAATCGTCGGAGAGTTGATGGATAAGCGTACGAACTTCAGTTGCTCAGCGATCGCATGTTGGATATTGGTGATATGATTAATATTAAGTCTCTCTCTCTCTCTCTCTCTCTCGCGCGCGCGCGATCGCTCTTATGCCGTTTTTATCATTCTATTGTGATATATAAACAGCTAAACATCAGAACGGGATGTACGTGTACAACCTTCAGTTACCAATTGGAGCTCAAGTGCTTATCCTTCGGTGGTGTGTTCGATTTCAACCAGCGTTTACTGGGTTCGCTCTCCGTTATCCTTTTGCTGTCCTCAGCCAAAACCCACAAGGCACCAGGTTGCTATTTTCTTTCAGAGCAGCGACCCGTAGACGACCTGCCCTCCCGGGCTGATGAGCGTCATCTGCCCAGCATATTAAGTCTATACAACTTGTGAAGAAGTTTGAAATGAATATTTATACTGGCAGCAAAGAATGAGCGGTATAAGAAGTGTATTTAGCTAGTGGCTCATTCTTCTTCCAGTTTCAACAAACTTCTTTCAGCTCTTCCTCTCTTCTGGTATCCCTTCCAATTCTTTACATGTTCTACATATCCTTTTAATATCATCCTACAGCTGTCTTTACATGTTCTACTTATCCTTTTAATATCATCCTACAGCTGTCTTTACATGTTCTACTTATCCTTTTAATATCATCCTACAGCTGTCTTTACATGTTCTACTTATCCTTTTAATATCATCCTACAGCTGTCTTTACATGTTCTACTTATCCTTTTAATATCATCCTACAGCTGTCTTTACATGTTCTACTTATCCTTTTAATATCATCCTACAGCTGTCTTTACATGTTCTACTTATCCTTTTAATATCATCCTACAGCTGTCTTTACATGTTCTACTTATCCTTTTAATATCATCCTACAGCTGTCTTTTTTTAGGTATTCTAGGTCTTCCCCCATTTCCTCTTTCCATGCGGGCACCAAAACAGTGTCTGTCTTGCAATGCTTCTGGTCGATCTTCTTAATGTGTGTCCTATCTATCGCATTTTATTATTCTATTCGAAAAACTGTGACATATCCTTTTTACAGGACGTAGCCATTAACAACAGTAAACGAGTCGTCGATTTTCTAGGTACTATTTATACGTTCAGTAGTTTGCAATTGCTTTCTGAACGGTGAGATCTACTTGTACCGTTCGTAAAATGTTTTGAGTTCGTTCTTTACGACCAATTTTAATCACTCTTTGTAAAATGTTTGATCTTTGCCAAGAACGTGTATACGTTACACATTGCTTTGGTAGGCTCCTAAACGCATAGACTTCTACACGTTTAGGACACGTGCATCCGATTTCAGCCAAACCTCCTTAGTCGACTCTTACGACATGCGTGACAGGTAACAGTCGTTCTATTCTTTACACCCCAAATTTGGGCCTCTGTAACCACTCGGGCGTTATGGGAACTAATTTGCTTCCAAACTTGCCTGTCACAGATTTTGAACCAGGTACGCTTGGGTTGTGATCGAGCTCACTACTACTTAAGCTACAGATTATTTATAATTTATGGCATACATGTCACTCCAATTGTTTGTGACAGACAAGTTATACAGTGTACCTCTAAATAATTTCATATTTTGTAACTTCTCTGTTGATCTTATGTTAATAATATCAGAAATACATAGATACAACAATAATAATTTTCTTGTTTATTTCTAGATCCGACGTTGTCCCCCACCGTGTGCCGACGGTCATTAAAAAATTCGAGCCTAACACCGTAATACCTATACAGCACTTGGTATAAACATAGTTCCGTTTCTCTTACTTTTACATTAGGCCGCTTAAAAATTCCGTATTTTGCAACTTCTCTATTGATCTTATGTTAATAATATCAGAAATACATAGATACAATAATAAGAAATTTCTTGTTTATTTCTAGATCTGACGATCACCACCGAAAGATAAGCACTTGAGCTCCAATTGGTACTGAAGACTGTGCATGTACATCCCGTTCTGATGTGTGGCTGTTTATATATCACATTAGAATGATAAAAATGGCTTAAGAGCGATCGCGAGTGATCCGAGCTGCAATTTTGTTTCGGTAAAATTGATAGGAATTATATTGAGTTGTAAAATAGATATCTAGAGCCAAGTTTTTAGTTTGATTTAATTCTAACATTTCTTTCTTGGTAAGCTATCTAAGGCTACAAGATATTAAAGAAACCATGAATATGACCATCGACGAAGTGGGTGAACTGGCTAGAGACAGAGTGAATTTTAGATGCGCTGCAAAGAGAGCAACGTCCTATATAAGATACGCACCTTGATGATGTAGCTATCTATCTCTTCTCCTCTTCTTTGCGTTCGTTCTTTACGACCAATTTTAATCACTCTTTGTGATTTGTTTGATCTTTTCCAAGAACGTGTATACGTTGCACATTGGTTTGGTAGGCCCCTAAAGCATAGACTTCTACACGTTTAGGACATGAGCATCCGATTTCAGCCAAACCTCCTTAGTCGCCTCTTACGACATGCGTGGCAGGTAACAGTTGTTCTATTCTTTACACCCCAAATTTGGGCCCAGGTTATCACTCGGGCGGTTATCTATCAATTTTTCTATTATCTATTTTTGTTTGATTGATTGATAGGACCATCATCATTGCACTTGAGTGAGTAACTATGTGTGGTTCGATCTCTTTCTTACAAGGAAGATCTCAGCTCCAGTGCTCGAACTCCGTACCACTGGCGAGGGTCACTTTCTGTCTATTTCTATTGTGCCATTCGGCGTTTATGGTATGCAAAGTTTTGACAAGTTCCCTCTAGTGTACCTCGTTTATGATGTTTCCTACCTGACATTTCTGAGTCAATCGTTTGCGTGGGTGACTTTTGGCCATGAAACCATTGTATATGTATCCATGACAGGAGATAAGCTTCGCAAGTAAACTTATT
The DNA here is from genome assembly GCA_020796225.1 of Arion vulgaris. Lineage (NCBI taxonomy): Eukaryota > Metazoa > Mollusca > Gastropoda > Stylommatophora > Arionidae > Arion > Arion vulgaris. Next base: position 71,589,137 of record CM036753.1, on the reverse strand, counting down.
CTCTTGATCATATTCTTCTTAAGTTAGGACAATAAAAGATAATTTTTTAATCCGTTTCTAATGATTGATAGTTTGATATGACCATCATAATTGCAGTTCGGGGAGTAGTCAAGTGTGCTCCGATCTCTTTCTTATACAGGGAGATCTCAGCGGCAGTGCACAAACTGCGTAGCAACGGCAAAGATCCTAGATGTAATCTTCTTCGTCTTCTCCGTTCCAACTAGATTTGGATTTCGGATTCTTTAATAAAGGCAGCCGTCTGCCTCAGAGTATCAGCCACACCATACAGTCTGTCTTGGACGCCAGTATAAGTGGGCCACCTCTCTCTTCTCAAGTTTGCACATTGGGGGCAGTTCTGTAGGATATAAATCCAACTTCCCCGTTTGTGCCGATCTCTTCCAGCAGTAAGTTTTGGCCACCCTCGTGATGGTAGGTCTGACATTCTTACTGCGTGGCTAAATCTCCGAGGCATACTGGCGACCGTAGAATCCGTTATCCCATTATACATTGTGAGGGGTCGTTGCACCATGTTATGCACCTTACTGCCTGGTGCATCCGTTTTCTGCAAGCATTTGTTTCGGGTTAGCATTCCCTAGTGGACACATGCATCCGGTTTCAGCTAAATCTCTTTAGTCGCCTCTTACGTCATGTGTGACAGGTAACAGTGGTTCTATTCATTACACTCTAAATTTGGGCCCAGGTAACCACTCGAGCGAGATATAATCTTGAAGTAAGTTAAGATACTCTGTAGGAATGTTATCTATATCTCATTTCTAACTTTGATCAAGTCATCTAGTTTCTTTTACTTCTTTTTAATACAAAATTGAAGCGCCTTTAATAATGTCGAGGCATTTCCCACCTTATTTTGGAAGACAGTAAACTAGATGTTGAATCGATCCACCGATTTATGCAGTTTGGATTTACCTGTTGTACAGGTAGAACTGGATGCTTGACGCGCAGAGTTAGGAGTATGTCTAATCAGTGAGTCACAGGAACCATCAGTATGCATACTCTTCGATATCTTTATCTCCGGAGACTGAGCACCTATGGGTCTGCCCGGAGTGCAATGATGTCAGTTTAGTAACCAAAACCAATCGTATTTTTTTGTTGAGTGTGGTTATTTTTTGGTTATTTTTTTTTTTTTAAACAGATTTATCATCATCATCAGGTGCCGTCTCCACATCGAAGGTTGGCTGCAATGAATCTCCAGCATTCTCTGTCTTTCGCCTTGGTGTTTCACACTGCCAAACTGTAACCTGTCCATTTCTTAAAGTTTCCCTCCACTTATCTCTCGGTCTTCCTCTTGCTCGTCCCCCTCAACTTTCCCCTCTAGTAAATGTTTTTTCATGGTGTCATGTCTTTTTATGTGCCCAAAATACTGTACTTGTCTGAATTTTATTTCTCTTAATAATTGTTTCTTCATGCCTAGTTTTTCTAAAACTTATTTACTTACAGATTAAAGCTTCTTTAATAAAGTCGAGTCATTTTGATTTTCCATCTCATTTTTACAACATAAAAACTGATTTTTTTTGTTTGGTTCTTTCAGACATGTTGGCCAACGCATATAAAAAAAAATTCGAATTAACTCCCTACAAAGAATCAACGTTTTAGCAACATTATTATCATTAAGTCACCTTAGCACTAGGATTAACTTAGCCTTGGCATTTAATTCTGTTTCCATATTTCCCAAACAGCGTTTCAGAGTGGAATATTGTCACATCTACAACTTACAAAAATAATTGAATTACCGCAGCCAATAGGACACAAGCCAGATCCGATGTTAAACCTCCGCACGTCGCTAACTGGCTTCCTAAAATCGGTGGGCGTGTCTTATAATGTCGTCGACGGAATATTTAGTGTTAACTGACACAGACTTCTATTTCTATTCGATACTTGAAAAACAGGTCGAAATTCACTGAAGCGGCAGAAAACCGATTAGTATTGTCAGTCTTCGGTTTGTGTCGTTTGAGCAGAGTTTAAAAGAAATAAACACACAGAAATCTTCCGTTCTGTTATAGTGGACTGTTCAAACCTTACGGTGGATGTGTTTTTTATTTCTCGTGTTTTATTTATCCAAGATTCACAATTTTTATGGGGATGTATTTTACTGCCTAGTTTGGTGTGACGTAACTCTTTATTTATATTTTCAAAGTATGTTTTCTACGTTAATTTAGATACTATATTTCAAACTTGACTGTTTACGCAGATTTGCGAAGAGTTGTGTTCATATTGTATTAGAGCAGTTACTTTTAGCATCTCTGTGGACCTCAGAGATAACAGAGGCGACGAAAGACACTGTTTATGATCACACAAAAGCCCGTTCTGTAAATCTCTTCTTACACTAAAACTGAGGAAAATCAGGACTGGAGAAAAGAAAGAAAGAAACACAAGGCGCATAGAGAGGTGCGCCCCAGTTGTCTCCTGACACTGAAAGGCAAAACAGAATTGAAGAATAAACTGTTAGTAAGTTGATTGAAGAAATTGGAACAAACTAAACGCACCGTGACATGCCTAGATTTAACGGCAAGAAATAATGTCTCTGTTGTTTAGTGAACACTCTGCTTTTACACCACTATCCTCTCGCTCAAGTATGATTTTTGGACCATTTTCTGGTTACGGTAAGGATAGCTCATCTCCTGTCATGGATGTATTGTCCAAGTCGTCAAGCATTATTTCGAACCGATCACCAACCTCATCTCCTTCAATGTCTCCAAACTCTCACAACCAGCATCATCACTATCATCATTTGCAAGAGCTACATCAACACCACAGTCGACATCTTGAAAATAATTCTGAAGATATTCTGGACAATGAAGACTCATGTGTATCCCCATCACTCAGCGATAGCAATAGCGAGGATGTTCACAGCTCCCCTTGCAGTCCTGGGACTTCACCAGTGTCCCCTGGGATAGAAATGAGACCGCCCAGCACTAAAGAAAATGGTAATTATTCCACCCCAGGACGAGCATTCTCATTTTCTGTTGATGACATTCTTAAACCAGATAAGAAAAAACCAGCACTAAATGGACGCAACATCCACATGAAATCTAGTTCTAATAGTAACATTAACCCCACTCATGCAACACATGATCTAAGATGGTCTGCCTTACCCTCCCAACCGCAACCAGCACATCTTCATCAACACTTACCAGTACCATCACAGTTATCAACGCCATCCACAGTATCAACAACTCAGTCCTCTGGACAAACAGTACCAGTTCCGTCAGGACCAGGGCTATCCTCATGGTTTCTTAACTCCAGATTTCCACAGACAAATTGTAAGTTATTTATTTCATGAAATGAACGTTTTTTCCTCCATATCTTACATTTAAATTATCATTTGTCATCATTATTTGTAACTCCATTTGTAATATTTATTTTATTCACCACAAAACCTTATGTGTGGACATGGAAGAGTTGGAAGACTGCCAAAATATGGAACCAGATATCAGGACCAATAGTTAAAACTTTCAACTGTTTTTCTATCTTTCTTTTATTATTAGTTGACTTGCAGTAGTAGTAGCAAAGTAGTCGAGTAGTAGTAGCAGTAGTAGTAACAGTAGTAATAATCAAGTATTATTGGTAATAGCAACAATAACAGCAGTAGTAGTAGTAATAAAGTAATATCGGTAATAGCAATAGTAACAGCAGTAGAAGCAGTAGTAGTAATCAGTAGTAGTATCGGTAATAGAAATAGTAACAGCAGTAGTAGTAGTAATCAAGTATTATCGGTACTAGCAATAGTAACAACAGTAGTAGTAGTAGTAATAATAATATAATAATAATTCCTCTCGTACCGTTATACGTTACATAGGGCCTGCAAGTAATTTCCCCATACCGCTCTATTCTGGGCAACTCGCTCAATCTCCTCCATGGAACTGAGACCGATATTTCCTGCCTCTCAGCAAAGTTCGTTTCAGGGTCTCCTTAGGTCGACCTCTCTTTCTTGAACCCTTTGCATCCCACTTCAATGCCTGCTATAGTAGTAGTAGTAGTAGTAGTAGTAGTAGTAGTAGTAGTAGTAGTAGTAGTAGTAATCAAGTAATATCGGTAATAGCAATAGTAACAGCAGTAGTAGTATTAGTAATAATAAAAGTAGTAGTAGTAGTAGTAATCAAGTAATATCAGTAATAGCAATAGTAGGAGTAGTAGTAGTTAAGTAGCGGAAGTGTTAGTAGTAATAGTTAATATTAGAAATAGTAGCTAGAAGCAGAAATAGTTGAGTAGGGATAGTGTTAGTGATAGTTTAGTAATATCAGTAATAGTACAAGCAGTAGTAGTAGTTAAGCAAAAGTAATATTATTATTAGTTAAGTAATATTAACACTAGTAATAGTAGCAATTTGTAAGTAATATCAGTAATAGTAGCAGTAGTGGTAGTTGAGTAGCGTTCAGTAATATTATTAGTAGACAAGTAAAATTCTCAGTAGTAAAACTAGCAGTAGTTGAGTAATATTTGTAATATTAGTAGCTGAGTAGTATTACTTTTGATTAGTTCTCACCACCCTCATTTGTAATTGTAGTAGTAGTTAGGAGCAGGGATAATAACAGTAGTTAAGTATCATCGATAACAGTAGTACCAGTGGCGGCTCCTGATCGTTTTTTGTTGGTGGGGCCAGACACAAATTTTCGAGAAAATCATGGCTTTGGGTTAGGTTATATTTTAATTTATTAAATAATAAATACACGTTACATATTATTTTGGTATGGCCGGCCCTCTGGCCCTAGTGACGAGCCGCCGCTGAGTAGTACTAATAGTAGTTGAGTAGTATTGGTAATAGTAGTACTTTAGTAATGTCAGTAATGGTAGTTGTTGTAGTATATTGATAATAGTAGCACTTAAGTAACATCAGTAATAGTAGTTGTAGTAGTTGTTTTAGTTGTAGTAGTGTTGTAGTAGTTGTAGTAGTACTTGTAGTAGTTGTAGTAGTACTTGTAGTAGTTGTAGTAGTACTTGTAGTAGTTGTAGCAGTTTTAGTATTATCAATAATCACAGTAGTTAACTAACATAGACAACAGTTGCACCTGCTGCCTTGCAGGTCGGCCGGGGAAAGCCAAAGGCCGATGGAGAGCGAACCCAGTAAACGCTGGCTAAAACTGAACACATCGCCGAAGGATAAGCACCAGAGCTTCAAATGGAGCTGAAGATGTGACAAAACCCACCCATGCTAAGGCAGCATGAATCAGATTTCCACTTGAATGAAATTTATGGGGAAATCTGGTACATCAGTCTAAGCGGTGATCGGGAGAGACAGAGATAACAGTTGGAAATATATAATACTAAACGTACACAAATCACTATTTTACCTTGGCTGTCTGTATGGTAGTAATACTACAAACAAAGCGTATCTTCGCTAGTAAATTTTGTCAGTTTGTTAATTAGTAGTTCAACAGTAGTTGTAGTACAAGAAATTAATGCAGAAATCATGACTGTAGACAATAATTGCAGTAAAACAAAATGTATGATAATAACAATGACAAATGAGAAACCAAAATTAAATATAACAGATGAAGAGAAACTGAAACTAATAAAATTGTTTTTTTTTTTTTTCAAAATAAGTCGCAGGATACTATTTCCAGTCGGTGTCCGGTACATAATTAAGCTTTTTTTCGGACTGAAAAAATGAATATTCCATATTTGGTCACAATATATCCTGAATTTGTGGTTATTCGAAAGTTAAATTACTCATATTATTAGCACATTACTATTTTAAAAAAATGATAGTTAATATGCTATGACAGCTTTTAACCCCTTCCTTCTTGTGAGACGATATACTAGCTCGCTGTATTGTGTAAGATAACGCAATGCCAGTGTAGTGGGCGAATGCAGTGTGAATTACAGAGAATGCGCCCGGAAGTAAAAAAAAAAAAAAATTACGATGTGAAAGCTGAGATTCAGCTGAATTAATAAACATTTACTTGCATAGTTAGTGTCAATGTGAAGAATATATTTGTGTTTTCTTAACAAAGTGATTGATATTATGTGGTATATGAGATAGGGGTAGTTTTGGTTATTGGTTATTGGTTACTAAACTGACGTCATTGCACTCCGGCAGACTCATAGGTGCTCAGTCTCCCCAACAAGGGTAGTTTTAATTAGGTTTTCTTCTTCTTCTTCCATGGTCCAGCAACACTTGAACTGTTGCCATTCGACCGAATGCTATGTATCGGTATATGCATGTGTTTGTTAATTGTTTCTTTGTTTCTTATAATGTGTTCCATTTATATGGATTGTGGGGGAAGAAGGATCCTCCTAACATCTAGTGTTTGGCACCTAAACAGGGGGTGGTGAAATGTTTCATGATGATGTGCACACAGCTGGCATTCTGGAGTGTGTTGTGGCAGAATTTTGTTCATATAATTATTAAGTGTTATGTGGTGGTTTGAAGTCTAAAAATAGTGCTCTGATCTCTCCTTCTAAGGTGGTTGGTGTCGTCATTCGGGTTAGACTGGTCATGTGTCTATAAAAACTAGATCTTGAAATGAGTATCTGTAATCTGTTTTCGTGATGTTACATAACAAACTTAATTCTTGAAAAAAAAATTAATTAATTAATTCCAGATAAATGCATTGAAAAAGTGCCATTCTTTTACAAATCATATCTTCAGGAAGTATTCAAATTGAGATCAAGTGACGATACAAATATCTTCAGTCTATTAACTCTTTGTATTATCATCATCAAATAGCTTGTCTTGAGCAGAGCTTTGCCCCTTGGTAGCCCTTTTGGGAATTTCTCTCTCATATGCCAGATGTCCTGCCTCTGCAGCGGTCATGCTCAAACCATCAGTTACATCCTGAATCCATCTTCTCCCTGACCTTCATCTCCTCTTTTCCGGGATGCCTCCTTCCATGGTGGTCTTCTCCAGCCTTTCGTGTCTCTTGATATGTCCAAAATACTTGAATTTTTCTCATTCCTATTTTTAGCATTAGCTTTTTTAATACTCTTTGTATACTCACACCAAAGCCAAGTTTTTACACACTGCATTTTAGAATAGAGTGTTTTATGAAGTGTTCTCTAACAAAATCTATTTGTAAGTTTCTTTAGTCCAAGAGCACTACTTTGTATAACATAGAATGTGCAGATTTATAACATTTTTTCCATAAGTTCAACTGTTGTATTCCACTAATAATAATAATAATAATTCTCCACCGTTATACGTTACAAAGTGCATGCAAGCAACTTCTTCATACCGCTCTATCCTGGGCAACTTGCTCAATCTCCAACATGGAACTGAGACCGATATTTCTTGCATCTCTCAGTAAAGTTCGTTTCAGGGTCTCCTTAGGTCGGCCTCTCTCTCTCTTGCAAGTTCCCACTCCTTTCGTGCAAGTTTCTGTAGCTCCTTTCATAAAGTAACATTTATATAAAGAAACACGGATATAACACAACAAGGGCGACTCATCTAGCCCTAGAACGCAAATTAAAGTCCCATCTCTACGCTAAACGGCAAGAGTGGACAGACTCATCGCACCTGGGAATAGACAATATACATTTATTTCGTTTATTGAACTAATTTCATATGTATTGACCATGTTTATTGACATATCGATCTCCTATCGTCAATTTTATTCTAGAAACCTCAGGTTTAATATCCTACAAAATAATCGATATTGATCTCAGGAGATTCATATTATATCAATTTTAATAGTTTCAATTTTAAATTGATGCAATTAATTAGTAAAGAAGAGTCTGGTATGTAGCTAGCTTACCAGTTTCACACAATATTAAGTTAATATTTGGAGAACATGATCCGTTGTCTGAACAAAAAAAACAAGTAAACATACAATGTATACATTAGTTAACTTTTAAATACTATCAATTCTTACAAAAGTTAAACTACAACTCTTGCTTGTACATTATTTCATGTTTTGTTTCGTTCTGAAATAAAATTACACAAGAGAATACGGATTAAAAAAAATTATAAACCACAGGGGAAGCACCGGAGTCGATGAATTTGTTGAATAAATAGTCAAGGAATAAGTATTAACAGGCTTCCAGAAAGAAATGATCAAACACAGAATTTGATCGAAAAACGATTATTTAGTTATTTATTATGGTACCCATTGCCTAACCTTACAGGTAAGCGTTTCTAAGAATACAATCATCTAGTTGCGTTCAAGAAAGAACATCAGGAAAGAAGGCGAGAGGAAGACCACGAAAACGATAGTTAGATGGCATAGCAGAATCCTGTTAAAGAGCAAATATAACAATCACCCAAGGCACCAGAACAGCGCAAGACAAAAACAGAAAACCACGACACCGGGCAATAACCCTTTGTAAAGAGTAGAACCACTGTTATCTGCCACACATGTCGTAAGAGGCGATTAAGGAGGTTTGGGTGAAATTGGATGCACATGTCCTAAACGTGTGAAGTCTATGCGTTTAGATGCCTACAAACCAATATGCAACGTATACACGTTCTTGGCAAAGATCAAACATATCACAAAGAGTGATTAAAATTGGTTGTAAAGAACAAACGCGAAGAAGAAGAAGAACATCATGTTTGGTTATACAAGTTTGTTTATTACAGCTCGCCTGTGTGGTGGCGGGGCCTGCGAGGGATGCAATGAATAGTACCACTGTGACCTACAAGTCGACTAATGTAGGACTTAGGGAAGCTACCCGATAAAAAGCATAGCAGAAATTGGATGTGATGGCCTACTTGTAGGCGTATAGCTGGCCTAATGTACAATCGTTCTTAGGCTCAGATCACATACAAATCACATCGAGTGGTTAACAAGTGGTCGATATGGAGCGTTCGAAGAAGAAAAAGCTTATTTCAGTTGAACATGTTACATTCAGCTTCACTTTCTCTCAGTTGAACATGTTACATTCAGCTTCACTTTCTCTCAGTTGAACATAGTTCATTAAGCTTCACTTTCTCTCTTTACTTTAGTCTCTTAATAAATTTGTTTTCTTTCTCAAGCTTTACTTTAGTCTCTTAATAAATTTGTTTTCTTTCTTAAGCTTTACTTTAGTCTCTTACTAAATTTGTTTTCTTTCTTAAGCTTTACTTTAGTCTCTTACTAAATTTGTTTTCTTTCTCAAGCTTTACTTTAGTCTCTTACTAAATTTGTTTTCTTTCTCAAGCTTTACTTTAGTCTCTTACTAAATTTGTTTTCTTTCAAGCTTTACTTTAGTCTCTTAATAAATTTGTTCACTTTCTCTCTTTACTTTAGTCTCTTAATAAATTTGTTTTCTTTCTCAAGCTTTACTTTAGTCTCTTACTAAATTTGTTTTCTTTCTTAAGCTTTACTTTAGTCTCTTACTAAATTTGTTTTCTTTCTCAAGCTTTACTTTAGTCTCTTACTAAATTTGTTTTCTTTCTTAAGCTTTACTTTAGTCTCTTAATAAATTTGTTTTCTTTCTTAAGCTTTACTTTAGTCTCTTAATAAGTTTGTTTTCTTTCTCTCTTTACTTTAGTCTCTTAATAAATTTGTTTTCTTTCTCAAGCTTTACTTTAGTCTCTTACTAAATTTGTTCACTTTCTAAGCTTTACTTTAGTCTCTTAATAAGTTTGTTTTCTTTCTCTCTTTACTTTAGTCTCTTACTAAATTTGTTTTCTTTCTCAAGCTTTACTTTAGTCTCTTACTAAATTTGTTCACTTTCTCAAGCTTTACTTTAGTCTCTTACTAAATTTGTTTTCTTTCTCAAGCTTTACTTTAGTCTCTTACTAAATTTGTTCACTTTCTCAAGCTTTACTTTAGTCTCTTACTAAATTTGTTTTTTCAAGCTTTACTTTAGTCTCTTAATAAGTTTGTTTTCTTTCTCTCTTTACTTTAGTCTCTTACTAAATTTGTTTTCTTTCTCAAGCTTTACTTTAGTCTCTTACTAAATTTGTTTTCTTTCTCAAGCTTTACTTTAGTCTCTTACTAAATTTGTTTTCTTTCTCAAGCTTTACTTTAGTCTCTTACTAAATTTGTTCACTTTCTCAAGCTTTACTTTAGTCTCTTACTAAATTTGTTTTCTTTCGTGGTATCATTTTTTATCAAGGTTCAGTTTTGTGGCAATTTTTATTCTAAACTAAGATTTAGTTTGTAACGATATGTGTACTCATGTTTAGTTTGCATTCACTTCTTTACCAAAGTTGAGTTTTGTGACAACACGTTTGAGTTTGTAGTGACTTCGTTAACAAAGATTTTGTTTGTAGTGACTTCTTTAACAAAGATTTAGTTTGTAGTGAAGTCAGTCTGAACCATATAGCAACGCTGCATAATTTTGTTTCTGAAGTTGCATAAACATGTTGTGTTTGAAAACGAAATTGTTGTATTTATCATTTTTACATCTTATCGCTCACAACCGCTGAGACTGGAGGTGAAGTGAATACATTTCACACCAAACCAGAATTATCTTTTATCATCCAATGTAAATTGTGGTGTTTTGATGTTCTGATCTATCTATTTCTGATAGAATTTGGTGTTTTTCTTTAAGTAAACATAACATTGACTACATTTTTCTATTACATCTTTAGTAGTTATACATTCTTTATAATTTAGAATATTAATTAACTCTTTATGTTTACTAGAGAAGAGAATAAATAAATATACACAGAGGGAACTCAAAATCAAAGAAAACTGGCTGGTGCTACAAATAAGAATGAGAAAATTAAAGTATTTTGGACATATCAAGAGACACGAAGGGCTGGAGAAGACCATTATGGAAGGATACATACCGGCAAAGAAGAGAAAAGGAAGACCGCCGAGAAAATGGATTCAGGATGTAACTGATGGTTTGAGCATGGCCGCTGCCGAGACAGGACATCTGACCTATGAGAGAGAGACAAGCTCATAGCATGTGCCTGTGCAAACACTATTAACGAACCCTACCTGATTGTTTCTGTGTCTGGTAATAACAAGCGTCTGAGAAAGACACTCCCCGTGAGTCATTTTAGAATGGCTCATTGGTTGTGTACGTAGGACGCTCGTATTGCTAGGCTAGGCGATTGGTGTCGTAAGGACTAGGTAAGTGGTTCGAGTCCCGTGTTTGTCTATTGTTTTTTCGGAAGCTCTTAATACCTGTATCTGTTCATTTGTTGATCATATTCGTTACTTCCGTTGCTTCCTCTGGGGTTCTTGTAAAAAAAACTCCTTGTGCTCATCTTAGAATTAATTTGAAGCTACTTTGAATGATGTGTACATGTTTGTTATATGTGTATATATGTGTGATATTGTGTCGTATCTAATATATACAGGCACAACAAGCTCATAGCATGTGCCTGTGCAAACACTATTAACGAACCCTACCTGATTGTTTCTGTGTCTGGTAATAACAAGTGTCTGAGAAAGACACTCCCCCGTGAGTCATTTTTTTAGAATGGCTCATTGGTTGTGTACGTAAGGACGCTCGTATTGCTAGGCTAGGCGATTGGTGTCGTAAGGACTAGGGTAAGTGGTTCGAGTCCCGTGTTTGTCTATTTGTTTTTCGGAAGCTCTTAATACCTGTATCTGTTCATTTGTTGATCATATTCGTTACTTCCGTTGCTTCCTCTGGGGTTCTTGTAAAAAAACTCCTTGTGCTCATCGAAGGATTGTTAAAGTGGTTTAGTTCTGCTCAGGACATGCTATTTGATGATGATGATTATGTTACTGCAAGGACTATATATTTGTTGATAAAACAGTTTGAACATACTTGACACATACAATTATGTCGTGTTTTACTGGTGTTTCACGAAATAATTTTATAATGAATGCTTGACGTCTAACGATGCGGATTTGAAACTAGGTCAAGTAGTTCCAAATTGTGACGCTTTGTTAAGGCAGGTTTACGAACTAATTTTAGAGTTTGACATTGTATGACAGCGACAAATTGTGTGTTTAACGAAATAGGTCAGCTTGGAAACCGTGTAGTACATGTCTGGACTCGTCCAGATTCTAGATTTTGTAGATCATAACTAAAATGTATGTATGTATGTAGACCTTTTCGACTTTACAGACAGTCAATTGGCAAGTGTTTTACTGTGACAACCTTTGAGTTTTCGCCTTTTTCTCTTGTCTTTCAGCTCATACATAAGTCTCTTCTCAAAAGACTCCACGCTCTTGCACAATATCGCTTTCCACACAACTCTGTCATCAGCTATTTTTTCCCGTGTGCTGGAACCTATAGAAAAGTTCTTCATTGAGGCCTTGCATGTAGACATCTGTATATCTGAGCATGGTCTGTCTTGGTGCCTCTTCCCCTCCGAAAGTTCACATAGCAACATTTGTTTTAGGTATGTGACAAGTTTCCATTCTTCTCACATGCCCTAACCATCTTAGTACGAACCGAAAGCATAGAGAAAGTGCCCTTTCCCTTTGTGCCTAACTTGTACAGCTGAGACGGAGAATGTGCTTTGTATTATAACCAACATCTAACAGTAAATAAAAGACAAAAACTGAGTGATATAAGATCTAACTTGTAAATAGTTTCTCTACAATCAGCCGCCACGGCAAAATATGTTTATGATTAGTCTAAGTAGCTACGTACAATGAAAAGAAAAAATACACAAAAATACAACAGCCTTTAATTTGTAAATGTACATTCTTAATAGTCTGCAATTTTTACGAAAACTAAAAATAACATAACAGAGCAAAATTACATCTTTAGCTTTTAGAAAGAAGATATGTCGCACGAACAACATATTAACAGCTTATTGTGAGGGGGGGGGGAAGTTTATTTTATCATCAGCAACTCATGTGGCATGATGAACAGCATGATGGCACAGAGACTGAAACAGGATGATGGGCACAGAAAGACTGAAACAGGATGATGGGCACAGCAGACTGAAACAGGATGATGGGCACAGTAGACTGAAACACGCGATGATGGATTACAGAGAACTGAAACACTCATAGAAGATTACTTGCAGGAAGAGAACATATAGACACACGATCGCGAGAGAGAGAGAGAGAGAGAACATATAGACACACGATCGCGAGAGAGAGAGAACATATAGACACACGATCGCGAGAGAGAGAGAGAGAGAACATATAGACACACGATCGCGAGAGAGAGAGAACATATAGACACACGATCGCGAGAGAGAGAGAGAACATATAGACACACGATCGCGAGAGAGAGAGAGAACATATAGACACACGATCGCGAGAGAGAGAGAACATATAGACACACGATCGCGAGAGAGAGAGAGAACATATAGACACACGATCGCGAGAGAGAGAGAACATATAGACACGATCGCGAGAGAGAGAGAACATATAGACACACGATCGCGAGAGAGAGAGAGAACATATAGACACACGATCGCGAGAGAGAGAGAGAACATATAGACACACGGTCGCGAGAGAGAGGACATATAGACACAAAGGGTTAGAGAAGACCATTATGTAAGGAGGCTTCCAGGCACAAGAGGAGAAGAGGAAGACCACGGAGAAGATAGATTCAGGATGTAACATGATTTGAACATGACAGCTGCAGAAGCTGGACATCTGACATATTATAGAGATAAATTCAGGACTGTTAGGGTGGCAAAGTACCACTCAGGACAAGCTACTTAATGATAAGGAAGAGATGTACAACATATGTGGGCGCACTGCGCGCATAGAAGCAAATTCTCTTCAGTTTTATACATTTTAAAAATATGTTTGTTAAGTAGTTGATTAAGCCTCTATATGACCTGGACACGTCATTTTCAACCTAAGACATGTGTCTTTTTTGGTTCTATCAGGGTGAAAAAGTAGTTTGTTTTACAAAATACACTCACATCATCCGAACCTTCAATAGTTTTCTTTTACGAAATTATCATCATTCTCCAAGTTTTTATTCTCTTTATTTATTATTCACAAAAGTGGTAAACATTTCAATAAATTTAATTTACTCTTAAAAAATGTTAATTCTAAACTCAAACAGGAGATAGTATACACGCGTTAATTCTTACAAAACGCGCATCTAAATTCATTCATTTTCATACCTCTCTCAATGAATCCAATGCACTCTCACAGCTCAAATAAAAGATCTAAAAACTGTTTGAATTATAACATCATAAATTCAAAAGTGCAACGTTTGTTTTTTAATCTATTAACAGAACAATAGAGTTTCATAAAAACTGTATTGTTCATCAAAGACACAGTGTGCAAAATATTTTTTTTAATGATTGAGCAGTCTGTTGTCATTGTAACATCCACCTGCAGTGTTGCATGGCATGCAAAATATCATGATACGTGTATTGTTATTATTATTTAAAATACCCGATGTTTAAATCTGAATTCATTGTTTAAGCCACGCAATATTGCGATGAGCTGATACCAAAACTTGCCATAGCGGTTATATAAATGGTAATGAATTTGAATGATATGGGCTGTAACTAAACGAATTGAGATTCAGCATGTTTTATTTTATAATTGACGATGCAAACGAATTATATATTTAAAAGCAAATGAATTGGGATTGTATCTGAAATTTATCACTTATTGCCTCCCATATCTTTCAGTGGTTTGTGCGTTAGCAGAAAGGGATGGTATATGCGGGTGAAATAAAACACCAAATCATCAGAAGAATAGCGTATGCAAGATAAAAAATAAGTTGTGAATTTTAGTTTCATTGATGTACGGTATGAACAGCAATATGGAAATGGCTATTGTTTATTTAAAAGTTAACGTTATCAGGACTACACCAGATGGAGTTTGGGAGAATATTTATCAAGATAAATCTTTGATGGGAAACTAATTTGCATTAGTGTCACAATTCAACGTGTGTGGTGCTGAAATAGGTGTCCAACAGTGAAATAAAATTAACAGCTTTTTATCTCTTCCCGTTTCATACTATCTGGCGTAGGCGAGCAAGAACCTTGACAACTTCATATTTCTAGTGCTACTCTCTCTCTCTCTCTCTGCTTTTTTAACCCTGATTGGGGCATAGTTCCTCAACCAACTAATGCCACGTCTTCCTATGTATATCTATCTCCTGCAGTTCCCTTCAGCTCTTCTTTATATTGCTGATCTCTGCCTCCAAATCTCGTCTCCATGTATTTCTCGGCCTCCCTTCTTTCGCTGTCCCTGCGGGTTCCAGGAAAGGACCCTTCATGTTATATTCCACTCAGATTTTTGCAACGTGTTACCTATCCAGCGACAGCTGCTTTTCTTAACCTCTTGGTTCATAGGAATCTGTCTTGTTCTCTCCATAAGTTCCTCATGTGTGACCCTATCATACCATCTCAGTCCCTGTATTCTGCGCAGACACCAGTTGGTCTAGTACTACTGACCCGTTTTATTGTCTACTTTCTTCTTTATCATGGGTCACTGTTGATTGCCTCTGACATCCTCTGTCTCTTCTTTGGATTTAAAAAAAAAATATTGTCACGATGTATATTCGATACCGTGAATACAAAGCAAAAAGTCGCTCACGCAAAAGGTGGACCTCACGGTTAAGATAGACAGGGAAAAACACTATTTAGGAAGCGCACAAAAAAGTCCATTCTAGAAAATGTTTCTTATCCTGGCAATGTGAGGCAAAACATGATTCGAGAAGAGAAGAAGAATTATTTCAGCTCTTCTAATATCATTAAACGTTGGCTTGACTTATCCCCCTCCGCTCCTCGTGGAGCAGAGGGTCTCAACAGTTCTTCTCCACTTTTTCCGGTCTTTGACTGTTTCCTTTATGGCTTTCCAGGATAGTCCAGCATCCTTCAGTTCCTCGTCTACGTTTCCAGGTCTGTTTAGAACGTCTCCTTTTTTGTTTCTCTTGCCGTTTCCACTTAAGTGATTGTCTAATGACGCTAAACTGTGTCTTCCGCAAGGTATGCTCGTCCCATCGCCATTTTTTATCAGTAAGCCTGAGTCACCAACCTGCGTTCCTCTACTGTTCTGATTATTTTCTGTGTACAATGTTTGTTATCTGTGTGCAATATTTATTTTCTGCGTGCTTCTTCTTCTTCTTCGAACGCTCCATATCGACCACTTGTTAACCACTTTTGTGATTTGTATGTGATCTGAGCCTAAGAGCGATTTACCTTGTGCCAGTTATGATGCCTACACTACAAGTAGGTCATCACATCCGATTTCTGCGACGCTTTATATTTACTAGGTAGCTTCCATGGCCCCTACCTCAGTCGCGCATCTTACGTACTATTTTTGCTCTCTTGAGAGCCTTAACAACATACGGATGATTTTCTACGAGCAGTATTTGGTAACTGTGTTTGACAGCAGATAACTGTGACATCTAGCAGATAACTGTGACATCTAGCAGATAACTGTGACATCTATCCATCAACTTTGGCTGTTTATTTTCTGTGTACAATATTTGGTAACTGTGTTTGACAGCAGATAACTGTGACATCTATCACATCAACTTTGGCTGTTTATTTTCTGTGTACAATATTTGGTAACTGTGTTTGACAGCAGATAACTGTGACATCTAGCACATCAACTTTGACTGTTTATTTTCTGTGTACAATATTTGGTAACTGTGTTTGACAGCAGATAACTGTGACATCTAGCACATCAACTTTGACTGTTTATTTTCTGTGTACAATATTTGGTAACTGTGTTTGACAGCAGATAACTGTGATATCTAGCACCACTTCTCGACGCTTTATTTTACTAGGTAGCTTCACTAATGGACATCTACCATCATTGGCTGTTTATTTTCTGTGTACTATTTGGTAACTGTGTTGAGCAGAACTGTAACTAACATAAATGATGATTTTCTGTAGCAGTATTTGGTAACTGTGTTTGACAGCAGATAACTGTGACATCTAGCACATAACTTTGCCTATTTCTGACAAAATAACTGTGGACAATACTATCACATCAACTTTGGCTGTTTATTTTCTGTGTACAATATTTGGTAACTGTGTTTGACAGCAGATAACTGTGACATCTATCACATCAACTTTGGCTGTTTATTTTCTGTGTACAATATTTGGTAACTGTGTTTGACAGCAGATAACTGTGACATCTAGCACATCAACTTTGACTGTTTATTTTCTGTGTACAATATTTGGTAACTGTGTTTGACAGCAGATAACTGTGACATCTATCACATCAACTTTGACTGTTTATTTTCTGTGTACAATATTTGGTAACTGTGTTTGACAGCAGATAACTGTGACATCTAGCACATCCTTTGGCTGTTTATTTTCTGTGTACAATATTTGGTAACTGTGTTTGACAGCAGATAACTGTGACATCTAGCACATCAACTTTGGCTGTTTATTTTCTGTGTACAATATTTGGTAACTGTGTTTGACAGCAGATAACTGTGACATCTAGCACATCACCTTTGGCTGTTTATTTTCTGTGTACAATATTTCCTTCTTGTTTGATAGCAAATAATATTCTTCTTACGACCGCCCTCTATACATTCAGGCGTAGTCAGTGTGCCTTGTATGGCGCTTCTGACCGATTTTTGCGTGAATGTATGCTTTCCATGTTATCAGTGCCCCTCGCCACACAAGTGTGACTTCGGAAGTTCAGAAAAATGTTGACTTCTAGCTCATAAATTTTCTCTTTATTATCTATCTACAATATTTATTATCTGTGTGCAATATTTATTATCTGTGTGCAATATTTGTTATCTGTGTGCAATATTTATTATCTGTGTGCAATATTTATTATCTGTGTGCAATACTTCTGTGTTTAAAAAAAAGCTATTGATACTTTTGAATGTTTTTATGGAAGGTTATACTTACAGTATTGGACGGATTAGCGAAATGCGTAAGAGTTCGCCTATAGACTGGGACACAAGAGGGTTGTGGTTCAATCCCACAATCGAACGTTTTCTACACGAAGAAAGGAATTGGTCTTCCTACTTCCTGCACACTAAGGCGTAGAAATGTGAAGCGAAATGCACTTAATACGACAAGGTCTGAAAAGACTAAGGAAAATTTAAAAAAAAGGCTTGCAATGAAAACGTTAATTATTTGCACTGTAATAAATCAAGAAGTTTTGTCTATGTTGCTATGTATGTTAATTATTATATTTTTGTCTTTCCCACAGCGGTACCTCCTGCCCCACGGCTGCCACCACACAAGATGACGTTAAGAAAACATAAACCTAATCGCAAACCCAGAACACCATTCACCACATCACAACTGCTAGCACTGGAACGCAAATTTAGAGAAAAGCAATATTTGAGCATAGCCGAAAGAGCTGAGTTTTCTGCATCTCTTACTCTTACAGAGACACAAGTGAAGATCTGGTTCCAGAATAGAAGAGCTAAAGCCAAGCGGTTGCAAGAAGCAGAACTTGAAAAGTTGAGAATGGCCGCTAAGCCTATGATGCCACCATTAATAGGTATGGGATTCCCAATGAGCTTGTATGGACAGTTTCCTCGTGCTCCAATGATGGCACAAGGAGTCATTTCACCATTTTCCTTGCATAGCGCTACTGGTCTTCAGTCTGGTGTTTCATACCTTCACTGATCATCACCTACCTACCTCGTGTGAAATTTGTAGAAGAGTTGACACAGACATACCACGTTTATCAGAGTGTAACAAACTCTTGGTAAATAATATCTACAATTTCAGATGACAATTATATACAAGTATTTGAAGACTACCATTAAAAAAAAAACTGATGCACAAAGTTTCGTAAACTGGAAAATCTTGAGTTACGTTCGGTGGAATCTCTGCACCGGAATTCAATCCAACGTTAGTTTTGCTGTTTTAAAAAATATCATCGACCATGTTTCTTGTTAACTAAAAAGAATTATTATTAAATGTTAGGTCAACTTGTCTTAGTATTTTTACACATTTGGTGCTGCTTTGCTTAGGTGGGAGTAGATTAGTGACGAGAATTGCATAATTACTGAACAGATAAGTATATTACTTTGCTTAATTGGGAGTAGATTAGTGGCGAGAATTTCATTACTTCTTCTGCATTCTCACTAGATTGGGATTTCGGATTCTCTAATAAAGGCAGCCGTCTGTCTCAGATTATCAGCCACGCCATACAGTTTGTCTTGGACACTAGTGTAAGTGGGCCACCTTTCTTCTCAAGTCTGCATACTGGGGTGCAGTTCTGTAGGATATAATTCCTATGATTTCTGCTTCCCCGTTTGTGCCGACCTCTTCCTGCAGTAAGTTTTGGCCACCCTCGTGATGGTGGGTCTGACATTCTTACAGCGTGGCTAAATCTCAGAGGCAGATTGGCGACCGTAGAATCCGTTATCCTATTTCTCATTGTGAGGGTCGTTGCACCATGTTATGCGCCTTACGGCCTGGTGCATCCGTTTTAAGCAAGCATTTGTTTCGGGTTAGCATTCCCTAGCGGACACATGCATCCGATTTCATCCAAACCTCCTCAGTCGCCTCTTACGACATGCGTGGCAGGTAACAGTGGTTCTATTCTTTACGTCCCAAATTTGGGCCCCAGTAACCACTCGGGCGTCATAATTACACAACAGAGATAAGTAACATGTGAGTTTAGTGTGACGACAATATCAACACATACGTCAAACAAAAATTATCTTAAAATAAACTCAAACTCTTGAATTGAAAAAAAAACTACTAGATCTTAGTCTGCAAAACCAATAATAAAAATATATGATGTTGCTCATTGTGATGCCTTTACTTTAACTAGAATTTACTTAGCATTATTGTGAGCAATAGCTGATTTCTTTATATATCATTCATTAGGGTTTAAGTCTACATCCTAATCTTTTGTTCAACTACAGCTACAGTGATTTCACTTTGAAATATGCACAATTTGAGCTTAAGTAGTTTCTGCTGGGTTCACATTAAGGTATAAATATTTGGTGCCTTTCTATTACAGTCTGAAAGGAAACAAACAAGAAAACAGTTCTAGTTAATTGATAGAAGTTCAAGAAAATAGCTTAACATATATCTCTTATCACTAATTGTGTTTATATTGGGGCTAGTAAATAAGCATGTTCTCAGTGACAACATATGGGAGTAAAACAGACATTTAACAATGCAATAGTAAAGAATATATGTGCATTTGAATATAAGTATTATAAAATAGGACTACGTATACCAGTGACCAGGTATAATAAGATTTATCCAGAATGAACACATAATAAAACAATTCCTGGCTGGTGCTACAAAAAAGTATGAGAAAATTGAGGTGTACTTTGGACATATAAAAATACACGAAGGTTAGGACAAGACCATTATGGAAGGAGGCAATCCGGCGAAGAGGAGAAAAGAAAACTAGGTATAAGATGGATTCAGGATACAACTGATAATTTGAGCCTGATGACTGTAAAGGTAGGCTAATCTGGCGTATGAGAGATCGAAATTTAGCCAATGAGAGATGGAAATTCCGAAGAAACGTTACGGTGACACAATTCTGCTCAGGACAAGCTATTCCATGAAACAAACATGGTGCAATTTGAGACATTCATTACAATTTTTGAGTAAAACTGCATAACAGTAAGTGAATTAAAAATACAACCAGTTAAAATACAATTTTACAAATGAGCAGAAATAAACAGAGTCGATATTTCAACCAAAGGATCTCCATTGAAATATGGAACAACAAACAATAGAGGAAAAAAAAACGAAGTTTCATAACTGTGTTACATTTGTCTTAGCTATTAGTATAATAAATGAGTAGATAATATATATATCAAAATAGACCTCACCGTTCAGAAAGCAATGGCAAACTACTGAACGTATAAGTGGTGCCTAGAAAATCAACGACTCGTTTACTGTGGTTGATGGCTACGTCCTTTGGGATATGCCACGATTTTCATTTCATATATATATGTATATTCTTCTCTTATCGTTATACATTAGACAGGGCCTGTAAGTAATTTTTCCATACCGCTCTGTCCTGGACAACTCGCTCAATCTCTTCCCTGTAAATGAGCCAGATATTTCTTGCCTCTCTCAGCAAAGTTAGATAATAAATAGATTGATTTAAATAGTAGCCTACGGACTGTAGTAACACTTACAGCTTTATTAGTTACATGACGCGGGTCTACAGAATTTTTGTTTGAGATGTGCCCATATCACTCAGAAATGTGTCCACATATCACTCAGAAATGTGCCACATATCACTCAGAAATGTGTACACATATACGAAATGTCCACTATCACCAAAATGTGTCTACATATCACTCAGAATGTCACATATCACCGAAATGTCCACATATCACTCAGAAATGTGCTGACATCTCAGTCAGAAATGCCGACATCTCAGTCAGAAATGTGCCTACATTCAGTCAAATGTCGACATCTCAGTCAGAAATGTACGACATCTCAGTAGAAATGTGCTGACATCTCAGTCAGAAATGTACCGACATCTCAGTCAGAAATGTGCCTACATCTCAGTCGGAAATGTGCGACATCTCAGTTAGAAATGTATCGACATCTCAGTCAGAAATGTGCCGACATCTCAGTCAGAAATGTGCCGACATCTCAGTCACAAATGTGCCGACATCTCAGTCAGAAATGTGCCGACATCTCAGTCAGAAATGGGCCGACATCTCAGTCAGAAATGTGCCGACATCTCAGTCAGAAATGTGCCGACATCTCAGTCAGAAATGTGCCGACATCTCAGTCAGAAATGGGCCGACATCTCAGTCAGAAATGTATCGACATCTCAGTCAGAAATGTGCCGACATCTCAGTCAGAAATGGGCCGACATCTCAGTCAGAAATGGGCCGACATCTCAGTCAGAAATGTGTCGACATCTCAGTTGGAAATGGGCCGACATCTCAGTCAGAAATGGGCCGACATCTCAGTCAGAAATGGGCCGACATCTCAGTCAGAAATGGGCCGACATCTCAGTCAGAAATGTGTCGACATCTCAGTTGGAAATGGGCCGACATCTCAGTCAGAAATGTGCCGACATCTCAGTCAGAAATGTATCGACATCTCAGTCAGAAATGTGCCGACATCTCAGTCAGAAATGGGCCGACATCTCAGTCAGAAATGGGCCGACATCTCAGTCAGAAATGTGTCGACATCTCAGTTGGAAATGGGCCGACATCTCAGTCAGAAATGGGCCGACATCTCAGTCAGAAATGGGCCGACATCTCAGTCAGAAATGTGCCGACATCTCAGTCAGAAATGTGCCGACATCTCAGTTGGAAATATACCAACGACGGCAAAAAATGACATTGAAAAAACTGCTTGTAGTACCACTTTCTAGGCGTGTAGGACAGGTGGGACGAGAACCTGATGACTTTAATAGCCACATGGCTAGTGCAGTCGCCGTGAAGCTGTTCAGGTTAGGATTTTTCATTTATGTCCACAACAGAAAAAAAAATCTCTGGCCTTACCGTGAATTGATCACGAGTCTCCCGTATTGAGAATTCTATTATTTGAGTTCCTAGATGTCTTGAAAAATCAGAGCAAGAAACACACGACAAACAAAATAAGTATAAGATATGAAATATAAAAAGTTGCATATATGTACATATCACTGAAATATAAAAAGTTGCATATATGTACATATCACTGAAATAACAAGAGAAAAATACTAGAACCATTTTTCTGTTAAAATACTTCTGAGTTTGTGTTCGTGTGAGAAACAACATTTTAATCCGTTATAATATTTCTTTATTATTCATGATTCCAACCTGATATAGACGACACGAGAAGTATATTTAATAAATAGAACCAGTATATAAGGCTAGTTATAACATTGTCATTTTTAATAATTGCATTCCTGTTATTTCTATTATCTCAGACGTCTTCCATTATCTGGATGTTAAAGAAAATAATGCATAAATAATGAAATAATTTGATTGATGTAATTGTGAGATAATGTTCTGTCTCTTTACAATATTCTGTTGACTTCTATTTGTCTCTTTACAATGTACTGTTGACTTCTATTTGTTTCTTTACAATGTACTGTTGACTTCTATTTGTTTCTTTACAATGTACTGTTGACTTCTATTTGTCTCTTTACAATGTTCTGTTGACTTCTATTTGTCTCTTTACAATGTACTATTGACTTCCATTTGTCTCTTTACAATGTACTGTTGACTTCTATTTGTTTCTTTACAATATTCTGTTGACTTCTATTTGTCTCTTTACAATGTTCTGTTGACTTCTATTTGTCTCTTTACAATGTTCTGTTGACTTCTATTTGTCTCTTTACAATGTTCTGTTGACTTCTATTTGTCTCTTTACAATGTTCTGTTGACTTCTATTTGTCTCTTTACAATGTTCTGTTGACTTCTATTTATTTCTTTACAATGTTCTGTTGACTTCTATTTGTCTCTTTACAATGTACTGTTGACTTCTATTTGTTTCTTTACAATGTACTGTTGACTTCTATTTTTCTGTTCTCATTAGTATATGTTCAAGAGATTGATATAACGTAAGTTAAGAGCTTGTGTTCTTATGTCATCTAATATATTGGGGAAAGCGGTGTTAGGTTTGTATAACAAACTTTAATAAACAAAATATGATGGACGATTCGCTCAGCATCATGCCGTTTACCTTTACTTCTATGTGTTTCTCTGGTACCGAATTGAGATTTTGTTGACCTGAGAATATTTACAGTCATGAAGAATGCCATTTTAACTAGTAACGTTGATGCTGGAACCCCGCGTGGCATACTACCTATTAGATGAGCAAGATCTGTGTTGAGCTTCTTCTTCTTCTTCTTCTTAGAACGCTCCACATCGACCACTTCTTAACCACTCTGTGTGATTTATATGCGATCTGAGTCTAAGAGCGATTGTACGTTGTGCCAGTTAAGCGCCTACAATTAGGCCAGCACACCTGATTTCTGCGCTGCTTTTTATTTACTAGAGTAGCATCCCTAGGGCCTACATCAGTCGCCTCTTACGACATTCATTGTAGGTCGCAGTGGTACTATTATTTGCTTCCTTGTGGGTCCGACACCACACGGGCGTGTGTTGAGCAAGCCATCTTGGTTTATTCCAGGTCTTTCCCGCCTCTTCTATTTTTCTGTCTACAGTTCGTCTCCATGTCTCTCTAGGTGATAGTGATACTTCATATAAATCGGAAATTATTTGTTTCATTCAAGTTATACAAATCAGAGAAAGAGATTAATTCCATGAAAAAATAAATATGTATTATAGATAGTTATATTTCCGCTTGTGTGTTGTCAGTGCTCTCATGGGGAGCAAAGAATAGTAACACTGTGACCCGCAAGGCATGTCGTAAGAGTCAACTGAGGTAGGGCCTAGAGAAATTACCTAGTAAATAAAACCGTCGCAGAAATCGGATGTGTTGGTCTACTTGTAGACGCATACCTGGCACAATCGCTTCTATGCTCAGATCACATACAGATCACAAAGAGTGGTTTAACGAGTGGTCGATATGTGGCGTCGAAAGAAATTATATTTTGTATTTCGATACCACATAGACATATTTAAAATACATATAACATTTTTTTTACAACAAATGTGGTTAGAAGATTTGTTTAGGTATATACGATATTATGTTTTTTAAAAATTATGTGATCGTTCTGTAAACAGTTCACTCAATCAAGTGCCATGCCTGCCGACGTAGGCGATCATCTCTCTACACAACTCTCTCTGTCTCTCTCTCTCTCTCTTCCTGGTACAGTTAATCAGTTTTGACGTTGATCTTTTGTCGAACCGCGATGCAAGACAATCCAACAGGATTTGTCTTTCACGATCTCACCTTCCCTGAATTTTACATGTAGTCACCAAATGTTCTCTCTCTCTCTCTCGATCGTTCTTTTTGGCCATTTTTATCATTCTTATTACATTCAAAACTACATGGCACTAGAGATGAGCTCCAGACAACAGTCGATTTCATCATAAGAACGCGTCTAACGGTATAATCATCAAAAAGCGATCGCAAAGAAGAAGAAGATCATTCTTATTGGGATGTATAAACAACCTTTGCCAAGAACGTAGTTTTACGTCACAATCTTCAGTACCTTTTGGAGCTCTGGTGCTTGTTCTTCGGCGATGTGTCCGATTTCAACCAGCGTTTAATGGGTACGCTCTCCGTCAGTCTTTGATAGTCCCCAGCCGACCTGCAAGACAGCAGGTTTCCCAAATGTTCTAAGCCTCCTCTTTGCATTATATGCTCCAGAAACCTTGATTGTTTGATTCGTATCCTTTTTATAAGATTTCTTTGTGAGCAGACCTGTTTCAAAACCTCATTATTTGTTTTCTTCGCTGTCCATGCAATTGTCAGCATTCATCTATTGAACAACATCTCTGCAGTTTCCATGATCTTATTGATTGCTTGTCTATGATTCTCGACATACATAAGTATTGGTTCAATACATCACTGGAATACTCGTTTCCGCAGTATCATAGCTATTCTGTAACAGATGCAAGGATTTATAACCGCCTTTTAAAAGTTAATTGCATATTCTTTACAGGATTTTGCGAATCAACCCCAGCTTTTTAACGCTGTTTATGATTTTTCTAGGCATGATTACGTTCAGTAGTTTGCCATTGCTTTCTGAACAGGTGGTGTCATCGTCCTTTGTAAAATCCACGCGAAACAATTCGCAACCAAACTGTCCGCAGTGTAATTCGAACTCAGAACGTTGGGGTTAATAGACCGAGTCACTATCCCCTAAGCCACAGACGTCCCCAAACCCTATATTATACGTAAGTAATATATCAACTTTGATACCCTACAGGCACAAATAGTCTTTACAGTGGGCTAATAGCTTAATGGATAGAGAACTCGATCACAACCGAGCGAAACTGGTTCAAACTTTGCAGTCGGTAGTTTGGAAGCAAATTTATCCGCTTGGAATTTTTACGAATGGTGAAAGTAAACCTCTTCATTCAGAAAGCAATGACAAACTACTGAACTTATAAGTGGTGTCTAGAAAATCGATGATTCGTTGACGGTGGTTGATGGACGAAGTCCTGTAAAGGATATGCCAAGATTTTCATTAATACTAGTATGTAAACACATATATCGTCAGCGTCTGTAGCTCAAGCAGTAGTGAGCTTGATCACAAACCCAAGAGTACCTGGTTCAAACCCCACGGCGGGCAAGTTTGGAAGCAAATTCGTTTCCGTGGGATTTTTACAAAAGGTAAAAATAGACCTCACCGTTCAGAAAGCAATGGCAAACTACTGAATGTATAAGTGGTGCCTAGAAAAATCAACGACTCGTTTACTGATGTTGATTGCTACGTCCTTTAGGATATGCCACGATTTTTCATTTTTCAAACACATACTAGAAATGTTAAAAAAATTATAAAATTGTTATTTTTTTATTAAGCAAGAATAAATTATTAGGACATTTCGAATTTAAAAAAATAGTTTTGGGATTTTAAAGGCCACGCTGTCGGAACTGTCACCAAACGGGATTTTTTAAATTGTAGATTTAGCTTTAAAAAAACCGGGATTTGAACCCGCGTCATTATGATAAAGAATATGGTGTTCTTTTTCATTCGGCCACGCGTTCCCCTATGTTTGGACAAGGTGTATTAATATTATTATGAAAATGTAACACCTGAACTTGACATTGTTAACAGATTGTTCGTTGTCAGGTTTGTGTTTTACAGTACCCGTATATTTTTAGTTCAGCATACAACGTGTGTTTTCATTGTTATTGTAATGTTTTAAAGACCTTTTTTTTTGTAGTGAGACGCGCAACTTAAAACCAAAATTTATAATATTATTTTTGAGTAAGTTGTGACATCCGGGTACAATGCGCATCTTTTTTTCTTGCTAACAAACAGAATAGCAGGTATGAATATTGTTATCAAGTTCTAACATTTTAATTAAGGTGCTCATTTTGTTTCCTTTCAGTATTTTGAGTTTTATTACCTTCTTCTTCTTTGCGTTCGGTTTCGTATGCTAGTCTGGGCGCCCGTACGTTGCCGGGCTCGCAAGGGAGCAAAGAATAGTAACACTGCGACCTACAAGGCCTGTTGTTAAAGACGACTGAGGGGCATCAGGAGCTAGGAAGCTAACCAGTAATAAAGCATCGCAGAAATCGGATATGCTGCTTATTGCTACGCATAAACCATGAGTACAATCGCTCTAGCTCAGATCACATACATTCAAGTGGTTTGAAGTGGTCACTGTAGACTTCGAGAAGAAGTATGCTCGTCTAAACCATGAGATGGGCTGCCTCTATGAAGCTGCATATCAGTTGGAGTTCCTCGAGAGGTTTTATGCTGGTCTAAACCATGAGATGGGCTGCCTCTATGAAGCTGCATGTCAGTTGGAGTTCCTCGAGAGGTTTTATGCTCGTCTAAACCATGAGATGGGTTGCCTCTATGAAGTTGCATATCAGTTGGAGTTCCTCGAGAGGTTTTATGTTCGTCTAAACCATGAGATGGGTTGCCTCTATAAAGCTGCATATCAGTTGGAGCTCCTCGAGAGGTTTTATGCTCGTCTAAACCATGAGATGGGTTGCCTCTATAAAGCTGCATATCAGTTGGAGTTCCTCGAGAGGTTTTATGCTCGTCTAAACCATGAGATGGGTTGCCTCTATGAAGCTGCATATCAATTGGAGTTCCTCGAGATATTTTGTTTATCACAGCTGCTTATGAAAAGGGCAGAAAGCTATTTAATAATAATAATAGTCGTCCATCGCAAGCGATGATGACAACAGTCTCCGTCGTGTAATGCTGTACCTCTCTGGTGTATTCTCGAAGTAAAGACAATGCATTTAATGATGAACTTCTTTAATCAAACATAAAAACATTTGAACATTTTGAGTTAAGGAAAAAATTAATCGCCTGAGCGGTCATGTAAGTGTTCTTGCGCTGATGCTTTTCATTTGATAAAGGAGACCTTGCACATTTGGGTCGCCATTGTGTATGTAGACGTTGATTCCATCAAGTTTTCAAACAATAAATGCTAAATAAATATGTTAGCATTTCACAATCATTGCTGTTAGTTTCTTTCCGAATTTCTAAGGATGTAAGCCACACGTTTGCTGTGATAAACAATTTATGTACATATGTCCCACATTGTGTCTTATTGTGCCTGGTTTTGTTTGTTTTGAGAAATTTGACTTCATTTCTTGTTAAAATTAGCATAGTCTATATGCACAACTGCAAATATTTAGCCCATTTGAAGAGAACCTGTATATTGTAGCAACAATCATGAAACAGTCTAACATGAGAATTTCCGTCTAAAATAAGTGAAAGAAGACTATGCTAAACTAGTTTGAATTTCATGTATAAATAAATAAATACATGTTAACACCATTCTCAAGAGAAAATCAATTGCCAACTAGGAGAGCTATGAAACCGTTAAAATTATCACAGATATAATATACAGAGTGTATTTAGAAAGCAAATGGAAATCACATAAAACAGATACACTAAAGAGTGTATTTAGAAAGCAAATGAAAATCACATAACAAATATTTATACAAGTTTTACCAGATTTAGCTATTTTATTTTAAAAAACTGTTCCGCACTTTGGCTATAGACAAAATATAAACACACAAAGTAAAGTAATTTTACTTAGTGCTTTCTTGTATTGTATGTGCGTCTTTAGTAATATCAATATACACACATTTTGGAAACAAATATTAATGTTGGTTTACAGCAGCAGTTATTTTCCAAATTTGCAGCTGGCGTTTAGCTTGAAGATAAGGCAAGGCTTCAACTCCTTCCCATTTTTATTCTAATGTTCTCCGTTGAATCAACTGTAATTTTCAAACAGCAACGGAAAAAAAAAATTTTCACGCTATAACAGCACTGTCATCTGAATCCAATAATATTACATTGAGAAATACTACCAGTTAACATTAAGAAAACAAATTTCTAACAAGAAATTTGAGATAAATTTTAGCATGAGTCAAAATCAATGATGTTCTTGTT
The DNA here is from genome assembly GCA_020796225.1 of Arion vulgaris. NCBI lineage: Eukaryota > Metazoa > Mollusca > Gastropoda > Stylommatophora > Arionidae > Arion > Arion vulgaris. The sequence continues at coordinate 71,560,467 of CM036753.1, read as the reverse complement.
AATTTTTAAAAGAAATTTTGAACTTGAAATTAAAAAAACAAACCATATTTTAACTGGAAAAAAGTTAGTATAAAAACTTATTAAAATATAAATTCTACTAAATGTTCATAATGGTTCACATCTACCCTGATGCTGTCTCACTCCTCTATGGGGTTGCGCCCTCCTGGCTGAGAACCACTGGAGCTAGAGTGCTGTCACATGATCACTATAGTTTATTTGACTTACACATATTTGTGTGTATGTTTATTTACTTTCATAACTTCAGCCATCATATTGCAAATATGTCTCACATTACCATTGTTCAATCTCGCTTTATCAGCTGATGCTCAATAATTCATTGATCACCTTCATATATTCATCTTCATATATTCACATATTCATCTTCATATATTCATCTTGAACTAATCCATGGTTTGTCTATACTAATGCTGACGTTTACTGATATGAATATTTGATTTGTTCAGTATTATTATTATTATTATTATAAATAAAATGATGAATGTAACTTTTATTCATGTCAACCACAATGTAATTGACCATCTTTGCTGCTATTAAATATGCTGTTTAAATATTCGTTGCTGTTGTGTTTCTTTTGGTGTCATTTCTTATATATTTATTAAGTTTACAAAGTATATTCTGCCCCTGGTTCGGCATTCAGCAAAGGCGGTCAGATAGTTCCTATTAGGAAGAGTGAAAATTAGTAGTCTACTGGTCATTTTCAAGGGTTTTTGTGTTGCCACCACCGTCTTCGTCGTCCCCTGCTTATTTTCTCGTATTCCAGGAGTCATGCTCTCTCTCTCTGTTCTCTGAAAAAAATACGTTGCATGAGAATTCTAATCAAGCTAGAAAAAGTACTAATTCTTCCTCGAACGATCCCTCCATAACGCTTCATTTTTAACCACTCTTTGTGATTTGTATGTGATCCGATCCTAAGAGCAATTATACGTTGCGCCACTATGTGTGTACAAGTAGGCCAGCACATCCGATTTCTGCGACGCTTTTTATTTACTAGGTAGCTTCCCTAGACCATTACCTCAGTCGCCTTGTCGGTCGCAGTATTACTATTCTCTGTTCCCTTGAGATCCCCGACAATACACCGGCAAAAGTACTTCAACTTACGTTAAAATGATCGTATTTCGTTCTAGGTCGAGCTAAAATATTAGTTATTGTATAACCATATAAGAAGTTATCAATACAAATTTCCAACAGCTCAGCACACAAATAACAACACAGCAAGTAAAGATTGAGAATTTGTCATCTATAGCATCTCAACTTTGACATAAGTCAAGAGATTATTTAGAATATCTATTTTTCGATTCAGAAACAGCTTGGGTTTCGGCTCCCAAAAAGAATGATCTATAGACATCGTAACTCTTCGGTTCGGTGCCACAAACACGGTAAATCTGGAGAACCTGTGGCTTTTCTGCTAGCCCGCGGAATTGAACCGCACTTACATGGGGCTTGTCACCCGTCGTCCAACACGATACGAACACGCTGGGCAGGCAGGCAATATCATTCTTTAAAAAGTCGCAGACAAGTTTTTCTTCCAAAGAAAAAACAAATTATCAGCATTTTTATTTTCAACTTCAACAGAACTGCTATCTACCATATGAGTGTTCTCAGTTGTCAAGAAACACATTTGCAGTATATAAAGTATATACATGTTGAACAGAACATTTCTGAAGTAAATGGAAGAAGACAGAGAAATTCAACATAGGTGCAATAAAGCAAATCAAATCATATGACAAATGGCATCAATTTTGAGATGACTTGTCGCCATGAACACTTAAAAGAGTATTGTTCATCAAATATTTCTCCCAACATTATGTTATCAGTTATGTTACCTGGACGCTGACATCAAATGATAGAAGCAAACTGGTGACGACAGAGATGAAGTGTCTACGCAGAATTCTAAGAGAGTATCAAGAAGAGACCGGTTTAGTAATGAAGACATCAGGAAAGAAGTGGGCACACCATCAATACTGAACTTATCAAGAAACAACAAATTAAATGGTTCAACCACATGAGAAGATTACCAACAGACAGTACGCCTTAAAGAGCAATGTTGCTCCGATACAGTAGATACAAAACAATAGGCTGTCCACGCAAAAGATGGATTTCAGAAGTGTAAGAGGCGATGAAAAACACTATGAAACGAACACAAAAACTGATTTGATAAATCTGATCCTGACGTTGTGAGACACTTACATGATCAGAAAAGAAGAATTGTTTCAGTATAATTGTGGCCACATATTAGCTGGTAGGAAGTCAGCGTAAACTCAGTCATACTGAGCTGTATTAGCGTACCAATTGGTGATCATTAAAATTCCGGGTACTGCAATATACTACTAACCCACTGTAGCTGCTCTGAGGTAAGAAGAACGAATCTCCCTCATACTGATCTTTATTCTGTTCAGTGGTGTTTAGTGGAGCATTCAGCAACTATATAAACCATTCCTTAATTGTCTATTAGGCCGCCCGCGTGTTCGTAGCGCGTTGGACTACGGGTGACAAGTTCTCTGTGTGTGCGGGTTCAATTCCGCGGACTGGCAGAAAAACCACAGATTTCCCAGATTTACGGTGTTCGTGGCACCGAACCGAAGAGCTTTCAGCTCAAGTGCTTCTGGATCGGAAAAAAAATTAAAAAATCGTCTATTACATTTTCTGATAAAATGCGTGTCGTATAATTTTAGTTTCACAATATCAGACAACCGCAAAATGTTCTATTTTCAAAATGTCCTATTTTTTATATACTTATTCGTAGCGCGTTGGACTACGGGTGACTATCCCTCTGTGTGTGCGGGTTCAATTCCGCGGGATGGCAGAAAAAGCCACAGATTCCCAGATTTACGGTGTTCGTGGTACCGAACCGAAGGGTTACGATGTCCATGGCACTGAGCCGAAGAGCTTTCAGCTCAAGTGCTTCTGGATCGGGAAAAAAAAATATACTTATTTTGTCCTCAAAGCAGAATGGCTTGAACCATATAAATGAAGGATCAACACTGATAATAATCGTAAAACACATTCATATTTATAATGTATAGTTTACAAAAGAAACCATTCAAGCAAGAAATAGTCAACAGCTACAAGATCACACGATCAATGTAAGTTCTGAAATAGATGTCTATTAAATATCTATGCTGGATTAGGTTGTTGTACTGAGCTGGTTATATTCAGTTATCTAGGCGTATGCGTGTTTAAAAAGAAACCTGAAGGAGAATTGGCTTCATTGCACAGGGTTACCACTTATGGCCCGTCCTCTGGGCAGATATGGCACGTCATTTGCTAAAAGTGTTGCACAAAGCATAAACTTCATAGCTTCAGCAACAATCTTAGGAATCTCCGGAGTCTTGGACATGCTACTAGATCTGGATTCTCTCTCTCTCGCGATCACCGCTTAGACTAATGTACCAAATGTCCCCATAAATCTCATTTATATGGAAGTATGATTCATGCAGCATTAGCATGTGTGGGTATCGTCACATCTTCAGTAACATTTGGAACTCTGGTGTTTATCCTTCAGCGATGTGTCCGGTTTTAGCCAGCGTTTACTGGGTTCGTTCTAAATCAGTCTTTGGCTGTCCCCAGCCGACCTGCAAGGCAGCAGGTTGGTCTGGATTCAAACCTTCAGAACGTCAGACAAACGACTTAACCACTTTTTCATAAAGATCCATGAGTGTATGTGGTGTATCTCAGTAATCAGGGGCGGCTCGTCATTAAGGGCCAGTGGGGCCAGGCCCCACCAAAAATAATGTATAACGTGTATTTATTATTTTTAAATTAAAATATAGCAACCAAAAAACCATGATTTATCCGGAAAAATGTCTGGCCCCACCAGCAAAAATGACCACGAGCCGCCACTGTCAGTAACCAAGAATAGTATGGGCACAAACACAGACAGCGATTCAGAAAGCGAAGGCCATTATTTGTAAGATATACTTGTCTGTGGATTCCTTTCTTTGCGTTCGTTCTTAGCAACCAAATTGACCAAAATCCTTGTGATCTGCGTGGTTTGATTGAAGAATATGAAAACTTTACGTCAAAGTTTATAAACCATATAGACATGTAAGAAAGACGCATCCGAGAACGTTTCCGCCGCATGTTGATGATTCAGTTTGGCAGTCTCTGAAATTCCTTCTCACATTGAGTTTTATTTTCTATCATCCTGTGTGTTGCCAGGGCTTTCAATGAGGGCAAAGAATAGTACCACTGCGACCTACAAGGCATGTCATAAGAGGCGACTGCGGTAGGTGCCTAAGGAAGCTACCCTAGTAAATAAAAAGAGTCGCAGAAATCGGATGTGATTGTAGGCGCATAAGTTGCAAAGTGTACAATCGCTCTTAGGCTCAGATCACATACGGATCACAAAGAGTGGTTTAACAAGTGGTCGTTACGTAGTGTTGGAAGAAGAAAAAGATTCTCTATCTATATCTTCTCGACTATTAGTGCAGCCTGTTTATTATATAAGCTGAAGATATTAATAATACCATGCCACTTTTCTGACGTGGTGAGGTCGTTTCGGATTCGGAACATTTAGGACCGTTTTGAAACATGTATACTTTTAGTCGTCATCAGGCAATTTGGAGTTTTCCACTCTGTATTTTCACGTCAGGAAACAGAAACATTAAGTACACAGAATACATAAGACTGATCACAGCAGTGCTGCAAAGCGCAAAGAACAAGATTTTTAAAATTAAATGGTTCGGCCACATAAGCAGATTACCAACAGACAGTGCGCCTCAAAGAGCAATGTTACTCCGATACAGTGGATATAAAACAATAGGCCATCCACGCAAATAGTGTACCTAAAAAATAACAGGAGCACGGAAAAACACTTTATGAAGCGAATACAAAAGTCCGTTCTATAAATCTCTTCTTATCATGACGCTGTGAGAGAAAACAGGATCAGAAAACAGAAAGAAAAATAAATCAAGTATCCGTAACTGATCTTTACCCATGGCACTATCTGCAACATTATAATAACCAAGTTGGAACATCAGACCTGTAGATAAGAACCGGTTAGAAACCCATGTCAAGAGGAGAAAATGGCGAATAGTCGGGCATACCCAGACAGAGTCGAGTGTCACTAGGCAAGCACTTGAGTGGAACCAGCAAGGAAACGAACAAGAAGGCGCCCTAAACTGACCTGGAGACGAAGTTTTCTTGAAGAACTGAAAATTTCTCGACTATCCTGGGAGATCATAACGAAAACAGCCAGAGACCGAGAAGAATGACGAACAACTGTTGAGGCCCTATGCTCCACGAGGAGCGGAGAAGAATAAATCAAGTTGGAACAGATAAAGTTGACATCTTCAAAAGAAACACATGTCAACTAGACAATAAATATTAAATAGGTGGAAGGAAGTGCAACACCCACTACCTTACTCGGCAGAAACGACGACTCACCAACAAGAAAAGGGTTTGCTTAACAGAAAATGTTACTGGCATTTGCTGTTATTGATCTCGATATAATGATATAAACTGTATTGGGGAACTATAGTTTAATACATCAATCGTTTCTAAGAAGCCTATTATTCTGAAATCAATAACGGTTAAAGTAGAATTCTATTACTGCTGAACAACTAGTTAGAATTCTATTACTGCTGAACAACTAGTTAGAATTCTATTACTGCTGAACAACTAGTTAGAATTCTATTACTGCTGAACAACTAGTTAGAATTCTATCACTGCTGAACAACTAGTTAGAATTCTATTACTGCTGAACAACTAGTTAGAATTCTATTACTGCTGAACAACTAGTTAGAATTCTATTACTGCTGAACAACTAGTTAGAATTCTATTACTGCTGAACAACTAGTTAGAATTCTATCACTGCTGAACAACTAGTTAGAATTCTATTACTGCTGAACAACTAGTTAGAATTCTATCACTGCTGAACAACTAGTTAGAATTCTATTACTGCTGAACAACTAGTTAGAATTCTATTACTGCTGAACAACTAGTTAGAATTCTATTACTGCTGAACAACTAGTTAGAATTCTATTACTGCTGAACAACTAGTTAGAATTCTATCACTGCTGAACAACTAGTTAGAATTCTATTACTGCTGAACAACTAGTTAGAATTCTATCACTGCTGAACAACTAGTTAGAATTCTATTACTGCTGAACAACTAGTTAGAATTCTATCACTGCTGAACAACTAGTTAGAATTCTATTACTGCTGAACAATTAGTTAGAATTCTATTACTGCTGAACAACTAGTTAGAATTCTATTACTGCTGAACAACTAGTTAGAATTCTATCACTGCTGAACAACTAGTTAGAATTCTATTACTGCTGAACAACTAGTTAGAATTCTATTACTGCTGAACAACTAGTTAGAATTCTATTACTGCTGAACAACTAGTTAGAATTCTATCACTGCTGAACAACTAGTTAGAATTCTATCACTGCTGAACAACTAGTTAGAATTCTATCACTGCTGAACAACTAGTTAGAATTCTATCACTGCTGAACAACTAGTTAGAATTCTATCACTGCTGAACAACTAGTTAGAATTCTATCACTGCTGAACAACTAGTTAGAATTCTATTACTGCTGAACAACTAGTTAGAATTCTATCACTGCTGAACAACTAGTTAGAATTCTATCACTGCTGAACAACTAGTTAGAATTCTATCACTGCTGAACAACTAGTTAGAATTCTATCACTGCTGAACAACTAGTTAGAACTCTATCACTGCTGAACAACTAGTTAGAACTCTATCACTGCTGAACAACTAGTTAGAACTCTATCACTGCTGAACAACTAGTTAGAACTCTATCACTGCTGAACAACTAGTTAGAATTCTATTACTGCTGAACAACTAGTTAGAACTCTATCACTGCTGAACAACTAGTTAGAACTCTATCACTGCTGAACAACTAGTTAGAACTCTATCACTGCTGAACAACTAGTTAGAATTCTATTACTGCTGAACAACTAGTTAGAATTCTATTACTGCTGAACAACTAGTTAGAATTCTATTACTGCTGAACAACTAGTTAAAATCAACGCCCATGTACTCTAGGCAACCCAGTCCTTTTCAATTTGCAATTTTCAATCACAGTGCACTTACACAATTATTACATTCATACATACTACACACAGAGGCGGCTCGTCATTAGGGCCAGTGGGCCAGGCCCGCCACAAATAATGTGTAACGTGTATTTATTATTTTATAAATAAAAAAAATAACCCAAATCCATGATTTTTCCAAAAATATGTGTCTGGCCCCACAAGCAAAAATGGTCACGAGCCGCCACTGCATACACACATACATACGTACATACATACACAAACACACATATATACATACATACGATATCATCAATGCGGTACGCTCTCATTTATATGCCATGGGCGAGTCTCAGACACTAGAGCGAGTTCGAGAATTAGGCATTACGTTTGGACATGCCCGACAGTGTTGTCTTCGTGGTAGGGAGAGAAAATATTGTAATCAACTTCTCATGGGTACGGTGAGCAAATGGACTTTGGAATGGCTGGTGCAGCGGAGGACAGACACGAATGGAATGCTCAATGTGCCATGACGTCGATCGCATAACATACATACAAAATACGGGCACTTGAAAACACATAGCCGAGTTGTTGCAAAAAAAATATCCAGTTAACTACTCTCCTCACCACCTCCTGAAACATGTGACAAGAGAGTGGTGTCAGTTCACGTAGCGATACTAAATACAAATATAATGTTAATGGTAGTTTCAAAGTCTCATGGGTGAGAAGCATCATGTCTTTGAAACTGTTATCTTCAACGAAGCAACAAAATGGACACTTCAGTAACATTACTATAATCTCGCCTTGAAGTACTGGTTCATCAGACCTCAGTCCTCAACTTAATTCCTCACAGGTCCTCAGAGAGCAGCACATTGCAGAACATGTCTGTCATTGTTAGAAGAGCTGATAGGTACAGTCCCATGAGAAATCTGGTTGATACCTTCGTTTGAAAGGACAATTTGAGTTCTTGTATTGCTAAAAGTATAGAAAAACTGATAGCTACAGTCCCATGAGAAAGGACAATTTGAGTTCTTGTATTGCTAAAAGTATAGAAAAACTGATAGCTACAGTCCCATGAGAAAGGACAATTTGAGTTCTTGTATTGCTAAAAGTATCTTCAGTAACCCTTTCACTCTGTCATTTTGTTTAACCTTCAGACACATTTATATTGCAATGTGAACGCCTGTAGCCTAACAGTAGCGAGCTCAATCACAACCAAGGTACCTGGTTCGAGCTCAGCGACAGGCAGTTTGGAAGCAAATTCGTTTCCGTAGGATTTTTACGAAAGTTAAACATAGACCTCAACGTTCACAAAGCACTGACAAACTACTGAACGTATAAGTGGTGCCTAGAAAAATCAACGACTCGTTTACTGTGGTTGATGGCTACGTCCTGTAAAGGATATGCCACAATTTTCATAATTTTAATATTGCAATGTATGATAAATTAGCCGACATACTGGCTTTGTGTCATTTGAAATAATACTGGTAGCTGGTGTTTCGGCTCAGAATTGTGAAGGGGTTAATCTGTATGGTAAGCGTACAACATTAGTTAAACATAAGCAAACTAGACTGGGTGCAAGCTGTCACGCCGTGAGATACTACATATATACAAATATTTTTCTTTTTTAGAAGGGTTGACAATATTGCAACTGGTGCAGAAGAATGGGAAAATCATAAGTCTATTGTTGAACTGATATATTGTTTCTGTGTCTGGTAATAACAAGCGTCTGAGAAAATCATAAGTCTATTGTTGAACTGATATATTGTTTCTGTGTCTGGTAATAACAAGCGTCTGAGAAAATCATAAGTCTATTGTTGAACTGATATACAAACTTGAAGACACAATCATAAGTCTATTGTTGAACTGATATACAAACTTGAAGACAAAAAATCATAAGTCTATTGTTGAACTGATATAAAAATTTGAAAACAATCAAAAGTCAAAAGGAACTGATATTTGGCCGTTCGGTAAAAACAAGGCCTGAGAAAATCATAAGCCCCTTTTTTGGAACTGATATTTTTTTTCTGGGGTTGGTAAAACAAGGCCTGAAAAAAATATGTCTTTTGGGGAACTGATATATTGTTTCGGGGTGTCGGGAAAAATAAGCGTCTGAAAAAAAATCAAAGTCTATTGTTAAATTGATATATTGTTTCTGGGGTTCGGTAATAAAAAAGGTCTGAAAAAATTTAAGTCTATTGTTGAATTGAAAATAAAAAATTTTTAAAGACAAAAACTAAGTTTTTGTTGAACTGATATAAATTTGAAGAAAAACAATCATAATTTCATTGTTGAATTGATATACAAACTTAAAGACAAAAATTTTAACCCCCCATTGTTGAATTGATATACAAATTTGAAGACACAATCAAAACCCCCATTGGAACTGATATAAAAATTTGAAGAAAAACCAAAAGTCTATTTTTTGAACTGATATTTTTTTGTTTTAAATAAACAAGGCCTGAGAAAACATAAGTCTATTGTTAACTGAATTTTTTTTTGTGTTGGTAATAAAAAATTCTGAAAAACCAAAAGTTTTGTTGAACTGAATATTTTTTTGTGTCGGGAAAACAAGGTCTGAGAAAACAAAACCCCCATTGTTAAATTGATATACAAACTTGAAGCCCACAATCAAAACCCCCAAGTTGAACTGATAAAAAACCTTAAGACAAAATCATAAGTCTATTGTTGAACTGATTTTAAAAACTTGAAGACACAATCAAAGTCTTTTGGGTTAAAAACTGATATAAAAAACCCAAACACAATCTTTAAAGTCTATTTTTTAACTAATAAAAACTTGAAGAAAAATCATGTCATTGTTGAACTGATATATTGTTTCTGTGTCGGGAAACAATTTTTCGGGAGAAAATCATAAGTCTATTGTTGAACTGATATATTGTTTCTGTTTGGGAAAACAAGCGTCTGAAAAAAATCATGTCTATTGTTGAACTGAAAATTTTGTTTCGTGTCTGTAAAACAAGCGTCTGAGAAAATCATAAGTCTTTGTTGAACTGATATACAAATTTTGAAGACAAACCAAAACCCCCATTGTTGAACTGATATACAAATTTGAAGACACAATCATGTTATTTTGAACTGATATACAAACTTGAAGACACAATCATAAGCCCCATTGTTGAACTGATATAAAATTTAAAGACAAAATCTTTAAGTTTTTTTGTTGAACTGATATACAAACTTGAAGACAAAATTTATAAGTCTATTTTTGGGAACGGGATATACAAATTTAAGACAAAATCAAAGTCTATTGTTGAACTGATATAAAAAATTGAAGCAAAATCAAAGTCAAAGTTGAACTGATAAAACAAACTTGAAGACAAAATCAAAAGAAAAGTTGAACTGATATACAAACTTGAAGACACAATCATAAGTCTATTTTTGGGAACTGATATACAAACTTGAAGACAAAATCAAAAGTTATTGTTGAACTGATATACAAATTTAAAACAAATCATAAGCCCCATTTTGAACTGATAAAAAACTTGAAGACAAAATCATAAGTCTATTGTTGAACTGATATACAAATTTGAAGACACAATCATAAGTCTTTTTTAAACTGATATACAAACTTGAAGACACAATCAAAATCTATTGTTGAACTGATATAAAAAACTTGAAGAAAAAATTAAGTCTATTGTTGAACTGATATAAAAAACTTGAAGACAAATCATAAGTCTATTGTTAAACGATATACAAATTAAGCACAACCATAAGTCTATTGTTGAACTGATATACAAATTTGAAGAAAAAATTTAAAGCTATTGTTGAACTGAAAACAAACTTAAGCAAAATTTATAAGTCTTTTGTTGGAAACTGATATAAAATTTGAAGAACAAAAAATAAGTCTATTTTTGGGAACTGATATACAAACTTGAAGAACAACATAAGTCTATTGTTGTTGATATACAAACTTGAAGACAAAATTTATGGGTCTATTGTTGAATTGATATACAAACTTAAAGACAAAACCATAAGTCTATTTTAAAATTGATAAAAAACCCTTGAAGACACAATCATAAGTCTATTGGAATTGATATACAAATTTAAGACAAAACCAAAGTCTTTTGGGAACTGATATACAAACCTTGAAGACACAATTAAGTCTATTGTTGAACTGATATAAAAAACTTGAAGACACAATCATAAGTCTATTGTTAAAATTGATATACAAACTTGAAGAAAAATTTATGTTTTTTGTTGAACTGATATAAAAATTTTTGAAGACAAAATTTTAAAAAATCCTGGAATTGATATACAAAATTGGGAAAGACACAATCAAAAAGTCTATTGTTGAACTGATTTTACAAATTGAAACACAAATCATGTCAAAAGGAATTGATATACAAACTTGAAGACAAAATTTAAAGCCCCAAGTTGAATGAATAAAACTTGAAGACAAAATTTATAAGTCTATTGTTGAACTGATATAAAAACTTGAAGACAAATCATGTTATTGTTGAACTGATATAAAAAACTTGAAGACAAATCATAATTCATTGGGAACTGATATAAAAAAACTTGAAGCAAAACCAAAGCCCCTTTTGTTAACTGATATATTGTTTCGTTTTCGGGTAATAAAAGCGTCTGAGAAAATTAAGTCTTTGTTGAAACTGATATATTGTTTTGTGTTGGAAAACCAAGCGTCTGAGAAAATCATAAGTCTATTGTTGAACTGATATATTGTTTCTGTTCGGTAAAACAACCCCCCCGAGAAAATCATAAGTCTATTGTTGAACTGATATACAAACTTAAAGAAAATTTCATAATTTTTATTTTGAATTGATATAAAACCCCTAAGACAAATCAAAAGGTCTATTGTTGAACTGATTACAAACTTGAAGACACAATCATAAGTCTATTTTTGGGAATTTTATACAAATTTGGGAAGAAAAAAATCATAAGTCTTTGTTGAACTGATATACAAACTTAAGACACAATCATGTTTTTGTTGAACTGATATACAAAATTTGAAGACAAAATTTATGTCCTTTGTTAAAACTGATATAAAAATTTAAAGAAAAAATCATAAGTCAAAGTTAAAACTGATAAAAAACTTAAAGAAAAATTTTAAAAGCTATTTTGAACTATATAAAAAATTGAAGACAATCATTTTCTATTGTTGAACTGATATACAAACTTAAAAAAAATTTAAAGTTTTTGTTGAACTGATATACAAACTTAAAGAACAATCATAAGTCTATTGTTGAATATATAAAAATTAAGAACAATTAAGTCAAAAGGAATTGATATACAAACTTAAGAAAAATTTCATAAGTTTATTGTTGAACTGATATACAAACTTGAAGACAAATTAAAGCCCATCCTTGTTGAACTGAATAAAAAATTTAAAAAAAATCATAAGTCTTTTGGGTTGAATTGATTTTAAAATTGAAGAAAAATTTTATAAGTCAAAGGAATTGATATACAAACTTGAAGACAAATCAAAAAAGTCTATTTTGAACTGAAAAAAACTTGAAGACAAATTTATAAGCTATTTTTGGGGAACTGATATACAAATTTTTGAAGACAAATCATAAGTCTATTGTTGAATTGATATAAAATTTTTTGAAGAAAAATTTAAAAGGGTCAAATTTAATTGATATAAAAATTTTTGAAGACAAAACCATAAGTCTATTGTTGAACTGATATACAAATTTGAAGCAAACAATAAGTCATTGTTGAACGGGATATACAAACTTAAAAGACAAACTAAGTTATTGTTGAATGATATAAAAACTTGAAGACAAAACATAAGTCTATTGTTAACTGATAACAAATTTGAAGACAAATCATAAGTCTATTGTTGAACTGATATACAAACTTAAGACAAAATCATAAGTCTATTGTTGAACTGATATTTTTTGAAGACACAATCAAAAAGTCTATTTTGAACTGATATAAAATTTTGAAGACACAAATCATAAGTCTATTGTTGAACTGATATAAAAACCTAAACACAATCATAAGTCTATTGTTGAACTGATATAAAAAATTTGGGAAGACACAATCAAAGTCTATTTTTTTGAACCGATATACAAACTTGAAGACAAATCAAAGTCTAGGTTGAACTGATATACAAACTTAAACACAATCATGTCTATTGTTGAACTGATATACAAATTTGAAGACAAATCATGTCTATTGTTGAACTGATATACAAACTTGAAGACAAAAATCATAAGTCTATTGTTAAAACTGATATAAAAACTTGAAAGACACAATCATAAGTCTATTGTTGCCTGATATAAAAAATTTGGGAAGACAAAATCATAAGTCTATTGTTGAACTGATATAAAAACTTGAAGACACAATCATAAGTCTATTGTTGAACTGATATAAAAAATTTGAAGACACAACAAAGTCTATTGTTGAACTGATATAAAACTTGAAGACAAAAATCATAAGCTATTGTTGAACTGATATATTGTTTCTGTGTCTGTAAAACAAGGTCTGAGAAAACTAAGAAAAGTTGAACTGATATTTTTTTCGGGTCGGGTTTACAAAAAAGCGTCTGAAAAAAACTAAGTTTTTATTGTTGAACTGATATATTGTTTCTGTGTCTGGTAATAAAAAGTCTGAAAAAAAATTTTCAAAAGTCTATTGGGAACTGAAAACAAACTTGAAGACACAACAAAGTCAAAAGTTGAACTGATATATTTTTTTGTTTGGGAAAACTCTGGAAAAATCAAAATTCATTGTTGAACTGATATACAAACTTAAAGACAAAATTTATAAGTTTTGTTGAACTGATATAAAAACTTGAAGACAAATTTATAAGCCCCTTTTGGAATTGATATACAAATTGAAGACAAATCATAAGTCTATTGTTGAACTGATATAAAAAATTTGGGAAGAACAATCATAAGTCTATTGTTGAATTGATATACAAACCTTGAAAAAACAAAATTTAAAAGAGTTTTTGTTGAATTGATATACAAATTGAAGAAAAAATTTAAAAAACATTGTTGAACTGATATACAAATTAAAGAAAAATTTATGTTTATTGTTGAACTGATAAAAATTGAAGAACAATCATAAGTCTATTGTTAAAACTGATATACAAACTTAAGAAAAATATAAGTTTTGTTGAACTGATATAAAACTTAAAGAAAAATTTATAAGTCTTTGTTGAACTGATATACAAACTTAAGACAAATTTATAAGTCAAAAGGAACTGAATACAAACTTAAAGAACAACATAATTTCTATTGTTGAATTGATATAAAAAATTTAAGAACAATCATAAGTTTTTGTTGAACTTTTATAAAAAACTTGAAGAACAACTGGGTCCTATTGTTGAATTGATATACAAACTTGAAGACACAATAAAAGGCCCTAGTTGAACTGATATAAAACTAAAGACACAATTAAGTCTATTTGTTAAACTGATATACAAACTTGAAGACAAAATCATAAGCTATTGTTAAAATTGATATAAAAAATTTTGAAGAAAAATCATAAGTTTTTTTTGGGAACTGATATACAAACTTAAAACAATTTAAGTCTATTTTTGGGAAACTGATATAAAATTGAAAAAATCATAATCCTATTGGAAAACTGATATACAAACTTAAGAAAAAATTTTAAAAGTCTATTGTTGAACTGAATACAAACTTGAAGAAAAAATTAAAAAGCCTATTGTTGAACTGATATACAAATTTGAAAACACAATCATAAGTCTATTGTTGAACTGATATAAAAAACTTGAAGACAAAAATTAAGCCCTTTTTTGGAATTGAAAAAACTTGAAGACACAACTGTTTTGTTGAACTATATACAAACTTAAAAGAAAAAAATCATAAGTCTATTGTTGAACTGATATAAAAAATTTGAAGAAAAAATCATAAGTTATTGTTAACTGATATACAAACTTAAGTTTTTAAACCATAATTTCTATTTTTGGGAACTGATATACAAACTTAAAGAAAAATTTATAAGCTATTGTTAAAATTTGATATACAAATTGAAGAACAATCATGTCTATTTTGAACTGATATACAAACCCACAATCATAAGTCTATTGTTGAACTGATATAAAACGAAGACAAAATCATAAGTCTATTGTTGAACTGATATAAAACTTAAAGACACAATCATAAGTTTTTTTTGGAACTGATATACAAACTTAAAGAAAAAATTTATAAGTCTATTTTTGGGAACTGATATACAAACTTGAAGAAAATCATAAGTCTATTGCTGAACTGATATAAAAATTTAAAGAACAATTAAGTCTTTTTGTTGAACTGATATAAAAACTTAAGACACAATCATAAGTCTATTGTTGAACTGATATACAAACTTGAAGAAAAAATTTCAAAGTTTTATTGTTGAATTGATATAAAAAATTTTGAAGAAAAATTTAAAGTTTTTGTTGAACTGATATACAAACTTGAAGACAAAATCATAAGTCTATTGTTGAATTGATATACAAACTAAAGAAAAAATCATAAGTCTTTGTTGAACTGATATACAAACTTGAAGACAAAATTTAAGTCTATTTTTGGGAACGGGATATAAAACTTGAAGAAAAAATCAAAATCTATTGTTAATATATACAAACGGGAAGAAAAAACCATAAGTCTATTGTTGAACTGATATAAAAAATTTGAAGAAAAAATCAAAAAATTGTTGAACTGATATAAAAATTTGAAGACAAAATCATAAGTCTTTGTTAAACCCGATATACAAATTTGGGAAGACAAATCATAAGTCTATTGTTGAACTGATATAAAATTTGGGAAGACACAATCATAAGTCTATTTTGAATTTGATATAAAAAACTTGAAGACACAATCATAAGTCTATTGTTGAACTGATATAAAACTTGAAGACAAAACCTTTAAGTTTTATTTTGAACTGATATACAAACTTGAAGACACAACTGTCTATTGTTAACTGATATACAAACTTGAAGAAAAAAAAAAATCAAAGTCTATTGTTGAACTAAAAATACAAACTTAAAGACACAATCAAAGTCTATTGTTGAACTGATATACAAACTTGAAGACACAATCATAAGTCTATTGTTGAACTGATATAAAAACCCCAAGACAAAATCATAAGTCTATTGTTAAAACTGATATACAAACGGAAGACACAATCATAAGTCTATTGTTGAACTGATATACAAATTTGAAGACAAATCATAAGTCTTTTTTGGAATTGATATACAAACTTGAAGAAAAACCAAAAGCCTTTTTTGGAACTGATATAAAAAACTTGAAGACAAAATCATAAGTCTATTGTTGAACTGATATACAAATTTGAAGACAAAACCAAAGTCAAAAGGAACTGATATACAAATTTAAAGAAAAAATCATAATCTTATTGTTGAACTGATATAAAATTTGAAACACCATAAGTTATTGGGGAACTGATATACAAATTGAAGAAAAAATCAAAGTTTTTGTTGAACTGATATACAAATTTGGGAAGGGCAAACTTTTTTCTATTGTTGAACTGATATACAAATTTGAAGACAAAACCATGTCATTGTTAAACCCAATATAAAAAACTTAAGAACAACATAAGTCTATTGTTGAATTAATAAAAAACTTAAAGGGGCAAAATTTAAAAATCAAATTTTTGGGAATTGATAAAAAACTTGAAGAACAATCAAAAGTCTATTGGAACTGATATAAAAACTTGAAGCAAAAATTAAGCTATTGTTGAATTGAATACAAATTTGAAAAACCAAAAGTTATTGTTGAACTTGATATACAAAACCTTGAAGAAAAATTTCAAATTTTTGTTGAATTTGATATAAAAAAATTTAAAAGACAAAATTTAAAAAGTCTATTTGTTGAACTGATATAAAAAATTTGAAGACAAAATTAAAAGCCTTTTTTGGTTGATATAAAAACTTTGAAGAAAATTTTTTAAAAGTCCTATTGTTGAATTGATATAAAAATTTGAAGACAAATTTATAAGTTATTGTTAAAACTGATATAAAAAAAATTGAAGAACAATCAAAGTCTTTGTTGAATATATACAAATTTGAAGAAAAATTTATAAGTCTTTGTTGAATTGATATAAAAAACTTGAAGACAAATTATGTCTATTGTTGAATTGATATAAAAATTAAGAAAAATATAAGTCTATTGTTGAATGATATACAAACTTGAAGACAAAAATTATAAGTCTATTTTGAACTGATATACAAATTTGAAGAAAAAATCATGTTTATTGTTGAACTGAATAAAAAATTAAGAACAATCACAAAGTCTATTGTTGAACTGATATACAAATTGAAGAACAATCTAAGCCTTTGTTGAACTGATATACAAATTTTAAAAGAAAAAACTTTTTGGATATAGTAGGGAAAATGTAAAACAAATTCTTTTTTAAAATTATATTTAAAATAAGTCTTAAAATTATCCTATAGGGGCCCCTTTAAGGGAAAAAAAGAAAAAAATTTTTACTGGCCCGAAAAGGGTTGAAAAAAACACTGGGGAGGGGCCCTTTCAAGCTACCCTAGTAAATAAAAAACGCCAAAATCGGAGGGCTTTACTTGTACCCAAACTGACACAACGTACAATCGCTTTTTAGGTCGACCAAATACAAATCACACAGAGTTTTTTAAAAATGGTCGATATGAATTTGCCCAAAAAAAAACAATTTATTTTGAGATGAGCTTTTGAAAAAAATTTTGAACGCTTAAGAGAAATAAAAATTCCTTACAGAAATTACATTTTTCTTTTTTTAGCGAAACAATCAAATATTCATGTTGGTCTCAGAAAAAAAAACAATTATTGTTGTAGATGAGCTCTGACAAAATCTCAGAACGCTTAAGAGAAATATAGTCTTAAAAAAAAATACACTTTTTTTAGCAAAACAACCAAAATTCATGTTAGTCTTCATGATGTTTTAGAAATCAAGAGCCCTCAGAGAAAATTGAAAAGAAATTTTTTAAAAACTCGTATTTCTTAAAAAAGGGTTACGGGGGAAAGAAACTCCCCCTGCTGCGTGAGACCAACACTTGTGGGAAAAAAATCTTTTTGAGTCCCTTGGGGGAAATGGTTTTAAGCACGAACTCTTTGACCTGTCTGTATTCAAAAAACTGACATATTATTTGTTCAGATATTAATAGGGGGGATTTTGAAGGGAGTATAGGGAAAAATTGGTCTTTTCTTTTTTTTGCTTTCTTCCTTAGACCAATTTTAATCACTGTGTTTGTTTGATCTTTAAGAATTGTATAGTTAAAATTGGTTTGGTGGGCCCCCTTAATGTAAAAAATTGGTAAAATTAGTTATTTTTAAAAAAAAGAAAAAAACAAGAAATAAATGACCACTTAAGAATGTTTTCCAAATTTCTCAGTAAGCCTTAAACAGAACATCGGGAAAGAAGGGAGAGGGAGCCCACAAAAAAAGAGGGATATATGGTAAGCAGAATCCACAAAGAGAAAAAATAAAAAAAAACCCCCAAGACCCAGAACGGGGTAAGAAAAAAACAAAAAACCTCGACTCTGGACCACAACCGGTGGCAGGGAAGAAGAAAAATTGTTTTTAACCAATTTAAAAAGAAACTACTGAAAGGGTCAGAAACAGGGAGAAAAATTAAAACAATAGCGAAAAATTTGAAAAAATTTTCATCAACTGGGTGTCTGGGCAGAATAGGGGGAATAAGAGGGAAATGAAAAGTCAAAAATGGGGAAAATTTATGGAGAGAAAAGACAGATTTCGGGAACGAACGGGTTTAAAAAAAGACGCTGGGCGGGATAGGACAATTTTGGAAACCAAAAGGGGGGAATAAAAAAGAAGGGCCCCTTGCCGGGAACCCCGGGGACAGCGAAAAAGGGGGAGACTGAGAAAAAACGGAGACGAGTTTTGGGGAGGAGGAGATAAAAATATAAAGAAGACCCGGGGGGAGCTCCCGGGAGATAGCTGGAGATAGGAAGATTTGGGGCAGATTTGGGGTTGAGGACCATCCCCCAAACCTGGGAAAAAAAGGCAAAGAGAGAGAGAGAGAGAAAGAAGAAAGAGAAGATAAATTATGGAAAAGAACCATACAATTTTCCCGGTTTTTTTAAATTCATTACTAAACTGACGTCATTGCACTCCGGGCAGACCGATAGGTGCTCAGTCTCCTCAAAAATATATCGAAAGTATGCAATATATCTTCACCATCTTCAAAATTACATCGGAAATCCTCGCCGGTGCTACGGACTTTGTGCACTGCAGCTCAGATCTTCCTGTGTAAGAAAAAGATCGTAGCACACATGGTTACTCACCAAAGTCCTATGGTCCTATCAATCAATCGACGGTTTTGCCAGACCTGATCTGATCCGGTCTGATCACCTCGAATCAATGTTTCCATACATCGCTTTACTGTTGATCAGCTGTTTCACTTTATTGCAGTAAAATTCTATAGAATCAATATTGATTCTCAGTCGCAAACGAGTGGTTACCAGGCCCCAAATTGGGATGTAAAGAACAGAACCACTGCTACCTGCCAGGCATGTCGTAAGATGCGACTAAGGAGGTTGGGCGTGGGGCTAGCTACCCCACAACGTAAAAAAACACTAGATGGCTACAGAATGGAAAGCGAAACTAGTAAACGCTGGCTGAAACTGGACACATCACCGAAGGATAAGCATCAGAGCTCCAAATCGTGCTGAAGATGTGACGTAAAACACGCCAATGCTAAGACTGCATGAATCCACATGAATAGAATTTATTGGGAGATCTGGTACATCGGTCTGGGTGGTGATCGCGAGAGAGAGAGAGAGAGAGAGAGAGATTCTCAGTCCGTTTCAGATAGCTGAAACTGCCATCGAAAGATCATTTACAGCAGCTCTGGATACGTTTCCAAATTTCCCCACAAAATTGTGCATGTTCCAAGCGTAAAGTGTGCATTGGCGGAAAAAAAACCCATTACAATGTCCAAAACATTACTCTGTTCAAGTTGCAGAATACATTTTGAAATTTCTGTAACATTTCCAACCTAAAAAGGGACACATTTTTCTTGAAACGCAATTCCTTGTAAATATCCAATCAATCTGATACATCCAAGAGACATCATGTGCGGCACCCACCAACCAGCCATCTTTTCCTATCTGACATTACAGCTCATTTGCATGTCGTTAAGCTATCCAAACTAATCAATAGACAATTGGCATTTAGTGACGAGATTTTCAATTACGATAATAAGTTTCAATCGTTGAAGGACCGCCCAACTATCTCGTAAATCAACAAATTCAGTAATTGAAACGAGGAATTACGCGAGTGCCGCCCATACGTTCTACCCAGGGATAAAATCGTTGGCTGATGTACTTCCTGGGGCCGAGTGCGTCTGATACAATATGGCTGCCGAGTGACACAATCTGAGTGGCTGACATCAGTGGGGAATTCTGGGAATGATCGTGATGGCTCTGGCGAGATGACAGAGAGATAATTGAAGTCTTAGCACCATGAAATGCCCCTTTCATTATCAGCTTAATGACCAAGTTAGCAAAAGGGCGGAAATTAGCCCCGTTGGAATATCGCTTTCTCGTCTGCCGACATTTTCAGAGGGAGAAAATAGTATTTTAAAATGATAAAGAAAGATAGACATTTGTTTCAATTCTTCAATTGCTTCCACGCAGCCGGAACCAGATACTTGGTTTTCAGTTATATTGATTTGACAATTGCAGCGTTAACGTGCTATGTTAGAATAGAGTTCGAAATGTCATTTTTCACTCATTTTGTTAATACACTCAGAGTTGTTTCTGTGTTGCTTAACTCTTAGAAAACAGCAAGCCATCTGAAAAACCGTTCTGGTAGTATCAATTCTCTTACAAGTCACCTCACAAACCTAAACATTACATATAAATGCAGAAATATTAGCAAGATTATTTGATGCTTCTACTTCTTCTTCCCCGAACGCTCCATGTCGACCACTTGTTAACCATTCTGAGCGACTTGTATGTGATCTGAGCCTAAGAGCGATTGTACGTTGTGCCAGTTATGCGCGTACAAGTAGTTCAAAACATCTGATTTATGCAACGCTTTTATGTACTAGGGTAGCTTCCATACGACCCTACCTCAAACGCCATTTACAACATGCCTTGTAGGTCGCAGTGGTACTATTCTTAGCTTCCCTTGTGGGCTCCAGCACCCCATGGGCGATACATTGAGTTCTTCTTCTTCGAACGCTCCATATCGACCATCTGTCAACCACTCTGTGTGATTTGTATGTAATCTGAGCCTAAGAGCGATTGTACGTTGTACCAGTACGGGCCACTACTACTACCACTGCTACTACCACTACTACTACGACTACCACAACTATTCCCATTACTACTACTACCACCACTACTACTACCATTACTACTACCTCTACTACTACCACTACTACTACTTATAACAATAATATTGGCAACACTAGCAATGCTAATAGAACGTTTTCAGAAGACAACTGCAAATGCAGACAGAGGAATTATCTGAGAACTAATGAAAAGACTTAAAGACATTGACTTCAGAATGATTTAGCACTGTTAGCACACACTAAAGAAGACACACAGGAGAAAACAAAAAGAGTAAGCGGACTGGCATAATCAGTAGGTGTAAAAATTAATACTAATAAAACACTTCTCGGTGAGACATTTTTTAGAATTTAGCTGATTGTGTTCGTAGGGACGCTCATATTGCTAGGCTAGGCGATGGGTGTTGTAAGAAATAAGGGTAGGTAGTTCGAATCCTGTGTTTGTCAATTTTTTTTTCTTTTCGGAAGCTCTTAATACTCGTACACTGGTTATTTGTTGATCATATTCTTTGCTTCTGTTGCTTCCCCTGGGGTTCTTGCAAAAAAAAAAAAACCTCCTTGTTCCCATCTACTAATAAAAGCAAGACAATAATAATAAATGAAAAAAAAATACAGATGAGATTATGGTAGAGAGAAGAAAGATTAAAGAAATAAAAGAGTTCAAATATTTGGGCAGATGTGTAAATATAAATGGGGATGTATGAAAATCAATCAACGCAAGAATTGGAATGGCAGCTCCAACATTCATATAATCGGACAAAATATGATGATCTTCCACCTACTGGACACAGACTAAACTCAGTATATACAAATCAAATGTGAGATCAGTCTTACTATATGGACCAGAGACATGGAAAACAAGTACAAAGTCGCCCGAATGGTTACCGGGGCCCAAATTTGGGGTGTAAAGAATAGAACCACTGTTACCTGCCATGCATGTCGTAAGAGGCGGCTAAGGAGGTTTGGCTGAAATCGGATGCATGTGTCCTAAACGTGTAGAAGTCTATGCGTTTAGGGGCCCACAAACCAATGTGCAACGTATACACGTTCTTGGTAGAGATCAAACATATTACAAAGAGTGATTAAAATTGGTCGTAAAGAACGAACGCAAAGAAGAAGAAGTACAAAGTCAGACAGGCACCTAAGAAGCTTTGATGGAAGATGTCTTAGAAGAAGTCTCCGAATTTGTTAGGATCAAAGAATACCAAAATACAGAGATCACCCGGTGTACATGCATTAACAATATCAAGAAGGAAATACAGAGATCACCCGTTGTACATGCATTAACAATATCAAGAAGTAAATACAGAGATCACCCGTTGTACATGCATTAACAATATCAAGAAGGAAATAAAAGGAGGAGATTGAAGTGGTTGGGACGTACATTATAATTGCAGAAGACCAGACACTCACCTGTGGCTCAGAAATGTCATCCGGGAGGAAAGAGAGATAGGAGACGTTCTAGAGAGACATGGAGACGAACTGTAGACAGAGAAAGAGAAGAGACAGGAAAGACCTGGAATGACCTAAGCTGGCTTGCTCAAGACAGATCTGGTTGGAGGAAATTTGCTGATGCTGTATGTTTCAAGGAGAGTTAAGAGAAGAAGAAGATGAAGAAAAAAAACACACAGTAAATAGTCTCACAAAATGGTTCAACACGAATATATATATTTAACTAAAGTTCTCGGTATCTCACTGTTTTCACTGAAAAATATATCAACCCAATACATTCAACAAACAGTTTTCAACTATTTCCAAGAAAGATATATATGACCCTAACAAATACAACAAACAGTTTTCAACTATTTCCAAGAAAGATGATATACCGTATACAGATAGCAAACAATTTACCATTAAAGTATCATACTAATAAATACAAAACATAAGTTTCCACGATTGTTCCATACATATATATGTCAAATATGGGTATCAAGAATTCGGCACCAAAGCAGTCCCCAGAGTTCATCCTGCAAGACTCTCAGCCTGAGTAGTGTGAGAATGGAAATCTGGTCAGCAGAAGCAACCCTACAAAACAAATTATGGCGGGGACCGGCTAAGACCTCAAGCGTATCACTCTGTTTATAACACATACCAGAGTAGCTATATAGCAGAAGTTGATCGCAGAAGAAGAAATGTGAAATAAAGACATCAAACAGTTTCCCCATATTGTTATAGAAGAAACGAACGAGAAGCTTATCAGACAAACAAAAGGGGTCACACGGTTCATGGCGGCATCATGTGCCAGGGTTAGCGAAGGGGCGCACTAACCAAGACCCTGTCCCCTACCTCCACGTGGTGACCCTGGAAACAGATTTTGGTTTCAGTCTGGCAAATGGGGGCAGGGATCGGGGAGAACTACTGGTAGTGGTAGTAGTGCAAGTAAGAAAAAAGAAATGCAGGTCAATACGAACAAAATGCACGAATCTCCTGGCCGACGTCCAACAAAATATTGCTGAAGATCTCGAACAAAAAGAAACAGCAGCGAAACGTTTCTGGTATAAGCCCCATTCCCCGGAGTAAGGGCCGAACACAAATCGCCATCTCCGGAGCAGGAGACGCCATACACAAGCTTGACGAGTAAGCCAAAGGTCCCGCCAAAAATTACCAGTTTCTCTGCCGATGGGGAAACATGAAAGTATGAGATGTGCATCTAGTGACGAAAAAACATGTGCCCACATCGGGCGATACTAAAAGCCCCGAGGAAGGGGCAAACATTGCCAACTCAGGGCGCAAGGGGACAATAAATAAGTCGGATGCGTAAAGAATAAAAGTCTACCCTCGTGTCGGTACGAAGGAAGATTGTAGCTGACTCCGCATCGGTGGCCTGGTGCAGATACATGTACTGGGCATACTTTGCCGAGCGCCAAACAGAAAGTTGCGTTTTAGTGCATAACGAAACTACCCTCCTGGGAAAACCGTGCAAGGTACTGTTGCGATAACAATTAACATCCCCGGAAGAACTGAGGTGGGTGATGCCGAACGGAACTGCCAACCTTGGGGCAACCGGGTATGGTACTATTGAAGTCACAACTAACATCCCCGGAAGAACTGTGGCGGGTGATGGTTGCGAGCGCAAAATCCTCAGCTGTGTTGCTAGCGCCGATTGAAACGACCTTCTACATTATTTGTGCTTGGCCCCAGGCCGGTGTCTTCCCTGGTTAACTGCAAATTGCCACGTACCAACGCACGTCTAGAAAAGGTTGAGAATATTCCTACTCCGGATCAAAGTCAAAAATGAACGGTAAAGTAAGGTCGACAGGCTGTCCAGGTCCGAACATTGGCGAAGGCCGATACTTTACACGGTATTTTATACGAGTAAGACGTCGTCCGAGGACAAGCTTATAAGCCCCGAGAAATGTTCCCCGGAACGACCTTACAGTCAGAAAGGGCATAACAGCGTAATTCACTGTCTTGGCGTAGATCACAAAGCCCAAATATACGGCAAAGCTGATCGAAAAGGCGTAGATCCGGGCCGACATAGTTGGCAGAAAGGATCGTACCCTAGCGAAAGTTCACCCTAGTAAATCAAAAGCTGGCTGAAACCGGACGGGCGAGCATAGTCCCAATGGGCGCACAATCATCCCGACGTAGATCACCCGTTCTTGACAAAAGGACCAATTATACATCACAATAAGAATAATTATTATATATTTATTATTTATTATATACATGGATAGTATCACCAAAATAGATGAAGCATCACTCAACGCAGACCAACAAAATGAACTGCTCTTTGCTGACGACCAGTGTTTTTTCCATAATAATATTGAACAGCTTCAAGAACACATAAACTTACTCAAAATAGGGGAAGACTGCAGTAAAACTTGGTAAAAGTGAAACACGTACAAACAAAGTACTATAGTTTTACAAAATACATAAACAGTGACGATAAACAGCAACGTTTCGACCAACAAGGCCTTTATCAAGCAAACGAACAAACAGGAGTGACAAATTAAAATGAAACACAAATGGACGACCAAATACCAACGTATCTAAGGAAAATCTGGAATAAAAACGAATAACGAAATAAATGTAACACAAAACACACATAAAAACTAGAAATAGAAAAGAAACAATGAAACATCTAGTAAATATATAACTTGAATACATGCAACATATACCCATATAGATTATAAAGCATGGGAAGAGAAAGTACTAAGAAGCATAAGAATATAATACATGCAACATATACCCATAGAGATTACAAAGCATGGGAAGAGAAAGTACTAAGAAGCATAAGAATGTAATACTTGAGCCCGCGTGGTCGCAAGGTACCATACAAAGAAATCAACCGATTCTCCAGAGCAAATCGACTACGATCATCAGAGGAACATGATCGGATGTCCAGGTCACAGCCATCCGTCATTTCCCTATTTCTAATCGTTAGTTTTTGTTGTACTTTTGATGCTTATCATTTTATGTTCTTATTCTTTTTTCCAGTTTTCTCTATGTGTATTTGCATGTCCATTTTATGCTTTTAATTGTCACTCTTTTTATCTTTCTTGTATAAGGCTGTTGTCAAGTTCATATTTACTAATGTTCATGTTTTTATTTTGTAAAACTATGTATTGTTTTGTACATTTATTTCGTTATTCGTTTTTATTCCAGATTTTCCTTAGATACGTGATTTGGTCGTCCATTTGTGTTTCATTTTAATTTGTCACTCCTGTTTGTTCGTTTGTTGATAAAGGCCTTGTTGTCGAAACTTGCTGTTTATCGTCACTGTTTATGTATTTTGTAAAACTATAGTACTTTGTTTGTACGTGTTAAACTTACTCAACAATAGCTGCCTCAAATACAACATGAAGATCAACATTCAAAAGACAGAAGTCATGACTATAAGCAGAGAACATAAAGATATCAACATACAAATAAATGACCAAACGCTAAAGCAGGTGAGATAATTCAAATACCTTGGAAGTATCTTCACATCTGATAGTAGACTGGACAGAGATCGAAACTAGAATCCAGCAAGCCAACAACATTACATACCAGCTTACCCCAATTTTGAAACACCCAGCTATTCCAGTAGTGACTAAAAGACAGATTATAAATTCGATCTTTATACCAACACTGTGCTACCAGAGCCAAACATGGGCACTGACAAAAGAACAAGAAAGGAAAATTACCACATGCGAAATGAGATGCCCGAGGAAAGCAGTAAATAAAAAAAGAAGAGACCATATAAGAAATGAGGAAATTAGAAGTACAGTCGGAACAACACTTGCCATTAGATTTATTGAAAAACAGAGACTCAAATGGTTTGGCCACTTGGTCAGAATGAACCCAAATACACCAGTTGCAAGGGCGTACAACCTGAAAATGGAATCATCAAGAGGAAAGGGCAGACCAAAAAAAAGATGGGTTGATGGAGTTACAGACATCTTAAAACTCCACAATACCACACCATATCAAGCGACCGAGCGTGCATTATCTCGGAAACCGATCATCAGTTAAACCTGCTACGCCTAGCGGAAAAAAAGCAGAGACGGACAAAAGAAAGAAAGAAAGATAAGAATGATAACATTGGCAGTGAAGAATGATCGAGAGAAGAAGAAGACAAACAAAAATATACCAGACAGATTTCCTTTCTCAGACAAACAAAAATATACCAGACAGATTTCCTTTCTATTTCCCTATCAATTTAAAAACATGAGTAAATTAGAACACAAATATCTGAACTATTTTCTTATTAAAAAAACATGTATCAGAGACTTAAGGAAAGATATAGCTTGCAGGTTTTCTCATGGTATTTCAGCATAGCCTCTCAGACTCTACATTATGTGGCATTGTAAAACAGCGGGTTTCCTAATTCAAGAGAGAAGCTCATTTCAAACGGTTAAGTTCTTGAACTGTGGCTAAAGTGATTGCGCAGCTCTTAAAGAGAACATGAATTAACTTTCTAAACTCTTACCAAACGTAGCTTGATTACTTCGTGCTGGAATAACGTGGATGTATATTGGATTTGAAACACTAGGTCAAGTAATCTTTAAAATGTCATAAGTGAGGTAGTCTATTCTATTGGTATTTTATCTACCAATTTGTAAACAGAATTAGTTGTTTATTTTCTATGATTAACTCAAAAGTGTTTCATTTATACACTATTTTGTTGGACTGATTTGTGAAACCAAGTGTGAAGTTTATATTATTCGTTATGTTTGATAAATGTTAAGTGCTTTATTCTATATATCAAACTCAAAACTAAATTATAAGTTGGTTTCAAATGATTAACACAAAAATGTTTCATTTGTAGACAATTGTTTCTCCTCCTCCTACTGCTTTTTCTTCTTTAGTGTTCCCACATTCTTTGTTTTCGTTCGCTCTTCAAGCATCTATAAACTGTTCTTTGTGATTTTGAGATTTGAGTTATCTGATCATTAGAACGTTGTTCTGTAGGCAGCGTTAGTGCGTTCTTCTGTAGGCAGAGCTAGCACGCTCTTCTGCAGGCAGCGTTTGTACGTTGTTCTGTAGACAGCGTTATTGCGTTCTTTTGCAGGTAGCGTTTGTATGTTGTTCTGTAGATAACGTTAGTACGTTCTTCTGTAAGCAGCGTTAGTACGTTCATCTATATGCAGCGTTAGCACGTTCTTCTGTAGGCATCGTTAGTACGTTCTTTTGTAGGCATCGTTAGAACGCTCTTCTGTAGGCAACGTTAGTACGTTCTTCTGTAGGTAGCGTTAGTACGTTCCTCTGTAAGCAGCATTAGTACGTTCTTCTGTAGGCAGGGATCGTACGTTCATTTGTAGGCAGCGTTAGTATGTTCTTCTATATGCATCGTTAGTACGTTCTTCTGTAGGCATTGTTAGTACGCTCGTCTGTAGGCAGCGTTAGTACGTTCTTCTGTAGGTAGCGTTAGACTGTTCCCCTGTAAGCAGCATTAGTACGTTCTTCTGTAGGTAACGTTAGTACGTTCTTCTGTAAACAGTGTTAGTACGTTCTTCTGTAGGTAACATTAGTACTTTCTTCTCTAGGCAGGTTTAGTAAGTTCTTCTGTAGGCAGCGCTAATACGTTCTTCTGTAGGTAGCGTTAGACTGTTCCTCTGTAAGCAGCATTAGTACGTTCTTCTGTAGGTAACGTTAGTACTTTCTTCTGTAGACAGTGTTAGTACGTTCTTCTGTAGGTAACATTAGTACGTTCTTCTCTAGGCAGGTTTAGTACGTTCTTCTGTAGGCAGCGCTAATACGTTCTTCTGTAGGTAGCGTTAGACTGTTCCTCTGTAAGCAGCATTAGTACGTTCTTCTGTAGGTAACGTTAGTACTTTCTTCTGTAGACAGTGTTAGTACGTTCTTCTGTAGGTAACATTAGTACGTTCTTCTCTAGGCAGGTTTAGTACGTTCTTCTGTAGGCAGCGCTAATACGTTCTTCTGTAGGCAGGGTTAGTACGTTCTTCTGTAGGCAGTGTTAGTACGTTCTTCTGTAGGCAGCGTCAGCACGCTCTTCTGTAGGCAGCATTAATACGTTCTTCTGTAGGCAGCGTTAGTACGTTCTTCTGTAGGCAGCGTTAATACGTTCTTCTGTCCATCTCCAAATCACCATCATGCGATACTGTACTTTCCTGGTATACAACATTTTGAATTTCCTTTTTGATTTTTTTATAACATAATTTCGTTTTCACATGAATCTGAGATAATTTGATTGATTGATTGATAGAACTCATCATCATTGCACTTCAGTGTGAAACCATGTATGCTCCGATCTCTTTCTTACACAGGAAAATCTCAGCTGAAACGCACAATCTCTGTAGCACTTGCGAGTATCCTTAGTGTAATTTTGAATATGGTAAAGATATTTTGTAGAAATTTTATTTTTATTTTTTAAATGAATTTTTCCGAGCATCTGCTTTCCAGAGGAGTTCAGGTCACTACTGGTGTTAGACAGGGATGCCTGCTGTCCCCCCTCCTCTTCTTGGTTCTACTTGATTGGGTCACACGCACAGCCTACGACAGGTCTGGAAAAGGCATACAGTGGACACTTATGTCAAAGCTAGAAGACCTGGATTTTGCGGACGATCTCGCCTTGTTTTCGCATAGACTACAAGACATGCAGGAAAGAGTGGATGCTCTGGCACAAACGGCACAACGAGTCGGCCTTAAAATCAGTCAAGAGAAGACTAAAGTAATGCGTAGCAACAACATACAGCAAGATCCAATACGGATTGAGGGGAAGGGACATAGAAGATGTGGATGAATTTGTCTACCTTGGAAGTAAGATCAGCAGATCAGGAGGTACAGATGAGGACATTAATGCTAGGATTAGGAAGGCCCGACAGGCCTTTGCGATCCTGCACATGGTGTGGAAGTCCGCTGCCATCTCCACGAAAACAAAGCTCAGGATTTTCAGCTCAAATGTGAAGTCGGTGTTGCTGTATGGCTCGGAAACTTGGCGAGTCACTAGGGCAAATACAAATAAGATCCAGACCTTTGTCAACGGATGTTTGCGGCGGATTCTCAGATTGAGATGGTATGATAGAGTTACAAACACGGATCTGTGGATAAGAACAGGGCAGGAACCTATGATGACACAGGTCAAGAGGAGAAGATGGCGATGGATAGGCCATACCTTGCGGAAGACACAGTCGAGTGTCACTAGACAGGTGCTCGAGTGGAACCCGCAGGGAAAACGAAAAAGAGGACGCCCTAAGCAGACTTGGAGACGAGGTCTTACTGAGGAGCTGAAGAGTGCTCAATTGACCTGGGAGAACATAAAAAGAACAGCCAGAGACCGAGAAGAGTGGCGAACAACTGTTGAGGCCCTATGCTCCACGAGGAGCGGAGAGGATTAATGATGATGATGATCTGCTTTCCAGCCTACTCTTCTCAATTTTGAACAAATGTCAGGGGTTCTTTTACGTGCTCGCATAGAATGCATCACAGAATGCATGATTACACTACATGTTCGTTTTATCGTCCGTCTCCGATAGAACTAAGAACTTGATCTCACCTATATTGAGATCTGTGACCTCTGGTAAAATATACCGGTGGCTCCACGAGGGAAGGAACCGAGTACATTTAGATACGAGAGTCGAACATCCAACCTCTATGCCACAGCGACTCATGAATATAATATGATGCATGGAAAACATCTTGCTAAACTAATCTTCTTCTTCTTCTTCTTCGAATACTCCATACCGACCACTTGTTATCCACTCTTTGCGATTTGTATGTGATCTGAGTCAAAGAGCGATTGTACGTTGCGCTTCTTCTTCTTCTTCTTTGCGTTAGTTCTTTATGACCTTCTTCTTCTTTGCGTTAGTTCTTTATGACCTTCTTCTTCTTTGCGTTCTCTTCGCCTGACTTCTTGTATTCCATCGACACATGATGGTTATTTTTGTACAAGATTGAGGGTTATAACCTCTTATTTAATGCAGCAAGCAGTATATCTGGTTCATTCTGTTCTCCAGAGCTTGAAATGTATATGCAAATTGCATAGCCAACGTGCTGTGTTTAGGATTTCTTGGTAATGTTCATTCTGTCTGCTCGTTCCTTATTTGTCACTGAATATTCTTCTTCCGTTTCAGTCTCTTCAAATTGTAACAGTTTTGCAACTCCCATCTCTCATTGCTTTGATATTTTTGTAATATCTTTTGATGGTTCTTTGTATATGTTTATAAAGTGTTTACTATATCTAGATAATGAGTTTTCATTTGCTCTGTTACTTATTCATTTGATATTGCTAATTTCAGACATATATTAATTCTATTCTTCTTGAGTCTTTCATTTTACTCAGGTCTTTAGTTTATTGTTCTTCTGTACTTCTTTCTTTTTATAATTCTAATATGCTGTTTTGTTTTTTAATTTGATGACATTATGCTTTCTATGTTCCATTATCGTATTTAATGTCTGTACTCGACCGAGTGGTTACCGGGGCCCAAATTTGGGGTGTAAAGAATAGAACCACTGTTACCTGCCATGCATGTCGTAAGAGGCGACTAAGGAGCTTTGGCTTAAATCGGATGCATGTGTCCTAAACGTGTAGAAATCTATGCGTTTAGGGGCCTACCAAACAATGTGCAACGTATACACGTTCTTGGCAAAGATCAAACATATCACAAGAGTGATTAAAATTGATCGTAAAGAACGAACGCAAAGAAGAAGAAGTGTCTGTACTATTGACGTTTTTTCAAGAGAGACTATTCATGGAATATCTTTCCAATTTTGTTAACTAAGTTCAATAATTTATATCATTTATTTTTGTCTTTGGTTTGTCAGATGGTTTCATCATTTACTCTTTTGAGAATCGTAATAGCCAGCGCTTCCCAAAGTGGGCGGTACCGCCCCCCAGTGGGCGTTGAAGCGTTCTAGGGGGGCGATAGTGGGTTCAGAAGAATTTGGGGATGTTCAGGCGATTAGGGGTCGGTGACTCCTTAAAGAAGAAATTAATAATAAATATTTTTAAATAAATTATTTTCGTGATTTTGCGATGGAATAATCATTTAAAATTTGAATTATTCATTTAAATTCATCTTATGCCCGTCTTACACGATCCATTTTTTCATCAATTTTCTATTTCGTGCATATAATCATTTCAAAACTGACCATGTATTACACACATATATATATATATCAATTTTCTATATCACAGAAAAAATAGAGCACGTATATATGTGGGAGGGGGACGTTGGCAAACTTTTATAATGTGGAGGGGGCGTTACAAAGTTTATGTTATGCAAAGTGGGCGGTGTGGGGCATTACAAAGTTTATGTTGTGCAAAGTGGGCGGTGTGGGGCGTTACAAAGTTTATGTTATGCAAAGTGGGCGTGTGGGGGCGTTACAAAGTTTATGTTATGCAAAGTGGGCGGTGCAAGTTTATATTGCGGGGGGTGGGCATTACAAAGTTATATTATGAAAGTGGCTGGCGGACAAGTTTAATGGCTTAAGCAAATAATAATGAATATAAAATGGGACTAATTAATGAGAACCAATAAAGGCATTCAGTGGTTACTTTTGTCAAATATAGAGGACCTTGACTTCTCAGTCTCCCCCAACAGATGTTTAAGTGTATGCATACTGATGATTCCCGTGGCTCACTGGTTTTTTTTTTTTTTTTTCCTATCCAGAAGCACTTGAGCTGAAAGCTCTTCGGCTCGGTGTCATGGACATCGTAACCCTTCGGCTCGGTGCCACGAACACCGTAAATCTGGGGAACCTGTAGCTTTTCTGCTAGTCCGCGGAGTTGAACTCGCACTTACAGAGGACTAGTCACCTGTAGTCCAACGCGCTACGAACACGCTGGGCCGCGGTCGTGGCTCACTAGTTAAACACACTCCTCTATCTCTCTCTCTCTCTCTCTCATATATATATATATATATATATATATATATATATATATATATCTACACACAAAAACACATGGTCAATAAATAGAAAATGCTGGAATTGCATCTAAAGAAAGAAAGCTGCTATTATCAGCAGACTAATACAGGGTAATGTTCTCTTGCCGTAAAACGTTTACGGGTTAGTTCCCTTTCCACTCATCAACCAAGCATAGATACTCTTCGAAATGTCTGAGTAATTGAAACAAGTACAGCTCATGATAAGTTTCAAATCAGAAAAATATGGCAGTTTTGGTGTCTTTTTCCTTTTTCCGTGGTTTTCTTCAACCGAAGTTGATTATTTTCAAATTTGCCTAGCACTTGAAGAAGCTCTTTGATATCGAGTATCTTGTGATAGGTAGCAAGCAGCTAACGGTGATGAGTGAGAGCAGTATTCAAGTAATTTTCTCATTCTAGGATGCCGTCATAATGTTTATGATTTTTGCTCTTCATATTTATGACGGTATGTTCGTGTAGGAAGTATGCGATACCAACCAGGTTGCTTTGTACATATTAGTTGTAATCAATTCTGTTGATATTTCTCTCATCTTCTTTAACAACTGTGACCTAGTGTAAAAGTAAAAAAGTAAAGGAACCCTTTCATACCTCGTGGTATATAGGTCAATACAGTGTTAGGCCTGTATTTTTCATTGACCGTCGGCACACGATGGGTGATGTGGTCAGCATCACGCCGGCCGCCTTTACTTTCCCAGTGCATGTCTGGTACCTAGTTGAGGCTGGGTCGACCTGAGAGCCGTCGCGGTCGGGAAAAAATCCACGCGCATTGCTGAACCCAGACCACCAGCCTTGCGAAGCGAGTTCACTAACAACTACGCTACAGCGGCTCTCGTGACCTAAGTGTGCTTATGTATTATGAATATTAATATAAATATTCTTGGCTATACAAATATTACAATGTTTAATATCTTATCGTGTGGAGTTGACGAGCAATTCTTTATAGAAACGATTCATATTTTTATTAGTTTAACTGCCCGTGTGTTGCCGGGGCACACAAGAAGAGCAAAGAATAGTAACACTGCCACCTACAAGGCATGTCGTAAGAGGCGACTGAGATAGGAGTCTAGGGAAGCTACCCTAATAAAAATAAAAGCGTCGTAGAAATCGGAGTTACTTGTAGGCGTATAGCTGGCACAACGTAAAATCGTTCTTAGACTCGGATCACATACAAATCACAAAGAGTTGTTAACAACCGGTCTTCTTCTTCTGCGTTCGCCCGTTGTGAATGCAGGCGTTAGCCATGACGCCTGATATGGCGCTTCTGACTGATTTGTGCGAGAAAGCCGGCTTTACCATTTGACTGGTGTCCCCGTCATGCAGGTGGGCCTTCGTCGACTTCAGAGTTAGACAAGTGGTCGATATGGAGCGTTTGATGAAGAAGAACTTCCTTCAAGCTTAAAGCCTTAGTTGTTGTGTTTTTTATAACTCCACCTTCGTTCCTTCTTTTGTTATCATGTCCCAGCAAATCATAACCCAACCCCAATAATCTGTTGCTGTTATGTTATGGTAAAAAAATATCTCGGTAAGTATGCCACATATCTTCGCTGAACTGATACGGAATACAATTTTTGTGTGTCAACTATATACATTAGTTGATAAACGGGACACGTATATCACCTTTTGATCTTATAAGATTTGTCGATTAAGGAAATAACTGTTCGACATTAGAATCTCCATATCAAAGATGTCGATATATATCCCTTGTTGTCTGCAGATAATGAATGCAACATACTTCCCGAAGTAGTAAGCTAATGTGTTTTTGCAAGGTAGGGTAAACATGTGGCGTAATCGCAAACTATTCAGATTTTAAGCAATAACTAATTGACTTTTTTTTTTACAGTTGATAAATAACAAGTTATCTAAGGTTAGGACCTCTCGTCCGCGTGGTGCCGGGGCCTGTAAGGGAAGCAAAGAATAATACCACTGCGATCTACAAGGCATGTCGTGAGAGGCGACTGGGGTATGGGTCTAGGGAAACCACGTTAGTAAATAAAAAGCGTCGCAGAAATCGGATGTGCTGGCCTACTTGTAGGCGCATATATGGCACAATGTACACTCATTCTTAGGCTCAGATCACATATAAATCACAAAGAGTGGTTAAACAATTGGTCGATATGGAGCGTGTAGAAGAAGAAAAGTCCCAGTTGATAGTTATGCTTTATATAATCTTGTATAATACCACAGGAACTATCACATGCGACAATAGACATCAGTAACTATCTACACATTTCATCAAAGTATTTCAGTAACGTAGTTTCACATTTTCAAAATTTTAAAGTCATTTATCAATTCAGTAACGTAGTTTCACATTTTTCAAATTTTAAAGTTTATTTCCAAAGTATTTCATGTAGTTTCACATTTCATCAAAGTATTTCAGTAATGTTTTACGTTTCATCAAAATTTTACGAAAACATATTTAACGTATTTAAATAAAAGTTCAAGTACGTTATCTTCTTCAACTTTTTTTCTTTCTTCTTCTTCTTCTTCTTCTTCTTCTTCTTCTTCTTCTTGCGTTCGCCCGGTATGAATTCAGGCGTAGTCAGGGAGCTCTGCACTTCTGACTTTCTTTTTGCATGAAGGCATGCTTTCCTTATTATCAGTGTCCTCGCTATACACGCGTGTCTTCTCCAACTTCAGAGGTTGTTAAAGTAGTGATAATTACCTTAAATAAGTTAAAGCTTCTACAACAAGTTCCGATTTCTATCCTTGTGTCCTCTCTCTTCTTTTTCTCTCTCTCTCTCTCTCTCTCTTCTATCTTCTGTCTCTGTCTTCCCGTCTGTCATGTCTGCTGTCTACTGCCTGTTGTCTGTCTGTCTGATCTGCTGTCTGTTGTCAGTGGTCCCGTCGTCCGACCGTTGTCGTCGTCCGTCAGCGTGTCACGTCGTCTACTATCTATTATTATCTAATCTAACAGCTTCTACTACGTATCTATCTATCTATCTATCTATCTATCTATCTATCTATCTATCTATCTATCTATCTCTCTCTCTATCCACGATCTGTCATCACTCTGTCTACTGTTTGGTTCCACTGGTGATATGCGCTATGCAACGGGTCCCGAGGGAACCTTGACAGAGCGTCAAGGTACTGCACTAGAAGATTGTTGAAAGATCGAACAGGCTTCTCCTACAGTGCATTTAGAGAGGATCTGCTAGACAAACGGACTGACCAAGACAACACGCCCCTGACAGAACCATGACTCGAGCCGTCAAAACGTACTGCGCTAGGAAATTATTGCTAGATCGAACATGTCTCTCCTACAGAGCATTCAGACAGGACCTGCTTGACAAACGTCTAGCTCTGACTCAAGAAATCAGAAATTCCATCACAAGTTCAATCGAACTCAGCCTGCATTATTTTAGCCCATGGACTGACTTGTCCGATGGCTGAACTTCTACTTCACACAAAAACACATAAACTTGAATGTTCCTTCTCTTCTAACTCAACATAATAGATATGTGCTCCTTCAGTATATGTAACTGTTTATGATCTAGGTTCGTTCCTGATCGATATTGTAAATATGATCCATTATCCAGTATGGTCCTCTCTTTCTCTCTCTCTCTCTCTCTCTCTGTGTGGTAATATTTTTCTTCTATCAGTTAACCATTCTGTGTGATCTGTGTTGTTTGTTTTCGCTCTTATTAACCAAGCTAACCACTTGTTGTGATCTGTGTTGTTTGCACCGAGAACCTGAGAACTGTTCTCCCCCAACCTTTCGTTAGGTACGCACATCATATAGGACAGGCACATCCGAGTTACGGCCAAAGTGTTTGCATATTATCCTACAAACATCTCTGTATCTCTGTACACATCTCTATAGACAGGTAACCGACGAAGATTTAACAAACAGACAAAACAACCGACTTTAGATCATCAAATCTGGAGTTATACTGTAGCATGATATCAGATCAAAGAATATCAAAGCAGGCATTGAAGTGGGATGCAAAGGGTTCAAGAAAGAGAGGTCGACCTATGGAGACCCTGAAGCGAACTTTGCTGAGAGAGGCAGGAAATATCGGTCTCAGTTCCATGGAGGAGATTGAGCGAGTTGCCCAAGATAGAGCGGTATGGAGAAATTACTTGCAGGCCCTATGTAACGTATAACGGTACGAGAGGAATTATTATTATTATTATTATGGTATCAGATCTGATTTGGTGATAGTTAGGCTGTCTGAGCTAACTCATGTCAACAAGCGTAGTCAAATCCTGTATTTGATTATTACATATTACAGTAATGATCCAGCAACATACCACAGAATGCTCATCATGTGTCAAATGAAATGCTTGAGAAAGGCAGTGGAGGTCATCAAGAAAGATAGATTACGAAACAAGAACATAAGAAGCAGTGAGCATAACTTCATAACAAATGCAGTGATTCGGACATTTAATGAAAATGGAATACAACCAACCACAAATAGCATCATACCATTTTTTTTTGTTTCGATCGTTTCTCTTGACCATTTTGATCATTCTTTTTGTGATATACAAACAGTCTTTGCCAAGAACGGTTAGAACGTTGCACCCTAGTTAAGTCCCTACTAGCGTTGGACGAGCGCATTCGAAACCGAAGTTTTCGGTCTAAGGAAATGTTCGAATCTGTCTTCAGTATACAATAAAAAGAGATCAGTTACTAGAGTCAATGGAAGACCAAGCAAAAGATGGATAGACAATATGAAAACCCCCACTAAATAAATACGGATGTAACACAACAAGGGCGACTCATCTGGCTCTGGAACGCAAATTAAAGCTCCCATCCCTAAGCTTAACGGCAAGAATGGACATCCAATTCCATCATCCACCTGGGAAAAGACAATGATGGT
The DNA here is from genome assembly GCA_020796225.1 of Arion vulgaris. NCBI lineage: Eukaryota > Metazoa > Mollusca > Gastropoda > Stylommatophora > Arionidae > Arion > Arion vulgaris. The sequence continues at coordinate 71,523,035 of CM036753.1, read as the reverse complement.
CAGCTTGTCCACTAATAACCTTATTTTTGTCTGTTCACCTTATATTTACCTATATGTCCGTACACATTGCATCTCAGTTGCGGACTTCTAGTCAAGAGCACACCTGACAGACAGGCATGATCCCTTGTTCTGATTGTTGTGATTCTATTACTTCCCTTGAATCTGATAATTTATATACATTTGTAGATGGATGACAAGGTAGAAGAAAATGGCAGACAGGTAGATTAAATTATCACCGTGCTTTACAATTAATATCTCACTGATATTTTCGTTATCAGTCGCTGCTAGGGTAGTATCATATGAAGGTACGGTAGAACCGACATACTTTCACCGTACAACAAATTAATGGTTTGTGTCGGTACATTCACTTTATACTTTCCCTTGATCGGCACATTCACTTTATTCTCTCCATTGACAAAATCAATCTGAGTGCTCGTTCTTCTGTAGACTACCAGCACCATCTGTCAGAACCATTAGCTCAGTTCCCAGTATCATTTCGTGCTATCAGCTGCTCAGTTACCGCCCAATATCATGAAACAGACTGATCAGAGTTCAAATCCTGATCACAGTTCTTCTCTCACGCCCCTTCTAGTAACCACAAATTAAGAGCGGACTGTAATAAAGATGAATTGATGAATTAGACCGCGAGAATGGTTTTCCACTCGCTCACAAGTGACTCTCCGCGTTCGGTAAACGAATCCCGATGAAGCTAACACCCGCAGTAATGACATGATAAGGGCTGATAAACGAGTATGAAAGCCCCCCAATAAAGGACAAATAATAGACAAAAAACAGGTTCGGCTACCCCGTATTTATTCCGGCGCCAACTTCGCGACTCGTACTCATTTCATCTGGTTTATGAAATATGTCAGCTCAACAACGGACAAGGATTCTTGACTGCCCCGAGGACCAACCGAGACCGAACACAAAACCGAAGTTAAATGTATCCATTTAGCAGTTTCTGAACACTCCAACATCGTCTCTTATAAAGTCGACAATTAGAATGTATTGTTTGCATGTTTGTGTTTCGTGTTTGAGTGACGGACAATTAATGTGTAGTTTGTACCTTAATTGCTATCTTTCAATCGTTTGTTTACTGTTTCTGTCGAGCAGTGTACCAAGGAGAGTAAACTATTAGTGCAAAGTATACTCGAGATCCGTGATAGCGTAGTGGTTAGTGCACCAACCTTGTAGACTCGGGGCAAGCACTGTTCGATTGAACCTTACCTGATTATTCTGTGTCTAGTTTTAACAAAGAGTTTGAGAAAGACACTCCTCAGTCAGACATTGTTTTTAGAATGACTTGTTGGTTGTGTTTGTAAGGACGCTCGTATTGCTAGGCTAGGCGATGGGTGTCGTAAGGACGCTCGTATTGCTAAGCTAGGCGATGGGTGTCGTAAGGACGCTCGTATTGCTAGGCTAGGCGATGGGTGTCGTAAGGACGCTCGTATTGCTAAGCTAGGCGATGGGTGTCGTAAGGACGCTCGTATTGCTAAGCTAGGCGATGGGTGTCGTAAGGACGCTCGTATTGCTAAGCTAGGCGATGGGTGTCGTAAGGACGCTCGTATTGCTAGGGTAGGCGATGGGTGTCGTAAGGACGCTCGTATTGCTAAGCTAGGCGATGGGTGTCGTAAGGACGCTCGTATTGCTAAGCTAGGCGATGGGTGTCGTAAGGACGCTCGTATTGCTAAGCTAGGCGATGGGTGTCGTAAGGACGCTCGTATTGCTAAGCTAGGCGATGGGTGTCGTAAGGACGCTCGTATTGCTAAGCTAGGCGATGGGTGTCGTAAGGACGCTCGTATTGCTAAGCTAGGCGATGGGTGTCGTAAGGACGCTCGTATTGCTAAGCTAGGCGATGGGTGTCGTAAGGACGCTCGTATTGCTAAGCTAGGCGATGGGTGTCGTAAGGACGCTCGTATTGCTAAGCTAGGCGATGGGTGTCGTAAGGACGCTCGTATTGCTAAGCTAGGCGATGGGTGTCGTAAGGACGCTCGTATTGCTAAGCTAGGCGATGGGTGTCGTAAGGACGCTCGTATTGCTAAGCTATGCGATGGGTGTCGTAAGGACGCTCGTATCGCTAGGCTAGGCGATGGGTGTCGTAAGAAATGAGGGTAAGTGGTTCGAATCCTTTGTTTGTCGATTTGTTTTTTGGAAACTCTTAATACCTGTACATTGTTTATTTGTTGCTCATAATCTTTGCTTCCGTTGCTTCCTCTGGGGTTCTTGCAAAAAACTCTTTGTTCTCATCTCAGGTTCAGGGTACCAGGATCAAATGTAAAAGTATTAGTGGGATTTTTCCCGGTCGTTCGGTTCCCTGGCTGATTCATCGGGTTTACCATAGAAACAATGGGAAGTAAATGAGACAATATTCACAATCTAGTGATGTTTGTTAAAGAAATGACACCATATTATCAAATCTACCTCACAATAGCTGACTTATTCAATAATCAAGTTTCACTTTAGCTCTTGGTATTGCAGCGAGTACCATGTAGCAGAAGTATGCGTTTTACAAAAGTATAAACATAACCTTACAATAACTTAAACAACTAAAAGTAATATGGAATGGAACTAGTAGGTCTTCACGCAAAAATCAGCCAGAAGCGCCATACCATGTGTCATGGCTAACACCTAAATTCACATCAGGCGAACGCAGAAGAAGAAGAACCTGGTGACTGCAGAGGCGAGACATCTGACATTTGAGAGAGACAAGTTTCGAAGAACCGTTAATATGGCAGAGTTAAGCTCGCGACAAGATTATTTAATGTTGAGTTGTAGCAGCAGAAGAAACAGCAGCAGCAGCATCAATAGTAGAAATGGTAGTCGGCGTAGTTGTAACAGCAGCAGCTGTAGTAGTAGTAGTAGTAGTTCTAGAAACCTGTGAGTACAGACGTACATTTTTCCAGAACGTATAAAATAAATGGTTTCACACAAAACTAGCAATTTTCTATTATTGTACGTAACACTTCCTCCTACGTTAAATTTATTTCATGACGGAAGTAAGAAAGAATGCTGAGCAGTTTCAATTACTGGTAGTTTGTTGAAACGAACAAAGAAGACACAGAATGCTGACAACGATGTATTCACATCATTAAGAATGTTAGCAGTAAATGTAAGCAGTTTCCGCCCATCAATATATTACAGCTGTAAGCAGGTTAATGTAATTTGCAGAACAGACGGCATTCTACCTTGTCTTCCTTCTTGTTGTTTGTATCGCTGAGCTATTAGTTGTAGCAGCATCTAATTAAAGCTCACTTTAACAAAGTTATGGTTTAAAAACAGAATTTTGTGTATTGAGGTTGCTATATTCTAAATTTTGTTTCCTTTTCTTCTTCTTCTGCTTCTTCTTTGCGTTCGTTCTTTACGACCAATTTTAATCACTCTTTGTCTCCTTCTTCTTCTTTGCGTTCGTTCTTTACGACCAATTTTAATTACTCTTTGTGATATGTTTGATCTTTGCCAAGAACGTGTATACGTTGCACATTGGTTTGGTAGGCCCCTAAACACATAGACTTCTACACGTTTAGAACACGTGCATCCGCTTTCATCCAAACCTCCTTAGTCGCCTCTTACGACATGCGTGACAGGTAACAGTGGTTCTATTCTTTACACTCCAAATTTTTGCCCCGGTAACCACTGGGGCGGTTTCCCTTTCATGATACTACGGCATATAAGACATACACTTTGTTTCCCTTAAGTTGCGTCCCTTGTATGCTTCTACGGCAGATTACTACTTAGATCATAACCCAAGCGTACGCCCACCTGCCCAGTGTATTCATGGCGCGTTGGACGACAGGTCACAAGTCCCCTGTGGGTGCGGTTCAATTCCGCCAGCTGGCAGAAAAGCCACATGTTCTCCAGATTTACTGTGTTCGTGGCACCGAACCGAAGGGTTATGATGACCATAGCATTTAGTCGCAGAGCTGAAAGCTCAAGTGCATGTGGATTGAAAAAAAAACCCACACAAACCCCAAGCGTACCTGGTACAAACTTCACGGTAGACAGTTTGAAAACAAATTCGTGCCCGTAGATTTTTACGAACGGTAAAAATAGACCCCATCGTTTGTAAGATACTAAACGTATAAGTGATGCCTAGAAAATCGACGACTCGTTTACTGTGGTAGATAGCTAAGTCCTATAACGGATATGCCACGATTTTCATTTCAATAAGTATAATATCTTAAACCAAAAAAAAAACACTTTAAAGTAACACATCTTTTCTTTCTCTCTCTCTCTCTCTCTCTCTCTCTCTCTCTCTCTCTCTCTCTCTCTCTCTCTCTCGATTGTTCTTTTTCTGCCATTTTTATCATTCTTATTGTGATATATAAACAGCCTTTGCCAAGAACGTGTTTTACGTCACAATCTTCAGAACCATTTGGAGCTCTATTGCTTGTCCTTCGGCGACGTGTCCGATTTCAACCAGCGTTTACTGGGTTCGCTCTCCGTTAGCCTTAGACTGTCCCCTGCAAAGCAGCAGGTTGCTATTTTCTTTTAGGGTAGCGACCCTTAGACGACCTGCCCTCCCGGTTTGTTGAGCGTCATCTGCCCAGAAAACCTGTCTTTTTGTGAACTACTTGGTTTTCCTGCTTTCTGTACGGTTTACTCCGCTAGCCTTTGATTGTCCCCAATCAAACTACAAAGTAGTAGTAGTAAAAGTACCACATCTAGAGTTCCACTGTAGCAATGTATCAGTTCTCATTGATAATAGAGTCGCCATCAGAGCTAACTCATGTCATGTAAAATGGGAATGTCCACTTTCAAACAGTAGTTCTTCTTCTTCTTCTCTTCTTCTTTGCGTTCGTTCTTTACGACCAATTTTAATCACTCTTTGTGATATGTTTGATCTTTGCCAAGAACGTGTATACGTTGCACATTGGCTTGGTAGGCCCCTAAACGCATAGACTTCTGCACGTTTAGAACATGTGTATCCGATTTCAGCCAAACCTCCTTAGTCACCTCTTACGACATGCGTGGCAGGTAACAGTGGTTCTATTCTTTACACCCCAAATTTGGGTCCCAATTCGGGTGAAACAGTAGTTCAAGAAACAACACATATATAAGCAATTTTGTTGAAAATGAACAAACTTGATCGCAATATCGGAGATATTTGCTTTCACTGTCGTTTCGTCTCTTCGAGAATTATTCTATCTTCTTCAATTATCCAGAGCTGCTTGGAGTCTTATTATTCGGCTCAATGTGATGTTGTGACATCTGCATGTGTTTACAATTTGCTGCTATGTTCTGCAAAATGTGTCATATGTATCTGGTCTTGAAGTTACTATTGTCTTGCTGATACCTTGATTGATTGATTGATAAGACCGTCATCATTGCACTTCGGTGAGTAGCCGTGTGTGCTCCGATCTATCTCTTACACAGGAGAATCTTAGCTACAGTGCAGAACTCATTAGCACCGGCGAGGGTCATCGATGTAATTTAGAAGATAAGGAAGATATTTTTGTAGAACCTTATTTTAAGTTCTTCTTCGAACGTTCCATATCGAACACTTGTCAACTACTCTGTGTGATTTGTATGTGATCTGAGCCTAAGAGCGAGAACGCTCCATATCGAACACTTGTCAACTACTCTGTGTGATTTGTATGTGATCTGAGCCTAAGAGCGATTGTACTTTGTGACAGTTATGCGCCTACAAGTAGAACAGCACATCCTATTTCTGAGCAGTTTTTTATTTACTATAGTCGCATCTCTAGGGCCTACATCAATCGCCTATTACGACATGCATTGTAGGTTGCAGTGGTACTATTCTTTGCTTCCCTTGCGGGCCCCGGCACCACATGGGCAAAAATTGCAGTGAAAATGATTATGTTATCAATAACAATTATCGAAATATAACAAGAGAGATTCCGGTCAATATTTGAATCAGTGACGTGTCTCGCCCGAGTGGTTACCGGGGCCCAAATTTGGGGTGTAAAGAATAGAACCACTGTTACCTGCCACGCATGTCGTAAGAGGCAACTAAGGAGGTTTGGCTGAAATCGGATGCATATTTCCTAAACGTGTAGAAGTCTTATGCGTTTAGGGGCCTACCAAACCAATGTGCAACGTATACGCGTTCTTGGCAAAGATCAAATCATATCGCAAAGAGTGATTAAAATTGGTCGTAAAGAACGAACGCAAAGAAGAAGAAGAAGAAGTGACGTGTCTTGCCATAATATCAAATAATCTCGACGCTAACAAATAAGCTAATGGAATCAAGTGGGAGTAGGCTGAAAAAATACATTACTGGTCACGCCCCTGCAAAGCAATGCAATAATTAGTTATATATGACACTAACAGACTCAATAAATAAAATGTGAAAGACAAAATTGAAAAGAATGCATAATGCGAAGAGCATTGCTTCTAAATACAACCAATAACAGTGATCAGGGATTTTCAGAAGCGGAGTAATATGTGGGTTCCTTACCTCTCAATCTGCTTCATGAGTTGTAATTCACGAAACATAGTCTGCTATTCTAAACTCAAACACCACAAACTGTTAGCAATTACAGTCACGCCATTACAATATCTGTTATATTTCCAGTCTTGAAGGGACAGTTTAGATTTGATATCGTCTTGGACCCGACGATCCTGCCTCGTTGAGAACCGCAAACATCGTTCTTGTTGGCAACAAAATGATGGCATCCACGTGACTTGTGATTTCTATAATTGTTTTAATTGAGGACCAGGATTACAGTCTAATAGAGCTTAACTACTCATGTTTTGCCGGTGCTGATTAAGAAAAATGAGTCTCAGACGAAATCTTGTGAGTTATTCATGTATCTAGTTTCCTCCATAACTGAAACTCATTCGTTAAGGAAGTCGCCACTTCAGTCTTTATTATTTGTCTACTGCGGTGTTAATAATAATAATAATAATAATAATAGCCGTCCATCGCAAGCGATGATGACAACAGCCTCAGACGTGTGCTGCTGCACCTCTCTGGTGTGTGCGGAGGTGACTGTAGAGTTCAATCATAGAATACAATCCCCTACAACAGGTGGGGGGTACATGATCAAGGCTTGACATGTGGGTGTTGTGTGTTCTGTCCTTTTACACAGCTGGTTTTTTCTGTGCTTCAAAGGCACGACTACTCTCAGCTATGCGAGTTCCTCTTGTGTTGTTACAGCGCCACATTTGGCGATCTAGCGCCAGAGATTCAAAAGACGCGGTGTCTATATCGAAAGCATTTCAGACACTTTAAGAGTGTCTTTAAAGCGTTTTTCTGTCCACCAGCTGAACCCCTTCAAGCTCGCTGACATCAACTGAGGTTGTCAGGCTTCCGAGCGACGTGACCGGTCCAACTCACTTGGGCCTTCTGCAACAGTGTGTTGACTATTAGTTGTGTTAAACTATTACTGACACTAGATTTGAGTGATTGATTGATAGGACCCTCATCATTCCACTTCGGTGAGTAACCATGTGTGTTCCGATGTCTTTCTTACACAGGAAGATCTCAGCGGCAGTGCACGAACTCCGTAGCACTGGTGAGGGTCACCGATATAATTTAGAAGATGGTGACAATATTATGTACGAATTGTATTCCATAATCATTCCAATGAATTTTGCCTGGGGCAGCGACTTTCCAGCCTGTTCTTCTCGATTTTGAACTGACAAAGGTTCTTTTACGTGCTCAACTTGAATACAGAATCTACGTTTTATCGTTGTCTGCTATAGGACTAGGTACTCGATCTCACATACACTGAGATGGTCTCATGAAAAATATCACAATGGGGATATCCCAACGAAGGTGTGAACCGAGTACCTTTGGAACAAGAGACGAGCACCCAAGCTCTACGCCACAGAGACACCTTAACTAGCACTAGAGTTTATAGTTAAGTTTCTTTTGCTCTTCTTCTGTTGTGTTAAACTATTAACTAGCACTAGTATTTACAAACATAGATCTCGTGATCACCGGCCAGACCGATGTACCAGATCTCCCCATAAATTCTATTCATGTGGAAATCTGATTCATGCAGCCTTAGCATTGGTGTGTTTTACGTCACATCTTCAGTACCATTTGGAGCTCTGGTGCTTATCCCTCGGCGATGTGTCCGGTTTCAGCAAGCGTTTACTCGGTTCGCTTTCCGTTCTGTAGCCATCTAATGTTTTTTTACGGTGTGGGGTAGCTAGCCCACGCCCAACGCCTTAGACGTCTCTTACGACATGCGTAGCAGGTAACAGTGGCTCTATTTTTTACACCCCAATTTGGGCCCCGGCAACCACTCGGGCGAAGCACAGATCTGTGGATAAGAACAGGACAGGAACACACGATGACCCAGGTTAAGAGAAGACAATGACAATGGGTTGAGCACACCCTATGGAAGCCACAGTCGAGTGTCACTAGATAAATATTTGAGTCCAACCCGCCAGGAAAACGGAAAAAGGTACGTCATAAACAGATCTGGAGACGAAGTCTTCATGAAGAACTGAAGGGTGCTGGACTATGCTGGGAGACCATAAAGAAAACAGCTAGAGACCGGGAAAAGTGGCGAACAACTGTTGAGGCCCTTTGATCCACGAGGAGTGGAGAGTAATATCAAATTAAGTATGCCAGACAATCTCATAGCATGATCATCTGTACTTAGACGTATACTCCTGTTGTGGGTAACTTGTCTTAAATACACCAAATGTTCTTGCTGCAACCACAGCCAACTGTAAATAACTAGGCCTAATAACTGACGGGAAACCCTGACCTAGATCAAATCGGGGGACTGGAATTTATAGATATTTGATAGTACACTGCAAGCTTTTTTGCAATTTTGCTAAATTCTGTGAGTATATGGTTATTTATTGGTGAAAAATATTCATAATATTGATATTCCTTATTGTTAAACCTAACTTGTTGCATAATATAACTTCGATTTAGCATTTTATTTTAATTTTAAAATGAATTCGTCTATATACAAAAATACCGGAATGCGAGGTCACGGGTATAGTTGTGGTCTGATTTCCCATTATTTTTATTTGGCTCTGGAGCAACCCACACGGATCACAAATTATGGTTAACTAGGATGATAAGAACGAAAGCAACAAAAAAAAACACCCCAAAAATTAACGATCCAGCTGTCATCCATCCGGCACAAGTGATCTATCCATCTTAAGCACATATGACATACATGACAAATGTAAATCGTTACATATTATTAACAGAATGTCGCGATCAACCACAGTAAACTAGTCATCGATTTTCAAGGCACCACTTATACATTCAAAACTTTGCCAATTTGTTTCTGAACGATGAGGTCTATTTTTACCGTTCGTAAAAATCCATGTCGAACTAATTTGCTTCCAAACTGTCTGTCGCGGTGTTTGAATCAGGTACGATTCAAGCTCACTATCGGTTAAGTTACAACGCCCACATGACATACACACATTTACATAAAAAGGAAACACACACACACAAATAATACTCCATCTTGTTATGTTACAAACACATACAAATACCATTAATACATAGCAATGAGCCTAAGATCAAGAGCCCAGGCACCGCTGGATCAGTAAAGAAGTAGAAGATATCCCATATTTCTTATCTCTTTTCTTATCTCTTCTTTGTAACATATCATTCCTCTTTAATTTAATTGAGAGCTGCATTGTTTTTTTAATTTTTTTCATTTTTTTACCGATCCAGAAGCACTTGAGCTTTCAGCTCTTCGGCTCGGTGACATGGACATCGTAACCCTTCGGTTCGGTGCCATGGACATCGTAACCCTTCGGTTCGGTGCCACAAATCTGGGGAGTCTGTGGCTTTTTCTGCCAGCCAGCGGAATTGAACCCGCACTCACAGAGGGCTAGTCACCCGCAGTCCAACGCGCTACGAACACGCTGGGCAGGCGGGCGAGAGACGCATTAGCGTAGTTGTTAGTGCACTCGCTTCTTTAGCTAGTGGTCCGCGTTCAATTTCACAGTGTGCGTGGGATTTGTTTTCCAGACCGAAACGGCTCTCAGGTCGACCTGAGCCTACTATAAGCTTATGGGTGTGCGGACTCAGGTAAAAATTATACGAACGACAAGAAGAAGAAGAAGAAGAAGAAGAAGAAGGTAGATATTATGGGAAATAAGAGCACAACCGGTGACCCCGCATTCCAGTATTGTTGTATATATATGAATTCATTTGAAAATCAAAACAAAAGCCTAAATCGAAGTTATACAGGGTGTTCAACTTAAAAGCAGACTGTGAATGGAGCTAATCTGGCATATATGTATGGAAATGAGAAGGTTCGGTTATGACGTAGTATAGGTCAAGGTTGTGTGATGGTGTGTAATTGTAGTGCGGGAAGGGGCGATGAACAAATGTGACGTAGGACAAGCTAGTCAGAACCGGTTTAAATAGTAAATATACGAGACGCAATGCGTACCTGGAAAATTTCTATTTATCACTGGGGCTGCTTTTAAGTTGAAAACCCTGTATTATGCAACAAGTTAGGTTTAGCAATAAGGAATATCAATATTATGAAAATTTTTCACCAATAAATAACCACAGACTCATAGAATTGATTAAAATTGGAAAAAAAAACTTGCAGCGGTCTATCAAACATATATAAATTCCAACCCTTCAACTGAATCTAGGTCAGGGGTTTACCCGTCCGATATCAGTATTAGTTATTTAGAGTTGACTGTGGGTCGACCAAGTCCAATTGAGTACCAGGAAAAGCACTGGAAATTTAAAGCGGCAAGCGTGATGTTGACTGATTTTCTGTGTGAAGACTAGCTTTCGTTATCACCAGTGTCCCTCGCCATTCAGGCGAGCCTTAACTCTGTCTTCAGATGTACTTGTCATTTAGATCCCCAAGTGAAGGGACTTATCCTTCTCCTCATTATCATATAAAAATCTTATCATGTAGATCATAAACCTTAGCTACTGGAACAATTTAATTCGAACGAGTATGTGAATTAAATTAAAAACTGCATTAGAAAGCAATCAGATTAAACTCTGAATAAGGTTCTAAAACGGGAATGTATGCCATGCCGACTTCAATGACAATCTGTTATCTAGGTTTTCTATATGTTTTGAATTCAAACGGTGTGTTTTTTCTTCTTCTATAAAGCCTTAGTGGCCACAAGCATAGAATGAATTATTTGAGAATAAAAGCGGTCTCATTCTAATGTAGGATACAGGTATTTCATACAGGTGTATCTATCTATCTATCTATCTTCAAGTAGCATCAATAAGGTCAGACCTGCATGATGTCTATTTGTTAATGGACAAAGTGTTTGTCCTGAAAAAAAGAAAAATCAAAGAAAGGTATATGTACAAAAACTGCGCCGATGCGACGCAGCAAGGGATTGTTTTTGGAAAGAAAAGTATAGATGTACAAAATCAATAGTATAGAGAAAATAGAGATTGTTAGAGAAATAGGGAGTGAATGTCACGGGGAGAAAAAAATAATAAGAGAGTGTAAGAGTCTGAGAGATGAGAAGAAAGATAATTAGTTAGAGAGGAAGATAGTGAAAGGGAAGAGAGAGAGAGAAGAGAAAGAGAGAGAGAGTGAGAGAAAACGAAAAGGTAAGAAAAGGTGAAAGTTAAAAAGAGAAAGAAACAATGAGAGAGAGCGAAAGAGTGTGAGAGAAGAAGAGAGAGAACGCGTAGTTAGAGAGACATATAGTAAAGGAATAAGTAAAAGAGAGAACGAAAGGAGAATAAAGGGTCAAATGAAAAGAGAAAAGATAGAAAGAAACAACGAGGGAGTGAAAGAGTGTGAGATGAAGAAAGAGAGAGAAAAGTAGTAGGAGAGAAAGTTAGAGAAAAGTAAGAGAGAGAGAGAGAGAGAGATGGTGTGAAAGTAAGAGAGAGAGAAAAAACGTGATGGTGAGAAACAGTAAAAGTGTAAGAGAGAGAGAGAGAGAAGGAGGTGGTGAGAAAGATTGAAAGTAAAAAAGAGAAAGAAAAGAAAAAAGTGAGAAAGAGAAAGAGAGAGAGATAGTAACAGAGATAAATAAAAGAATGAGAGACATGGAGAAAGATAACAAAATTAAAAACAATGAAAGAAAGAGAGTGAAAGAACAGAAAAGAGAGAAAAAGAGAGAAAAGTAGAAAAAATGTTTTAAAAAGGAGTGCTAGAATGAGAGGGTACTAATAAAATAGAATGAAAAATGTGCAAACATTTTATTCAAGCATTAAAATCACATTTAAAATATAGCAAGTTGTATTTAATTTGCTCGCTACCGAAGCACATTTATTTTATTACCTATTTTTGAAGATTTTATTTTCTGCATAATAAACTTTGAAAAGGTTTGATGGAAAATTAAACCGGCGGAGGAAAGATCACAAGAACCGTGTGTCCTTTGGACTCCATATGTAATAAACGAACAGGGAAAAAATTAAATGTCCCGATCTATTCTGTATCAAGTCATCAGTGTACATTTTACACTCAATTTAATTTTATGGGACTCAGATTGTCAATACTTGCATTATTTGCTATCTTTTTATTTTTATTTTATGCTTCAACTGGCGTCGGTTTCCTGTTTGGGCTTTGCAGTGTGTTGAGCCCCCTGTCGGGTTGGAATAAGTTAGTTTCCATATCACGGAAATTTGTAACAATATATACAGTTTAGTGAAGCGATTCTACCGACATACTGTGTGAATTTTCTCAAAGTCAGACAGATGAGAACATTACAAATGTATTTCAAATAATAATAAATAGATAATTGTTTGTAATTTTTGAGAATTCTTAAACATCGTCAACGTATGATCATGTTTGTTTTTTTATTTGTTTACGATTCCCCTGAAGAAATTACTAGATTTCAACTTCTTTCTTCTTATTGAAGTCATTGAAGCATGTTTTCTCATATCCTTAGAGATCTTTATCCTGTTGAGTCTTTCTTATTGGCAGAATACTAAAAATAAACTGGCAGGACAAAATTCCAGACAACGAAGTCCTCACAAGAGCAAAGATCCTAAGCGTCAACACCCTGTTGCAGAAGGCCCAACTGAGATGGGTCGGTCGCGTTGCTCGAATGCCTGATAAACGCATCCCAAAACAGTTGATGTATGGCGAGCTTGAAGGGGGCAGACGTTTAGCTGGTGGACAGAAAAACGCTTTAAAGACACTCTTAAAGTGTCTCTGAAATGCTTCGATATAGACAATACGTGCTGGGAATCCGTTGCGCAAGATCGCCAAATGTGGCGCTGTAACAACAAAAGGGAACCCGAATAGCTGAGAATCATCGTATTGTTGAGTCACAGAGAAAGCGAGCAGCGCGAAAAGACAGAGCACACAACACGGACATGTCTAACCTTGATCATGTATGCCCCACCTGTGGTCGGGGATTCTGTTCTTGGATTGGACTCTACAGTCACCTCCGCATGGACGGCTATTAATTTATTGGCAACTTTTTTTTTAAAGAGGTGTCTTTCCAATCACAACTTGCTGGTTAAATCTTCTTCTAATAAGTTTGCTCTGGACTAACCAGTTCTTCCTCGTTATTCTGTCAGTCATCGTTTTGAGTATACTAACTTGGATACTAACGTGGCTCATTATATGGGTTTACAAAGATATCAGCTTGTGTTACGGAACTAGCGCCCATTTGATCGAAGCTGAAGGTCGGAAGCCTTCATTAAATGTCACATGGCTACACTTGTACAAAACTAGGAGTGCCATCGATGGAAGGATTGATGGGGCTTGATAGTTTTATAAACGTTTTCACGTTCCGTTGTACGGGTCCACCTGGTATTGGACATCTGGGACCCAAAAAAGAAAAATTAAAAAACAAACAAATAATAACTTGGATTCTCCGTAATGAGTTAATTCTGATTTGTTATATTTGTTTGCCTACATGCTTTGAAATAACCAATACAATAGGATAGTTCTTATGTTGAACGGGGCGTACTTCTGCTTATAAAGAGGCATAAATCCACTACATAATCAAAAATAGGCTCATTCTTATGTTGAACGAGACGTACTTCGGCTTAAAGAGGCATAAATCCACTACATAATAAAAAATAAAACAAGTCAGCTCTTGTAGATTTAGTGAACTGTAAGATTCGCATCAGGTCACCCATAAAACACTTCAAGTTTGGAAACGGGGCAGACTAGCGACATGTATGACGCAAGTGTGTTGCCGGAGCTGGCAAGGGAGCAAAGAATAGTAACACTGCCACCTACAAGGCATGTCTTAGGAGACGAAAAGTAAATCAAAAACGTTGCGGAAATTGGAAGTGCTGGCCTACTTGTAGGCGCATAACTGGCATAAAGTACAATCGCTCTTAGGCTCGGATAACATACAAATCACAAAGAGGGGTTACCAAGTGATCAATATGAAGAAGAGAAAGTTCTATTAGTGGTTTACAGTCAGTATCTTTCATTTTCAGCTACTTCTGTATAAATCTATTTGTTCTATTAGTGGTTTACATTCAGTATCTTTCATTTTCAGCTACTTCTGTATATATCTATTTGTTCTATTAGGGGTTTACATTCAGTATCTTTCATTTTCAGCTACTTCTGTATATATCTATTTGTTCTATTAGGGGTTTACATTCAGTATCTTTTATTTTCAGCTACTTCTGTATATATCTATTTGTTCTATTAGGGGTTTACATTCAGTATCTTTCATTTTCAGCTACTTCTGTATATATCTATTTGTTCTATTAGTGGTTTACAGTCAGTATCTTTCATTTTCAGCTACTTCTGTATATATCTATTTGTTCTATTAGTGGTTTACAGTCAGTATCTTTCATTTTCAGCTACTTCTGTATATATCTATTTGTTCTATTAGGGGTTTACATTCAGTATCTTTCATTTTCAGCTACTTCTGTATAAATCTATTTATTCTATTAGTGGTTTACAGTCAGTATCTTTCATTTTCAGCTACTTCTGTATATATCTATTTGTTCTATTAGGGGTTTACAGTCAGTATCTTTCATTTTCAGCTACTTCTGTATATATCTATTTGTTCTATTAGGGGTTTACAGTCAGTATCTTTCATTTTCAGCTACTTCTGTATATATCTATTTGTTCTATTAGGGGTTTACAGTCAGTATCTTTCATTTTCAGCTACTTCTGTATATATCTATTTGTTCTATTAGTGGTTTACAGTCAGCATCTTTCATTTTCAGCTACTTCTGTATATATCTATTTGTTCTATTAGTGGTTTACAGTCAGCATCTTTCATTTTCAGCTACTTCTGTATATATCTATTTGTTCTATTAGTGGTTTACAGTCAGTATCTTTCATTTTCAGCTACTTCTGTATATATCTAATTGTTCTATTAGTGGTAACAGTCAGTATCTTTCATTTTCAGCTACTTCTGTATATATCTTTGTTCTATTAGTGGTTTACAGTCAGTATCTTTCATTTTCAGCTACTTCTGTATATATCTATTTGTTTTATTAGTGGTTTACAGTCAGTATCTTTCATTTTCAGCTACTTCTGTATATATCTAATTGTTCTATTAGTGGTTTACAGTCAGTATCTTTCATTTTCAGCTACTTCTGTATATATCTTTGTTCTATTAGTGGTTTACAGTCAGTATCTTTCATTTTCAGCTACTTCTGTATATATCTATTTGTTCTATTAGTGGTTTACAGTCAGCATCTTTCATTTTCAGCTACTTCTGTATATATCTATTTGTTCTATTAGTGGTTTACAGTCAGTATCTTTCATTTTCAGCTACTTCTGTATATATCTATTTGTTCTATTAGTGGTTTACAGTCAGTATCTTTCATTTTCAGCTACTTCTGTATATATCTAATTGTTCTATTAGTGGTAACAGTCAGTATCTTTCATTTTCAGCTACTTCTGTATATATCTTTGTTCTATTAGTGGTTTACAGTCAGTATCTTTCATTTTCAGCTACTTCTGTATATATCTATTTGTTCTATTAGTGGTTTACAGTCAGTATCTTTCATTTTCAGCTACTTCTGTATATATCTATTTGTTCTATTAGTGGTTTACAGTCAGTATCTTTCATTTTCAGCTACTTCTGTATATATCTAATTGTTCTATTAGTGGTAACAGTCAGTATCTTTCATTTTCAGCTACTTCTGTATATATCTTTGTTCTATTAGTGGTTTACAGTCAGTATCTTTCATTTTCAGCTACTTCTGTATATATCTATTTGTTCTATTAGTGGTTTACAGTCAGTATCTTTCATTTTCAGCTACTTCTGTATATATCTAATTGTTCTATTAGTGGTAACAGTCAGTATCTTTCATTTTCAGCTACTTCTGTATAAATCTATTTGTTCTATTAGGGGTTTACAGTCAGTATCTTTCATTTTCAGCTACTTCTGTATATATCTATTTGTTGTATTAGTGGTTTACAGTCAGTATCTTTCATTTTCAGCTACTTCTGTATATATCTATTTGTTCTATTAGTGGTTTACAGTCAGTATCTTTCATTTTCAGCTACTTCTGTATATATCTATTTGTTCTATTAGGGGTTTACAGTCAGTATCTTTCATTTTCAGCTACTTCTGTATATATCTATTTGTTCTATTAGGGGTTTACAGTCAGTATCTTTCATTTTCAGCTACTTCTGTATATATCTATTTGTTCTATTAGGGGTTTACAGTCAGTATCTTTCATTTTCAGCTACTTCTGTATATATCTATTTGTTCTATTAGTGGTTTACAGTCAGCATCTTTCATTTTCAGCTACTTCTGTATATATCTATTTGTTCTATTAGTGGTTTACAGTCAGCATCTTTCATTTTCAGCTACTTCTGTATATATCTATTTGTTCTATTAGTGGTTTACAGTCAGTATCTTTCATTTTCAGCTACTTCTGTATATATCTAATTGTTCTATTAGTGGTAACAGTCAGTATCTTTCATTTTCAGCTACTTCTGTATATATCTTTGTTCTATTAGTGGTTTACAGTCAGTATCTTTCATTTTC
This sequence comes from Arion vulgaris, assembly GCA_020796225.1. Taxonomy (NCBI): domain Eukaryota; kingdom Metazoa; phylum Mollusca; class Gastropoda; order Stylommatophora; family Arionidae; genus Arion; species Arion vulgaris. Next base: position 71,506,208 of record CM036753.1, on the reverse strand, counting down.
AGCTACTTCTGTATATATCTATTTGTTTTATTAGTGGTTTACAGTCAGTATCTTTCATTTTCAGCTACTTCTGTATATATCTATTTGTTCTATTAGTGGTTTACAGTCAGTATCTTTCATTTTCAGCTACTTCTGTATATATCTAATTGTTCTATTAGTGGTAACAGTCAGTATCTTTCATTTTCAGCTACTTCTGTATAAATCTATTTGTTCTATTAGGGGTTTACAGTCAGTATCTTTCATTTTCAGCTACTTCTGTATATATCTATTTGTTGTATTAGTGGTTTACAGTCAGTATCTTTCATTTTCAGCTACTTCTGTATATATCTATTTGTTCTATTAGTGGTTTACAGTCAGTATCTTTCATTTTCAGCTACTTCTGTATATATCTATTTGTTCTCTTCTCATTCCAATATATACGGCCACTTCTGTAGTATTTATATTCTAAAGTACAAACATACGTTTCTCTTACTTTCTGAAATGTTTATGCTTTCTATACCCATACACTGCCACTAAGAATATGCATGCTCTTGGTATTCTCATCTTTCTTGTTCTATCAGTCCCATTCCATATTATTTTTAGTTGTTTAACTTTTTGTTAGGCTATGTTTGTTCTTCTTTTGATCTTTATCTAGTTTCCATCTCTTGTTAACAGTGAACCGATGAGATATTCAAAACCGTTCCCATTTTCTATTTTCTCTCCTCTGATAGAAAACAATATCCCTTTTCATGTTTGCTTGATCAGTTGTCATTATTTTTGTTTCTGCCACATTGAGATAGTTATATATATATAGCTTTTTTTCTTATACACACTCTCTTTCTAGCTTGTGACGCCCCTGGCGCTCAGAACAGTAAGAAATGTATACCATTCTTTTCTATTTTTGACCAACCTCTATATTGTGTTCCAGCTGTGATTCATATTTTTCATTTCTTGTTCCTCTGTTCTTCTCCGGGTCATTTTGGGTCTTCCACATTTTCGTTTACCTTCTGGTATCCATCTCAGTGCAGTTTTTGTGACAGAGTTAGTCTCCGTGCGTATCACATGTCCGATCCATATTCAACGTCTCTTTTAGATGATGGGGCTCATAATCTCTTGGTAACGCTGAGCAATCAGTTCTTGGTTAGAGATAGTATTTGGCCAGAACATGAGTAAGATATTCGCAGACAAGTTGTATGGAAGGCGGTAAGTTTGGACATATCTTGTTCTGTCATTCTCAAGTATTCTGATAAATATAGTAACGTTGATAGCACACAGGTGCGGTATATATTAAACTTGGTTCTAATGAATGTATTGGGCTGATTTCCAGACTGTCTGAAGGGTCATGAATGCACTTTGTGCCTTACTCAGTCCGCTTGCTTGATTCAGTTCTTCCGTCGTGGTTGATACCACTTCCAAGATATATGAAATCAGTTGTACTTGGAAGGATGTTATCTTCTAGTTTTAATAGTGCTTGCTTGGGTGGCGATGTTCAGAGTCCTAACTTCTGTTTTCTTCTGATTAATTTTCAACTCAACCATATTTGTGTGTTGGTTGAGGCGGTAAATCTTGTCCAGGATATCTTCATGTGTGTAAGATATTAGTGAGATGTCATCCGCAAAATCTATGTCTTCTAGGATAGATGTGAAAGTCCATCTGATATTTCTTGTCTTATCTTCCGTTATTTAACGCATCCCCTAATCAATGACAATGTTGAATAGTAGGGCTGACGTTACACATCCTTGTCGCACGCATGTTTAGACTTCAAACTTCAACTCCGAAGTTTCAACACTGTATGTCAATTTTGGTAGCAGCTTTTCATGATGTTTATAAAACACAGTGGAATTCCATACCATCTTAGAATTTCACAGAGACTTTCACGGTGTATCTTCTTCTTCTTTGCGTTCGTTCTTTATGACCAATTTTAATCACTCTTTGTGATATGATTTGATCTTTGCCAAGAACGTGTATACGTTGCACATTGGTTTGTAGGCCCCTAAACGCATAGGTTTCTATACGTTTAGGACATGTACATCCGATTTCAGCCAAACCTCCTTAGTCGCCTCTTACGACATGCTTGGCAGGTAATAGTAGTTCTATTCTTCACACCCCAAATTTGGGCCCCGGTAACCACTCGGGCGTCGCGGTGTATGATGTCAAATTTGGGCCCCGGTAACCACTCGGGCGTTGCGGTGTATGATGTCAAATTTGGGCCCCGGTAACCACTCGGGCGTCGAGGTGTATGATGTCAAATTTGGGCCCCGGTAACCACTCGGGCGTCGAGGTGTATGATGTCAAATTTGAGCCCCGGTAACCACTCGGGCGTCGAGGTGTATGATGTCAAATTTGGGCCCCGGTAACCACTCGGGCGTCGAGGTGTATGATGTCAAATTTGGGCCCCGGTAACCACTCGGGCGTCGCGGTGTATGATGTCAAATTTGAGCCCCGGTAACCACTCGGGCGTCGAGGTGTATGATGTCAAATGATTTTTGAAAGCTGGGATAAAGTTGATATAGAGTTTGCTTTACCATTCTATGCATTGTTTATGATGATATTGTTATGAGCAAATATTTAGCATATACAGCTCCGTCCTCTACGAAATGCAACTTGTTACTTTCTCTACCACATCAGTAATGCACTATACAATGATATTGTCTAGTAATGCACTATACAATGATATTGTCTAGTAATGCACTATACAATGATATTGTCTAGTAATGCACTATACAATGATATTGTCTAGTAATGCACTATACAATGATATTGTCTAAGATTTTTCATGGGGCGGAAAGGAGGGTTATTCCACGCAAATTGTTACAATCGCCAAGGGATATCTTCTTGGATATCTTGATGATGACTCCTCTGTTTCATGCATCATATATTATTTGAGTATTCCATATAAATGTAAACAATGGTAGCAGTACATTAGCTGAGACTCCTGGGTCTTTTTGAATAATTCAGCATTTAAATTATCTACCCTGGGGCCTTGCTATTCTTAAGAGATTTAATGGCTGTAATGATCTAATCTCGGTTGGATGTTTCAATGTCAATGTCTAGCTTCTGTTAGTTCTGGTATGCTCTACTACTGTTGGTGATGGTCTGTTTAGCTATTCTTTAAAATGTTCCGTCGAGCACATTTCTTCTTTTCTTCGCTTTGTCAATATTTTCTGTTTGTTATCCGTTATGAGAGTGTCCGATCTCTTGTCATGTTTACCACATATTTTCTTCCTTACGTTCACCCGCTATTAATTCAGACGTAGTTTGGGCACCTGGTATGGCGATTCGGACTGATTTTTGCGTGAATGCATGCTTTCCTTATTATCAGTGCCCTACGCTATACAGAGTGCCATCTCCGACTTCAGAGGTAATGTTTATTACTTATTACTTTTGTAATTTTGTACAATGTTCATTGATCACATTTTTATGCTGCTGTTTCTGTATATGCTGCCATGTCTTTGACATAGATTCTTTTGTCAGCTCTCACAGCTTGCTTGATGTCTTTGTATTTTTATAAGAGTGAAAACTCATAATCTCTCGTGGTTCAGAGAAAGAAAAAAACATATGGTTCTTATAGAACTACCAAAACAATTCCATAACATCGTTTGTGAGTGTATTATATATGAGTAAACCAGTAGAACAGAAAAAGCAGACATGACGAACACAGAAAAGCAAGTATTATTAAATGTCTCCAATAAACAATGCTTCCTTTACAAATGACATAATCCTAAAACGATACATGAGCAGATCAGCAAACATAATCCACAAAGCTGATCATGAGCAGATCAGGCAAACATAATGCACAAAGCTCGATACATGAGCAGATCAGGCAAACATACGCACAAAGCCGATACATGAGCAATCAGGCAAACACAATGCACAAAGCGATACATGAGCAGACAGGCAAACATAATCACAAAGCCGATAAGACAGATCAGGCAAACAAAATGCACAAAGCCGATACATGAGCAGATCAGGCAAACATAATCCACAAAGCTGATACATGAGCAGATCAGGCAAACAAATCACAAAGCCGATACATGAGCAGATCAGGCAAACATAATCCACAAAGCCGATACATGAGCAGATCAGGCAAACACAATGCACAAAGCCGATACATGAGCAGATCAGGCAAACACAATCCACAAAGCGATACATGAGCAGATCAGGCAAACACAATCCACAAAGCCGATACATGAGCAGATCAGGCAAACACAATCCACAAAGCCGATACATGAGCAGATCAGGCAAACACAATCCACAAAGCTGATACATGAGCAGATCAGGCAAACACAATCCACAAAGCCGATACATGAGCAGATCAGGCAAACACAATCCACAAAGCTGATACATGAGCAGATCAGGCAAACACAATCCACAAAGCCGATACATGAGCAGATCAGGCAAACAAAATGCACAAAGCCGATACATGAGCAGATCAGGCAAACACAATCCACAAAGCCGATACATGAGCAGATCAGGCAAACACAATCCACAAAGCTGATACATGAGCAGATCAGGCAAACACAATCCACAAAGCGATACATGAGCAGATCAGGCAAACACAATCCACAAAGCCGATACATGAGCAGATCAGGCAAACACAATCACAAAGCCGATACATGAGCAGATCAGGCAAACACAATGCACAAAGCCGATACATGAGCAGATCAGGCAAACACAATCCACAAAGCTGATACATGAGCAGATCAGGCAAACACAATCCACAAAGCCGATACATGAGCAGATCAGGCAAACACAATGCACAAAGCCGATACATGAGCAGATCAGGCAAACACAATGCACAAAGCCGATACATGAGCAGATCAGGCAAACACAATGCACAAAGCCGATACATGAGCAGATCAGGCAAACACAATCCACAAAGCCGATACATGAGCAGATCAGGCAAACACAATCACAAAGCCGATACATGAGCAGATCAGGCAAACACAATCCACAAAGCCGATACATGAGCAGATCAGGCAAACACAATCCACAAAGCCGATACATGAGCAGATCAGGCAAACACAATGCACAAAGCCGATACATGAGCAGATCAGGCAAACACAATCCACAAAGCCGATACATGAGCAGATCAGGCAAACACAATGCACAAAGCCGATACATGAGCAGATCAGGCAAACACAATGCACAAAGCCGATACATGAGCAGATCAGGCAAACACAATGCACAAAGCCGATACATGAGCAGATCAGGCAAACAAAATCCACAAAGCCGATACATGAGCAGATCAGGCAAACACAATCCACAAAGCCGATACATGAGCAGATCAGGCAAACACAATGCACAAAGCCGATACATGAGCAGATCAGGCAAACACAATCACAAAGCCGATACATGAGCAGATCAGGCAAACACAATCACAAAGCCGATACATGAGCAGATCAGGCAAACACAATCACAAAGCCGATACATGAGCAGATCAGGCAAACACAATGCACAAAGCCGATACATGAGCAGATCAGGCAAACACAATCCACAAAACTGATACATGAGCAGATCAGGCAAACACAATGCACAAAGCCGATACATGAGCAGATCAGGCAAACACAATCCACAAAACTGATACATGAGCAGATCAGGCAAACACAATCCACAAAGCCGATACATGAGCAGATCAGGCAAACACAATCCACAAAGCCGATACATGAGCAGATCAGGCAAACACAATCACAAAGCCGATACATGAGCAGATCAGGCAAACACAATCCACAAAGCCGATACATGAGCAGATCAGGCAAACACAATCACAAAGCCGATACATGAGCAGATCAGGCAAACACAATCCACAAAGCTGATACATGAGCAGATCAGGCAAACACAATCCACAAAGCCGATACATGAGCAGATCAGGCAAACACAATCCACAAAGCCGATACATGAGCAGATCAGGCAAACACAATCCACAAAGCCGATACATGAGCAGATCAGGCAAACACAATCCACAAAGCCGATACATGAGCAGATCAGGCAAACACAATCCACAAAGCCGATACATGAGCAGATCAGGCAAACACAATCCACAAAACCGATACATGAGCAGATCAGGCAAACAAAATCCACAAAGCCGATACATGAGCAGATCAGGCAAACATAATCACAAAGCCGATACATGAGCAGATCAGGCAAACACAATCCACAAAGCCGATACATGAGCAGATCAGGCAAACACAATCACAAAGCCGATACATGAGCAGATCAGGCAAACACAATGCACAAAGCCGATACATGAGCAGATCAGGCAAACAAATCACAAAGCCGATACATGAGCAGATCAGGCAAACACAATCCACAAAGCCGATACATGAGCAGATCAGGCAAACATAATGCACAAAGCCGATACATGAGCAGATCAGGCAAACAAAATCCACAAAGCCGATACATGAGCAGATCAGGCAAACAAAATGCACAAAGCCGATACATGAGCAGATCAGGCAAACACAATACACAAAGCCGATACATGAGCAGATCAGGCAAACATAATGCACAAAGCCGATACATGAGCAGATCAGGCAAACACAATCCACAAAGCCGATACATGAGCAGATCAGGCAAACATAATGCACAAAGCCGATACATGAGCAGATCAGGCAAACACAATCCACAAAGCGATACATGCCAGCAGATCAGGCAAACATAATGCACAAAGCCGATACATGAGCAGATCAGGCAAACACAATCCACTAAAAGCCGATAGCATCGAGCAGATCAGGCAAACACAATGCACAAAGCCGATACATGAGCAGATCAGGCAAACACAATCCACAAAGCCGATACATGAGCAGATCAGGCAAACACAATCACAAAGCGATACATGAGCAGATCAGGCAAACACAATCCACAAAGCCGATACATGAGCAGATCAGGCAAACACAATACACAAAGCCGATACATGAGCAGATCAGGCAAACACAATACACAAAGCCGATACATGAGCAGATCAGGCAAACACAATCCACAAAGCCGATACATGAGCAGATCAGGCAAACACAATCCACAAAGCCGATACATGAGCAGATCAGGCAAACACAATGCACAAAGCCGATACATGAGCAGATCAGGCAAACACAATACACAAAGCCGATACATGAGCAGATCAGGCAAACACAATCCACAAAGCCGATACATGAGCAGATCAGGCAAACATCAATCCACGAAAGCTGATACATGAGCAGATCAGGCAAACACAATCCACAAAGCTGATACATGAGCAGATCAGACAAATCACAATCCACAAAAGCTGATACATGAGCAGATCAGGCAAACACAATCCACAAAGCCGATACATGAGCAGATCAGGCAAACACAATCCACAAAGCCGATACATGAGCAGATCAGGCAAACATAATCCACAAAGCTGATACATGAGCAGATCAGGCAAACATAATCCACAAAGCTGATACATGAGCAGATCAGGCAAACACAATCCACAAAGCCGATACATGAGCAGATCAGGCAAACACAATCCACAAAGCCGATACATGAGCAGATCAGGCAAACATAATCCACAAAGCTGATACATGAGCAGATCAGGCAAACATAATCCACAAAGCTGATACATGAGCAGATCAGGCAAACATAATCCACAAAGCCGATACATGAGCAGATCAGGCAAACATAATCCACAAAGCCGATACATGAGCAGATCAGGCAAACACAATCCACAAAGCCGATACATGAGCAGATCAGGCAAACACAATCCACAAAGCCGATACATGAGCAGATCAGGCAAACACAATCCACAAAGCCGATACATGAGCAGATCAGGCAAACACAATCCACAAAGCCGATACATGAGCAGATCAGGCAAACACAATCCACAAAGCCGATACATGAGCAGATCAGGCAAACACAATCCACAAAGCCGATACATGAGCAGATCAGGCAAACACAATCCACAAAGCCGATACATGAGCAGATCAGGCAAACACAATCCACAAAGCCGATACATGAGCAGATCAGGCAAACACAATCCACAAAGCCGATACATGAGCAGATCAGGCAAACACAATCCACAAAGCCGATACATGAGCAGATCAGGCAAACACAATCCACAAAGCCGATACATGAGCAGATCAGGCAAACACAATCCACAAAGCCGATACATGAGCAGATCAGGCAAACACAATCCACAAAGCCGATACATGAGCAGATCAGGCAAACACAATCCACAAAGCCGATACATGAGCAGATCAGGCAAACACAATCCACAAAGCCGATACATGAGCAGATCAGGCAAACATAATCCACAAAGCCGATACATGAGCAGATCAGGCAAACACAATCCACAAAGCCGATACATGAGCAGATCAGGCAAACATAATCCACAAAGCCGATACATGAGCAGATCAGGCAAACACAATGCACAAAGCCGATACATGAGCAGATCAGGCAAACACAATCCACAAAGCCGATACATGAGCAGATCAGGCAAACACAATCCACAAAGCCGATACATGAGCAGATCAGGCAAACACAATGCACAAAGCGTACATGAGCAGATCAGGCAAACACAATGCACAAAGCCGATACATGAGCAGATCAGGCAAACACAATCACAAAGCCGATACATGAGCAGATCAGGCAAACACAATCCACAAAGCCGATACATGAGCAGATCAGGCAAACACAATCCACAAAGCCGATACATGAGCAGATCAGGCAAACACAATCCACAAAGCCGATACATGAGCAGATCAGGCAAACACAATCCACAAAGCCGATACATGAGCAGATCAGGCAAACACAATCCACAAAGCCGATACATGAGCAGATCAGGCAAACACAATCCACAAAGCCGATACATGAGCAGATCAGGCAAACACAATCCACAAAGCCGATACATGAGCAGATCAGGCAAACACAATCCACAAAGCCGATACATGAGCAGATCAGGCAAACACAATCCACAAAGCCGATACATGAGCAGATCAGGCAAACACAATCCACAAAGCCGATACATGAGCAGATCAGGCAAACACAATCCACAAAGCCGATACATGAGCAGATCAGGCAAACACAATCCACAAAGCCGATACATGAGCAGATCAGGCAAACACAATCCACAAAGCCGATACATGAGCAGATCAGGCAAACACAATCCACAAAGCCGATACATGAGCAGATCAGGCAAACACAATCCACAAAGCCGATACATGAGCAGATCAGGCAAACACAATCCACAAAGCCGATACATGAGCAGATCAGGCAAACACAATCCACAAAGCCGATACATGAGCAGATCAGGCAAACACAATCCACAAAGCCGATACATGAGCAGATCAGGCAAACACAATCCACAAAGCCGATACATGAGCAGATCAGGCAAACACAATCCACAAAGCCGATACATGAGCAGATCAGGCAAACACAATCCACAAAGCCGATACATGAGCAGATCAGGCAAACACAATCCACAAAGCCGATACATGAGCAGATCAGGCAAACACAATCCACAAAGCCGATACATGAGCAGATCAGGCAAACACAATCCACAAAGCCGATACATGAGCAGATCAGGCAAACACAATCCACAAAGCTGATACATGAGCAGATCAGGCAAACACAATCCACAAAGCTGATACATGAGCAGATCAGGCAAACACAATCCACAAAGCCGATACATGAGCAGATCAGGCAAACATAATCCACAAAGCCGATACATGAGCAGATCAGGCAAACACAATCCACAAAGCCGATACATGAGCAGATCAGGCAAACACAATCCACAAAGCCGATACATGAGCAGATCAGGCAAACACAATCCACAAAGCCGATACATGAGCAGATCAGGCAAACATAATCCACAAAGCCGATACATGAGCAGATCAGGCAAACACAATCCACAAAGCCGATACATGAGCAGATCAGGCAAACACAATGCACAAAGCCGATACATGAGCAGATCAGGCAAACACAATGCACAAAGCCGATACATGAGCAGATCAGGCAAACACAATCCACAAAGCCGATACATGAGCAGATCAGGCAAACATAATCCACAAAACCGATACATGAGCAGATCAGGCAAACATAATCCACAAAACCGATACATGAGCAGATCAGGCAAACATAATCCACAAAGCCGATACATGAGCAGATCAGGCAAACACAATCCACAAAGCCGATACATGAGCAGATCAGGCAAACACAATCCACAAAGCCGATACATGAGCAGATCAGGCAAACACAATCCACAAAGCCGATACATGAGCAGATCAGGCAAACACAATCCACAAAGCCGATACATGAGCAGATCAGGCAAACACAATCCACAAAGCCGATACATGAGCAGATCAGGCAAACACAATCCACAAAGCCGATACATGAGCAGATCAGGCAAACACAATCCACAAAGCCGATACATGAGCAGATCAGGCAAACACAATCCACAAAGCCGATACATGAGCAGATCAGGCAAACACAATCCACAAAGCCGATACATGAGCAGATCAGGCAAACACAATGCACATAAAGTGTATGCAAATATTTCCATCTTTGATTACAACTCCTCCACTTGTTCCGTCATAATTTAATACAAATTTTCCGCTCCCGGGGAGACGTCTAACGTATAGTAACATGAAATCAATGTAACCAAGAAAACGTCTAGAGATTTATCGTAATGATAGCGAAAACTCGGCAATATTATATTAGCTGTGAAGCGTATTCGTCTCAAAGTTTTCCTATACTTCAGAAGAAGTAGATCATAGGACTGATATCAACTGATTGGAGTAATGTTATACTGTTCAAGACGCCAGTCTAAGGTGAATTATTTCGTGTTTCTAACACCGAATATTTGAAATAAAAATTATTAGAAAAGCACCCGTTGTCGACTGACGACAAAAATATCACTTAACATCTATTATACCTTCTACTATTGGAAAGCAAAAGAGCCCTGAAATTTTTCTAAATGTCGACATTGTTATATTTTGTTTTGGACGGTACATCCTAGTTCTTTATTGCCTGACAGTTTCTAATGGAAACTTTTGAACGAAGGGTATCAAGCATTAACATATTGATGAACTGAAATGATAACGCGATGGTAATAACAATCACGTCTACCACTCTATTAGAACCCAGCGGAGCAAGCAAGCTGAGATCTGAATTCCACAAAAGGGCTAGCTAACACATCTAATAGACGCCATCTCTAAGTCAAGCACTAATGGAGTCGTAACGTTCACCTCCACTTCTGTGATATGCGACTGTAGCAGGTAATTGTGTTTGTTATCGCTAATTGGATACAGACACGTATGAAATGACAAAGAAGTACCTGACTATTGAAAACTTGAAAGAAAACATTTTTCTGTATAGACACTTCACATAGAGAGCAAGGCATTCACTTTTTGAGACATTGTGACTTTTCAAGTAACTCCGTACTATATCAGTTTATCAATAGAAGAGAGATGTTACGCTTTGTTTGACCTCGGAAGGAGAAAATCCCCATTAGGCAGTGGCGGCTCGTCATTACGGCTCGGCCGGGTCCCACAAAAATCATGTATAACAAAAATCATGTATAACTCACAAAAATCATGTATAACTCACAAAAATCATGTATAACTAATATGTAAATACTAATATATAACCTAACCCAAAACCATGATTTTTCCAAAATATTTGCTTGTCCCCACCAACAAAAGTAATCACGAGCCGCCACTGCCATAAGGTATCAATTTAGATTGCAATGACATATCTTGTTTTTATTCTCTCCGAGAATTCAACATACCTTCAACATACCTTCAACATACCTTCAGCATACCTTCAGTATACCTTCAACATACCTTCAACATACCTTCAGTATACCTTCAACATACCTTCAACATACCTTCAACATACATTCAGCATACCTTCAACATACCTTCAGTATACCTTCAGTATACCTTCAGTATACCTTCAACATACCTTCAACATACCTTCAGCATACCTTCAACATACCTTCAGCATACCTTCATCATACCTTCAACATACCTTCAACATACCTTCAACATACCTTCAGCGTACCTTCAGCATACCTTCAGTATACCTTCAACATACCTTCAGTATACCTTCAACATACCTTCAGTATACCTTCAGCATACCCATACATACACACTTTTTTATATAATGTTATCTGACATTTTTTTTTTTACTTCGCTGTATTATTATACATTTATTTGCAGTAAACTAACGTGTAGTATTTGTCAGACGTATTTTCAGTCGTTTCATTCCCACACTTAGTTATTCATTTTTGATACTATCGTTCCATCGCCTTTTTTTTTCTTTCAAATACATTTCTGTTGTTGTTGAAGCCGTTTGATCTGACAGGTGTTGACTATCTTGTCTTGTATTTCGATCTCTAACCTTCTTTCTCATATGTATTATTTATAGCTGACAATATCGGTATGTTCAGTAATAATATAGAGCATATATATATATATATATATATATATACTATATATATATATATATATATATATATATATATATATATATATATATATATATATATATATGTGCTAGGAACACGTTCTGAAAAATGTATAATCAAGACTACTAGAATGTTAGCTTCCTTTATCATTGTTGCTTCAAATCATCATTTTTTTCTCCTTCTTTATGTTGTTCTCATTATAAAGAAGGTTTTCCTATTACGATTTGTCTTTACACAATCATCATCATCCAATAGCTAGTCATGAGTACTTTGTCATACTAACAGTTCTTTGGGATTTTCAGTGCCGTCAAAATGTGCTTCATATATATGATTTGTTCACCACGTCTAGCCCATTTCGTCTGTCAATCTTTTAACATAATGATTTGAACAAAATTCCACCTCTTCTTATTTGTTGGTTTGCTTCCATCCTTCCTTCCTTCCTTCCTTCCTTATTTCGTTCGCTTGAAATATTGTCTATACATTCAATGTTGTCTCTTGTATAAACTTCACTGTCTTTTGTAGCTCACACAGAGGTCCGTGTAGTTTTCTGTCGAGTGTTGTTTCACTATGCCAGTGAGTTTGTCTCAGTGTATCATATTCGGGGCAATCTTGAAGTATGTGCTCAACATAAGAACGAGTCTTTTATAGGTTTTATTAAAGCGTATTGCTAACAGACATAAAAAATAAGAATTAATTTCTTGCGGAGAATCTAACGGAGAAACCAACTCATAAAAGATGACTGAAGAATGATATCAGTCAAATCGGTACTAAATGAACAAATATTTTAAATAGACTATTGTGAAATTCGTTATTGGTTACTGAACTAATGTCGTAATGACCCAGTTCCTTTACGTGGAAATCTAACTTACGAGTACTTCTGAAGTCGGTGTAAGACTTGCCTGAATGGCAAAGGAAATTGGTTATAAGAAAAGCAAGCCTGCACATAGGTGTTCAGTTTCTCCCAATAGATGTCGAAGGGTATGCATACTAATAGTTCCTGTGGCTTGCTGGATAAACACACTTCTCATTCTGACACACAGGCTTTCACTTCTGGTTGTTTAAATTTCAAAGTCATTAAATCGCTGAAAGAGTTCAATATCAGTTTTAGAATCTTTAGCATCCGTAAATTCGGAGAAAGTTCGCCTGAATGGCGAGAGATAATGATAATAAGGAACGGAAGCCTTCACGCAAAAATAAGTCAGATATGCCATAATTGTCACCCTGGCTGAGCCTGAATTCATAGCTGTTGAGTGAAAGAAGACGTATCTTTATCTAACAGATGGTCCCCGAGAAACTGAAGGACTCCCCTCCCCTCCCCCTTCCTTTCGCACAACTACCTTCAACTTCACGGTGATGAATGCTGTTGATTTTTTTTTTTTCCGATCCAGAAGCACTTGAGCTTTTCAGCTCTTCGGATCGCTGCCATGGGCATCGTAACCTTCGGTTCGGTGCCACGAACACCGTAAATCTGGGGAATATGTGGCTTTTTCTGCCATCCCGCGGAATTGAACCCGCACACACAGAGGGCTAGTCACCCGTAGTATAACTCGCTACGAACCCGCTGGACAGACGGGCAATGCTGTTGATTCATACCTATCCTCTCTCTTGTTGCCGTGAACACCAGCATGCTCAGATCAGTAGTTCCAGGTAAACCTCTGAATATTAGACATCTCAATAAACGACATCCACACATACCACAACCTGCCGTTGTGGGCCTTCCGAAGCAGCGACTGAAAGTTGGGACAACAAAGGCCGCAGTAAACGAAGTCACATGGCGCCATTGAAAGACATCCGTAATGGCTACAACCTCCTCATACTGAAAGTAAGAAGAGAATAACAAGTTTACTCTATCTTCTTCTTCTTTTGGGTTCACCGCTGTCAAATCATCCGAAAGTCACGGCGCCTGGTATTTCGCTTCTGACTGAGTTTTGCGTGAGGTCTGCTTACCATTTTACGGGTGTCCCTCACCATGCGCTGAACCTTCGCCGTCTTTAGATGTACTTGAAGGTTAGATCCTTCGAGTGTGATCGTTACAGGAAACCTGTTGTCCACTAAATACTTTCCTTGAGTCCTCGTACCATCGGTACTTTTACGGCATGTGTTGATTAGTGAAGTGCAACTTTTCTATCTCCTTTCCTGCCTTTGGTGAGGTCGTTTCGTTAGCATCTTATGATAAACACTTTTTAATGATCTTTTAGTGTCGTATACTTGGGCTTGAATCTACGCCAAATTGTATTTACTACTTTGCTGACTGGATGAGGTCGTTTCGGCTTAGGAGCATTCTCAACTCTTCTAGGGCTAGTCATTGGAACGGTCACTTTTCGTCTGCTTCTTGTATTCATTGCTTTCAATCATTTTTCGCCGTAAATTTGTGCTTTATGGTCTTCGACTAAGAGTATATGTACAGTATGCGTTTTTTCTGACTATGTGAGGTCGTTCTTTAACCCTATCTAAGAAACTATAATCTAACATCTCACTGTGATGCAGAAACATATCTGTACATACAAAATCATCACCATTATCCACTGCGTTATCATCTATCACGAATTTGGTTATTAACCGCTAATATCATTTTGATACGCATTACGTAATAGGAATCATTTGGTGCCAGCGACAACAGTAAATATGTATTTGATTATGAGAAATTGTTTAATAAATGTATCGCCATTTTATTTACCGATGAAAATAGATTCTCATCATTGACTCTGTCTCTTATTTCGACAGATTCGAGCAGAAAATTGTGAGATATTTTTACGTTGATAATGATAGTTATGTATAGATATCTCCCCAACCCTCTTCTCCAGGGATACACATTTTACACGTGCCATTCATTGCATGAGCTATATCCCAGCTGTTCTTGATAATAATAATTTGTGAAACTTGTCCTTAAAGGTGATAACAAAACGCGCGTGTGTGGGTGTTGGTGTTTGTGTGCGTATATATATGCGGGTGTGTGTGATGTGGGTGTGTGTGTGTGTGGGTGTGCCTAGTTGTGTAATAAATAATTCCCTGCGTTTCGGGGAAATTCCGGGGCTCGTGGCCAGCTTGGGACAAAATATTTTCGGTGGACACACTGTACATGGTTGGATTACACAAGACCCTGATCCTTTACTTGGCTATCTAAATTACAATTACCTCTAAAACTGGAGTGAGACTTGCCTGAAAGGCGATGGACACTAACGAAAAGGAAAGCAATCTTTCACGCATAAAGTAATCACAAATGTCATTTTAGGCGCCATGAATACACTAGAATATATAGCGCGAGAGTAATTATTTTTTTAAAAGCCCTCTCTTGATTTTGTTCTATTTGTACATGACATGTAAACATACACACAAACGAATAAATATTTCCTGGAAAAGTTTGGAATTACATTCAATAAGAGAACTATTCAATAAGATAATAACTTAACCTGCTGTCTTGCAGGTCGGCTGGGGACAGTCAAAGGCTGACGGAGAGCGAACCCGTAAACGCTGGTTGAAAAAGGACATGTCGCTGAAGGACAAGCACTATAGATCTAAATGGTAATGAAGACGTGACGTAAAAATACGTTCTTGGGAATGGTCGTTTATATATCACAATAAGAATGATAAAAACGGCCGAAAAGAACGATCGATCGATCGATCGATCGAGAGAGAGAGAGAGAGAGAGAGAGAGAGAGAGAGATATAATAACATAGCAAATAAATGAATCTACACAAATAGAAGACATTTATAAATGTTACACACCCGAGTGGTTACCGGGGCCCAAATTTGGGTTTTTTTTTTTTTTTTTTTTTTCCGATCCAGAAGCACTTGAGTTGAAAGCTCTTCGGCTCGGTGTCATGGACATCGTAACCCTTCGGCTCGGTGCCACGAACACCGTAAATCTGGGGAACCTGTAGCTTTTCTGCCAGTCCGCGGAGTTGAACCCGCACTTACAGAGGACTAGTCACCCGTAGTCCAACGCGCTACGAACACGCTGGGCACGTAAAAGAATATAACCACTGTTACCTGCCACGCATGTCGTAAGAGGCGACTAAGGAGGTTTGGTTGAAATCGGATGCACATGTCCTAAACGTGTAGAAACCTATACGTTTACGAGCCTACCAAACCAATGTGAAACGTAAACACGTTCTTGCAGTGCCGGATTAGGCTAGCGCGGGGCCCGTAGCAAATTTTAGCGCGGGGCCCTAGATTTTGTATGATAATAAAATAAAACACAACTTTTACGAACAAACTTGTCTCGATTTAATGTGAGCAAATTTAGAGATAATACTAGACAAATCAATTTCTCAAGTAAATTACATTCAATGTTCATTAAGGTGAGGTTATTTAGATAATCTTGTCCCATCATGTTCCTGAACTCACTTTTTATACGCTCAAATACGCTTTTATATGTCGAAAAAGAACTTTCTTCGCTGCAGTTAGTAATCATTAAAAACAAGTAAATTCGTAAGACTATTTCTACATTTGGGAAACACGACTCTAATGAATTTTGCATTATAAGTTTATAAAATTGCAGTTCAAGAGCCTCATGCTTTTCGTTGCTAATAGCAGCAGCTACATTAGTTTTAAGAAGTTCAGTGAACTGCATAAGTTCGTCGCCTAGGCTTTCTTCCAAATCCTCTTGGTAAGAGCTGACAATATTTGGAGTTCTTTTCAAGACCTCTTCTGCTGTAATAGATTTTAACTGCCGGAGTATTCCAAATACACCAGTCACTCTATGGTACAGCCTAAATCAATAACTTTGCAAACAAAACAGAACAGTTGTCCTTTAGTATCTGTAATAACACAACCAATCTCTCACGTGAGTTTTGTTTGTTGGTGTATGTGTGTATGTGAAAACGACTTTCGACAAAATCGTGGATTGTTTTCTTTATTGTATGTTTTTTTTAAGACATGAAATCACTTGTTCATATGTTGCACTTCGTTACTTTCTTTCGCAGTCTAATAATCTCAATTGAAGTTGTTTGGCCATTCACCAATATCGTTGGAGTACATTTTACTTTCGTTGTGTTTTTGGCTTGTAGAAGATGTTGCTTCATTAGAAGCATGTGCTGTGCTTTCTGTCTCTCTTTGGCTTGAAGATGATATGGCTAAATTGGGAGAACTTTCTATACATTCGATTTCAGTTTGTCTTGTGAAAAATGTGGCTAAATCGTGAAGAGTTACTGATCTTAATGGTAATATTGGTAATGATGATTCTTCTATAGCACTGCCTTCATCTACTACACAGTGGGACACGTCTTCTGTATTTTCTGCTTCGATTTCGTTGGATTCAGCACCATCACATAGAACATTTTAAAATTCAGACAGCGTGCGTGTTTTTGATATAACATCTGGTTATTTTTTCCATTTTCATCTCTGTCACATAGGCGCGGGGCCCCTAGAAGCGCGGGGCCCGTAGCATTTGCTACTTCTGCTACTAGGCTAATCCGGCACTGCGTTCTTGGCAAAGATCAAACATATCACAAAGAGTGATTAAAATTGGTAGTAAAGAACAAACGCAAAGAAGAAGAAGAAGATAAATGTTACAGGAAAATACGGTTGAGAGCAAGCAGTCAGGAGGAAGACAACGTTACAAGTGGGAAGATAACATCAATAACAGTTCCACAATTTTAGATCTACTACTTTCAACTTTCAATGTGGAGATGGCATTTGAACTAGTATTATATTTGAAAGTATGGGACATACCGAATCATCACTTGGGTTAC
Source organism: Arion vulgaris (assembly GCA_020796225.1). NCBI lineage: Eukaryota > Metazoa > Mollusca > Gastropoda > Stylommatophora > Arionidae > Arion > Arion vulgaris. The sequence continues at coordinate 71,488,115 of CM036753.1, read as the reverse complement.
TGTGTAAATGTTGTTCAGCTGATACTTTCAATTAGCTAAAAGGAACCTAGCACCCATAGTACATGCAGGTCGTATGTAGTATCAATTCGTTGTCCTCTTTTTGATTTGGAACTATTAGTTTATTTAGTATTTCGTGTTTGTAGTTGCTTTCTTGATAAAAGCATATGGTCGAAACGTCGAGTGTTGTCATTTTTCCTATTTAATCATTTATTTGTCCTTTCTCGAGTAATACTGTAATATACATGAATATTTATACATTAAACCGTCGATTAAGTATTACTGCACGGTTTTCTACAGATCTGATCTGGTCTGACCACCTCAGTTGTGTAGGTCCCGCTTTGTTGAGCTGAGAAGAGCTTTTGTGTTGATAAGAATTTTGTGTTGAGATCCACTTTGCTGAGAAGAGTTTTGTGTTGAGAAGAGTTTTGTGTTGAGATCCACTTTGTTGAGAAGAGTTTTGTGTTGAGAAGAGTTTTGTGTTGAGATCCACTTTGTTGAGAAGAGTATTGTGTTGAGATCCACTTTGTTGAGATTAGTTTTGTGTTGAGATCCTCTTTGTTGAGATTAGTTTTGTGTTGAGATCCTCTTTTTGTAAAACAATTTCGTTTTGATCTACCTGCATTAGGAACAATTTTAATGAGAACTAATTTACTGAGAACAGTGTTGTTGCGATCCACATTGTTGAGAACTATTTCGTTGAGAAGAGTTCTCTTGAGATCCACTTTGTTGAGAAGAGTTCTCTTGAGATGCACTTTGTTGAGATCCACTTTATTAATATCCACTTTGCTGAAATTCACTTTGCTAAGAATCACTTTGTTGAGATCCACTTTGCAGACATCCACTTTGTTGTGATCCACTTTGCTGGGATTCACGTTATTCAGATCCACTTTGCTGAGACCAGTTCTGTTACGATCCACGTTGCCGCAGTCCACTTTGTTGAGAACAGTTCTGTTGAGATCCACGTTGCCGCAGTCCACTTTGTTGAGAACAGTTCTGTTGAGATCCACGTTGCCGCAGTCCACTTTGTTGAGAACAGTTCTGTTGAGATCCACGTTGCCGCAGTCCACTTTGTTGAGAACAGTTCTGTTGAGATCCACGTTGCTGCAGTCCACTTTGTTGAGAACAGTTCTGTTGAGATCCACGTTGCCACAGTCCATTTTGCTGAGACTCACTTTATTGAGAACTATTTTCTGAGAACTATATTACCCGAGAAAATAAATTTCTCCTAGACCCAAGCACTCAATTGATCTGGGATTACTTTTTCCTCAATGTTGAATTACATTGGCGACAGGTCAGCATGCGACCATACTTTGTGCAATAAATTGCCCTCGGGGAGTGCCGGAAAGTTTCGATTAAATCAGTCGGAGTCGCTTTGTGGCTGTTGCTTCTGAATGGAAAGTGATTTGTTGTGGCCCACATTCAATCCTCCTTTCAAACACTGCTCTAGAATTAACAAAAGCACAAACTGGACAACAAGGCTCACATTTCAAATTAATTCTAGATGGTTACCAAAGATATCTAGGGTTGAACGTTTAGATTTGTATTTCAGCTTGGCTGCTACAGCAGTCGGAAGGAAATTGGGGAAACTTTAAAATGGAGCTAAACAGACCTATAATTAAAAGGGATAAGGCTATATCTAAGAAGCTGGGAACACCACAATTCAATATCAAAATAAACAACAGACCATTGAAACAAGTTCATCAATTCAAGTTGGGAATATTTATAACATCATATGGAAGATGTAAATATAGATAAGATGCAGAATAATGACTCAATTGAAAGAAGCTTTTAAATGAAAAAGGAAAACCGAGGGTGCGTGTACTTAATATCAACGACAATAATCAATGGTGAAGGGGTGAAGTAGTTTGTCTGTCGTACTGAAGGTTGTGGATTCGAATCCGGACCTAGACACATGTGTAATTTTTTCATGAGATCCCGAGAATTGTTGCTGGAGCTACGGAGTTCGTGCTTTGAACAATGCTCTCGGCAAATGGCATGCCATCTCTGCCGACAGGGACGGAGCCATATTGGGAAACCTGGCGTAATGAAATCAATCCTTTGTCTTTGGACCCTTTGGAAAAGAATACTCAAATGCTATATTTAACCAATAATTACTTATGTATGGTAGCGAATCATGGACAATAAGCAGGCAATCACAAACATCGATGGTAGAGAAGAATGCTGAAAATCCCATGGACAACGGAAGAAATTGGATCAGATTTGAAAAGAAGTCGGTACAAAGAAACCTGATCAACAGAATAAGGGTCAAGCAATCGATGTTCTTCGGACACATAATACGAAGAGGAGGTTTGGAATATTTGGTTAAAAATGGTCACATTTCGGACAAGAAGATGTTGAATGATCTGGCACTGTGGTTTGACAAGAGATTGACGTCAGAACTTATTGACTGCACCAGGGAGAAAGACAGATAGTTGTGGGGAGACACGATCACCAATCCCGGAAGGCATGGCACTTGATTGATTGGTGATTAAAGTAAATTTTGAATATGACGATTGAGGCAGCGGGAGAACTGGCTAGAAATATAGAAAGTGGGTCCTTCCGGTGGTCTATGCTTCTTCTTCTTCCTGCTTTCACCAGCTATGAATTCAGGCCTAGTCATGACGTCTGGTATGACGCTCCTGACTGATTTTTGCGTGAATTCCTGCTTTCCCTGTTATCAGTGTCATATGTAAGAAAGAGATCGGATCACATATAATTATTTGCCGTCAGTGTGGTGCCGTTGCTCGCCAGGGGAGTAAAGAGTAGTACCACTGTGACCTACAAGGCGTGTCCTAAGAGTCGACTGATGTAGGACCTAGGAAAGCTACCCTAGTAAATAAAAAGCATCGCAGAAATCGGATGTACTGGCCTACTTGTAGACGCATAGCTGACACAACGTACAATCGCTCTTAGGCTCAGATCACACACAACTCCCACAGAGTGGTTAATAAGTGGTCGATATGGTGTGATCGAAGAAGAAGAAGAATGGTTATTTGCCGAAGGGCAATGTTCAATCAATCAATCAATCAGATATATATATATAAATGTCCGCCCACTATGATTTCTTTCGTATTCGTGGGCCCGCTATAACTTCATGCGTATTCGTGGGCCCGCTATGAATCTATGCGTATTCGTGGGCCCGCTATGAATCTATGCGTATTTGTGGGCCCGCTATGAATCTATGCGTATTTGTGGGCCCGCTATGAATCTATGCGTATTTGTGGGCCCGCTATGAATCTATGCGTATTTGTGGGCCCGCTATGACTTCATGCGTATTCGTGGGCCCGCTATGAATCTATGCGTATTTGTGGGCCCGCTATGACATCTATGCGTATTTGTGGGCCCGCTATGAATCTATGCGTATTCGTGGGCCCGCTATAACTTCATGCGTATTCGTGGGCACGCTATGACATCTTGTACCCATTGTCTTCTAGGTCTACCTCTCGTTCTTCTTCCAGGCATCATTCCCTCCAAAATTATCTTCACTAGGCACTCATGTCGTTTGATGTGTCCGAAATATTTAATTTTCCTTGATCTCATGTTCTTTAACAGTGAACTCTCTTTAATATCAAGCTATTGCAGAACAGAAGCACTTGTTCTTTTCTCTGTCCATGATATTCTAAGTACTCTTCTGTAGCATTTGCATTCCAACCATTCTTCTCATACTTGTACTAACTCAGTTTCTACTGTCAAGCAGGCGACGACTTTTCTGTTTCCATTTTCTTCTTAACTCATTGATCAATGTTTATAATTATAGTTGGATCAGGTCTATTGATATTCACCTAAATCGGCGTGTGATACTGGTATCTATTTGATGACAACGCCAGCGTTCTAACTATTCGACTATAAACGAAATCAAAACGAAATAGTTATAAATAAGAAATAACAATAATATTGCAGTCAGTCGAATATTTGTAAAGTTGCACAGGATGAACATGAGAGACGAAACATATGTTGGTGCTCTCAAACGATGGAAGAGAGACGGGCTCTATTGATATATTCAATTTCAACAATTAAAAAAAAGTTATTAATTGCAAACGTAAAAGCGTCATTTATTTTTCGTGATGATTTTACTATACTTTTTTTGTAAATAGCATGAAATTAATGAATCACAAAATAGGAATCAATGCATGTTTTTTAACAAGAGATTCTGAAATCTTATAAAAAATTGACACCATACCTGTAGCCAATATCACCTGCGCCATCACGGATCATGTATTTAGAACTTTTATACATTGTCAATCATCTTCCACGCACCGTCGTCGACTGTTATTAGTGCAGGCCAGTGTCCCTGTTAATTATAGAAGAGTCTCGTCGGCTCACATTAAAACTCGTTTAATGTGTGGAGTTTTAATTTACTACCGGGTACAAAAGAAAATTGGAGTTAAAAAGCTGTAACCTCTGTGTCATTAAGGACATCACTGATTCGTTTGGGGAAGGCGTATCAAAATCTGAACTTGTCACAACAAGAAATCTGGATGGGAATATAACTATCTGCTTTCATTAGGAGAATAAATGAGCATGGCGAATGGTGAAAGAGAGAGAAATAAATAAGAGAGACGAAGGAAAGAGAGAAAGAACTGAGCACCTTGTACGAAGGAAAGAGAGAAAGAACTGAGCAACTTGTACGAAGGAAAGAGAGAAAGAAGAGAAAGGCAGAGATTGAGAGAAAGATTGAGAGGAAAGAGAAAGTCATAAAGTGAGAGAACAAGAGAAAAAGAGTGACAGCGAGAGAAAAAGAGAAATATATAGAAGGAAAACGAGAAAGGGAAAAAGAAATAGAGAGCGAAAATGGAAGAACACGAGATTTATAAAGATATAAAGAGAGAGAGAGAGAGAGATAACAAGAACGCGTTTGAGATAAGGAAGAAAAAGGGAAAGAAAGAAAAGGAAAGGAAGTAAAAGATAAAGAAACAAAAAGAGAGCTTGTGGGGAAAAAAATAGATAGAGAATATGAAAACTGGGAATTCTGAAAGATGGATACGTCTTGCTTTTGTGTAAATAATTATAGTAGTTTTGTGTTGCCTTAATTTTCTCAAATATTGACGAAGAAAATGTAGTTTGAATTAACGTATACGTTGTTGTTACATGTGCATAGTGCAATCCAGTGTAACGAGAGTGCATTCAAAGCACATAAGCAGTAATTTCGACAAAGATTTCTGATTGTTTCCTAACCCATAAAATTGGTAACCATTACAGTTTAAAAAAAAGGGTTTTAAAGCCGAAAGATTGACTTCATTGCACCGGGTTTGACCCCATATGGCTCGGTCTCTCTCCGCAGAAATGGCACGAAACCTGTCGAAAGTATTGCTCAAATCAAGAACTCCGTAGCTCCGACAACAATCCTAGGGGTCTCTGAAAAAAAACTGCTCTTGTGAACAGAACGGCGCGGTTCTGAATCGAACCCACGACCTTCGACTCGCAAGGCAAAGGGCTTAACCACTCAGCAGCATAGAAACCCCTATTTACAGTAGACTGGGCTAATCCTCCGAACATAGAATTGAACCTTTGTATCTTTAGTATTTTAATACAGCGCACTAACCATTATGCCACTCGGTCTCCTAAGAAAACCTCAACATTTGCACATAATTTCTCTCCAGCCTTTTTCTTGTCTTTAGATCTACCTCTCTCCCTCTCTAGCTCGTCCACGTACCTTTAAATAACATCAAGACGTGGACAAACGCAAACCGCACAATATAGATAAGACGCGAAAACACATAAGTCACACAAGGCGTGAACACACACAAACCACACACAACAAATACGACTTGAACACACATAAACCACACAATACGGATAAGACGTGAACGAACACACATAATCCACACACAAGACAGATAGGACGTCAACACACATAAACCACACACGACAGATAAGACTTGAACACACATAAGTCACACAAGACAGGTAATAACGATCTAAATTTCAATCTCTGGCACTTCTAATGTTTGTCATCTGTGTCACTCAAGTGCCCATTTGAAGCAGCCGTCAGCAAAATGTTGATAATTGCTGACTGAATATCTTCCAACTTCAAAGAATATATTCCATTGCTTTATTGAAACACTTCTCGCCAGGAAGAGTTCCCTAGACGACATCGTTCGTTGGGCGGGGTGTGTTTAATAGTTGTATTGATGATAAGAATAGCGCCGGGCAGTTTTCGTTGTACCTGTAACTGATGAGCCGACTGGGATTGTTTGATAGGCTCCCAGAAGACTCATATTTCCGTCAGCTGAAGAAGAGGGAGTGAACTGTGATCTTCTGAAGTAGTCTGCCCTAAATACCTGTTGCTTGATCTAATGATAAATCACTCTGTTTCAGTCCAAGAGGTCAGCGAAAAAGTGGTAACTCAAAGATAATTACAAACATTGATTGTAATCAGAAGTCCCGAATGACCAACGCGAGTGTCATGTAGCCGTTATACAGCAATTTTAAGCTTTTCAGAAAATCAATGTAAAGTGTTGAAATACTAGGAAATGAACGGGTACCTTTTCGTGCCAATGCTGTAACAACATGCAACAGCCGCTAAAATCCGATGAAATGTTCTGTCAGTCATACTATGCATTACCTGTGCCGACAAGATCGTCAACAAAGCAAACAATTCTGTGGATGATCAAAGCAAACTACGCATCACTGATGATAAATCTTCACCAGGTAGACGTATTTAGATATGATCTAACAATTTATGACTCTAGTCTTTAGTTGAATAGACAATGCCTTGACAAAAGATGCTTTCAAAATCCAACAAAACAAACACATATTTAAACAACCGACTTTAAGTTGCGCATGAAGATCGACACAGGTATATATTTAAACAACCGACTTTAAGTTGCGCATGAAGATCGACACAGGTATATATTTAAACAACCGACTTTAAGTTGCGCATGAAGATCGACACGTATATAGAATTGTTAATTTACAAAAAAGAGGTGATATTAAAAAGATGACCCGCGAAGCTGTTCAGATTAGGATTTATGCCCAAAACAGAAAAAAATCCTTGGCCTTACCGGGGTTTTACACGGGTCTCCCACATGGAAGCCTCGATCTAATCCATTCGGCCAGACGTTACTCTTGTATTATGTTACTCAGTGCCATGCCGTATATTTTCGCAGTATGATGCAAATCTTGGAAATGCCGCCCTAGAAATGGTTTTCTTTAAAATAACCTTCCATTGTGATTTTGATTTCGCTGGTTATGGATGCGGCCGTCTCTCTGTATCATAGCCCTTGCACGGCCCTGATGTTACCGGAAAAAAAGGAACAATCTTGAATATTTACTCCAAGATGGAAGCTTGACCCAAAAATAGTTTGACTATTAACCGTGAAATCAAACATTGTCTTGTCAGCTTGACAACCAGTTTGAAAACATTCAACAAAGAAATATTGAAAAACACTGTAAATACTATTTTTTTCAATTCTTATGGTTTACATCCTTATAGTTATGGCAATCCTATCTTTGTTGATGTCATGTCTTAATCAAAACTTCGTTGTCATTAAAACAAGATATCCCAAACAAAACTGCTTCACATATCTTGGCTGAACTTAAACAGACTAATGTTGAAAGATATCAAGGCAGAGAGAAAACTTTTTATCAAGATAAGAAGGGTGCCGATAGCAAACTCGATAACACACTTCGCTAGTAACCCCGTGCCGTTCTAATTACTTGGTTCAAGACCAACTTAGGCCCCCCAAAAAAATACTGGTGTGCAGACAATACACAGTTTAACCCTTTAGCTGCTATGGACGTATATATACGTTTTCCCCATTCACTTCCAAAGACGCAATAACACGTCTGCTATTATCTCTCCTCTGTGGTCTAGAGACGTGTTAACACGTTATACATTGCTACTGTCACTGCTATTGGCGTACATTCACGTTTGTGACCTAGAAACACAGAGTAGCTATTTTTAGCTCAACCTTCAGAAAGTATGTAGCAACGAAAGGGCTAAGGAATATTTGCCAATGTAATGCTGGGGCCATCAAGAGAAGCAAATAATAGTACCACTGCGACCTACAGTCGCAAAAGGTGACTGATGTAGGACCTAGGAAAGGTACCCTAGTAAATAAAAAGCATCGCAAAAAGAGGATGTACTGGCCTACTTTAGGTGCATAACTGGCACTAAATATTGACTTCATTGCACCGGGTCTCTCCATATTAGCTTACCTTATCGTTGTTGGAGGGTTTGCGTGCCTTGGTGATCCTTCAGGCTATGTCGGCGGGAGTCTAACTACTGGCAGGTCTAACCAAGCCGAACAGACTGAAGGTGAAAGGCCAGACCATAATGCAGGGAGCAGGATGGGACCTTATAATGTGACAGCGCAGAACCCACCGGCGAGTGATAAATGCTCTGGATAAAACCAACCGATCCCCCAGCTATGGGTTAAAGGGCATCTTATTTCTTGATTATAGAATCAGGTTGCCACACACAAACTCTAATGAATATATATATATATTTGAAACGAAGTGAGCGAACGGAAAAGGATCGCACCGGGTTTTACTCCTTATGACTAGGTCCCTTACCGCAGAAATTGCACAACACCTGCTAAAAGTATTGCACAAAGTACGAACTCCGTAGCTCCGGCAATAATCTTAGGATCTCTGGGAAAAAATGTACTCGTGAATGTACTCCGTTTTCGAACTCACGACCTTCGAAACATAAGGCAACAGCGTAACCACATAGACCTCCGACATAAGAAACAGCAAGTAACCACATAGACCTCCGACATAAGAAACAGCAAGTAACCACATAGACCTCCGACATAAGAAACAGCAAGTAACCACATAGACCTCCGACATAAGAAACAGCAAGTAACCACATAGACCTCCGACATAAGAAACAGCAAGTAACCACATAGACCTCCGACATAAGAAACAGCAAGTAACCACATAGACCTCCGACATAAGAAACAGCAAGTAACCAAATAGACCTCCGACATAAGAAACAGCAAGTAACCACATAGACCTCCGACATAAGAAACAGCAAGTAACCACATAGACCTCCGACATAAGAAACAGCAAGTAACCACATAGACCTCCGACATAAGAAACAGTAAGTAACCACATAGACCTCCGACATAAGAAACAGCAAGTAACCACATAGACCTCCGACATAAGAAACAGCAAGTAACCACATAGACCTCCGACATAAGAAACAGCAAGTAACCACATAGACCTCCGGCATAAGAAACAGGAAGTAACCACATAGACCTCGGACATAAGAAACAGCAAGTAACCACATAGACCTCCGACATAAGAAACAGCAAGTAACCACATAGACCTCCGACATAAGAAACAGCAAGTAACCACATAGACCTCCGACATAAGAAACAGCAAGTAACCACATAGACCTCCGACATAAGAAACAGCAAGTAACCACATAGACCTCCGGCATAAGAAACAGCAAGTAACCACATAGACCTCCGACATAAGAAACAGCAAGTAACCACATAGACCTCCGACATAAGAAACAGCAAGTAACCACATAGACCTCCGACATAAGAAACAGCAAGTAACCACATAGACCTCCGACATAAGAAATAGCAAGTAACCACATAGACCTCCGACATAAGAAACAGCAAGTAACCACATAGACCTCCGACATAAGAAACAGCAAGTAACCACATAGACCTCCGGCATAAGAAACAGCAAGTAACCACATAGACCTCCGACATAAGAAACAGCAAGTAACCACATAGACCTCCGACATAAGAAACAGTAAGTAACCACATAGACCTCCGACATAAGAAACAGCAAGTAACCACATAGACCTCCGACATAAGAAACAGCAAGTAACCACATAGACCTCCGACATAAGAAACAGCAAGTAACCACATAGACCTCCGACATAAGAAACAGCAAGTAACCACATAGACCTCCGACATAAGAAACAGTAAGTAACCACATAGACCTCCGACATAAGAAACAGTAAGTAACCACATAGACCTCGGACATAAGAAACAGCAAGTAACCACATAGACCTCCGACATAAGAAACAGCAAGTAACCACATAGACCTCCGACATAAGAAACAGCAAGTAACCACATAGACCTCCGACATAAGAAACAGCAAGTAACCACATAGACCTCCGACATAAGAAACAGTAAGTAACCACATAGACCTCCGACATAAGAAACAGCAAGTAACCACATAGACCTCCGGCATAAGAAACAGCAAGTAACCACATAGACCTCCGACATAAGAAACAGCAAGTAACCACATAGACCTCCGACATAAGAAACAGCAAGTAACCACATAGACCTCCGACATAAGAAACAGCAAGTAACCACATAGACCTCCGACATAAGAAATAGCAAGTAACCACATAGACCTCCGACATAAGAAACAGCAAGTAACCACATAGACCTCCGACATAAGAAACAGCAAGAAACCACATAGACCTCCGGCATAAGAAACAGCAAGTAACCACATAGACCTCCGACATAAGAAACAGCAAGTAACCACATAGACCTCCGACATAAGAAACAGTAAGTAACACATAGACCTCCGACATAAGAAACAGCAAGTAACCACATAGACCTCCGGCATAAGAAACAGCAAGTAACCACATAGACCTCCGGCATAAGAAACAGCAAGTAACCACATAGACCTCCGACATAAGAAACAGCAAGTAACCACATAGACCTCCGACATAAGAAACAGCAAGTAACCACATAGACCTCCGACATAAGAAACAGCAAGTAACCACATAGACCTCCGACATAAGAAACAGTAAGTAACCACATAGACCTCCGACATAAGAAACAGTAAGTAACCACATAGACCTCGGACATAAGAAACAGCAAGTAACCACATAGACCTCCGACATAAGAAACAGCAAGTAACCACATAGACCTCCGACATAAGAAACAGCAAGTAACCACATAGACCTCCGACATAAGAAACAGCAAGTAACCACATAGACCTCCGACATAAGAAACAGCAAGTAACCACATAGACCTCCGACATAAGAAACAGCAAGTAACCACATAAACCTCCGACATAAGAAACAGTAAGTAACCACATAGACCTCGGACATAAGAAACAGCAAGTAACCACATAGACCTCCGACATAAGAAACAGCAGACACAATTTTTCGGACCTGGGATGAGAAAGAATGGGGTGGGGATGAAGGTTTTTTTAGAACACATCGTGACAACCGGTAAAATCAATGGGAGACGAGACATAGAATGATAGAGAGAGAGACAATTCTGGATAGTCTGACTTCATGGCACGGAAACGTGTCAAAATCCGAAAGGATAGTCAACACCAAGAACATATATCTATGGAGATCCATGATCGTTTACGGCATCCAACATGACTCATGATGATGATGACCCCTTAGTTGTTGGTGTTCTAAACACATGATTCAGTTTTATATTAGATAATTCTACTCTAATATTCCAGGGGAGAAGGGGAATCTAGTTTGCTATAGGTTCTCAGTAAACTATAAATTCAATCACTGCTCATCTAAAAGCCGACCTCATGCTGCACTCTTGCCATGTGATTGCTCCATAGATTTTCTGGTCTCTAACTAGAGAGTGTATTTTGTCCACAAATTAGTTAATCTGGACCAGGCTTGATGAGATTATTTGTCGCATCAAATTCTCTAACAGGAAATAGCACAGCAGTCGCCTAGAAGAATTATTGCTATTAAATTCCTTCTAAAGCTTCCAATCTTGTCCTCGTGACGAACGTCTTTCTTATTTGATGTAACAAAAACGTAGAGAGGCATTGAACGTTTGCAATAATGTAGTTATTTGAATCCATTACAATTGGAACTAGCCAGCAACGGATACTATTCAGGCGATCCATCTTCTTCTTTTTGCTTTTGTCCACTATGAATTAAGGTGTAGTCAGAGTGCGTGGTATGACGCTTTTGACTGATTTTTGCGTGTAGACCTGCTTTCCTTATTATCAGCGAAATAGTTCAACTTTTATAAGGGAATCACACACACACAGAAAGAGACACACACACATACATATATATATATGTATGCAGTGGCGGCTCGTCATTAATGGCCAGTGGGGCCGAGCCCCACCAAAAATAATGTGTAGCGGGTATTTATTATTTAATAAATTAAAATATAACATAACCAGAAACCATGATTATTCCAAAAATGCGTGTCTGGCCCCACCAACAAAAGTGAACACGAGCCGCCACTGTATGTATGTGTATGTGTGTATATATATTATATGTTTCGTGTTATACCGGGAAGTGAGATGGCTTAGCGTTAAGCGGGTAATTAGAAAAACTAGGTTATCCCTTTGATGTTACTGACAGACTCTGCAATAGTTTCTATATTCCTTTAAGCAGGTGTACGTTTCGCACGAGCTCCTCCTGGTAGGAACATTTGCACAATACACGCACATGCATTGCAGCTGGAATGTATATACATGCAGGCTTGAGAGATACTGCTCACCAGATAGTGGCCAGAGACAAAAAGCTGTTGTAGGTTTTAAACAACATTGCACAGGACGTTTATGACAAACGACGACGCTTCATTAGCAACAGCGATTCAAAATATCCTCTATAAGTTTTGTACTAAAACATGGCGGTTATTACCACACACACACAAAAATAGAACACAACTACCAAATAGAACGCTTAATATACACAATTAAAACATATCATTTTGTCTGAAATAAACAAAATCTTTTAACAATAATGCTTGTTGAAATACAATATCGATGACAGCACTGCTATATCATTGCTTTAGCTTTGACGCATAATTTTAGTCTTTCTATATAAATTTATAATTTGTGCCCGCATTTTATAGGAAATTATGTGAGATCTAAAGCTCTGTTTTGTTTTGGGATACATGTGTTACCTCTCTCTATCAGGAATAATTTGTTAGATGCTGGCTCGGGAGGATACAATCTTGACTTGGTTGATAAACAAAAGATTTATGAAACGATTGGGATATGAATATACCGATGTTGTTATTGATATTATTATCGTTAATTTAATCTAGCTCTTACTGTAAATAATGTATCTGCCCGTGTATTGCCAGGGCCTCGCAAGGGTAACAATAGTAACACTGTGACCTACAAGGCATGTCGAAGAAGCGAGTGAGATAGGGACCTAGGGCCTAGGGAAGCTACACTAGTATATAAAAAGCGTACAATCGCTCTTAAGCTCAGATCACATACAAATCACAAAGAGTGGTTAACAAGTGGTCGATATGGAACGTTTAAAGAAGAAAATGAAAACTTTACTTCACTAGGCCACTACCTCAGTCGCCTCTTACCTCAGTCGCCTTTTAACTCAGTCGCCTTTTACCTCAGTCGCCTCTTACCTCAGTCGCCTCTTACGACATGTCTTGTAGTTAGCAGTGTTACTATTCTTTGCTTCCCTTGGCAACACAGATCGCTCCTCCCTCTTAAAAGCCTGATTAACGATAAGGCCAGCGGAGTAACTTGGGGTGGCAGAAATCCATAACGTGGGCTTCATGGCGCCCGTGGGTACCGCGTTGGACAGCTTTGTGATATACGGAGGCAAGCTCACTGTTCTAGTCAAACGATTCTGAAAAGAAAACTACATTGGCATTAGACCAAAGAACAAGAGTTCAAATATTGTTGGATCATTGAAAAAGAAGAACAAGAGCAATATGAAGACGAAGAACAAGAAGAAAAAAGGAGAAGACAACAACAAAAACAAATACATGAAGAAAAATAGCATGATGAAGAAGAAGAACACAAATAAGAAGAAGAAGAAGAACAAGAAGAAGACGAACAAGAAGAAGAAGAAGAAAAAAGAAGAAGAAAAGAAGAAGAAGAAGAAGAAGAAGAAGAAGAAGAAGAAGAAGAAGAAGAAAGAAGAAGAAGAAGAAGAAGAGAAGAAGAAGAAGAAGAAGCAAGAAGAAGAAGAAGAAGAAGAAGAAGAAGAAGAAGAAGAAGAAGAAGAAGAAGAAGAAGAAGAAGAACAAGAAGAAGAAGAAGAAGAAGAAGAAGAAGAAGAAGAAGAAGAAGAAGAAGAAGAAGAAGAAGAAGAAGAAGAAGAAGAACAAGAAGAAGAAGAACAAGAAAACGAAGAAGACGAAGAAGAAGAAGAAGAAGACGAAGAAGAAGAAGAAGAAGACGAAGAAGAAGAAGAAGAACAAGAAGAAGAAGAAGAAGAACAAGAAGAAGAAGAAGAAGAAGAAGACGAACAAGAAGAAGAAGAAGAACACGAACAAGAAGAAGAAGAAGACGAACAAGAAGAAGAAGACGAACAAGAACAAGAAGAAGAAGAAGAAGAAGAAGAAGAAGAAGACGAACAAGAAGAAGAAGAAGAAGAAGAAGAACAAGAAGAAGAAGACGAACAAGAAGAATAAGAAGAAGAAGAAAAAGTAGACGAACAAGAAGAAGAAGAAGAAGGAACAAGAAGAATAAGAAGAACACAAATAAGAAGAACACGAACAAGAAGAAGAAGAAGACGAACAAGAAGAAGAAGAAGAACAAGAAGAAGAAGAAGAAGACGAACACGAAGAAGAAGAAGAAGAAGAAAAAGTAGACGAACAAGAAGAAGAAGAAGAAGAAGAAAGAAGAAGAAGAAGAAAAGAAGAAGAAGAAGAAGAAGCAAAGAAGAAGAAGAAAGAAGAAGAAGAAGAAGAAGAAGAAGAAGAAGAAGAAGAAGACGAAGAAGAAGAAGAAGAAGAAGAACAAGAAGAAGAAGAAGAAGAAGAAGAAGAAGAAGAAGAAGAAGAAGAAGAAGAAGAAGAAGAAGAAGAACAAGAAGAAGAAGAAGAAGAAGAAGAAGAAGAAGAAGAAGAAGAAGAAGAAGAAGAAGAAGAAGAAGAAGAAGAAGAAGAACAAGAAGAAGAAGAACAAGAAAACGAAGAAGACGAAGAAGAAGAAGAAGAAGACGAAGAAGAAGAAGAAGAAGACGAAGAAGAAGAAGAAGAACAAGAAGAAGAAGAAGAAGAACAAGAAGAAGAAGAAGAAGAAGAAGACGAACAAGAAGAAGAAGAAGAACACGAACAAGAAGAAGAAGAAGACGAACAAGAAGAAGAAGACGAACAAGAACAAGAAGAAGAAGAAGAAGAAGAAGAAGAAGAAGACGAACAAGAAGAAGAAGAAGAAGAAGAAGAACAAGAAGAAGAAGACGAACAAGAAGAATAAGAAGAAGAAGAAAAAGTAGACGAACAAGAAGAAGAAGAAGAAGGAACAAGAAGAATAAGAAGAACACAAATAAGAAGAACACGAACAAGAAGAAGAAGAAGACGAACAAGAAGAAGAAGAAGAACAAGAAGAAGAAGAAGAAGACGAACACGAAGAAGAAGAAGAAGAAGAAAAAGTAGACGAACAAGAAGAAGAAGAAGAAGAAGAAAGGAAACAAAGAATAGCAACTGACTGTAAGAACAACATACCAAATCAACACTAGCCCACTCTGTGGAAATTGAGTGTTATGTCTTTCAGATCACGTGACAAGACCGCCAGAATCGCGTGTGGACATATTCTCTATTATGTTGAGCTTGATTTAAATAGGGAAGAACAAAATGGCAATACTGACGACCAACGTCTAATCACACCTTTTAAACAGACATTAATATTTTTGGCCCTTGGAAACACGGAAATAAAACAGCTAGAAATGCAATAATCGCCCATGCCAGCAGTCTGTCTCACGCCAGACTTCTTTAACATGTGTTTATAGATAGGGTAACACCGCCCCGAGTTCACACTGAATTCACCCATGTGCCCCACGCTTAGTCGAAAAGTCGATACCAATCTTGTTCTTTTTTCGACCATTAAATGAAATAGGGTATGATCATATTTCCCTACCTTCGACTTTTATTTCCACTGTTAACCTAGTTCGTCTACCTTGATTACTGATTGAAACTTGTCATTCTGTCCTAATTAATTCGACTTGTTTATGAATAACGTCTTGGAACGGTTTTCATCCTTCTTCTTCTTCTTTGCGTTCGTTCTTTACGACCAATTTTAATCACTCTTTGTGATATGTTTGATCTTTGCCAAGAACGTGTATACGTTGCACATTGGTTTGGTAGGCCCCTAAACACATAGACTTCTACACGTTTAGGACACATGCATCCGATTTCAGCCAAACCTCCTTAGTCTCCTCTTACGACATGCATGGCAGGTAACAGTGGCTCTATTCTTTACACCTCAAATTTGGGCCCCGGTAACCACTCGGGCGGTTTTCATCCTGTCGTTTGTATATTCCTCAGGGAAAGCGAAAGTGAGGGAAGTCTTAAAATGCACGGAGAAAAGATTTGGAGGTAGAAATGAATTAACAGTAAACGGAAGACAATGAAGAAACTGCAAGAGATAGCTAAAGATATGAAGCCTTGGCATGAGTTGGTTGATTGTCTATGCCCAACACGAAATTTTTTTAAAAGACACAAGACAGAGACTGAGAGACAGTTGTCCTTCCTTGGAGAAACTTTCGAGCTCTTCTTGTTCTTCTTCAGGGATTCAGCAGACCCTGGTCTCTTGCTCTAATTTGTTTGTGTATGAACGTGTTTGTAAAAGGTAAAAACAATATTCGCAGCCATCACAATCCTCAGGGTATGTAAGGTTGCCCGTCTAGTCCCATCAGTTAAACAAAATGAAAATTACCGAGCAAGTTTCATATATTAACCCTTTAGCTGCTAACGACGTATATATACGTTTTCCCCATTCACTTCTAATGACGCATTAATACGTCTGTTATTATCTCTTCTCTGTGGGATAAAGACGTGTTAACACGTTATATATTGCTACTGTTACTGTTATAGGTGTACATTCACGTTTGTGATTTAGAAACAAATAGTAGCTATTTTTAGCTCAACCTTCAGAAAGTAAATAGCAGCGAAAGGGTTAAATATCCCCGGGAACGCAAGAGAGATATTAAATATCCATCGGAGGTTAGAATTCGACACGCTCATGTTCTGCCGGGACCCGCAAGGAAGCAAAAATGGTACCACTGTGACTTACGAGGTATGTCGTAAGAGGTTACTGATGTAGGTCCCAGGAAACTACTCTAGTAAATAAAAAGCATCGTAGAAATCGGATGTGCTGGCCTACTTGTAGGCGCATAACTGACACAACGTACAATCGTTCTTAGGCTCAGATCACATACAAATCACACAGAGTAGTTAACAAGTGGTCGATATGGAGCGTTCAGATGAAAAATCCGAATAAATACAGACTCCCGGCAAAAGTTAAGGTATTGAAAAGTTGTTTTTTTTCAATCATCATGTAATAACCGAAATAGCAAACACGAACAGAAGGAAGCATAAGATAAAATTCAATATGGGGGAAGCAACGTACTCAGGTTCTCGGCGTAAATCATACCGATCACAAAGAGTATTTTTTTCGATTCAGAAGCACTTGAGCTTTCAGCTCTTTGACTCGGTGTCTTGGACATCGTAACCATTCGGTTCGGTGCCACAAACACCGTAAATCTGGATAACCTGTATCTTTTCTGCCAGCCCCCAGAATTGAGCCGCACTCACAGGGGGCTTGTCACCTGCCGTCCAACGCGCTACGAACACGCTGTTGATAAGAATGAAAATAAACAACGATGTATGAATCAATGCTCTTTACTGATCAGGTTTTTATAGACTGTCTATATTCCTTCTTGTCTTTTTTTATGACTTTCTAAGTATTTTTCTGCAGCACTTTATTCCAGACCAGTGGCGGCTCGTCATTAAGGGTCAGTGGGGCCGGGCCCCCACCAAAATAAGGTATAACGTGTGTTTATTATTTTATCAATTAACATATATCCTAACCGAAACCATGATTTTTCCGAAAATATCTGTCTGACCCCACCAACAAAAATTATCACGAGCCGCCACTGTTCCAGACTGTTAGTGTGTTATATGGTCCATGATTCGAGTTCATATGTTGCAACACTAAATATGAGCGTCCTCGGAAGTTTTACTTTGTGGCTATGTGGTTAAGCCCTTTGCCTTGCGAGTCTCAGTTCGTGGGTTCGAATGCGGACCGCGACGTTCTGTTCACGAGTGCATTTTTTCCAGAGACCCCTAGGATTGTTGCTGGAGCTACGGAATTCGTGCAATACTCTCGGCAAGTGGCGTACCATTTCTGCAGAGAGGGACTGGACCATATTGGGTAAGACCCAGTGCAATGAAGTCAATCCTTCGGCTTAAAAACCTCTAATGATGTCATACATACTATCTGGTATGCAATAATTAAAAAACAAACAGATCCGTTAGCTGTACATATACAATATAACAAATAACAACGCAAGTGAATCGCTTGCAGTGGCGGCTCGTCATTAAGGACCAGTGGGGCCGGGCCCTACTAAAAATAATGTATAACGTGTATTTATTATTTTATACAAAAAAATATAGCAACCAAAGTCCATGATTTATCCGGAAAAAAATTTCTGGCCCCACCAACAAAAAGTATCACGAGCCGCCACTGATCGCTTGTATGAACATACTCAAATAAAAACACACAAACCGCCTTAACTACAAACGATTTATCGGTTTGTTCTATTTATCCATCATTCTAGTTGCCCCCAACTTTGGTCCGCCTCTACGCCTCAAATGACTGCGACGCACTCTATACGGTCGCCAGTAAACCATAGCAATTACAGCCAATCGGAAGACGGAATTTCCGTTTGCCGGCTGATTTATTTGCTCCTGTGACAAGTGTAACAACTCACGACCAATTTCCCCCCATCTTCTCTTCAAATATTAGCTGAAATAAGATTAATCTAGTGTCATTATTTACAATTCAAGATGGAATCACTGATAAGCCTTTGTCGTGACGTGTCAAATACGAAAGTCTCATTTTAATATTCTGCTCTTATCAAAGTTACGCAATCTCATTAAATTTATTTTGTTCAAAAATACATAAATGCGACATATTGCCTTCTTGCGTTTTCCCGCTGTCAGTTCAGACGTAGTCAGGGCGCCTGGTATGGTGATTCTGACTGATTTTTGCGTGTAGACCTGCTTTCCTTTTAAATCAGTGTTCCCCGCCATACATGAGTGCCTTCTCCAACTTGAGATGTTACATATAGCTTAATTCTGGGTAGTCTGGGAATATTAGGATAATGAATAAAAGCAGATTACTGATCATTTTTCCTTTCGTGCGCTTGAAATTTTGACTTTATATTTAGTGTAGTCTCTTGTATAAACTTCTCTGTCTTTTGTAGTTACCACAGAGTTCCGTACAGTTTTCTGTCCAGCGTTGGCTCATTAGGCCAGTGAGTTTGCCTCAGTCTATTATATTCGGGGCAGTCTTGAATTATGTGCTCTGCAGTCTGATGTGCCTGTCCATATGTACACATATGGCTTACTTGTCAATCTGGAATGTTGTACACGTGTGCTGTGGAGTCGATTGTGACCTGTTTTGAGGGGCAAAATAACAACTTGTTCTATTCTACTCATAATCGTCCTGTGTTGCTGGCTGTGTACTGTGTATTGATTTAAACATCCTTTTCTGTTGGTGGTAGGTAGCTGGTACATCTGGTTACTCTCATGCGGCACCTTCCTTGACAAGTTTCTCTGCTGTCTTGTTTCCTGATATTCCACAGTGAGACGGTATCTACTATAAAAAGAGATTGCGCTGCTTGCACAGTTTAGACAGTAGAGTCTGTAGACTTGTCAATTTTCTGGACTGAAGTGCTTGAAGTGCTGATTTTGCATCTGTCAAAAATACAACAGGTTGTGAATCAAGTTTGATGTTCAACAGTTTCTCAGTTACCACCTTGATTTCCTTTATTTCTGCATCATAGTTGTAACAGAATTTCCCCGTTGGTACTTTAATCGTATCTCTAACGTTGTTTGGGTATTCTATGTATACTTCTGCTCCTATACATTCTTCACTACATTTTCTATTGACCTATCCGTGTATACACGGAGTCAAAGGTCTTGTGGGTATTCTTCATTAAGGAAACTGAGAGCGATTGTCTTATGCTGGAGCTGTTCTGTTCAGTTTCAGTTTGGAATATCTTCATTACACTCCGGACATGTCCATAGGTGCTCCGATCTCCTTCGCAATATCTCCATCAGCGTCCAGCGACTGACAGTACCAGTTCTATTTTGATTGATGAGCCTACTCGTATACCTGTTGTACCGTTCTTTTCTTGCCACACCAATCTTCAAACCCAGTTCTCGCAATCTAGTAGTTGACGTGGATTGGTTTAGATGAAGGTTTCTCTGCGGTCACGCTCTATGAGGGCGTTCACGATGTCAGCTCTGTCCATTGGCTGGCCGTCTGATATAGCGGCAGTGCCAGCCAGCCTGTCTGCTCTCTCATTGCCAACGACACCCATGTGCCCCGGAACAAAGACAAGTGTAATTCTGCAAATGTTCTGTTCATCCTTGCTTAGTACTTCTTTCTCTCCTTATACAGCCCTGGCAAAAATCATTAATTCAGGTTTTTGTTGTTGTTTTTTCAATTGTACCAAAATGATCACTATCCGGAAAACTCATCATCATCATCAGGTGCCGTCTCCACATCGAAGGTTCGCTGCAATGAATCTCCAGCATTCTCTGTCTTTCGCCTTGGTGCTGCACACTGTCAGACTGTAATCTGTCCATTTCTTAAAGTTTCTCTCCCACTTATCTCTCGGTCTTCCTCTTGCTCTTCCCCCAACTTTCCCCTCGACCACCAGAAAACTACATGAGGAAAATACGTCTGTCCTACGGAATCTGTGAACTACTGTTGAAATCTTCTGCAAGAAAGAAATTAAACCCACATGATTATTATGTGAAATGCAATAATGATGGTCTCATTAATTAATTAATTAATCAATCAAAAAAAGGGTAGTACAACTTTTATATAGCACATATCCCGGTAAGGCTGACGCTATAGAGCTGTTCATGACTCCAGATTTAAGGCTATTTGCTCTAGCAGTCGGTGTGTACACAGTGTGTAGAGCGATGTACACAGTGTGTAGAGAGATGTACACAGTGTGTAGAGAGATGTACACAGTCGCCCGAGTGGTTACCGGGCCCAAATTTGGGGTGTAAAGAATGGAACCACTGTTACCTGCCACGCATGTCGTAAGAGGCGACTAAGGAGGTTTGACTGAAATCGGATGCACATGTCCTAAACGTGTAGAAGTCTATGCGTTTAGGGGCCTACCAAACCAATGTGCAACGTATACACGTTCTTGGCAAAGATCAAACATATCACAAAGAGTGATTCAAATTGGTCGTAAAGAACGAACGCAAAGAAGAAGAGAAGAAGAAGTACACAGTGTGTAGAGAGATGTACACAGTGTGTAAAGAGATGTACACAGTGTGTAGAGAGATGTACACAGTGTGTAGAGAGATGTACACAGTATGTAGAGAGATGTACACAGTGTGTAGAGAGATGTACACAGTGTGTAGAGAGATGTACACAGTATGTAGAGAGATGTACACAGTGTGTAGAGAGATGTACACAGTGTGTAGAGAGATGTACACAGTGTGTAGAGAGATGTACACAGTGTGTAGAGAGATGTACACAGTGTGTAGAGAGAGTTTGTTGTTCTACACTCGAAAGAAAATACTAAGATGCTATGGTTTGAATCATTCCTAGGAATCGATGTTCTATAATGTGTTTCAAATCTCGTGTCCACAAACTTCTTATATCTCAATAACCCTTACATGAAATACAACGTAATTTTGCATGTGGTGTTATATTTTCAATGACATTACGATTATATAATTTAAATTTATGTAGGTACAACCGTGTTACTGAAGCTGCAATTTTCTTTGATCTTTGACTACCTAATAATTATTTTGGTAGCACAAAATAGAATTTACAGTAATAAAACAAATTTACAACTTTTATAAGCCATAGGTGTATCCACATTTTTCATGAGAGTGGAAATAATACAAAAATAAATGACTTTACTTTAACTTGTACCTTCATTTCGAAACAGTTGTCATGTTAAGAGGTCAGGATGATTGTTGTAATTGTGAAAAGGACCAGATGTGTACATTGATGACAATCTCATGCAAACATCTGTATTGCATATTTTTACTAGACGACGTTGGAACTTTGTCTTCTTGTGCCACTACATTGTGGTATGATGCATTGTCCATTTCAGACAAGAGGGCCTATCTAATGTCGGAAGTATAGGTTTCTCAATCCACTCTCTAAATATATGACTGTTCATTTCTGTGTGGAAGTCCCGATTATCGGCCGATTTCGAAACAAGTAGGAGTTGAGCATTCTTCAATAGCCCATTTTGTCTACTGCCTGCATGTGCAATTATAAAACGCTGCCCTTTGCCACTTGGTACTAATTTCTTAATCGTTCCATCTGATGACTGCCATTATTTTTCATTGATGTGGTGAGCATTAATTAGTCCATGTTTCGTCTAAATACACAATGTCATAGCTTTATCGACGCATTTCTCTAACTTCACGCAAATATTTGCTTCTCATCACGACTAGATGCGGTTTCTCACAGATAATGTTTCTTCCACCGGCTTATTTTCTAAATTTGAAGTCCGACCCCCCACCCAGCTCTACATAATGTAGATTTTGACACATCGGTGTCTTTGTTCTTTCTAAGCGACATCTTTAATTTCCTTAATGTCCCTGTTTCTTTCAACTCAAACATTCGACACCATTTTCTTTGAATAGGCACTCTATTAAAACTATCTACGACTTTCTACCTTGCGTTCTTGGTTGCATTGCACATGTACGTGAAAAGTCTTGTATCCAGCGATTGAATGTACGTCGATTTACTCCCAAAACACACATTGCCCTCTGCTTATGGTTAGAAATGCTCCCACCCTTAGCTTCTCTACAAAAATATTGATACATCTGCATTTTGATACTTTGCAGTGTCACAAAATGTACTCTTATACTCATTGTAAAAACCCTACAATGTACACGCCTCTGAAAGGAATGAGGCTATTGAAATGACCTTCGATAAACCAAACGTAACTTGTCCGTTCAATTGTAAACACTTTTAGTCTTCCGGTAAATAACGGGAAAACACTACCAATAACAACAGTAAAGTTACTGTAAACGTTTCAAATGTATGTCTAGTTCATGTTTGATATTTTTTGTATACCGCATATAAGCTAAAGTGAAAACCAGCTGTTTGTTTTCATTGCAATTATGTCCTTGCAATATCATGACGATTAATAGAGCACATGTAAAATATCACCTCTTTACGCTCTGGACTTACAGAATTTCAAACATGGGCATGAGTTGTGAAACGCCTTCGTCGCCTCTGTAGTGAGGACGACGATTTTCTTGATAGAGCTCACAAGATGCTGGATTTCTTCCGCCAGCGCCTATACCCGGAGAATGTGCTTACATCTGCCATGCATCGGGTTCAGCTAATTGCTCGACAGGAGGCCCTTTCTCACATACATAGAACCCCCAAGTCTGACAGGGTTAAACTTATCTTAACTTTCCACCCTCATAGTTCCCTGGTGAAAAGGTCTTATTCCATCATCTCCTATTCTTCAGTCTGATCCTGAGACACGTTCAGTCTTCCAACACTATCCTTTGGTGGCTTACAGACGGGACAGAAGCCTCAAGGATTTGTTGGTACACAGTCGCCTCAAGCCTAATATCCAGAGTCACTTTGGCACCATCCAGTGCGGACGTCGGCGCTGTAATACATGTGCATATGTAATACAGACCCCCACTGTCTCTTTTCCAAAAGCTACGTATGCCATTCAAGACAGTTTCACGTGTGAGTCCCGCAATATCATCTATGCCATCACCTGCAAACGATGCAACAAGTCCTATATTGGCGAAACCGGTAAGAGACTCAGTGACCGATTCGCCCAACACTTACGCGATATTCGCCAACGCTCTGTGACTCCTGTGGCCACTCATTTCAACGAAACTGGCCATTCAGGAGTTGACGATGTCCAGGTCACAGCCATCCGATCATGTTCCTCCGATGATCGCAGTCGATTCGCCCTGGAGAACCGTTTTATTTCATTCTATGGCACTTTGCGACCTCTTGGACTCAACGCATTACATTCCTATGCTTCTTAGTACTGTCGTATCTCGTGCCTTGTTATCTATACGTGTGTTTGCTCCATATATGTGTCATTTATCCACTATATTGTTTATTGTTTCTCTTCTTTTCCACTTTCGGTTTTTGTGTTGCACTCATTTCGTTGTTCGTTTTATTCCCAGATTTTCATTAGATAGGTTTATGTTTCCACATGTAATCGTCCATTTGTAGTGTTCCTCGAAATTCGTCATTCTTGTTGTAATGTTTGCTTGATAAAGGCCTTTTGGTCGAAACGTTGCTGTTTATCGTCACTGTTGATGTATTTTGTAAAACTGTAGTACTTTGTGTTTACGTGTTTAGCTGTAACTACTATCCAAAGTTGTAAAGGGCAGCTACCAGTAAAAAAAACTGGCGCTATTAAATATGCGCAATATCCTAGTGCTATGTTGTGATTATTTCCCATTAGCGATCACTGCTGTTTATAACATACACGGACAACATAAGTAGAGAAGCAGGAATAGAGGAAGAAAATAATATTTCAGAACTTTTATTTGCAGATGACCAAGTACTAATTGCAGAAAACGAAGAATCTCTCCAGAACCATTTGAGCTTAGTTAACATCAAGGGTGAGGAGTACACCATGAAAATAAATATAATAAAGACAGAGACAATGGCAATAAGTAGACAACCAGAAAGCCTTACAATAAAACTCCAGAACGTAGACATAAAACAAACAATTGAGGCAAAATACTTAGGAACAATTTTCATAGCAGATGGAAGTATCGATAGCGAAATCAGCAATCGTTGAACAAAAGCTAACCAAGTACTGGGACAGTTAACACCACTGTTGTCACATAAAGAGATACAGCTAACAACTAAAGCAAATCTCATAAGAACGATTTTCTGGCCAACACTATGTTATTAGTGTCAAACATGGCTAATAACAGCAGCTAATGAGTGGAAAATCATAACGACAGAGATGAGGTGTCTTAGAAGAGCTGCAGGTGTGACAATAAGAGACAAAATTAGAAATGAAGAAATCAGAAGAAGACTGGATGTGAAACCAGTCATGCAAATCATAAAAGAACAACAGATTAAATGGTTTGGACACCTGACAAGAATGCCCTGGTATCGCCTACTACAGAGAGCCACACAGAAAACGTATAATGAGTACAAAGCAAGAGGAAGACCACACAAAAGATGGAGCAATGGCATCAAGAACAGCCTTACGAACATGAATATAAGCTTACAAAGTGCGTTAAAACAAACACACACAGAAGATCACTACGTTTCACCCACAACACTTCTATAAAGAAGTAAATTGTGGAAGAGAAGAAGGAGAAGCGATCAGGTTGTTCTTGTTGTGACCTCTATTTGGATAATTATACATAATTATACATAACATGGACATTGAACAAAGCGCAGTCACAAAAATAACTACATGTGAAATGCGTTGCCTGCGAAAAGTTACCAACAACACCAGAAAAGACAGAATCATCAACATCAGCATAAGAAAGGAAGTTGGCACAAAACCGTGCTTGAAATACATAGAGAAACAAAGAATGAAGTGGTTTGGTCACTTAATAAGAATGCATCCAAACTCCACAGTATACAGAGTCTTCTACAACAGAACATCGGAAAGAAGGCAAGAGGAAGACCACGGAAAAGATGGTTAGATGGCGTAACAGAATCTTGTGAAAGAGCAAAAATAACGATAACACAAGCCACCAGAACAGCGCAAGACCAAAACAGAAAACCACGACACTGGGCAACAACCCGGTAGCAGTGTGACGACAAGTGAAGAAGAAGAAGATACATACTATCAGATGTGTTTTTATGTTGAAGTCAACTGTTGTATAGAGCTTATCTCTGCTGTCGTGTAGTTTTATAGGATGGTGTAATCATCACATATAAGCTTGAGATGCGCGATACTATGGTTTCTGGTGCACCTTCTGTCCTAGTATCGCCGACAATTGTGAATAGTACAGTCGTCACCTGTGTGGTTTCCAAGAGAACCTTATTCTTCTTCGAACGTTCTTTAACGACCATCTGTTAAACCACTCTTTGTGATTTGCATGTGATCTAAGCCTAAGAGCAATTGAATTTTGTGCCAGCTATGCGCATACAAGTAGGCCAGCACATCCGACTTCTCTCACTCTTTACTATGGTAGCTTCCTTAGGCCCCGACCTTAGTCGCCTTGTAGGTCACAGTGCAACTATTCTTTGCTCCCCACGAGAGCCCCGAAAACACACGGGCGATTTCGGGTTTTTTTTTAGGATTTGCTTTGCTCGCTTTAGGAGAGTTGTTGCTGTGTCTTATTCTTGTCTTGCTCCCAAACAAATACTTAGACTACACGGGCACATAATAAACACTGCGCCATGATAGGCAAAGTTATACCAAAATTAAGCTCTCCACAACGTTTTACAATATAAATGGCTCAACTAGAAGATTACATTGCTTGAACTGTTGGTTTCAATCTTGTTACATGGCGTCAGATATCAAAGAGGTCCTTACATGCATATACATATGTGTGTATGTGTGTAAATGCACGCACAGCATCATGTTTTCTAGCTACGAATTCAACATTGTAAGAACACGAAAGAGTGTATTGTTTACTAGTAAGCTAGCTTAATCACATGATTACAATACAGCGCAGTTTTTTTAATGCAAATTTATCTAGGAAACAAAAATTACACCTGAAGTGTAGAACAATTGTAGTTAAATAAGATGTATTCAAGCACTCGTTTAAAAAAAAAAAAGAAAATGAAAACTAGCAAGTGAAAACAAAAGCTTGTCTCTTCAGTTTCACATATTCGATCACGGAGTTCTATAACATTTTAAATCGTATTTAATTGGGCATGCTTCTAACATCTCAACCAACTACAGTGGCGGCTCGTGATCATTTTTGTTGGTGGGGCCAGACAAACATTTTCGGAAAAATCATGGTTTTGTTTTAGGTTCTATTTTAATTTATTAAAAAAATACACGTTACACATTAATTTTAGTGGGGCCTGGCCCCGTAGG
This sequence comes from Arion vulgaris, assembly GCA_020796225.1. Taxonomy (NCBI): domain Eukaryota; kingdom Metazoa; phylum Mollusca; class Gastropoda; order Stylommatophora; family Arionidae; genus Arion; species Arion vulgaris. The sequence goes on along the minus strand of CM036753.1, from coordinate 71,461,213 downwards.
CCCTTAATGACGAGCCGCCACTGCTCAACTATATAAAAAAATCTTGCTGTTAGCATTGAAAGAAAACTGTGGACTGCTTTATTGGCATCAGTTTTCAATGAGATTAGAACAGTTTAAGTGTTCTTTTGAAAATGTAATGTGCGAAAACAAGGTTTACAATTCATTGTGACCTTCCCTGAGAAATACAAAGAAGAGAGAGAAAGAGAGAAGATACTGAATGAATAACTTAACATCATGACATGAAAGTGTGTTAACAGCGGGCAGTCAACTTTGGTGAATGAATTGTTGAGATATATGATCGACAAGACCACCAGACTTCCTTTACTTCTCCGATGTTTTCCTTTTGAGGTTAGTTCACCTGATAGCCGCTAAAAAACGTCATTACTGCCTGTAGTACCGCTTTTTAGGGCGGTGTAGGACCGGTGGGACGAAAGCCTGAGAAATTTAATGGCTGCATGGCTAGTGCAGTCACCACGAAGGTGTTCAGGTTAGGATTTTTCATTGATGCCCACAATAGATAAAAATCATTGGCCGTACCGCGAATTGAACACGGGTCTACCATATGGCAGCCGCGCTCTAATCCATTCGACTAGACGCTCCTCCCTCACTTCTATAAGGATGTAAATGGTGGAAGAGATGAAAAATACAAGAACATACATATAATGTAATAAAGTTACACACTTGCGTACACATATGAATACGCATATTCTTTTAATGGAATTCAAAATGATTTGTTGTTTCCCCTTTTAGACATCACAGCACACGAAGCAGGCATGCTGCTAATCCTTTTGTTAATGTTACTCTTGCCTGTGTCGACGTCTCCGCCCCTGAGATGACACTGAATAATGATGCTCATAGAAGAGGGTCAGATTGCATATGAAAATATTATGTAAGCAGAAGCCATGAAACATATAAAAGAAAACATAGTATTTTTGACTGATGCAGTGTCGGTAATTACTGCTTAAAAAAAAAAATCAAGAAGATATCAACTTAAAGGAACTGCAAGCATCACTACACCACGAATGATTTTGTTGAAAGTGGTAAAACAGTGGATACCATCCCACTGCGGAATACCTGGCAATGGGACCGGATATATTGGCAAAAGCAGGCGACAGGCTACAGACACCATCATGACATATGTGGAAGCATAAGTAGGCATAAAAATGGTCTACAATAACAAATGGATGAGAGATCACAAAGGTCTTGAAAAGAATGATGGAGACGAACAGGTCATTTTTCGTCTACGAACAAGGCACAATAGGCTGAGATACCATCTGTTTAACAAGTACAAAATAAGCCCTTCTGACATATGTACATGTGGCACCAGCGTGATGGCAGAGACATATACACTGCAAAAAAGTGCGAACATACATTGAAAGAGAAAAAACACATGGCTAATCTATATGTCAGTCCAAGACAAGCTATATGGATTCTGGTTGACTACTAACTACTTTAGAAGTATACAAATCGATGTATGAAAACGCTGGAAGAAGAAGAAGCATATTATCTTTCATGTGTAAGAATAGCAAACATCTTACTAACTGCTTGTATGTATATAAATAAATTGAAAACAAAAAGAGTTGTGGAGGCAACAAACCCACATCAAACACCCGCAAGATCCCATCAGCAGACTAAATAGAAAACAGCACACACCAATCTTTCGCATAAGAACAGGTCACTGCAGGCTCAACCATCACATGCACAGAATAAAGCCTGCTCAGACTGCACAGTGTTCATGTCAGACAGAAAAATAAACTTCAGAGCACATCCTGCAGTCCTGTCCATCATACATACACCAACGAATCGAAACATGGCCTCATGAACGAAGCTTAAATAGCAATCTATGGGAAACTCTTTAGGAACTCCAACTGACATGCAGCTTCATAGATGCAGCCAATCTCATGATTTAGACGATCATACGAAACCGTACGCAAAGAAGAAGAAGAGAAAGTATATATAAATTCGAATGTATGTCGTAAAGTCAGTAGAAGTTTAAAGAGAGGCTCAACGTATTCACGTTCTTGGCGTAAACCCCACAGGTCGCCGAAGAGTGGTTAACTTGATATTAGAACGATATGAGGAAAGACTGCAGTAAAACTATGTATAACTTGGTATTAGAACGATATAAGGGAAGACTGCAGTAAAACTATGTATAACTTGGTATTAGAACGATATAAGGGAAGATTGCAGTAAAACTATGTATAACTTGGTATTAGAACGATATAAGGGAAGATTACAGTAAAACTATGTATAACTTGGTATTAGAACGATATAAGGGAAGATTGCAGTAAAACTATGTATAACTTGATATTAGAACGATATAAGGAAAGACTGCAGTAAAACTATGTATAACTTGATATTAGAACGATATAAGGAAAGACTGCAGTAAAACTATGTATAACTTGATATTAGAACGATATAAGGGAAGATTGCAGTAAAACTATGTATAACTTGATATTAGAACGATATGAATGAAGACTGCAGTAAAACTATGTATAACTTGATATTAGAACGATATAAGGAAAGACTGCAGTAAAACTATGTATAACTTGATATTAGAACGATATAAGGAAAGACTGCAGTAAAACTATGTATAACTTGGTATTAGAACGATATAAGGAAAGACTGCAGTAAAACTATGTATAACTTGATATTAGAACGATATGAGGGAAGACTACAGTAAAACTATGTATAACTTGATATTAGAACGATATGAATGAAGACTGCAGTAAAACTATGTATAACTTGATATTAGAACGATATAAGGGAAGACTGCAATAAAACTATGTATAACTTGATATTAGAACGATATAAGGAAAGACTGCAGTAAAACTATGTATAACTTGATATTAGAACGATATAAGGAAAGACTGCAGTAAAACTATGTATAACTTGGTATTACAACGATAAAAGGGGAAGACTGCAGTAAAACTATGTATAACTTGATATTAGAACGATATAAGGGAAGACTGCAGTAAAACTATGTATAACTTGGTATTAGAACGATATAAGGAAAGACTGCAGTAAAACTATGTATAACTTGATATTAGAACGATATGAGGGAAGACTGCAGTAAAACTATGTATAACTTGGTATTAGAACGATATCAGGAAAGACTGCAGTAAAACTATGTATAACTTGATATTAGAACGATATCAGGAAAGACTGCAGTAAAACTATGTATAACTTGGTATTAGAACGATATCAGGAAAGACTGCAGTAAAACTATGTATAACTTGGTATTAGAACGATATCAGGAAAGACTGCAGTAAAACTATGTATAACTTGGTATTAGAACGATATAAGGAAAGACTGCAGTAAAACTATGTATAACTTGATATTAGAACGATATGAGGGAAGACTGCAGTAAAACTATGTATAACTTGGTATTAGAACGATATGAGGGAAGACTGCAGTAAAACTATGTATAACTTGGTATTAGAACGATATAAGGGAAGACTGCAGTAAAACTATGTATAACTTGATATTAGAACGATATAAGGGAAGACTGCAGTAAAACTATGTATAACTTGGTATTAGAACGATATAAGGGAAGATTGCAGTAAAACTATGTATAACTTGATATTAGAACGATATAAGGGAAGACTGCAGTAAAACTATGTATAACTTGATATTAGAACGATATCAGGAAAGACTGCAGTAAAACTATGTATAACTTGATATTAGAACGATATCAGGAAAGACTGCAGTAAAACTATGTATAACTTGGTATTAGAACGATATCAGGAAAGACTGCAGTAAAACTATGTATAACTTGGTATTAGAACGATATCAGGAAAGACTGCAGTAAAACTATGTATAACTTGGTATTAGAACGATATAAGGAAAGACTGCAGTAAAACTATGTATAACTTGATATTAGAACGATATAAGGGAAGATTGCAGTAAAACTATGTATAACTTGATATTAGAACGATATGAATGAAGACTGCAGTAAAACTATGTATAACTTGATATTAGAACGATATAAGGAAAGACTGCAGTAAAACTATGTATAACTTGATATTAGAACGATATAAGGAAAGACTGCAGTAAAACTATGTATAACTTGGTATTAGAACGATATAAGGAAAGACTGCAGTAAAACTATGTATAACTTGATATTAGAACGATATGAGGGAAGACTACAGTAAAACTATGTATAACTTGATATTAGAACGATATGAATGAAGACTGCAGTAAAACTATGTATAACTTGATATTAGAACGATATAAGGGAAGACTGCAATAAAACTATGTATAACTTGATATTAGAACGATATAAGGAAAGACTGCAGTAAAACTATGTATAACTTGATATTAGAACGATATAAGGAAAGACTGCAGTAAAACTATGTATAACTTGGTATTACAACGATATAAGGGAAGACTGCAGTAAAACTATGTATAACTTGATATTAGAACGATATAAGGGAAGACTGCAGTAAAACTATGTATAACTTGGTATTAGAACGATATAAGGAAAGACTGCAGTAAAACTATGTATAACTTGATATTAGAACGATATGAGGGAAGACTGCAGTAAAACTATGTATAACTTGGTATTAGAACGATATCAGGAAAGACTGCAGTAAAACTATGTATAACTTGATATTAGAACGATATCAGGAAAGACGGCAGTAAAACTATGTATAACTTGGTATTAGAACGATATCAGGAAAGACTGCAGTAAAACTATGTATAACTTGGTATTAGAACGATATCAGGAAAGACTGCAGTAAAACTATGTATAACTTGGTATTAGAACGATATAAGGAAAGACTGCAGTAAAACTATGTATAACTTGATATTAGAACGATATGAGGGAAGACTGCAGTAAAACTATGTATAACTTGGTATTAGAACGATATGAGGGAAGACTGCAGTAAAACTATGTATAACTTGGTATTAGAACGATATAAGGGAAGACTGCAGTAAAACTATGTATAACTTGATATTAGAACGATATAAGGGAAGACTGCAGTAAAACTATGTATAACTTGGTATTAGAACGATATAAGGGAAGATTGCAGTAAAACTATGTATAACTTGATATTAGAACGATATAAGGGAAGACTGCAGTAAAACTATGTATAACTTGATATTAGAACGATATCAGGAAAGACTGCAGTAAAACTATGTATAACTTGATATTAGAACGATATCAGGAAAGACTGCAGTAAAACTATGTATAACTTGGTATTAGAACGATATCAGGAAAGACTGCAGTAAAACTATGTATAACTTGGTATTAGAACGATATCAGGAAAGACTGCAGTAAAACTATGTATAACTTGGTATTAGAACGATATAAGGAAAGACTGCAGTAAAACTATGTATAACTTGATATTAGAACGATATAAGGGAAGACTGCAGTAAAACTATGTATAACTTGATATTAGAACGATATAAGGGAAGATTGCAGTAAAACTATGTATAACTTGGTATTAGAACGATATGAGGGAAGACTGCAGTAAAACTATGTATAACTTGATATTAGAACGATATGAGGGAAGACTGCAGTAAAACTATGTATAACTTGGTATTAGAACGATATGAGGGAAGACTGCAGTAAAACTATGTATAACTTGATATTAGAACGATATAAGGGAAGATTGCAGTAAAACTATGTATAACTTGGTATTAGAACGATATCAGGAAAGACTGCAGTAAAACTATGTATAACTTGATATTAGAACGATATAAGGGAAGATTGCAGTAAAACTATGTATAACTTGGTATTAGAACGATATGAGGGAAGACTGCAGTAAAACTATGTATAACTTGGTATTAGAACGATATAAGGGAAGACTGCAGTAAAACTATGTATAACTTGATATTAGAACGATATAAGGGAAGACTGCAGTAAAACTATGTATAACTTGATATTAGAACGATATCAGGAAAGACTGCAGTAAAACTATGTATAACTTGATATTAGAACGATATAAGGGAAGACTGCAGTAAAACTATGTATAACTTGGTATTAGAACGATATCAGGAAAGACTGCAGTAAAACTATGTATAACTTGGTATTAGAACGATATCAGGAAAGACTGCAGTAAAACTATGTATAACTTGATATTAGAACGATATAAGGGAAGACTGCAGTAAAACTATGTATAACTTGATATTAGAACGATATAAGGGAAGACTGCAGTAAAACTATGTATAACTTGGTATTAGAACGATATCAGGAAAGACTGCAGTAAAACTATGTATAACTTGATATTAGAACGATATAAGGAAAGACTGCAGTAAAACTATGTATAACTTGATATTAGAACGATATGAGGGAAGACTGCAGTAAAACTATGTATAACTTGATATTAGAACGATATAAGGGAAGACTGCAGTAAAACTATGTATAACTTGATATTAGAACGATATGAGGGAAGACTGCAGTAAAACTATGTATAACTTGATATTAGAACGATATCAGGAAAGACTGCAGTAAAACTATGTATAACTTGATATTAGAACGATATAAGGGAAGACTGCAGTAAAACTATGTAGCAATGGCGAACCATGTAAAAACAAAGTACTATAGTTTTACAAAATACACAAACAATAACGATACACAGCAACGTTTCGACCAAAAGGCCGTTATCAAGCAAAGAATACAACATAAATGAATTTCTTCATTTTGCTTAATAACAGCTTTTGGTCGAAACCTTGCTGTATATCGTTATTGCTTTTATAAAACTACAGTATTTTGACTAGAGCGAACGCAAAAAATAAACAATTTAACATGTAGAAAACAATAATTGAATAGAGTCAGGCTGTATGTATAATTGTCAGACCAATGAGCCCGATCTGTTTCTAGCAGACTATTGGAAAGTGTGAACATGAAATGTCTGTAATTGTTGAATGTTGAATTCCTTTTCTGACGTGTCTTCTATGTTCTCTTGTTGCAGTTCTGTATGCAGGATCGTACCGTGTTATGATACAGAGAGGCGGCCGCTTCAGGCGGACCCGTAAGAGGGGTGGCATAAGCAGCAAAATCAAAATTACAATTGAAGGTTATTTTAAAGAAATATAAGGGGCGGCATTTCGAAGACTTGCATCATACTGAAAAAACATACCGCACGGTTCTGTCTGTATGCCCCACAATAACTGTATTGTGTCATGGGGACTGCCTAGAGTAGTTGATAGTAGCTCGGCCTGCTATCTGTGAGACGCCTCATAGCTCGGGTTCGAACCTACTGTCCGGCATTTGTTCGAGTACCCTGGTCTTACTTAGGACGATAACGTGAGTACCTCTGAAGTCGGAGAAAATCTGCCTGTATGGCGAGGGAATACTAATTACGAGTACATTGAGCACACGGCTGCCAGTGTAAAGTAATTTACAATGTGCACGCTGCTGCCTTTGTAAGAAATTGGAAAAACGGATTTTCACGCAAAAATTCAGTTTCAGAGATGAAACTTCGTCTGGGTTGAAAGCGGACGAAATAAAAATAATTAAAAAAGAGAAAAAAAGAGAAAAAGAAAGAAAAAACTGTATTGTGTCGAAATAATGTACGCCGATTGGTTAGGCATTATGAAATAGCCTCTCACGTTTTATGGGGTCTCGGGGGTTAAGTTTTCATTCAGCGTTCTCATTTCCTTACCTTAAGAAGGTCATGGGTACGAATCCGGACTACGCCGTTCTGTTCGCGAGGTCATTTTTTTCCAGAGATCTGTAGGACTGTTGCCAGAGCTACGGAGTACGTGCTTTGTGCAATACATGTACTCTCAACAGGTGACGTGCCATTTCTATGCAGATGGACTGAGCTTTATAGTGTAAAACCCGACGCAATGAAGTCACTTCTTCGGCTTTAGAACCTTCTAGTGTCAGTGTTTATTTTTAGTAGGGACTCAAGCGTGTTTTAGTGGGGACTCAAGCGTGTTTTAGTGGGGACTCAAGCGTGTTTTAGTGGGGACTCAAGCGTGTTTTAGTGGGGACTCAAGCGTGTTTTAGTGGGGACTCGAGCGTGTTTCTGAAAAAAAAAATTTATTCGCCAAATAAGACAGAAACCTATAGGTTGATTCAAATACGTTGAGTTAAACAATTGTGTGGAATCAAACAGGAATAAATACGTTGAGTTAAACAATTGTGTGGAATCAAACAGGAATAAATACGTTGAGTTAAACAATTGTGTCAAATCAAACTGGCAAGGACAATGATGACAAATATCGAAGTAAACAGATAAATGATATACATATATATGAAGCTAATGATCAGCATAAAAAAAACCAAAGTCAAACACGATCCGTTTCGCACAGCAACATAACCTTTCTTACAGAACCAACGTGCTTCAACTATATAGCGAAACAGAGAATGAAGTGGTTTGGACACTTAGTAAGAATGCGAACAGACCAAACTGCCTATTAAGCTTTCCACAACAGAATATCAGGAAGGAAGGCGAGAGGAAGACTGAGGAAAAGGTGGAATGATAACGTAGTTGAATTCTGCCAGGGGACTAAGAAAACCATCACACAAGTCACCAGAGAAGCGCAAGACAAATACATAAAACCACGACACTGGGTTAACAACCCGGTAACAGAGTGTTGACATAAGAAGGCAGAACCATCGCGACTTCTGATGTTGGAGAATGCACGCATGTATGGCAGGGGACACTGGTGATAAAGAAAGCAGGCCTTCACGTAAAAATCAGTCAGAAGTGTAATACCAAGCGCCCTGACTATGCCTGAATGTACTGCGAGCGAACGCACGCAGAAGCAGAGCCATCGTTTTAGTGATTATAAGGGAAAATAATAGTGAAGGGAAGTAATCGAGTTTAATAAGCGTTTAATTTAGCTTAGAAAATATGAATAATGTCCCTTATCATGTGCAAATTGTACAAGGTGGACGCGCCAACATGAAAATTAAAACTACACGAGATCGTGAAATCAGTACGGTCTTCCCTCTTTATCATAGACGGCCTATCAACTACCACCAAATCTTGGTTTTAAGCTTTAACATCCTTTTATCTGTACTTAACATAACACTTTTATTCAAATTGCGCTCGAATAAGTGACCCTGTATACTATATTTGTAGGAAAAGAATAGATCTATTGTACTTTACTACGCATGTATTTAAAGACCACAGACAATGAGTGTACGTAGAAAATAAGACACATTTTAAGTACACGAAACCTCACGCCCGTAAGAGCAGAGAACAACTGAAATAATACGCCCTACATACGCAGGACAATATCAATTTCTGACACGCCCGAGTAGTTACCGGGGCCCAAATTTGGGGTGTAAAGAATAGAACCACTGTTACCTGCGACGCATGTCGTAAGAGGCGACTAAGGAGGTTTGGCTGAAATCGGATGCATGTGTCCTAAACGTGTAGAAGTCTATGCGTTTAGAAGCCTACCAAACCAATGTGCAACGTATACACGTTCTTGGCAAAGATCAAACATATCACAAAGAGTGATTAAAATTGGTCGTAAAGAACGAACGCAAAGAAGAAAAGGAAACATTTTTGACACTCAGTTATTATGATCCGTTGTCTTTTGTCCGTAAGAGGGCCATTATTGTGGTCCACAGAAGATTAAGCACATGATCAAGATCGCAGAAGAAGAAGAAGAAATAAACCGTTTAAGATGAATATAAAATGTATGTGTTGATTATTCAAAAGATTGATTGCAATCATAAATGGTGAACTTCTTATTTAATAGGACCTTCTGGGATAGATGGCACCATGTGATTTTGACATTGCCACTGGTTCTCAGAATTTGTATTTTTTTTTGTTGCTGTTTCAAAAATCTTTTTCATATAAATATAATTGCCAATGTGGTACCGGACCAACAAGGGAAACAAGGAATAGTAACAGTGAGACATACAAGACATGTCGTACGGGACAGGACGACTGATGTAGGACCTATGGAAGCTACCGTAGTAAATAAAAAGCATAGCAGAAATCAGATTTGCTGGCTTACTTGTAGGTACATAACTAGTACAACGTACAATCACTCTTAGGCTCAGATCACATACAAACCACACAGAGTGGCTAACAAGTGGTCGATATGGAGCGTTCGACGAAAAAGCATATTAATATAACATGTAGTCAAGGGGTTTGGTGATTATATACTCGAAGGTCAGCACACCCGGTTTCTGCATGCATTTGTATTCGAGTTCGCCTTCTTAAGCATAACATAAACACCATGACATAGGGAAGTCTATGTGAGCCAGTTTCCCGTTGACCATGGACACCGCGGTCAAAGTTTCCTGGTCTACTTCACCGGGAGGAAGGGTTGACCTGGGCGTCCTACAGGGTCATCATCAGGATACTCATGTTCCCTTTTCGTTACTCCTAAAAGATATTAGCCATTCTCAACTGTTCTGGATGCAAAGCCAAGTATAGAACACACTTTGTAGAATAGATTAAAATCAACCACACTGATTTTCTCAAATTTTGTTGGGATACCATCGTCAACTATCACCATAGAGATAAGTGGCAATCGAAAAAAGAGAAAACGAACAAACAAACAAAAGTTGCGAACTACTATTCTATAAGATTTAGAAGGACTTGGGTCAGAAAAGATTTTCTCTATCTACTACAGTTTCTGTAGAAATGTTGATTTACGTGATGTCAATAGGTCGCGGAGGAGCGACTGACAGAATAGATTATTATTTTTTCCGATCCAGAAGCACTTGAGCTTTTCAGCTCTTCGGCTCGGTGCCATGGACATCGTAACCCTTCGGTTCGGTGCCACGAACACCGTAAATCTGGGGAATCTGTGGCTTTTTCTGGCATCCCGCGGAATTGAACCCGCACACACAGAGGGATAGTCACCCGTAGTCCAACGCGCTACGAACACGCTGGGCAGACGGGTGACAGAATAAATAAGAGCGCGGCTTCCACGCGGGAGACCCGTGTTGAATTCACGGTAAGGTCAATGATTTTTTTCTGCTGCTGTAGCATAAATTAAAAAACACCATCCTTCTTTTTCTACTTCTTCTTTGCGTTTGTTCTTTACGACCAATTTTAATCACTCTTTGGGATGTTTGATCTTTGCCAAGAACGTGTATACGTTGCATATTGGTTTGATAGGCCCCTAAATGCTTTGACTTATACACGTTTAGGACACGTGCATCTGATTTCAGCCAACCTCCTTAGTCGCCTCTTACGACATGCATGGCAGGTAACATTGGTTCTATTCTTTATACCCCATATTTGGGCCCCGGTAACCACTCGGGCCAAAAAATAAAAATCCTAACTTGAACAGCTTCGCGGCGACTACACTAACCATGCAGCCATTAAATTTCCCAGGTTCATGTCTCACCTGTCTTATACCGTCTTAAAATGCGATACTACAGACCGTACCGACAGTTTTTTAATAGATCATCAGACACATACATCATCATTTCTTGTCGCATATACAGACAGAGAAAAACAAATTTCTGTACGAGTAGATTTTGAATCTTTCTTTCTACCACAAATTTAGTCTTAAGCATGGCTTTGAGCTCTACTTCAAAAGTTCACCTCCATGTGCCACTAGCCCCCACCCGCGCCCTTTCCTGCTCTTGCGGTGACCACTGTTTTTGGCAGCCATTCTGTTTTCTCCCTAACGAAATGTCTAATCCATCGTCATTGTCTCTTTTCTTCTTCTGCGTTCTCACTAGATTGGGATTTCGGATTCTCTAATGAAGACAGCCGTCTGCCTTAGATTATCAGCCACGCCATACAGTTTGTCTTGGACGCTAGTGTAAGTGGGCCACCTCTTTCTTCTCAAGTCTGCATACTGGGGGCAGTTCTGTAGGATATAATTCCTATGATTTCTGCTTCCCCGTTTGTGTTGACCTCTTTCCGCAGTAAGTTTTGACCACCCTCGTGATGGTAGGTCTAACAATCTTACTTCGTGGCTAAATCTCCGGGGTAGATTGGCGACCGTAGAATCCGTTATCCCATTCCTCATTGTGATGGGTCGTTGCATCATGTTATGCGCCTTACGGCCTGGTGCATCCGTTTTCTGCAAGCATTTGTTTTGGGTTAGCATTCCCTAGCGGACACGTGCCTTCGATTTCAGCCAAACCTCCTTAGTCGCCTCTTACGACATGCGTTGCAGGTAACAGTGGTTCTATTCTTTACACCCCAAATTTGGGCATTTTCCCGACCAGCTACAGTTGACCCACATATAACTATCCAATCCTTTTTTGTAGATTAGTAGTTTTGTTATATACTTCCCTACATTTGACTTCCAGAAGGAGACGTCTGTGATGTGGAAGTATGGGGCTTTCCTCTCTCTCCAAAAGTATCCACATGAGCGAACGTGCTATTTTTTTAAGTGATTCCATATCTCAACGTTGGTGAAATTGATGGGGTTCCTAGACCTACCGGAGACAGACGGTAAAACATAGACTCTGTGTTAAAGTTGGACATATAAAACAACTTTTCACAGTTTAAAATCGTTAACAGTAGGTTGCAACGCCACTTCTCTGACAAAATTCATAAAACAAAAATTCCTACACATTTTTGCAATCCTTGGCCGCTGGACTCTGCTGGATTTGTTGAGGCGGAGATCGAAGCACATATAGACGTTTCCGGAGTACTATAATGATAGTCTTCATATAAATGAAAACGGATAATTCTCAAATTACATAGGAAACCCTTGAGCGTACTACGAAGTTCGTGCACTGCCACCGTGAAATGTGTAAAAGAGAGATAGAAGCATGCATGGTTGGTTATTCATCGAAGTAGGATGATAGTAGTTCTTCTAACAATGAATCAGTCAATCATTAAATGACTACACAAATAGTAAACATACATTTCACTACATCATATATAATAGAGTATTTTGTAATGTCGTTTATCCCGTTTTAGTTTATTTAGTATTGCGTGTCAGTATATGTTTTCTTGATAACGACCTATGATCGAAACGTCGGGTGTTGTCATTTTTTATATTTATGTTTCCTTGCTCATGTAATACTGACTATACCTGTCCTCGTCCATACCAACCGTTTACCGAGTATTACCGCAGCCTCCCCACGGTTTTCTCTAGATCTGATCTAATATGGTTTGACCACCTCAAATCTGTAGGTTTCTGTACATCGTCCTATGTCATATATTGGGGTTTGTACTTTCGAATCCAGATTAGCGAATCTCTTGGGGACTGTTTCATTCGTTGTAGTTTTCCAGAACATTATTTCAAAGCACTCAACGCTGATTGAGTTAACACATCGAACTACTGTATTGAAAAATACGTTGCCATCGAATTCATTTTTGTTTTAATTTTGTTCACTCCACTGGTGTATGTGCAAAAGAGGCGGTAGTTTTCTTATTGATTAACGAAATTTGACGAATGTTATGTACTTTTGTAGATAATTGAATGCAATTTTATCGTAAACGAAGAGAAAATGAAAGGATATACTAACGTATCGGCATTAGAATGCGTTACGGTAAATTTAGATAAAATACGACAATGGACCAAAGCATGGCGCAGCTTGTGGCGCATGGTCAAACATAACAGACAAATGGGTACATGCTGCGGCATTTGGTAGGTAATGTCTTAAAGTAACTGTAAATGCCATGCCAGGAGCGGTTCTGTTTTCTACTCCGAAGGGGACTTTGTCGTGACTCCCTTACATTCTTGATGTTGGTAATGAAGATAAATGGGTTGTTTCCCTTGTAGCAGGTATAGATCTAGCAAGCTTTAACACAACGGGTATCAGGTCGATCCTTGCTTCGTTAGCCAAACGAATTTATTACTGAGGCACATTATATATACGTGAAGCGAGACCACCTATGTATTTTTAAAAATGTCAACAGTTTTGAAGGATTTTTGTTTTGTCCTTTTAATGAATTGTGCTCAGGCAGCGGCTTTGCAACATAATCTTATCGATCTCCAAGTGACAAATGTTCTTCTAAGTGCTCAACTTGAAAACGGGAGCTACGATTGACAGGACTAAGAACACGATCTCGCCTACACTGAGATCAGGATCCGCCCGTGTGTTGCTGGGGCTCGCAAGGGGAGCAAAGAATAATAACACTGCAACCCACAAGGCATGTCGTAAGAGACGACTGAGGTAGGGGTCTAGGGAAGCTACCCTGGTAAATAAAAAGCGTTGCAGAAATCGGATGTGCTGGCCTACTTGTAGGCTCATAACAGGCACAACGTACAATCGCTGTTAGGCTTGGATCACATACAAATCACAAAGTGGTCGATATGAGCGTTGGAAGAAGAAAAAGAAAACTTCTACAATTAGCAGCACCATGCTTCATCAGAATCAAATAATGACTGTCTTTTAACTAAAACCTAAACTAAACAAAATCGTTTGTGAATAACAGTTTTAGAAAAAAAGACACACACAAAGACACAGATAATGGCACAATCGTACAAAGCGTAATCGTATAGTGTAATAAAAACAAAACACATAATAGTACACAACTGTTCTCAACACGAAAAATACTCATAACCGTTACACGGCATAACTAACTGTGCTCCACTAAGGCAATGTCTGGTTAGTAACTTGGCAATCGATTGGCAGACGACTCAGCACCGACCAACGCAAAACTTGCCTCAGTTTCACGAAACGAATCGAAGTGAGAGGCAAGGATTTGGAGTTCCATCTCTTGTCGATTCTCTGTTACCGTTGTTACAGTGGGCAGGCGCAGTTGTTCACCATGGAGAACGGTTAAAAGATGACCGACTGCAGTAGTGTAGTTTCATACACATTGCTGTCAATAATGATATGTGTGTTTGACATTGTGACTTGATATGGTAAACTGCAACATGATGTGATTCATTGATGACTGCCATGTCAATACACAACAAAGTGATCACATATCGACGAGGAATCTGATTCCTCTGTTCGAAAACAAGAGACGGTGACACTGTGACTAGCAACCACAGGGATAGGGATATTCCTATCTCTGTCACCGTTCTGCCCATACCAACACAATGCATGGATCTATTCACATTGTGAAAGTTTTGGTTTGGGGATTTTTTCTTCTTGTTGAAGATGTGGTCGGCAAACACTTCACTGACCTGTGGGCCGTGCACATCAAAGGAGGCGACGATGTAGCGGAAAATATAGCTTCCAGACATGGATTTATTTACATAGGACAGGTATACTATTTTTTGTTGTTGCAATTGATCTCTCGATATTAATTTTTAATAGCTATCAGTATATTTCGTTGTTCAAAATTGCTCGAGTTTGTTTTCCTGTTATAGAGTAGCGATTTGAGTTTATTATTTATAGTATCACAGTTGAAATAAAAATAACTACAGTAAATGAAAATATGCCCTATTTGAACTCTTGCCAAACATTCATAATATCGTTTTATGATAGCCACCATCCCACGAGTCTCGAGATTATTGTTGGAATCTTGTATTAGGATATTTACTATAACTCACTGTATATATTTATATATATATATATATATATATATATATATATATATATATATATATATATATATATATATATATATATATATATATCCTTTTCGTCTTTACAGATGTTCAATTTACAAGTGTTACTGTGACGACTTCTGACTCACTTCTGAGTTTGCACTTGTCTCTCTTTGCCTTCAATATGTATATAATAACTCTATATCATATGTATAGTAACATTATCTCAACATCTAGTTGTAGTGTTGTGTTTTGTATTAAATATATCTGTATTTAGTCTTGTTATGTAATCTCTGTATTTAATTAAATTATTTAAAAATATATTTTGAATGAGTGTAAACTACCTCAAGTAATCAAAACAACAAGTATTAATTATTAAAAGTAAATTCAACATTTTAAAACCATTCTGTCTACTTTTACACAACAATGTTCATTAGCTGAGACAACAGAAAAATATATAGAATGTCATTGTAAACAAAAATTGTATTGTAGTTAAAATATTTTCCATTGTCTTTATATTAATCTTCAGATTTCAGTTATGTGGGCTTAATACAAAATATGAAAAACTTTATTATTTTGTTTCGGGGTTTGGGTCAGGACTATGACCAGTTAAAAACACTAAATTTTGGGTTCAGAATGAAGGCATGCGTACAGTCCTGAGCTGCACTAGAGATAACCCCGTTGTGAAGATGAGATATATGCTTGGCCTTCTGTCACTACGCTCCGTCATGCAATCGCCCAAACCAAGGCATATATGCAGGTTACTACGGATAAGAGACATCCACTGCACAAGAACACTAATGATGTTAAGGGCACGAGAATCAAGCGTGGCATGTTGTGAATGGCCCAGGCTGAGGGAACAATTGGCCAGGTGACTATGGTTGCAACCCTACCAAAAAGAAGAAGAATGGATCCCAAGAGATGGTAGCATGATCAACTATCTCAACGTTATCATTACTCTTGGAAGAGAGTGTAGAAATTGAGACAACATGAAGGCTGAACTCGCAGTTAAGCAGCTGATAGAAGATAATGCAAGGAATGATGATGTTGTATGGGTCAGTTCAACATGGTGAGAAGTCCGCTGGGGTTTCTTGGCTAATGCGCATGGTAGGGTTGTTGCAGAGCAAAGTGGGACATACAGGACAACTACTTCTAGTATGAGGATGGAGGTTGAGGCGTTACTGCTGCCCTCCATTGGATCTCTGGGGCTTCATTGACTGGGGTCGTTGTATCTGACTCTCAGTCGATGCTTCACAAGATCCAGAAGGGCAGGTTTCGTATGAGTGGATGTCATCTATAGAAGTTTCTAACCTCCAGAGGCTTATGTGAATATACTGTCCTGGGCATGCAGGTGTTTCAGGTAATGAGAGAGCGGACAGGCTTGCATCAACAGCATCAATTGTTGGGGAGTAGAAGATGGATAAGGGGGATATTCTTTGGTCTCTTCTCGACTGTCTGTTGGATGAGGACACTAAAATCGATTTTGAATCGATCAAGCGATTTAGACAGTTGGGAGTTACCCGTTGTACATGTCGAACTGGATGCCTGAGAGGCAGAGTGAGAGGAGTGTTTAATCAGCGAGCCACTGGAACCATCAGTATGCATACTCTTCGATATTTGTTGGGGAGACTGAGCACCTATGGGTCTGCCCAGAGTGCAATGACATCAGTTTAGTAATCAATAACCAATTATAAAACTACCTTATTTTGTGCAAGAACTAGGACCCATATTAAAACCACTTATCTCTTGTTGAATATTAATCCATATAAAACCACCTTATTTTGTGGCAGAACTAGGACCCATATTAACACCACTTATCTCTTGCCGAACATTAATCCTTATAAAATCACTTTATTTTGTGACAGGATTAGGACCTATATTAAAACCACTTATCTCTTGTCGAACATTAATCCTTATAAAACCACTTTATTTTGTGGCAGGACTAGGACATATATTAAAACCACTTATCTCTTGTCGAACATTAATCCTTATCTTCTTCTTCAATGATCCAGCGGCACTTGAGCTTTTACCCTTCGGCCCAATGCTACGAGTATGTAGTGGTATCTGCATGTGTTTGTAAGTTGTTCTTTTGTTCCGTATAATGTGTTCCATTTATCTGGCCTTGGAGGAAGGAGGGTCTTTCTGATGTCATCTAGTGCTTGACACTTGAAGAGGTGGTGGTGAAAGGTTTCATGATGATGTACGCACAGTTGGCACTCTGGAGTGTGTTGTGGATGAATTCTGTTCAAGTGATTATTAAGTGTTATGTGTTGGGTTCTGAGTCTAAAAATGGTGCTCTGATCTCTTCTTGTAAGGTGGTTGATGTTGTCATTAAGGTTAGGGCTGGCCATATGGGTGTACACCTCTCTTCTTGTGTTTCCCATGGCCCATCTGTTCAGCCAAATTTCTTTATTTGTTGTCATTAGGATTTGCTTTGCAGTATGGAGAGTTGTTGCTGTGATTGGTTGTACCTGTGTTGACCCTTTCTTGGCTAGCCTATCTGCTTTGTCATTTCCAGGTGTGTTTGAATGTCCAGGGATCCACTGCATGTTTATTTTGATGTCATGTGATGTAATAAGTCTGTCAATATCTAGGGCTATATGGGATAGTTCAGGTTTACAATGTCTACCATCTTCTAGAGCTTGAAGGGCAGACATTGAATCTGTGAAAATAATTGTGTTTTGTGCCTTTGATGGAAAGACATCGAAAACAGTCTTCAGGTGGTACAAAGCTGCTTCTATCGCATGAATTTCAGCCTCATAATTGGATCATATCTCCCCGCATGCACCAAACAGCTCTTCGGATGATCTGTCTGGGTATTGTATATATACTCCGTAACCTGCTTTGATGTTGGCTTTAAATGCAGATCCATCAGTATAGACATGTACCCATTCTTGGGGATAGGCATCAATGGTTCTTTGAGATGCTATCATAAGGCTGACTGGGTCAGAGCGTTTAGTTGCTTCATCTATCTGTTTTGTTCTAATTTCAGGTGTATTCAAGAGTGTATATGGTGGTAAGTTTGCTATTACTCTCTGCAGCTGTTGTCTTGTTTCTGGAAGGTGGTATCTTGTCTTTGATTTCACTGACGTGGTGGAGGATTGACTTTTGTTTAAAACATTAATCCTTATAAAACCACCTTATTTTTTCTCAGAACTAGGACCTATATTAAAACCACTTATCTCTTGTTGAACATTGATCCTTATAAAACCACTTATTTCTTGTTGAATATTAATCCATATAAAACCACTTTATTTTGTGGAAGAACTAGAAACAAAATATTAAAACACTTTATTTTATGTTATAACTTTGATCATGTAAAAACACTTTATCTTGTGTATGAACTTTAACCTCCATTAAACGCTTTTCTATATTGAAACATTTGTTAGGACTTGAAGCGAAGTGGGAAAAAAACCCAACTTCTTGACATGTAATTTGCTGTCAGTTTTTGATTGAATATTTTTCTATGACAAAGGTGGCAAGTATGTTTATTTTTGTTTTGCATGCCAATGTTTTCATGGCAAAATTAAAAATTTAATTTAGTTTATTTTGAAAATAATTTTTGTAATTTGATAATCTCCAACAGGATTGGGAGGTGGGGTGGAAAAGCAATTAAATGTTGCAGTATTCACAATGATAACATCAACAATTGATCAGATGAGCAACTATAACAATGGCAAGCATTAACCAAGTATTGTCCATTCAAATGGACAACATCAATTGTCCATTTGAAGAACATGAACTTGTATGTCCCTGGCTTCTAGCATCATATCAGTCAGACCTGAATTATTTGTTGAATCTATCTAAATCTTTTCTGTACTGTCTTAATAACTTATCTCCAGGATGCGTTTGTTATTTTTTTTTGGGTGCATTTCATACACCTTTTGCCCACTCTGCTCTCTAATGTCTGTTTCTGTAGTTCTTATTAGTCCCTAAGAGAGTTTGGTTTATCATGTTCCACTTGTTTACTGCTTGTACTTAACACATTAACTACCATGTTCTGCAGCCTATGCTTGTTTGCCTGTCCCGTTTGACCATGTACTGCAGACTTGTTTCATTGACAAATGAGCTCAAAACGTACATTAACTCATTCTGATTGCCACCACTTATTAATTTAATCTTTCATATTTGTTATGCTTGTGGTAAAGGTACATTTATTTATGTACAGAATTACTTATCATTTATCAAATTTGGTTGAATACAATAAGAAAACTAGTTTAATATGTATATACACCTTCAGACTTCTCGTGTTTTTAGTCGCTGGATGCTGCTGGATTTGTTGAGACGGAGATCGGAGCCTCTATGGACATGTCCACAGTGCTATAATGATAGTCCTCTGATAACTGATACACCTCCAGAGTGTTTCTGTAAAAATGTTTTTGTTTTATGCCTTTGAAAGACATAAAAAACTATTATCAGATGGTACAAATCTTCTTCTAGCGCATAGATTTCAGCTTCATAGTTGGAGCATACCTACTTGCATGCGCCATACAACTTGTCGGATGATCTGTTTGGAGACCTATATATAGCAGTCGCTTTGATGGGGACATAAAAAGAAAATAATGTACACAAATTAATTTGATCACAATGTGTGTTTTCATCGCTTGAGCTCTTAAACATAATTAATGTTTTATGCTTGTTTTGAAAAGACATCAAAAACAGTTCTCAGGTGGTACCAAGCTGCATCCACTGCATAGATTCCAGCTTCGTAGAGTTGGAACTTGCACTTGCCTACCTCATTGGATGATCTGTCTGAGTACTGTATGTAGACTCCATAGTCGACTTTGATGGTTGCTTTAAATGCAAGTCAGTATAGACATGTATCCATTCTTGGAGGTAAACATCAATGGTTCTTTGAGATCCTCTCATAAGGTTGACTGGATCAGAGCATTTGTTTGTTTCATCTATTAATTTTGTTTGAAATTCTGATGTCTTCAGGAGTGTATGGGGTTGCAAGTTTCTTATTAATCTCTGCAGTTGTCTGTTTCTGAAAAGTGGTAGCCATGTTTGATTTCAATGGCATAATGGAAGATTGACTTTTTTTATTCTGTGCAACTGTTGCTAGTTTCCATCAAAAAGTCTATTGGGGGAGATCTTGCTTCATTCTGTTACTATTCTTACATCTCACTTGAATATGCTCAAAATATTCCTACATAACACATGAATATACTAAAAATATCAGTACCTAACACTTGAATATACTCTAACTGCCCATATGAAGCACTTGATTATAATCAAACGTTCTACACATCACTTGAAGCTATATTAAAGCTGGCCCTATCTATCACTTGAATGTACTAAAATTTGTCTCTCAGTAGTACTTGATCACAGTCTTGATCTTCAGAGCATCCTATTTTGTAACCTAATAGATTCACACTTTTCTTACATATCAATTACCATCACTGTTAATATATAGCATGTGATTATCCACAAACTATTCCCATATTGCAATTAATTATCCACAAACTATTCCCATATTGCAATTAATTATCCACAAACTATTCCCATATTGCAATTAATTATCCACAAACTATTCCCATATTGCAATTAATTATCCACAAACTATTCCCATATTGCAATTAATTATCTGCAAACTATTCTCATATTGCAATTAATTATCCACAAACTATTCCCATATTGCAATTAATTATCCACAAACTATTCCCATATTGCAATTAATTATCCACAAACTATTCCCATATTGCAATTAATTATCCACAAACTATTCCCATATTGCAATTAATTATCCACAAACTATTCTTATATTGCAATTGAACATCTGCAATTTCTTTTTTTTTGGAATGAACACCCACAAAGTTTTTCTTTATTGCCATTGAAGCAATTGCACATCTGCAAACTATTCTTATATTGCAAATGAATATCCACAAACAATTCCCATGTTGCATTTGAATATCCACTAATGATTCCTATTAGGACAGTCCTCCTCTATGGATCTGAGAATTAGAAAAAATAAAAGAAGATAGAAAGTTGTGAGATTTCTAGGGAAAGCGTGCTATAAGAATACTTGGGTATACTTCGGAGGATACGATTCGCAATACCAAACTCCAAGAACTAACTGATCTGGAAGACATAAGTAAAGACATACAAAGGAGATGATGATGATGGATTGGGCATATTCTCAGGATGAGAAAAGAAAGGCAGCCAAGACATGCTATATAGTGGCACCACAGGAACAACAGAAAAAAGGGAGGTCTAGAGCCACATGGTGAACTTGGGAAGCAGAGCTCAAAGTTATACATATGACTAGGTTTGATATAGAAAAAAAAAAGCACAAGATCGAATTGAATGGACATGTTTTGCTTCTGCCTTATGAGCCCTTGGGACCCCATAGACTAATGATGCGGATGAAATTATTCCTATTATTGCCATTGAATATTTGCAAGCTATTGCCATGCAGCAATTAAATATTCACAACTTTTTCCGAGAGTGTTGTCCTAGTCTCTACTGCTTTTACATTTGAAGCTGAATAAATTCTTAGTCTTGCCCTAACTTTTTCTCAACATATTTCTCACCCATCCCTTCCCTTAATAGTTTAGAGACCAGTATAATATCTTAGCCATGCTTCAGAGTGGTAAATATTTCAGTCATAAAGTCAACCATGCACGCATTCAGCTATCATCTGATTGTATGAAGTCCATTAAATACTAAACATTTTTTTCTAAATCGAGGTTTACGTTTTAATGTGTTCTTCATAAAGTTATGTTATTTTGTGTTTAGACTTGGAACACGCAAAAATCAAACATACACACTTTGTTTATTAGAGTGTTTTACATACCTTTAACCTGATCTTTTACTAAGGTGTTTTACATACCTTTATCCTTATCTTTTACTAAGGTGTTTTACATACCTTGAACCTTATCTTTTACGTACATTTAACCTTATCTTTTATTAAGATGTTTTACATACCTTCAACCTTATCTTTTACCATTGTGTTTTACATGCCTTCCACGTTATTTTTTCTTATGGTGTTTTATATGCCTTCCACGTTATTTTTTCTTATGGTGTTTTATATGCCTTCCATATTATCTTCTAGTATAGGTTTCTTTAGAGTGATATGTTTTTCTATGTGTAAAATGATTTTTATATTTCTTTCAATATCTGTTTTGGTATTCTAATCTCATTTTTCAAGAACTTCTTTAATAATAAAAAAATGTCGCTACTGCCCGCAGTATTGCTTTTTAGGGCGGTGTAGGACAGACGGGACGAGAGAGTCTGGGGAATTTAAGCGCCACATGGCTAGTGCAGTCGCCGCGAAGCTGTTCAGGTTAGAATTGTTCATTTATACCAACAACAGAAAAAATTCTTGGCCTTACCGTGAATTCAACACTGGTCTCCCGCATGGGAGCTGCACTGTAATCCATTCGACCAGACGCTCCTCATGAGCTTCTTTACAGAAGAAAAATAATGCAGTTCAAACTATTTCATAGACTTTGATACTCCACGACAATTTGGACAATGACAACTAAGTTTTGCGCCATTTAAAATGCCATAGTTCTAACAGTATTTTATACTCATCATGTAGAATGTTCTTTGCAGAACGTAGCTTTTATCACAGCCGACATGAAGCACTCGGTCTCTATAGCAGCAAGTTCTCCAGCTTTCTCCCTCTTGGTATAACATGTTTAGGGCAAGGTACGCTGGATCGTTAAAGAAAAAGAAGAAAGCCTCATCATTCTAAATCATCATTAGGTGCCGTTTCGGCTGACGAAGGCGATCATGGATTTCTACAAATTTCTGTCTTTGGTGTTTGCTATCATCTCTCGCTCTCGCGATCACCTAAAAGACCGATGTTCCAGATCTCTCCATAAATTCATTCATGTGGAAATCTGATTCATGCAGCCTTAGCATGGGTGGGTTTCGTCACATCTTCAGCGCTATTTGTAGCTCTGGTGCTTATCCTTCGCCGATGTGTCCGGATTCAGCCAGTGTTTACTGGGTTCGCTCTCCGTTAGCCTTTGGCTGTCCCCTGCCGACCTGCAAGACAGCAGGTTGACTTCTACACATTTAGGACACGTGTATCCGATTTCAGCCAAACCTCCTTACCCGCCTCTTACGATATGCATGGCAGGTAACAGTGGTTCTATTCTTTACACCCCAAATGTGGGCCCCGGTAACCACCCGGCGATGCTATCATCTCAGATGTTGACTCTCTTCCGTGCCATGACGTCATGCTGTCCCAAATTGTCTCTCTGTCTTCCTCCCATCGATTTTACCGGTTGTCACAATGTGTTCTAAATCTCTTATCATTATCAACATTCTAAATGATCTCTTTTAAAGCTATCTTGTAACTATGTTCTCTAGTAGTTTCTCTAAAAGTGCTCTTTATGGTGTAGAGGTTAGTTGATCGTTTCTCATGTCAAATGTATCAGGTTCGCTTCATCGTGGATTCATCTGAATATTTTTCCAGAGATCCCTGATCTCAGTGTAGGTGAGATCGAGTTCCTAGTCCTATCTGAGACGGACGATAAAACGTAGGTCCCTTGTTCAGTTTGAGCACGTAAAAGAACCCACGGCAGTTTAAAAAAATCGAGAAGAGCAGGTTGTACAAAATTCATTAGAAAAAAATCGAGAAGAGCAGGTTGTACAAAATTCATTAGAAAAAAATCGAGAAGAGCAGGTTGTACAAAATTCATTAGAAAAAAATCGAGAAGAGCAGGTTGTACAAAATTCATTAGAAAAAAATCGAGAAGAGCAGGTTGTACAAAATTCATTAGAAAAAAATCGAGAAGAGCAGGTTGTACAAAATTCATTAGAAAAAAATCGAGAAGAGCAGGTTGTACAAAATTCATTAGAAAAAAATCGAGAAGAGCAGGTTGTACAAAATTCATTAGAAAAAAATCGAGAAGAGCAGGTTGTACAAAATTCATTAGAAAAAAATCGAGAAGAGCAGGTTGTACAAAATTCATTAGAAAAAAATCGAGAAGAGCAGGTTGTACAAAATTCATTAGAAAAAAATCGAGAAGAGCAGGTTGTACAAAATTCATTAGAAAAAAATCGAGAAGAGCAGGTTGTACAAAATTCATTAGAAAAAAATCGAGAAGAGCAGGTTGTACAAAATTCATTAGAAATAAATCGAGAAGAGCAGGTTGTACAAAATTCATTAGAAAAAAATCGAGAAAAGCAGGTTGTACAAAATTCATTAGAAAAAAATCGAGAAGAGCAGGTTGTACAAAATTCATTAGAAAAAAATCGAGAAGAGCAGGTTGTACAAAATTCATTAGAAAAAAATCGAGAAGAGCAGGTTGTACAAAATTCATTAGAAAAAAATCGAGAAGAGCAGGTTGTACAAAATTCATTAGAAAAAAATCGAGAAGAGCAGGTTGTACAAAATTCATTAGAAAAAAATCGAGAAGAGCAGGTTGTACAAAATTCATTAGAAAAAAATCGAGAAGAGCAGGTTGTACAAAATTCATTAGAAAAAAATCGAGAAGAGCAGGTTGTACAAAATTCATTAGAAAAAAATCGAGAAGAGCAGGTTGTACAAAATTCATTAGAAAAAAATCGAGAAAAGCAGGTTGTACAAAATTCATTAGAAAAAAATCGAGAAGAGCAGGTTGTACAAAATTCATTAGAAAAAAATCGAGAAAAGCAGGTTGTACAAAATTCATTAGAAAAAAATCGAGAAGAGCAGGTTGTACAAAATTCATTAGAAAAAACTCGAGAAGAGCAGGTTGTACAAAATTCATTAGAAAAAAATCGAGAAGAGCAGGTTGTACAAAATTCATTAGAAAAAAATCGAGAAGAGCAGGTTGTACAAAATTCATTAGAAAAAAATCGAGAAGAGCAGGTTGTACAAAATTCATTAGAAAAAAATTTAAAATAAAATTCCTCATAAATATCGTCACCATCTTCAAAATTACACCGGAGACCCTCGCCGGTGCTGCGGAGTTAATGCACTACAGCTGAAATCTTCATGTGTAAGTAAGAGATCGGAGCACACATAGTTACTCACCGAAGTGCAATGATGATGGGTCTATCAATCAATCAATAATCAATCATTCTCTAAAAGTGTATTGTAGATGATCACATTTTATTTCCACAAAGAATCATCAACAGAAGCCCACTTATATGATTTTCTAGATAACACCCCCTGTAGGCTTATAAGCCCAAAACAAGCAAGTAATTGTCTAATTAGACACATACACACACACACAATACTCACAGGAGATCAGTAACAAGAACAGCGCGTACATATAACACATCAACAGCATTACTCATTACTGTAATTTGATATTTCTTTTTTTCTCATGTAATTGTTTCATTTGAAGGTTTTCTGCATTTTCATGCAGAGTAAATGCTCAAAAATAAATGGGTTTTACGTGATATTCAAATTTCAGACACACAAAATGAGTCATTATTGGATCTGTCTTGCAGATGATCTATATCACGTATTGTTGCTTTATCTATCTATCTGTCTGTCTGTCTGCCTGCCTGCCTGTCTGTCGGTCGGTCCGTCCGTCCGTCCTCCATCCACAGGTAGTGGTAGTAGTGCAAGCACATAAACATGGCACAGGTCCAGAACAAAATGCACGCATCTCCTGGCCAATGTCCGACGAAAAACTGCTCAAATGCAAGGCAAACATAAGAAATAGCAGCGTACGAGGTCTGAGAACAATTCCGCCGGAGTAAATGGCCGCACTAAAATTGTCAGCTCTTTGGCAAAAATCCATGAGAACGATGTGTAACGAGACAACGGTCGCACCATAATTGATAAACTCTGGGCAAGTGTCTCTGAGAACAACACAACGCATCGTGTGGACACAAGGGAAAATTGCAGTAACTTCCGTATCGGAGGCCAAGAGTGGATCTATCTATTGGGTAAGGTTGGCCGAGCGCAAATCCCAAAGTGGCGTTCTGGGGCATAACGAACCTGCCCCCTCTGGGACAACCGGGTAAGGTACTGTTGTAATAACAACTAACATCCCCGCAAGAACTGTAGCGAGTGATAGTGGTGAACGGAAATTTTTCCGTTGCGTTGACAGCGCCGCTTGAAATAACCCTCTGGATTATCTGTGTGCAGCCCGAGTCAAGTGTTTCCCGCGGTCAGGGAAAATGCAGAGTTCAAACTGCAAATTTCCAAGTGCCCACACGCGTCTCGAAAAAGCTGAGAATGTTCCTACTCCGAAATAAACTCAGTTTCCGAAAAGTAAGGCCTACTGTGTAATGGTTTGACGGGTCATCCAAATCCAAACATTGGCGAAGGCCGACACTTTTCACGGTGATCTATACGAGTAGAATGCCGTACGAATAAAAATGGCATACAAGAACAAATGGGTGAGAGATCACCCAAGGTTATGAAAAAGATGATGCATACTACCAACACAATAGCGAAGAAACAGTTTGTCATTTTTTGGCTACGGATAGGGTTACAATAGGCTGAGGTACCATCTGTTTAATAAGTACAAAATAGGTCCTTCTAACATATGCACATGTGCCACCAGCAAGCTCAGAGAGACATACATCCTGCAAGAGTACAATACAATGAACAGAGAAAACAGATATCGTCAACCCCCAACCTTAGTCCAACGCGCTACGAACACGCCGGGCAGGCGGGCACGAGTTAAATTAAGATGGAAACACAATGTTACAAATTGAAGGTGATGAAGAGGTCTTCTACTTGAAGTTGATTAATTTGATGACATTTCTCTTCCTCATATTTGTGAGAATATCTGAGATTGAAACTAGTTAAACTTCTTGCCATCTTCATGAATTGCAATGGTTTATAAAATATTCACATCCATATACTGAATTATTGATTAAATGTGAGAGGTTTGTCCCATTGCTTTTGATGATAGGTTTGCAGTTTTTAGCATGTTGTTAGTGTGGACAGCGTGATTTGTACACTATACTTTGGGAATGTGGACAAGAGATGTTCAGTAGCAAGCTATTGATTGTATAGACATGAGATGTTCAGTAGCAAGCTATTGATTGTGTAGACATGAGATGTTCAGTAGCAAGCTATTGATTGTGTAGACAAGAGATGTTCAGTTGCAATCTATTGATTGTGTAGACAAGAGATGTTCAGTTACAAGCTATTGATTGTGTAGACATGAGATGTTCAGTAGCAAGCTATTGATTGTGTAGACATGAGATGTTCAGTAGCAAGCTATTGATTGTGTGGACAAGAGATGTTCAGTAGCGATCTATTGATTGTGTAGACATGCGATGTTCAGTTACAAGCTATTGATTGTGTAGACATGAGATGTTCAGTTACAAGCTATTGATTGTGTAGACATGAGATGTTCAGTAGCAAGCTATTGATTGTGTAGACATGAGATGTTCAGTTGCAATCTATTGATTGTGTAGACATGAGATGTTCAGTTGCAATCTATTGATTGTGTAGACAAGAGATTTTCAGTTGCAATCTATTGATTGTGTAGACAAGAGATGTTCAGTTGCAATCTATTGATTGTGTAGACAAGAGATGTTCAGTTGCAATCTATTGATTGTGTAGACATGAGATGTTCAGTTGCAAACTATTGATTGTGTAGACAAAAGATGTTCAGTTTGCAATCTATTGATTGTGTAGACATGAGATGTTCAGTTACAAGCTATTGATTGTGTAGACATGAGATGTTCAGTTGCAATCTATTGATTCTGTAGACATGAGATGTTCAGTTGCAATCTATTGATTGTGTAGACAAGAGATGTTCAGTTGCAATCTATTGATTGTGTAGACATGAGATGTTCAGTTGCAATCTATTGATTGTGTAGACAAGAGATGTTCAGTTGCAATCTATTGATTCTGTAGACAAGAGATGTTCAGTTGCAATCTATTGATTGTGTAGACATGAGATGTTCAGTTGCAATCTATTGATTGTGTAGACATGAGATGTTCAGTAGCAAGCTATTGATTGTGTAGACATGAGATGTTCAGTTGCAATCTATTGATTGTGTAGACATGGGATGTTCAGTTGCAATCTATTGATTGTGTAGACATGAGATGTTCAGTAGCAAGCTATTGATTGTGTAGACATGAGATGTTCAGTTGCAATCTATTGATTGTGTAGACATGAGATGTTCAGTAGCAAGCTATTGATTGTGTAGACAAGAGATGTTCAGTAGCAAGCTATTGATTGTGTAGACATGAGATGTTCAGTTGCAATCTATTGATTGTGTAGACATGAGATGTTCAGTTGCAATCTATTGATTGTGTAGACATGAGATGTTCAGTAGCAAACTATTGATTGTGTAGACATGAGATGTTCATTCACGGTTCTATTGATTTTGGATGTACGATATCTAGCACTGTAAACCGATTGCGCACATATTTGTTTTAGAACTGTTCGACCGATTGTGCACAAGATTTTGTTTTAGAACTGTACTATTGATTGTTAGCAAGAGGCGCTATTGATTGTGAACATGAGGGGCTATTAATTGTTCGCAAGAGGTGTTACTGATTGTGAAGTTAGTTAGTTTATTCCTTTCGAGCCAAAGGCGGCACATAGAGCAGAGGTTTTAGATCTCCATGTGATACGGTTCTTTGCTAGCAGTTGCAGATCTTGTATGGTTTTACATCCCAATAGTTTACTTTCTTGTTGGATGGTTCTTCGAAGAGTGGTCTTTGGTCTTCCACGTTTTCTTTTCCCAACTGGTGACCACATAAGGACTTGTCGATGTAGTCTCTTTTCGTCTGCTCTAAGAACATGACCTAAATATTTCCACCTTCGTTTCCTTATAATATTTGATACGGGTTGTTGGTGTGTTCTATCTCTCACTGTGTTGTTAGAAACGAAATCACTCCATTTTACTTTTAATAATTTTCGTAGACATTTATTCTCAAAGCTGTCCAGTTTCTTATCAATTTTCTTTGTTGATTTCCAACTTTCACAACCGTAGGTCAGTACAGGAATCACACATGACCTAAATAATTTAACTTTTGTTCATATACTAAGGTCTTGAGATTGCCAGATATTCGTTAATTTAGTGAAGAGAAGATTGTGAAGAGAAGATGCTATTAATTGTGAACTATATGTGCTATTGATTGTGAATACGAGGGGCTATTGATTGTGAACAAGAGGTGTTATTGATGTGAAGAGAAGATGCTATTGATTGTGAACTATATGTGCTATTGATTGTGATAACCAGGTGCTATTGATTGTGGATAAGAGGTGCTATTGATTGTGAACACGAGGTGTTATTGATTGTGAACAAGAGGTGCTATTGATTGTGAATACGAATCGAGCAATTGATTGTAATGAGGAGGTGCTATTTATTTTAGACAAATGGTGCTATTAATTGTAGTCAAGAGCTTTGGAGAGCTATGTCACGTATTGTGGATAGTATCTTCTTCTTCTTTGCGTTCGTTCTTTACGACCAATTTTAATCACTCTGTGATATGTTTGATCTTTGCCAAGAACGTGTATACGTTGCACATGGTTTGGTAGGCCCCTAAACGCATAGACTTCTACACGTTTAAGACATGTGCATCCGATTTCAACCAAACCTCCTTAGTCGCCTCTTACAACATGCATGGCAGACAGCAGTGGTCATATTCTTTACACCCCAAATTTGGGCCCCGGTAACCACTCGGGCGTTGTGGATAGTATATTTCTACTGCCGTGTACCAGTGTTATCAATGTGTGCTGTATAATTTATAACAAAGTATTCATTCATTTTGAGCAGTTTTGTGTGCTTATACCGTATATGCCAGTTATCTCTTCAGCTCTCTTCCGGTGTGTATAGTCCATCCTTAAGTTTAAACACAGTATGTTTCCTCCTCCATGCGACCTTTCATATATATCATGTATGCTTCCTTTGCATGTCCCATATCAGTGCTGATAACTTGTGCTAGCTGTATGTTGCCTTAGTTTCCATGTTATCTATACCCTCCTCCTTTTTTATCCGCTGCTAGAGATAACCGTTTGTTTATTTGCTACAAATGTCTTAAATTACACATTCTTTCTCCAACTGCATACCTTCAGACGCATTTAACGCACATTAACTACTTTGGTCGAGATGTTCCTACGAGAGGAACACACGCATTAAGGATAATGACTTGAAATACAAACCGTGGCATATTCTTTACAGGAATTCGCCACCAACCACAGTAAACCAGTTGTTAATGTTCTAGGCACCACTTATACGTTCAGTAGTTTGTCATTACTTTCTGAACGGTGAGGTATATTTTTACCGCGGGAACGAATTTGCTTCCAAATTACTCGCAGCGGAGTTTGAACCTGGTACAATAGAGTTGTGATCGACTATCACTATTTAATCTACAGACGACAAAAAGTTCAGAATAATATACTTTTTAAATTTAGATATATAGTTTTGTTTTTTGTATGTGTGTGTATTCTGTATATAGTTTTGTTTTTTGTATGTGTGTGTATTCTGTATATAACTGCTTCATCATCATCAAATAGCTTATCCTGAGCAGAACTTTGTCACCCCAACAGTCCTTGGTAATTTCTCTCTCTCATAGGCCAGATGTCCCGCCTCTGCATCCGTCATGTTCAAACCATCAGTTTCATCCTGAATCCATCTTCTTCGTGGTCTTCCTCTTCTTCTCTTTTGACTGCTTACACACTGATAAATACTGATGTATAAATTAGCCATGTTTTCAAAGCCTTCATGTTTAGTGATTCTCATATTTCAGTAACTCCACATTTCATATTTAATCTTGTCGCTTGTTCTTTGTGTTCGTCTTTTCCTTTTTTTTGTTGTTTCTGAAATACTGTGTCGGCATGCGTAGGAGGTCGTCTCTTCACAATGCTAATCCATAATCTTTACTGCAAGTGTTACCGCTTTCTAGAACGGTGTAGGACCGCCTGAGTGGTTACCGGGGCCCAAATTTGGGGTGTAAAGAATAGAACCAATGTTACCTGCCACGCATGTCGTAAGAGGCGATTAAGGAGGTTTGGCTGAAATCGGATGCACGTGTCCGCTAGGGAATGCTAACCCGAAACAAATGCTTGCAGAAAACGGATACACCAGGCCGTAAGGCGCATAACATGGTGCAACGACCCTCACAATGTGGAATGGTATAACGGATTCTGCGGTCGCCAATCTGCCTCTGAGATTTAGCCACTTGGTAAGAATGTCAGACTTACCATCACGAGGGTGGCCAAAATTTACTGCGGGAAGAGGTCGGCACAAACAGGAAGCAGAAATCATAGGAATTATATCCTACAGAACTGCCCCCAGTATGCAGACTTGAGAAGAAAGAGGTGGCCCACTTACGCTAGCATCCAAAACAAACTGTATGCGTGGCTCATAATCTGAGGCAGACGGCTGCCTTTATTAGAGAATCCGAAATTCCAGTCTAGTGAGAACGCAGAAGAAGAAGAAGAAGAACGGTGTAGGACAGGGTAGGGGGAGGTGATGAGCCTGAGGAATTTAATGACCGCATAGCTAGGGCAGTCACCGCGAAAATGATCAGGTTATGATGTTTTCTTTATGCCCCTGAAAGAAAAACTCATTGGCCTTAAGTTGGATTAAACCCGGGTCTCCCAAAAGGGAGTCTGCGCTATTATCAATTCGGCCAGACTTTCCTTTATCCCTGGGATTTTTCAATTGTCGTCTTGTAACTTGCCGTAATATATTGGAGATTATTCTGAATTGAATTGATTGACAGGACCATAATCATTTCACTTCGGTGAGTAACCATGTGTCCTCCGATATCTTTCTTACACAGGACGATCTCAGCTGCAATGCACGAACTCTGTACCACCGGTGGGGTCCCCGATGTAATTTTGAAGATGGTGAAAATATTTGTGTAGAAACTTTTATTTTAAATCTTTTTCTAAATAATTTTTCCCGGGCAGTGACTTTCCAGCCTGTTCTTTTAGATTTTGAACTGCCAAGGGCTCTTTTACGTGCTCAAATTGAACACAGAACTTACATTTTATCGTCCTTCTCCGATAGGACTAGGAACTCCATCTCACCTACACTGTGATCTCTGGAAAAAATATCCAGATTGCTCCACGAGGGAACGAACCTGATACCTTTGGCACGAGAGACGAGCACCTAGCCTCTACGCCACAGAGACCCACTGGAGATTATTTTCTAGTTACTGAACTGTTTCTGTTTCAGCAGTGTTTTATCATTTTCCTCTTGGCCAAGGTACTGATTGCCGAGCGGTTATAAAACTTGTCATTTATCAACAAGGGGTTCTCCTTCTTCAATGCTCTGTGCTCTGCACTGGGGTGGTGGCAGCTTCAGGAAACGAATTCCCTTCCTATATACGAGGATATTCCCCAGAATTCCTCGTAATTTTCCAGAGTTTGCTCAGAAATCTGAACAAATGACTGTAATGACAGAAGAAACAGTCACCAATTGGTATATATCTCAGGAACTTCTTCGAACGCTCCATATCGACCACTAGTTAATCCACTCTTTATGATCTGTATGTGATCTGAGCCCTAAGAGCAATTGTGCGTTGTCACAGTTATGGAGGCCTGCACCCATCCGATTTCTACGACGCTTTTGATTAAATGGGGCAGCTTCCCCAGGTCCCTACATCAGTCGCCTCCTACGACATGCCTTGCAGGTCGCAGTGTTACTATTCTTTGCTTCACATGCGGGTCCCGGTAACACACGGGCGATATCTCAGAAACAAGAAAGAATGTAATGTCAAAGAGAAGATGTGAGCGAATTGTGTGATATACCAATTGCAAATGGATGTATCGGATGCCTGATGGAACATATTGAATATGATCTAGTTAGAAAAAACTGTTATTTGAGCCAAATTTTCTGTAAAGAACATGTTACTGAATCAATGTATAGTTAATTTTGTTTTCTTTTAAAACCATTTTCATACCTTGAGGTTTATTGGGTAATACAGTATTAGGCCCGTCTTTTTCATTGACCGTCGTCACACGATGGGTGATGGATCAAAATCACGCCGGCTGCCTTCACTTTCCCAGTGCTTTTCCTGGTACCCAATTAAGGCTGGATGGACCTGAGAGCCGTCGCGGTCGGACAAATATTCCACGCCCACTGTGGAATTGAACCCGGAACACTAGTCCAAGAAGCGAGTTAACTAACAACTACTCTACTTCTACTCTCCAATGAATAGTTTATAGCAGATTTCCCAAAGTGGGCGGTACCGCCCTCCTCCCTGTGGGCGCTGAAGCTTTCCAGGGGCGATAGTGGGTTCAGAATCATGGGGGAGTTTTTCGGGATTGTGCGATTATATAATCATTAAAAATTTGAATTCTGCATTTTAATTCATCTTATGCCCATCTTATGCCCATCTTATGCCCATCTTACACGATCCATTTTTTCATCAATTTTCTATTTCATGTATATAATTATTTGAAATTTGACCATGTATGACAGAAATATATCAATTTTCTATGTCAAAGTGAAAATAGAGCATGTATATATATGAGAGGGGGCGTTGGTAAGCTGTTATAATGGGGAGGGGGCGTTACAAAGTTTATGTTGTGCAAAGTGGGCGGTGGGCCGAAAAGTTTGGGAATCTATGGTTTATAGTGATGGCTTTATGTGTTTGGAGTTGTTGAAATTAAGAAC
This sequence comes from Arion vulgaris, assembly GCA_020796225.1. Lineage (NCBI taxonomy): Eukaryota > Metazoa > Mollusca > Gastropoda > Stylommatophora > Arionidae > Arion > Arion vulgaris. The sequence continues at coordinate 71,427,370 of CM036753.1, read as the reverse complement.
GGAAGCATACATAACATAGAAAGGTCACATGTGACGTATTGAGGTCATGCTTTTAAACAAAAATGGTGGCATGCTTAGAAACAACAACATACAATAGTTGCCATTGTCTTTGTATTATTATTTGTCCTAATGCTTAATTTGTGTTCATGGCAAATATCGTGCATTGTCTTTGTATTATTATTTGTCCTAATGCTTAATTTGTGTTCATGGCAAATATCGTGCATTGTCTTTGTATTATTATTTGTCCTAATGCTTAATTTGTGTTCATGGCAAATATCGTGCATTGTCTTTGTATTATTATTTGTCCTAATGCTTAATTTGTGTTCATGGCAAATATCGTGCATTGTCTTTGTATTATTATTTGTCCTAATGCTTAATTTGTGTTCATGGCAAATATCGTGCATTGTCTTTGTATTATTATTTGTCCTAATGCTTAATTTGTGTTCATGGCAAATATCGTGCATTGTCTTTGTATTATTATTTGTCCTAATGCTTAATTTGTGTTCATGGCAAATATCGTGCATTGTCTTTGTATTATTATTTGTCCTAATGCTTAATTTGTGTTCATGGCAAATATCGTGCATTGTCTTTGTATTATTATTTGTCCTAATGCTTAATTTGTGTTCATGGCAAATATCGTGCATTGTCTTTGTATTATTATTTGTCCTAATGCTTAATTTGTGTTCATGGCAAATATCGTGCATTGTCTTTGTATTATTATTTGTCCTAATGCTTAATTTGTGTTCATGGCAAATATCGTGCATTGTCTTTGTATTATTATTTGTCCTAATGCTTAATTTGTGTTCATGGCAAATATCGTGCATTGTCTTTGTATTATTATTTGTCCTAATGCTTAATTTGTGTTCATGGCAAATATCGTGCATTGTCTTTGTATTATTATTTGTCCTAATGCTTAATTTGTGTTCATGGCAAATATCGTGCATTGTCTTTGTATTATTATTTGTCCTAATGCTTAATTTGTGTTCATGGCAAATATCGTGCATTGTCTTTGTATTATTATTTGTCCTAATGCTTAATTTGTGTTCATGGCAAATATCGTGCATTGTCTTTGTATTATTATTTGTCCTAATGCTTAATTTGTGTTCATGGCAAATATCGTGCATTGTCTTTGTATTATTATTTGTCCTAATGCTTAATTTGTGTTCATGGCAAATATCGTGCATTGTCTTTGTATTATTATTTGTCCTAATGCTTAATTTGTGTTCATGGCAAATATCGTGCATTGTCTTTGTATTATTATTTGTCCTAATGCTTAATTTGTGTTCATGGCAAATATCGTGCATTGTCTTTGTATTATTATTTGTCCTAATGCTTAATTTGTGTTCATGGCAAATATCGTGCATTGTCTTTGTATTATTATTTGTCCTAATGCTTAATTTGTGTTCATGGCAAATATCGTGCATTGTCTTTGTATTATTATTTGTCCTAATGCTTAATTTGTGTTCATGGCAAATATCGTGCATTGTCTTTGTATTATTATTTGTCCTAATGCTTAATTTGTGTTCATGGCAAATATCGTGCATTGTCTTTGTATTATTATTTGTCCTAATGCTTAATTTGTGTTCATGGCAAATATCGTGCATTGTCTTTGTATTATTATTTGTCCTAATGCTTAATTTGTGTTCATGGCAAATATCGTGCATTGTCTTTGTATTATTATTTGTCCTAATGCTTAATTTGTGTTCATGGCAAATATCGTGCATTGTCTTTGTATTATTATTTGTCCTAATGCTTAATTTGTGTTCATGGCAAATATCGTGCATTGTCTTTGTATTATTATTTGTCCTAATGCTTAATTTGTGTTCATGGCAAATATCGTGCATTGTCTTTGTATTATTATTTGTCCTAATGCTTAATTTGTGTTCATGGCAAATATCGTGCATTGTCTTTGTATTATTATTTGTCCTAATGCTTAATTTGTGTTCATGGCAAATATCGTGCATTGTCTTTGTATTATTATTTGTCCTAATGCTTAATTTGTGTTCATGGCAAATATCGTGCATTGTCTTTGTATTATTATTTGTCCTAATGCTTAATTTGTGTTCATGGCAAATATCGTGCATTGTCTTTGTATTATTATTTGTCCTAATGCTTAATTTGTGTTCATGGCAAATATCGTGCATTGTCTTTGTATTATTATTTGTCCTAATGCTTAATTTGTGTTCATGGCAAATATCGTGCATTGTCTTTGTATTATTATTTGTCCTAATGCTTAATTTGTGTTCATGGCAAATATCGTGCATTGTCTTTGTATTATTATTTGTCCTAATGCTTAATTTGTGTTCATGGCAAATATCGTGCATTGTCTTTGTATTATTATTTGTCCTAATGCTTAATTTGTGTTCATGGCAAATATCGTGCATTGTCTTTGTATTATTATTTGTCCTAATGCTTAATTTGTGTTCATGGCAAATATCGTGCATTGTCTTTGTATTATTATTTGTCCTAATGCTTAATTTGTGTTCATGGCAAATATCGTGCATTGTCTTTGTATTATTATTTGTCCTAATGCTTAATTTGTGTTCATGGCAAATATCGTGCATTGTCTTTGTATTATTATTTGTCCTAATGCTTAATTTGTGTTCATGGCAAATATCGTGCATTGTCTTTGTATTATTATTTGTCCTAATGCTTAATTTGTGTTCATGGCAAATATCGTGCATTGTCTTTGTATTATTATTTGTCCTAATGCTTAATTTGTGTTCATGGCAAATATCGTGCATTGTCTTTGTATTATTATTTGTCCTAATGCTTAATTTGTGTTCATGGCAAATATCGTGCATTGTCTTTGTATTATTATTTGTCCTAATGCTTAATTTGTGTTCATGGCAAATATCGTGCATTGTATCCTCCGTTTGTTCATTCCCGGAGTAAAAATAATTAAGTGATCCGCTTCAAACCCACCCCCAATCCTCTAATCCCTCAACTACCACCATTTCCTTTAATAATAATAATAATAATAAAAAGATATAAAAATTTCAGCAAAGTTTGGCACAGATCAGTTGTCTATCGATTTAGGCAGGCCCTAAACATTCCTGGCTGCACATTTTTAGCTCAACTTTGCGTGTTTCGAATAGCTTCTTGTTGGAATGAACATTTTGTAGAGCACATGGGTAACATGAACAAATGCGGGAGAGTTGGTTTGTAAGGAATGTCTTCAACATTAACGGGATATAAAAGGGACAGGGGTAAAAAAAAGAGAATGATCTGCATTTCTGTCATTTCTGTCATTTCTGTCATTTCTGTCATTTCTGTCATTTCTGTCATTTCTGTCATTTCTGTCATTTCTGTCATTTCTGTCATTTCTGTCATGTAGTATGTGTTTTTGTAAAAGGTATCAAACTGAGGGTGCGACTTATAAATTATACATTTGGGCAACTGTATATCATAGTGACTGAGGGTGCGACTTATAAATTATACATTTGGGCAACTGTATATCATAGTGACTGAGGGTGCGACTTATAAATGTACATTTGGGCAACTGTATATCATAGTGACTGAGGGTGCGGCTTATAAATGTACATTTGGGCAACTGTATATCATAGTGACTGAGGGTGCGGCTTATAAATGTACATTTGGGCAACTGTATATCATAGTGACTGAGGGTGCGACTTATAAATGTACATTTGGGCAACTGTATATCATAGTGACTGAGGGTGCGACTTATAAATTATACATTTGGGCAACTGTATATCATAGTGACTGAGGGTGCGACTTATAAATGTACATTTGGGCAACTGTATATCATAGTGACTGGAGGTGCGACTTATAAATGTACATTTGGGCAAATGTATATCATAGTGACTGAGGGTGTAACTTATAAATATACATTTGGGCAACTGTATATCATAGTGACTGAGGGTGCGACTTATAAATGTACATTTGGGCAACTGTATATCATAGTGACTGAGGGTGCGACTTATAAATTATACATTTGGGCAAATGTATATAACACTCTGAAACGAACTTTGCTGAGAGAGGCAAGAAATATCGTTCTCAGTTCCATGGAGTAGATTGAGCAAGTTGCACAGGATAGAGCGGTATGGAAAAATTGCTTGCAGGTCCTATGTAACGTATAACCGTACGAGAGGAGTTATTATTATTATTATGATATCATAGTGTCTGAGAGGGCGGCTTATAAACTATACATCTTAGCAAATATCTTACTTAGCGTCTGACAAATGTCTGTTTTATCTTAGCAAATATCTTACATAGTGTCTGACAAATGTCTGTTTTATCTTAGCAAATATCTTACATAGTGTCTGACAAATGTCTGTTTTATCTTAGCAAATATCTTACATAGTGTCTGACAAATGTCTGTTTTAGTGTCTGAGGGTGCGACTTATAAACTATACGTCTTAGCAAATATCTTACATAGTGTCTAACAAATGTCTGTTTTATCTTAGCAAATATCTTACATTGCGTCTGAGGGTGCGGCTTATAAACTGTACATTTGGACAGTGTCTGTCATAGTGTCTGACGGTGCGACTTATAAACTATACATCTTAGCTATTGTCTGTCTTAATGTTTGAACTTGTGACTGATATATTATATTTCTTAGATTCTTCTTCTTCTTGCGATCGCTATTTGGATGATTATACTGTCAGATGTGATCATATGATGAAGTTAACTGTTGTCTGGAGCTCATCTCTGAGGCTGCATAGTTTTGAATGTAGTGATTTTACTACGCGACGCTCGGTAGATCGATCAACTACATACGATTTATCAGACGGTATAATCATCATATATAAGTGTGATGTGTTTTCTACTACTGTCTTGTAGTTAGATTGGAGACAATCAAAGTCTAGCGGAGCAAACCGTACACAATACTGAACGGTAGGCAAACAAAGTAGTCCAAAAAAAGACAGGTAACCTGGGCAGATGACGCTCAGCAACCCGGGAGGGTAGGTCGTCTAAGAGTCGCTACCCTAAAAGAAAACAGCAACCTGCTGTCTTGCAGGTCGGCTGGGGACAGCCAAAGGCTGACGGAGAGCGATCCCAGTGAACGCTGCTATGAAATCGGACACATCGTCGAAGGACAAGCACCAGAGCTCCAAATGGTACTGAAGATAGTGACGTAAAAACGTTCTTGGCAAAGGCTGTTTATATATCACAATAAGAATGATCAAAATGGCCAAAAAGAACGATCGTGAGAGAGAGAGAGGAAGAGTATGGTTTCTGGTACACCTTCTGGCGTAGTATCGCCGACTTCAACGCCTTTTCAAAGGGAGAAAGGACTCATCCCTGCCGATGACCATTTCTGCCGACAGGAACGGAGTGTATAGAAAACCCGGCGCAATGTAGTCAATTCTTTGCATTTAGATCTCTGTTTTATACTAAATGTTCTTCATAGTAGTAAATGAACTAATATATACAATTATTTAAGTATAAAACAATAAAGCTCTCACGTTCAATAATTTAGCTGAGTGCTGTAAGATTTGCGCACGCTTGTCCCTAATTATTGCTATGGGCCTTGTTAAGTGGCGTCACTGCTTCTCTCTCGCATGTGACTGAATTATAATAGATGTCTACATTATTGTCGTTTGCACGCAGAAAGAGGCCCGCAACTCTCTAGTTCTGACAATTGCACATTTTCTCACATATATAATAAAACGTCATGTTATTTAAACAACATTGCCAACACTAACAATGAAAATGTGAGGAAAATTGTACGAAATAATGTATCTTTTTTTTTCAATTTTAATTGCATATCCTTTATATGACTTTGCGAATCAACCCCATATTTTAACGCTGTTTGTGATTTTTCTAGGCATTATTACGTTTAGTAGTTTGCCATTGCTTTCTGAACGGGTGGCGCCATCGTCTTTTTGTAAAAATTCACACGAAACAATTTGCAACCAAATTGTCCGCAGCGTGATTCGAACTCAGAACGTCGGGGTTAATAGACCGAGTCACTATCCCCTGGGCCATAGACGCCACAAAAAGGCATAGGTCCACAAACAAGGATTTCCAAGCCCACCTATTCAATGCCATCTTTTCCAGATCTCTCTACTCTCTCCCCATTTTATTGCATTCCGTCTCTAGCTCCCGTCTCCAGGTGTTCCTGGGTCTTCCTTTACCTCTATTGCCATGGGTTCCATCCGTCTCCAGGTGTTCCTGGGTCTTCCTTTACCTCTATTGTCATGGGTTCCATTGGAGAGCCTGTCTTGTGATGTTGTAGGGGTTTCTCAGCGTGTGTCCTACCCATCGCCACCTACTACTCCTTATCTCTTGTTCCACCTGCCGTTGTCCCACAGTTTATGGTCCTGGTCATACCATCGTAGATGGAGTATCCTGCGCAGGCATCTATTAATGAGTGTCTGCAACTTGTTGGTGTTCTCCTTAGTTGTTCTCCATGTCTCCGTTTCATACAGAAGAACAACCTTTACATTTGAGTTAAATATCATTATCTTAGTTTTATTCCTGATCATTCTTGAACCATATGTTCCTCAGAATGACAAATGCTGATCTTGTCTTTTGTATTCTAACCTTAACATGTTCATCTGTGCCACCATGATTGTTAATAACACTTCCCAGATAAAAAAAATAATCTGATAACATACTATTAAAATAAATTTTAGAAGTTTCATTTAGACGCAATGCGTACGCCTAGCACACATGATATATAAACAAGCCATTGTGATACATTATACATCTTAAGCTAACGTCTGTCATACACTTTTATATTACAATTACTGGTATCTGCTAGTCTGTGATGCAGAGACATTCGGGTCAGGTTCAGTAAAAACACGGGTCAAGACCTTGCTTCACCTCCTGTTGAGAAGTCCTGTCAACATACCTTTTTGGCTAGCGTAGCTACGGAGTCTACATGTTCATCACCATGGTGATGACCTTTGTTACACTCGTATGTCTGTCTGGTGCAACACTCGTATGTCTGTCTGGTGCAATCCCATCCATTGTTGGTATTCTCCTTGTGTTGTGGCATTAAACTAGCACGCTATCTTCTATCCTTGTCACCGCCAATCTGTTTGTCCATCGCTTTAAATGGGGTCACACAATTGTGTGTTGTATTATCTTTTTTATTCTTTTATTTAAGACAATCAATGGGAACTGAATTTTCATGACTGCTTTTATGTCATACAGTTTGCCCGTCTGCCCAGCGTGTTCGTAGCGCGTTGGACTACCGGTGACTATCCCTTTGTGTGTGCGGGTTCAATTCCGCGGGATGGCAGAAAAAGCCACAGATTCCCCAGATTTACGGTGTTCGTGGCACCGAACCGAAGGGTTACGATGTCCATGGCACCGAGCCGAGGAGCTGAAAGCTCAAGTGCTTCTGGATCGGGAAAAAAATGTCATACAGTACACTGCAGTAATATATTTAACTTTTTCTATCATTTAGCGTGAAAATTACATAACAGATTTAACAAGCACCCACACAAGATACGATTGTCCCTATCCATCTGTGTCCATGTGGCACCCCTGATCAAAACCACAGAACATGTCCTGCAAGACTGCCCTCTGTATGTCCTTCCAGAAAGGAATGCTGGCCCTACAACACAAAACTATAGTCAAAACTATATGACACCAGAGATGAGCTCCAGACAACAGTTGACTTCATCATAAGAGCGCGTCTAACGGTATAATTATCAAAATAGCGATTTCAAAGAAGAAGAAGAAGTATCATTTAATACATTGTCATAATACAGGGTGTTCAAGATAAAAGCAGCCGCAATGACAAATCAAAAGTTGCCAGGTACGCATTGTGTTTTGTCCATTTACTATTTAAACCAGTTCTGACTAGCTCGTCATTTCGTCACGTTTGTTAATCGCCCTTCCAGCACCATAGTTACACACCATCACAAAAAGACTCGCTCACCTGACCTATATACGTCATAATTGAACCTTCTAATTTTCATAAATATATGACAGATTGACTGCCTTGACGAGTCTGCTTTTATCTTGAATACCCTTGTATATTTTATCGCATGCGTCCCACTACCAACTCAGTAGAGAAGAACAGGTTGACATCTTCCCACAACGAACTAGGATGTTGTTATAATATATTTGATCTCTCATGTCCTACTATATAATAATAATAATAATTCCTCTCGTACCGTTATACGTTACATAGGGCCTGCAAACAATTTCTCCATACCGCTCTATCCTGGGTGCCTCGCTCAATCTCCTCCATGGAATTGAAACCGATATTTCTTTGCCTCTCTTAGCAAAGTTCGTTTCAGGGTCTCCTTAGGTCGTCCTTTTTTTTGGAACCATTTGCAACCCACTTCAATGCCTGCTTTGATATTCATTGATCATTTCTTCTCAAGGTGTGTCCAACATATCTCCATTTTCTCCTTATTATAATAGTTGTTACTAGTGTTATCAACTTAGTAGAGAAGAACAGGTTGTCATCTTCCAACTACGAACTAGGCTGAGGTACCATCTGTTTACCAAGTACAAGATTCCCTACTGATATATGTACATTTGGCACCACCCAGATGACAGAGCCACACATCCTGCAAGAGTGTCCAGCATGCAATGAACAGATGAAACATACATTTCTAACCCCCATGTCAGACCAAGACAAGCTATATGGAACTATACACAGACTATCGTTGACTATTACTTTAGAAGCATCTTCTTCTTCTCCGAACATTCCATATCGAACACTTGTTAAACCACTCTTTGTGAGTTGTATGTGATCTGAGCCTTAGAGAGATTATATGCTGTGCCAGTTATACGCCTACAACTAGGACAGCACATCCGATTTCTTCGACGCTTTTTATTTAATAGGGTAACTTTTCCAGGTCTCTACCTCAGTCGCCTCTTACGACATGCCTTGGAGGTCGCAGTATTACTATTCTTTGCTCCCCTGTGAGCCCAGCAACACACGTGCGGCCTTAGAAGTATGAGAATCGGGGCATATCCTTTGCAGAACGTAGCCATCAACCACAGTAAACGAATCGTTGATTTTCTAGACACCACTGATACGCTCAGTAGTTTGCCATTGCTTTTACCATTGAATGATTTTAGAAGTATAGAAGTCGATGTTTGAAAACGGAAGACGAAGATTGTTAGAAATAAAACTGGAATTTTTGCAGCCATTATTTTAGTTTCAGTACACCTCGTCTTTTTCCAATCCGGTCTCTCACTAAATTAAACATGAGTATGCATAACACTTATACTGATTACACATTTCCGTGACTCTCTAACAGCCTCCAAGGCATGATGATGGTAAAAGTGTTGATTCTCTGCCAGCAGACAGTACATAAGTGTCAAGGGAGGCTTCACAACGGAGATTATGTTCGTCCCTACGTCGTGTAGCCAGACGAATTTCCTATCGAGACGCCCCGCAGGGAGTTGAGGCAAAATCTTGGTCATTTTATTTCCTGACCCAGACTTCTCGTGTGAAACACAATCCGCCCTTCGCCTCTTGAGGATATATATATATATATTTATAGTGCCTTATATGATATATATATATATATATATATATATATATATATATATATATATATATATAAATTTGAAATTTGCCAAGAATGTAGCTTTCATAGATATGAAGAGGTAAAAAATTATAAAGCTTGACTTTTTGTACTATTCTATAAAGATATTCCAACTTAATGCACATGGTCATTCTGTGTAGGTGGCGTCTGTGGCCTAGGGGTTAGTGACTCTGTCTATTAACCCCGACGTTCTGAGTTCGAATCACGCTGCGGACAGTTTGCTTGCAAATTGTTTCCGTTGATTTTAACAAAGGACGATGGCGCCACCCGTTCAGAAAGCAATGGCAAACTACTGAACGTATAAGTGGTGCCTAGAAAAATCAACGACTTGTTTACTGTGGTTGATGGCTACGTCCTTTGGGATATGCCACGATTTTCATTCATTCTGTGTAGAAATCGCCGAAAGTGTCTAACCATGCTTTCCCGACGTTCGCGGTCACGTGATGCGCAAAGCGATCATGTTGTTAAAGTCTAGTGGCGTCTTTCGCACGTCACACGAATACTAACATATTTATTGGTATTTTAACATGTCAGTTCTGTAGAAGGAATGTATAAGATGCTTGACTGATGTCCTGAAAACAACATGTTCAATCTCAAGCTCGGTCAATTTTTTTTTTTTTTTAATATTTTTAAAACACACCGATAAGTTAATAATCTGAATAAATTTAATTTGCTAATTGTTATTTTTCAACTTTCACGGGAATTCAATTGTATCAGGTTTTACTAACAGTCGGAATGAGTGACAATTTAATCTTGTGTTGTCAACCGAAAACTTTCCCACCAAGCATGGAAAGAGAACGTCTGCTAGATCTGCTAGCAGATGTACTAGCTATAATATATTTCTGCATCTGGATGAATGCCGATTTTGATGTCATACGGGATAACGTGTGCTAGATCTGCTAGCAGATGTACTAACTAATAATATGTATTTCTGCATCTCGGTGAATGCTGATTTTGATGTCATACGGGTGACATGGGACGGGACATTCATCCCGTGCGAAGGAAGATCAGCGGAGAAGGATAACAAATATAACTTTAAAAGTGTTGAAATATTACAACTAGATTTAAACTAAATTCCCCGTGCGAAGAACGGGTATAACTGCTAGTATGTATATATATACATATGTATATATGTATATATATATATATGAAGATAGATAGATAGATAGATAGATAGATAGATGGTGAATGATAGAAAGATAGAAAGAATGGAGATAGTGGGATAGATAACATGATGCGGTTACGTCTACATAATATTAACTGCTCAGTTTTTGAATGTAGCACATTTTTTTTTCTCTCAATACCAGCTTTTTTTCGCGTCTTTCAGTTACGCGGATGGAACTTAACACAACCAATTGTTATTACTTATGTTTCATACACCAGATCTGATCATTATGCATCACTGTATGACGGCCGGCACTTGCAAGTATATGCTTAGTGAAGCCTGCCACACTTGATTTTTTAGACAACAGATCCTGAGGCCGCTACGACTTTTTGTTTTAGTGATGTCAATATACGATACGCTGTCGAAATATGTATATTTCAAGCAGTGATTATTTACGAGTAGTTACATTTTGGTACATTGAATGCATACGCACATATACGAGTAGTTACATTTTGGTACATTGAATGCATACGCACATATACGAGTAGTTATATTTTGGTACATTGAATGCATACGCACATATTATGAAGTCGGGGTCTCTGTGGCTAAGTGGTTAAGCCCTTTGCCTTGTGAGTCGAAGGTCGTGGATTCGAGTCCGAACCGCGCCTTTCTGTTCACGAGTGCAATTTTTTCCAGAGACCCTAAGGATTGTTGCTGGAGCTACGGAGTTCGTGCGTTGTGCAATACTCTCGGCAGGTGGCGTGCCATTTCTGCGGAGAGGGACCGAGCCATATGGGATAAAACCCGGTGCAATGAAGTCAGTCCTTCGGCTTTAAAAAAAAAAAAATATATTGTGAAGTTTTGGGATATGAATCAAACATTCATTAACACATATGCCTTATAAGGAGAAAACGAAGGTTTGGCATGGGATTAGCTACCTCATCATGTTAAAAACTCAGCTATAAAAAACACAACCAAGCGTATGAGAGCTTGCAAGGCCTTGGTTGAGGACCTATGCCTCCTTAGAGGCGAAGGGTAGTGAAGAAAGAAGAAGACGCATTCATTAACATTGTCGGAAAATGAGTGAAACCAGTGGCGGCTCGTCATTAAGAGCCAGAGGGGCCAGGCCCCACCAAAAATAATGTGTAACGTGCATTTATTATGTAATGAACTAAAATATAACCTAACCCAAAACCATGATTTTCCCAAAAATGTGTGCCTGGCCCCACCAACAAAAACGATCACGAGCCGCCACTGAGTGAAACGTAAATGCGCAGTGCTAGAATATAAATAAAACATGAATGCACAATGTCTGCTTGTCGGAGAGGGATAAAATTATGACTTTCTATTCTCCAAAAGGTGTTAATTCTTATTTGTTTTATGTTTGTTGGCCTACACTTTCTGATATTCCAGTAGTAGTGGTGAATCTACAACACTAACCAGACTGCAAGAATTCCAGGTCAAGTGTGGTGTAGCTAGACAAGAACACTAGGCTGGTAGCCAAAGAAGAATAGTAAACCAACAAGGAACCGGGGTCGTTAGTCGCCACACACTGAGATACACACTGAGGGGGAGATCGGAACACTTATGGACTAATTAGTTCTACGTGCAGTGATAATGATCCGACGACTAAACTAAACTAATCTCTGATATAACCAAAGCAAGGTTCGTTCTTAGGTTGAAAGTGGCGTGACTGGGCTTAAAGAGGCTTTAGTCCCCTACATAAGAAACAAACACAACTACTTGTACCAGTACTTTCAATGGCAGTGGTTATGAGGAATTTACAATTTGTTGCAGTGGTGTGTTTCATTTCTTTGTTCTTTTCCTCACGCACATTGTTGAGAGTCTGTAGCTCAAGCGGTAGTGTGCTCGATCACAACCTAACCGTCCCTTGTTCAAACTCCGCGGCGGGCAATTTTGGGAAGCAAATGAGTTAACGTGGATTTTTACGAGCGATAAAAATAGATCCCACCGTTGAGAAAGCAATGTCAAACTACTGAACGTATAAGTGGTGCCTAGAAAATAGACAACTCGTTTACTGATGTTGATGGTTAAGTCCTGTAATTGATATGTCACGATTATCATCTCACATTGTAAGTCTGTCTCGGAACTAGATGATGTTTAGCGGTGTTCAGTACTGGTCATTATAATATGACGTCATCTTTCTAAAGGGTTATACGTTACTGGTTATTAGTTATTGAACTGACGTCACAGCACTCCGGGCAGACCCATAGATGCACAGTCTCCCCCAACAGATGTCGAAGGGAATACATACTGATGGTTCCTTTGGCTCGCTGGTTAATCACACTTCTCTCCCTGCTCCTCAAGCATTCTGGCCTTCTAAATGTAAATTGGTTATTGCTTACCAAACTGACGTCATTGCACTCCGGGTAGACCCATAGGTGCTCAGTCTTCCCCAACAGATGTCGAAGAGTATGCATACTGATGGTTCCCGTGGCTCGCTGATTAAATACACTCCTCAATCTGCCCACCAAACATCCAGTTCTACTTGTTAAAGGTAAATACGTTTGCATATCACCAACGAGATTGATTTGTGATTTGAAGATTGGGTTTCACCATAACAAAACTTTACTTTGGTAGCTGTTGGGAAGTCAGTGTATCATGGAGGTAGTGAGCTCATTTTGCGCACCAAAGTACAGTGTTTAATTTACTGCACAGTCGATTACATACTAGACTTAGTTGTATTAATCGTGGATCATTACACAAGCAGTATAGAAGAAAATCGAATCTTTCCAAACAAAGTGCTACAGGAAAATCGTTAGAAGCTCTCGGCAAAGAAGAAGAAATATATTTGCATCTGTGGTTCTCAACCTGGGAGACGCGCTTGCCCAGGGAGGTGCGAGGCAGTATCAGGGGAAGGCGGTATAAGGGGGAGGAGTGAGGCAGTATCGGGGGAAGGCGTGAGGCGATATAAGGGGAGGAGTGAGACAGTATTAGGGAGACGGTAAATTTTATTACAATTTAGTAGATTTTGTTGTGTTTAGATAAGTTTTCATTCTAACTTTTTTCAGTTAAAATAATTTTTTTTTCGTTATAACTATAAGTTCGAAATTTCTTTAAAAAATAACCAAGAACATCGTTGATTTTGGCTCACATTGAACTTGTGGCTCATGTTGATTTTGGCTCATGTTGATTTTGACTCATGTTGATTTTGGCTCATGTTGATTTTGGCTCTTGTTGATTTTGACTCATGTTGATTTTAGCTCATGTTCATTTTGACTCATGCTGATTTTGGTTCCTAATTATGGCTCATGTTGATTTTGGCTCATGTTGATTTTGACTCATGTTGATTTTGGCTCTTGTTGATTTTGACTCATGTTGATTTTAGCTCATGTTCATTTTGACTCATGCTGATTTTGGTTCCTAATTATGGCTCATGTTGATTTTGGCTCATGTTGATTTTGACTCATGTTGATTTTGGCTCATGTTGATTTTGACTCATGTTGATTTTGGCTCATGTTGATTTTGACTCATGTTGACTATGGCTCATGTTGATTTTGGCTTAAGTTGAATTTTTTTGCTTTCTCAAATCTCTTGTCAAAAAAACTTTGAATGAAAAAAATAATGTTTACAACTCTCACGGCCACTGTTATAGTCTTTTGGGAACAGTGACCTTAATAAAGCTCACAGTGAGATATATTTTTCCAGTTTGCTCTTTGGAAAAATAGTTAATTGTGTGCGGGGAGGGGTGGAGTGGAATAGGGTTTCGATAGAACAATAATGTAAGACATCGTTCCTGGAAGACGAGGCAGGGGAAGACGAAGACGACGATGGCAACAATGTAACCAGGAATCTTTTAACACTGTGAGGGCAGAGGCGGGACGGAAATTGACTGGAGGTTCAGAGTCTCATTTTGGATGTAATAAGACTATGGGCGTTCTGCAAAGAGCATTCTTCATCTCAGCTAAAAAAAAAAGGTGCATTGAGTTTGGTGGCAATTCGGAATGGTTGCCAGAGTTACTGCGTAAGTGCTCTGCTGTTGACACTTTCTTCTCTTCTAGCTTTACGCTAGCAAACACATGATTTGATATCATGAAAATCGCTCATGTTTTGCCTGTATAATCGCTCTTATGCTCATATCACATACAACTCACAAAGAGTGGTTAACAAGGTGGTTGACATGGAGTGTTTGAAGAAGATATCATGAACATATGTTATGGAATACAATATAATTTCTCACATTTTTCAGGGACTAATGACATATATTGTTTAATGTGGTCTTTTTCTTCTTCTTCTTCAAACTCTCCATATCGACCACTTGTTAACCACTCTGTGTAATTTGTATGTGATCTGTATGTGATTTGTATGTGATTTGTGCATTGGTATGAGATTGTACGTTGGGCCAGTTATGCGCCTACAAGTAGGCCAGTACATTCGATTTCTGCGACGCTTTTTATTGACTAGGGTAGCTTCCTGAAGTCCTACACCTGTCGCCTCTTGCAATATGTCTTATTGGTCTCAGTGGTGCTAATCATTGCTTCCCTTGTGCACCCCACCACAACACGGGCGAGAGTGTAATGTGGTCAATATTACACCGGCACTTGTCTGTAGCAAGGATCTTTAATGTGTTTGTCTCGTTAAGCTCTGACGTTCCCTTAAAATCCTTATTTATTCATAACTTAACTTGTTTAAATCTTTATATTTCCCTCAGTGGTCGTTGCCCTGATTCTGGCGTCAAGCTGAAATATTTATAACATCGACTGTTATGTATGCCTCCATGTTGTGTTATTTCTTTTATTTCCCGAAAGAATTCACCTATTTTTTCAACTAACACATTAAGGAACTCTTCTGTCCTGTTTTACTTTGTGATACATGATCATATGAATATCCCATTTCTTGTAAGATTTAACACGTTAAGCAACTATTCTATCCAGCTTTACTTTGTGATACATGATCATATAAATATCCCATTTCTTGTAAGATTTAACACGTTAAGCAACTATTCTATCCAGCTTTACTTTGTGATACATGATCATATAAATATCCCATTTCTTGTAAGATTTAACACGTTAAGCAACTATTCTATCCAGCTTTACTTTGTGATACATGATCATATAAATATCTCATTTGTTGTAAGATTTAACACGTTAAGCAACTATTCTATCCAGCTTTACTTTGTGATACATGATCATATAAATATCCCATTTCTTGTAAGATTTAACACGTTAAGCTTCACCCGAGTGGTTACCGGGGCCCAAATTTAGGGTGTAAAGAATAGAACCACTGTTACCTGCCATGCATGTCGTAAGAGGAGACTAAGGAGGTTTGGCTGAAATCGGATGCATGTGTCCTAAACGTGTAGAAGTCTATGCGTTTAGGGGCCTACCAAACCAATGTGCAACGTATACACGTTCTTGGCAAAGATCAAACATATCACAAAGAGTGATTAAAATTGGTCGTAAAGAACGAACGCAAAGAAGAAGGAGAAGAACACGTTAAGCAACTCTTCTATCTTTCTTTACTCTGTGATACATGATAATATAAATATATCATTTGTTGTAAGATTTAACACGTTAAGCAACTATTCTATTCTTCTTCGCTTTTGATTGATTGATAGGACCATTATCATTGCACTTTGGTGAGTAACCATGTGTGCTTCGATCTCTTTCATACACTGGAAGATCTCAGCTGCAGTGCACGAACTCCGTAGCACTGGCGAAGGTCCCATATGTGATTTTAAAGATTATAAAGATTTTTTTGTGCGAATTTTATTTTTAATCTTTTCTAATGAATTTTGCCTGGACAACGGCTTTCCAGCCTGCTCTTCTCGATTTTTGAACTGCCAATGGTTCTATTAGGTGATCAAATTGAACGGAGCCTACGTTTTATCGCCCGTCTCCGATAGGACTAGGAACTCGATCTCTCGGATTGTGGATCAGGAATCTCTAGAAAAATATTCAGATGGCTCCACGAGGGAGGAGCTTTTATTCGCTTTTGAATACATAATATAACTTTCCAGCTTGTACAATTTTCTTCTCTCGTTTATCGTTTCAGATTATGCCAGACTACTATCACTTTCAGCACAGAAAGGTAGCCAAACGGTCTGCATACGCCAGCACACATTACCACGCACCGTTGGCGGAAGATAGCGACGTAAGTATGCATGTACTGAAATGTTTGATGGTAAATTAGGGACGACGTGAAACTAATCTATACATACAGGTCAACAGTTACTGAGATGCCAACTTTTCAGCAAGATAAGAACGAATGATGAATGGTTTTTTCCCGATCCAGAAGCACTTGAGCTTTCAGCTCTTCGGCTCGGTGCCATGGACATCGTAACCCTTCGGTTCGGTGTCACGAAAACCTAAATCTGGTGAACCTGTGGCTTTTCTGCCAGCCCGCGTTGAACCGTACTCACAGGGAGCTTGTCACCCATCATCCAACGCGCTACGAACACGCTGTGCAGTTAGGCGATGATGAATGTAATTGTGACACCACCAGAATGACTTACGTATACTGTAAAACCTTCATCCATGGCAAAGACCTCTCTCTTTCTCCCTCTCTCTCTCTCTCTCCCCTCTCTCTCTTCCCCTCCCCCTCTCTCTCTCTTTTGTTTTGTTTTTAAACCCTGATTGGGCATATACACTCAACCAACTCATGCCAATTCTTCCTATCTTTAGCTAACCCGTGCAGCTCTTTCTTGCTCTTCCGTATATCATTAATCTCTGGCTCCGGGGACTGCCTAGAGTAGTTGATAGTAGCTCGGCCTGCTAGCTGTGAGACGCCTCATAGCTCGGGTTCGAACCTACTGTCCGGCATTTGTTCGAGTCCCTGGTCTTACTCAGGACGATAACGTGAGTACCTCTGAAGTCGGAGAAAATCTGCCTGTATGGCGAGGGAATACTAATTACGAGTACATTGAGCACACGGCTGCCAGTGTAAAGTAATTTACAATGTGCACGCTGCTGCCATTGTAAGAAATTGGAAAAACGGATTTTCACGCAAAAATCAGTTTCAGAGATGAAACTTCGTCTGAGTTGAAAGCGGACGAAAGAGAAAAAAAAAAATCTCTGGCTCCAAATCGTTTCTCGTATTTTTATGCTTTCCTCTATTTCGCGTACTTTGCGGGTTTCACGAAAAGGACCATCTTGTTATATTCCCTATGGTTTTTCAAGGTGTGCCTATCCAGTGCCAGCATCTTTTTTCACGTTTTGGTTCACTGAAATCTGTCTCATTCTCTCCATAAGCTCCTCATTTATCAGCATATCATACCATCCAATTCTTTCAATTCTGCACATACACCAGTTGATGAATGATTGTAGTTTATTCATTATTGTTTTCCGCTTTCTTTATGACACATATATCTACCATATACATTGACATAGCTATCTTCTGTACAAACAGAATGTATGAACTTATGAGAGTGACTGGCACTGAATGAATATAATCTTCAGAAGATTGAATACAAAGCATTGGTAAACTACTGAACGTATAAGTGGTGCCTAGAAAATCGACGACTCGTTTGCTGTCTTTGATGGTTACGTCCTGTAAAGGATAAGCCACGATTTTAATTTTTCTTATGGGTTTCGAGTTTTAAAGCCGAAGGATTGACTTCATTGCACCGGGTTTTACATCATATTACTCGGTCCCTCTCCGCAGAAATGGCACGCCACCTGCCGAGTGTATTGCACAAAGCACGAACTCCGTAGCTCCGGCAATAATCCTAGGGTCTCTGGAAAAAACTGCACTCGTGAGCAGAAGGCCGCGATCTTGATTCGAACCCACGACCTTCGACTCGCAAGGCAAAGGGCTTAACCACTCAGCCACAGAGATATAATATAACATTTCCCGCAGCCTTTACAGACTTTATATTATTGTATGAAGTCACTTAACTTCACATTTCTATTGCCTAGTGTGCAGGAAAATAAAATAAATAATGACAACAGATAAAACGAACATGACAAAAGATATTTTTATCAACGGAGAGAAAGTAGAAAATGTGAACAGTTTTGAATATCTTGGTTCACTGCTAACAATAGATGGAAATGGGATGAAGGAAATTAAAAGAAGAACCGCCTGAGTGGTTACCGGGGCCCAAATTTGGGGTGTAAAGAATAGAACCACTGTTACCTGCCACGCATGTCGTAAGAGGCGACTAAGGAGGTTTGGCTGAAATCGGATGCATGTGTCCTAAACGTGTAGAGGTCTATGCGTTTAGGGGCCTACCAAACCAATATGCAACGTATACACGTTCTTGGCAAAGATCAAACATATCACAAAGAGTGATTAAAATTGGTCGTAAAGAATGAACGCAAAGAAGAAAAGAAGAACAAACATGGCTTTATAAAAATTTAAACAACTAAAAACAGTATGGAACGGAACTGATAAGAAAACAAAGATCAGCATACTAAGGGCATGCATATTCCCAGTGGCAACGTATGGGTGTGAAACATGGACATTTAATAAAGCAGTGTGGAAAAACATATATGTGCTTTCGAATATAAGTGTTACAGAAGAGTCCCACGTATATCATGGACAGAGAAGAGAACAAATAGATCTACCCAGAAAGAACTCAAAATCAAAGAAAACTGGCTGACACTACAAATAAGAAAAAGATAATTGAGATATTTTGGACATATAAAAAGACATGAAGGGCTGGAGAAGACCATCATGGAAGGAGGAATACCGCAAAGAGAAGAAGAGGAAGACCACGGAGAAGATGGATTCAGGATGTATCTGATGGTTTGAACATGACAGCTGCAGAGGCCTATGAGAGAGAGAAATTCCGGAGAACTGTTAGGGTGGCAAAGTTCTGCTCAGGACAAGCTATTTGATGATGGGTGTGCAGGAGGACCAATTCCTTTTCTCACGTGTGGAACATTGAGTTTGGGATTAAACCCACAACCCTCTTGTGTTCGAGTCGACAGTCAAACGCTCACGTCTTACGCTAATCCGTCATACCTAGGGTAATCACTAACAACTTAAGAGACCAAGTAATACTTTCATTACACCAGGGTTGCCTATATGACTCGGTCCCTCTCACATGAATGACACACGATCTGCCGAGAGTATTGCACAGAGCACAAACTCCATAGCTCCGACAACAACCTTTAGATATCTTCAGAGACTAACAACTTAGGAATATCTACTCGTAGTATTGATGCTCATTGTTTCTCATATATGACGATTACTGAACTTGTACCAAACATATACATTTTTAATGATTTTTATTGTTTATCTACTTTTTCACATCTATTTCGTTATTCGTTTTTAGTCACAGATTTTCATTTTAGGGGCGGCTAGGAATTTATTGTCTGATTCTATATGTTCTGTGCTGTGTAAGAAGTGAATTTCTTCACTTTTCTTCTTCTTCTTCTTTGCGTTTGTTCTTTACGACCAATTTTAATCACTCTTTGTGATGTGTTTGATCTTTGCCAAGAACGTGTATACGTTGCACATTGGTTTGGTAGGCCCTAAACGCATAGACTTCTACACGTTTAGGACATGTTTCACTTTGCTTGATAAAGGCCTTTTGGTCGAAACGTTACTGTGTATTGTTATTGCTTTTGTAAAACTACAGTACTTTGTATTTGCGTGTTTCGCCATTACCAAACATTTTAAAAATAAAATGTTTATTGTTCGTTCCATTTCTGAAATTTGCAGAGTCTGAAATGTTAAAGATTATACCAATCGGATAGTGTGTTTCTGTCTGCATAGTAGCTGTTTCTTTCTGTCTGCATAGTAGCCATTTCTTTCTGTCTGCATAGTAGCCATTTCTTTCTGTCTGCATAGTAGCCATTTCTTTCTGTCTGCATAGTAGCCATTTCTTTCTGTCTGCATAGTAGCCATTTCTTTCTGTCTGCATAGTAGCCATTTCTTTCTGTCTGCATAGTAGCCATTTCTTTCTGTCTGCATAGTAGCCATTTCTTTCTGTCTGCATAGTAGCCATTTCTTTCTGTCTGCATAGTAGCCGTTTCTTTCTGTCTGCATAGTAGCCGTTTCTTTCTGTCTGCATAGTAACCGTTTCTTTCTGTCTGCATAGTAGCCATTTCTTTCTGTCTGCATAGTAGCCGTTTCTTTCTGTCTGCATAGTAGCCGTTTCTTTCTGTCTGCATAGTAACCGTTTCTTTCTGTCTGCATAGTAGCCATTTCTTTCTGTCTGCATAGTAGCCGTTTCTTTCTGTCTGCATAGTAGCCATTTCTTTCTGTCTGCATAGTAGCCATTTCTTTCTGTCTGCATAGTAGCCATTTCTTTCTGTCTGCATAGTAGCCATTTCTTTCTGTCTGCATAGTAGCCATTTCTTTCTGTCTGCATAGTAGCCATTTCTTTCTGTCTGCATAGTAGCCGTTTCTTTCTGTCGGCATAGTAACCGTTTCTTTCTGTCTGCATAGTAGCCGTTTCTTTCTGTCTGCATAGTAACCGTTTCTTTCTGTCTGCATAGTAGCCATTTCTTTCTGTCGGCATAGTAACCGTTTCTTTCTGTCTGCATAGTAACCGTTTCTTTCTGTCTGCATAGTAGCCATTTCTTTCTGTCGGCATAGTAACCGTTTCTTTCTGTCTGCATAGTAACCGTTTCTTTCTGTCGGCATAGTAGCCATTTCTTTGTGTGCACTGTCCGGATTCAAACTAGAGCTTTAATGGGTTGCATTTTGACCTTTGAGTTGCGGTTTGTGTGAATGTCCGAACATTAACACGATCGATTTGACGTCGTGTGTGCTGGCCTCTCTCCGTCCTTTGTGTTTGCCATTATCTTTCTAGTCCCAATCAGCTCATCTCTGTTTCTCCCCCGTTTCTCTCTCTCTCTCTCTCTCTCTCTCTCTCTCTCTCTCTCTCTCTCTACTCACAAGCGTTACCCTCCACTGCACTACACTCACCCCACTACTCTGGTAACTGTCATATTCGCGAACACAGGGTCATGTCGTTTCAACGCAAGCACAACCCAGTCCTATGTTGCCTGTTCTGTTCACTTAGGTTTCGTTGTACTCTTCAGTGATCTATTTCTGAATACGATTCTTCTTCTTCTTCGAACGCTCCATATCGACCACTTGTTAACTACTCTGTGTGATTTGTATGTGATATGAGCCTAAGAGCGATTGTACTTTGTGCCAGTTATGCGCCTACAAGTAGGCCAGCACATTCGATTTCTGCGCTGCTTTTTATTTACTAGGGTATCCCTAACGCCTACTTCAGTCGTCTCTTACGACATGCATTGTAGGTCGCAGTGGTACTATTCGTTGCTTTCCTTGTGGGTCCGGCACCACACGGGCGAAGAGCCTAAGAGCGATTGTAGACTGTACCAATTATGCGTATCTATTCTTCTTCTTTGCGTTCGTTCTTTACCATCAATTTTAATCACTCTTTGTGATATGTTTGATCTTTGTCATCAATTTTAATCACTCTTTGTGATATGTTTGATCTTTGTCATCAATTTTAATCACTCTTTGTGATATGTTTGATCTTTGCCAAGAACGTGTATATGTTGCACATTTGTTTGGCAGGCCCCTAAACGCATAGACTTCTACACGCTTAGGACACATGCATCCGATTTCAGCCAAACCTCCTTAGTTGCCTCTTACGACATGCGTGGCAGGTAACAGTGGTTCTATTCTTTACACCCCAAATTTGGGCCCCGGTAACCACTTGGGCTAAATAAGAATTTAAAATGTCCTTTATTCCGATTGCCAGTAAACCTGATACAATAGAATTTCCGTGAAAGTTGACAAATAACAATTTTGTAAATTGAATTTATTCAGTCAGTTCTATCGATGGAAATAACATTTCTGTAATTCTAATAATCAAATGTGTTAATAAAATGTTTAAAAAAAATTGTTGACCTTTCCTTGAATTAAAATGTTGTTGACCTTCCCATGAATTGAACATGTTGTCTATACATATGTTAGTATTCGTGTGACTGATGTGTGTATGACGTCACCGGAATATTACAACATGACCACTTTGCGTATCACGTGATCGGAACGTTAAACATGAATACATTTATTTGGCAATTTCTTTTCATGACCATCTGCGTTAAGTTGGAATATGGTTATAGAAAGAAAGAAATAGTTTTATAATTTTTACATCTTCCCATATATGAAAGCTACCATTTTGCCAAATTTCAAGTCCGTAGGATGTCCAGATATCTTCAAACAATTGTGACAGATATATGATGCTCGTCCATCACGGGGGATGATGACCACACAATTTTCATCCAAGGGAATGTAGTTGCATTATGTTTGTCTGTGTGTGCGTAGATGACTAGTGAGCTCGATGCGGGCTTGAAATGTTCTTGTACAGTGTGGGCAAAGTATACTTGCAATTGTGGGGAGTTTTACTGCCTTTTTATTTTGACGTTTTTGTTCCATCCGTGCTGTTCTACCTGCCTCGCAGGTCGAAGAAGTGTGCGCCAGGCTGATCTGTCTTGGGCAACATTCTCCCATTTGTTGACATCTATGCCAAAGGATTTCATCGAGTTCTTGAGTGTGTCTTTGAATCGTTTTTTCTGAATCGCTTTTTCTGACCACCATGTGAGCGTTTACCGCTATGCAGCTATAAAGACAGATATATATATATATATATATATATATATATATATATATATATACAATTGCATTCAATATATATATATATATACAGAAAACAATGGCAAACTGCTGAACGTATAAGTGATCCCTAGAAAATCAACAACTCGTTTACTGTGGCTGATGGTGACGCCCTGTAAAGTATACACCAGCATTTTCATTTCAAAGATATAAATAAATAGATTTACAAACGTGTCATGTCTAGAGTTTTCATACATCACAGCACACTATCTTATCCGCCCTTACCTCTATGACTGTCAGTGACATCAATATTTATTTCCTAGGGGACCGAAGGGCGAGAAGAGTGGTGATATGAGTTTCTCAACCCGGCGGCTATAGTGCGAATTTACCATTACTAGTTCGAGTACTGCAATATTTTACTTTTTTTTTTTTTAAATATACATTTATTTCCAGACTTTTTATATTATGAGAACAGGTACAAAAGCAATGATAATTTAAAAAAAATAAAATATGGAAAAAGACAACAATCATATTTAAGTGAAAGCTTTTCCTTACTTTTTTTTTAATACTGCCTCATACGTGTGCTCATCCATACGCCTGTCTATGCAATATTCCTGCAGCCTATCCACTGTTTTTTACAGATGCAATTTTTTCTTCGAACTCTCCATATCGATTACTTGTTAACCACTCTGTGTTATTTGTGTGGCGTTACCACACCTGCACTTCTGATCATTACCTTATGTCATTACTGCTCATTACGTTACGTACATAACCATCCTTCACCTTAAATTCATTACTGCTCATTACGCTACCTACATAACCATACTTCACCTTAGCTTCATTACTGCTCATTACGTTACCTACATAACCATACTTCGCCTTAGCTTCATTACTGCTCATTACGTTACCTACATAGCCATATCACCTTAGCTTCATTACTGCTTATTACGTTACCTACATAACCATACTTCACCTTAGCTTCATTACTGCTTATTACGTTACCTACATAACCATACTTCACCTTAGCTTCATTACTGCTCATTACGTTACCTACATAACCATACTTCACCTTAGCTTCATTACTGCTTATTACGTTACCTACATAACCATACTTCACCTTAGCTTCATTACTGCTTATTACGTTACCTACATAACCATACTTCACCTTAGCTTCATTACTGCTTATTACGTTACCTACATAACCATACTTCGCCTTAGCTTCATTACTGCTCATTACGTTACCTACATAACCATTCATCACCTTAGCTTCATTACTGCTCATTACGTTACCTACATAACCATACTTCGCCTTAGCTTCATTACTGCTCATTACGTTACCTACATAACCATACTTCACCTTAGCTTCATTACTGCTCATTACGTTACTTACATAACCATACTTCGCCTTAGCTTCATTACTGCTCATTACGCTACCTACATAACCATACATCGCCTTAGCTTCATTACTGCTTATTACGTTACCTACATAACCATACTTCACCTTAGTTTCATTACTGCTTATTACGTTACCTACATAACCATACTTCACCTTAGCTTCATTACTGCTCATTACGTTACCTACATAACCATACTTCACCTTAGCTTCATTACTGCTTATTACGTTACCTACATAACCATACTTCACCTTAGCTTCATTACTGCTTATTACGTTACCTACATAACCATACTTCACCTTAGCTTCATTACTGCTTATTACGTTACCTACATAACCATACTTCGCCTTAGCTTCATTACTGCTCATTACGTTACCTACATAACCATTCATCACCTTAGCTTCATTACTGCTCATTACGTTACCTACATAACCATACTTCGCCTTAGCTTCATTACTACTCATTACGTTACCTACATAACCATACTTCACCTTAGCTTCATTACTGCTCATTACGTTACTTACATAACCATACTTCGCCTTAGCTTCATTACTGCTCATTACGCTACCTACATAACCATACATCGCCTTAGCTTCATTACTGCTTATTACGTTACCTACATAACCATACTTCACCTTAGTTTCATTACTGCTTATTACGTTACCTACATAACCATACTTCACCTTAGCTTCATTACTGCTCATTACGTTACCTACATAACCATACTTCGCCTTAGCTTCATTACTGCTCATTACGTTACCTACATAACCATACTTCACCTTAGCTTCATTACTGCTTATTACGTTACCTACATAACCATACTTCACCTTAGTTTCATTACTGCTTATTACGTTACCTACATAACCATACTTCACCTTAGCTTCATTACTGCTCATTACGTTACCTACATAACCATACTTCACCTTAGCTTCATTACTGCTTATTACGTTAACTACATAACCATACTTCACCTTAGCTTCATCACTGCTTATTACGTTACCTACATAACCATACTTCACCTTAGCTTCATTACTGCTTATTACGTTACCTACATAACCATACTTCGCCTTAGCTTCATTACTGCTCATTACGTTACCTACATAACCATACATCACCTTAGCTTCATTACTGCTCATTACGTTACCTACATAACCATACATCGCCTTAGCTTCATTACTGCTCATTACGTTACCTACATAACCATACTTCACCTTAGCTTCATTACTGCTCATTACGTTACCTACATAACCATACTTCGCCTTAGCTTCATTACTGCTCATTACGCTACCTACATAACCATACATCGCCTTAGCTTCATTACTGCTCATTACGTTACCTACATAACCATACTTCACCTTAGCTTCATTACTGCTCATTACGTTACCTACATAACCATACTTCACCTTAGCTTCATTACTGCTCATTACGTTACCTACATAACCATACTTCACCTTAGCTTCATTACTGCTTATTACGTTACCTACATAACCATACATCACATTAGCTTCATTACTTCTCATTACGTTACCTACATAACCATACTTCACCTTAGCTTCATTACTGCTCATTACGTTATCTACATAACCATACTTCGCCTTAGCTTCATTACTGCTCATTACGTTACCTACATAACCATACTTCACCTTAGCTTCATTACTGCTCATTACGTTATCTACATAACCATACTTCGCCTTAGCTTCATTACTGCTCATTACGTTATCTACATAACCATACTTCACCTTAGCTTCATTACTGCTCATTACGTTATCTACATAACCATACTTCGCCTTAGCTTCATTACTGCTCATTACGTTACCTACATAACCATACTTCACCTTAGCTTCATTACTGCTCATTACGTTATCTACATAACCATACTTCACCTTAGCTTCATTACTGCTCATTACGTTACCTACATAACCATACTTCACCTTAGCTTCATTACTGCTCATTACGTTACCTACATAACCATACATCGCCTTAGCTTCATTACTGCTCATTACGTTACCTACATAACCATACATCACATTAGCTTCATTACTTCTCATTACGTTACCTACATAACCATACATCGCCTTAGCTTCATTACTGCTCATTACCTTATCATAATAGCCACCCACATATGATCTTTATTGCCTTTCGCACTGTTCGAGGTCCGTGCACTACCGCTGAGATCTTGATATGAACACATTTTTAAACATTAAATAAATATAACCAGTAGGACACATTGTTGAACAATAAACAGATAAGAAGAAGTAGAACATTAAACAGATAAGAAGAAGTAGAACATTAAACAGATAAGAAGAAGTAGAACATTAAACATATAAGAAATAGAACATTAAACATATAAGAAGAAGTAGAACATTAAACAGATATGAAGAAGTAGAACATTAAACAGATAAGAAGAAATAGAACATTAAACATATAAGAAGTAGCACATTAAACAGATAAGAAGTAGAACATTAAACAGATGAGAAGAAATAGAACATTAAACAGATGAGAAGAAATAGAACATTAAACAGATAAGAAGAAGTAGAACATTAAACAGATGAGAAGAAGTAGCACATTAAACAGATAAGATGTAGCACATTAAACAGATAAGAAGTAGCACATTAAACAGATAAGATGTAGAACATTAAACATATAAGAAGAAGTAGAACATTAAACAAATAAGAAGAAGTAGAACATTAAACAGATGAGAAGAAGTAGAACATTAAACAGATAAAAAGAAGTAGAACATTAAACAGATAAGAAGAAGTAGAACATTAAACCGCTGGAGATGGATTGGACATGTGATGCGCATGGAGACTGGCTCCGACACGAAAACTGCACTGAGATGGACTCCAGAGGGTAGGCGAAAGCGTGGAAGACCCAAGATGACCTGGAGGAGAACGATAGAGCAAGAGCTGAAGGAAATGAATCATAGCTGGAACACAATACAGAGGAAGGCCATGAACAGGGAAGAATGGTGTACGTTTGTTGCTGCCCTAAACGCCAAAGGCGTAACAGGCTAAAGAGAGAGAGAACATTAAACAGATGAGAAGAAGTAGAACATTAAACAAATAAGAAGAAGTAGAACATTAAACATATAAGAAGAAGTAGAACATTAAACAGATGAGAAGAAGTAGAACATTAAACATATAAGAAGAAGTAGAAAATTAAACAGATAAAAAGAAGTAGAACATTAAACAAATAAGAAGAAGTAGAACATTAAACAGATAAGAAGAAGTAGAACATTAAACATATAAGAAGAAGTAGAACATTAAACAGATAAGAAGAAGTAGAACATTAAACAGATGAGAAGAAGTGGAACATTAAACATATAAGAAGAAGTAGAACATTAAACAGATGAGAAGAAGTAGCACATTAAACAGATAAGATGTAGCACATTAAACATATAAGAAGTAGCACATTAAACAGATAAGATGTAGAACATTAAACATATAAGAAGAAGTAGAACATTAAACAAATAAGAAGAAGTAGAACATTAAACAGATCAGAAGAAGTAGAACATTAAACAGATAAAAAGAAGTAGAACATTAAACAGATAAGAAGAAGTAGAACATTAAACCGCTGGAGATGGATTGGACATGTGATGCGCATGGAGACTGGCTCCGACACGAAAACTGCACTGAGATGGACTCCAGAGGGTAGGCGAAAGCGTGGAAGACCCAAGATGACCTGGAGGAGAACGATAGAGCAAGAGCTGAAGGAAATGAATCATAGCTGGAACACAATACAGAGGAAGGCCATGAACAGGGAAGAATGGTGTACGTTTGTTGCTGCCCTAAACGCCAAAGGCGTAACAGGCTAAAGAGAGAGAGAACATTAAACAGATGAGAAGAAGTAGAACATTAAACAAATAAGAAGAAGTAGAACATTAAACATATAAGAAGAAGTAGAACATTAAACAGATGAGAAGAAGTAGAACATTAAACATATAAGAAGAAGTAGAACATTAAACATATAAGAAGAAGTAGAACATTAAACAAATAAGAAGAAGTAGAACATTAAACATATAATAAGAAGTAGCACATTAAACAGATAAGAAGAAGTAGAACATTAAACATATAAGAAGAAGTAGAACATTAAACAGATAAGAAGAAGTAGAACATTAAACAGATGAGAAGAAGTGGAACATTAAACATATAAGAAGAAGTAGAACATTAAACAGATGAGAAGAAGTAGAACATTAAACAGATAAGAAGAAGTAGAACATTAAACAGATGAGAAGAAGTAGAACATTAAACAGATAAGATGTAGCACATTAAACAGATAAGAAGTAGCACATTAAACAGATAAGATGTAGAACATTAAACATATAAGAAGAAGTAGAACATTAAACAAATAAGAAGAAGTAGAACATTAAACAGATAAGAAGAAGTAGAACATTAAACATATAAGAAGAAGTAGAACATTAAACATATAAGAAGAAGTAGAACATTAAACATATAAGAAGAAGTAGAACATTAAACAGATGAGAAGAAATAGAACATTAAACAGATGAGAAGAAGTAGAACATTAAACAGATAAGAAGAAGTAGAACATTAAACATATAAGAAGAAGTAGAACATTAAACAGATGAGAAGAAGTAGAACATTAAACATATAAGAAGAAGTAGAACATTAAACATATAAGAAGAAGTAGAACATTAAACAAATAAGAAGAAGTAGAACATTAAACATATAAGAAGAAGTAGAACATTAAACATATAAGAAGAAGTAGAACATTAAACATATAAGAAGAAGTAGAACATTAAACATATAAGAAGAAGTAGAACATTAAACATATAAGAAGAAGTAGAACATTAAACAGATAAGAAGTAGAACATTAAACAGATAAGAAGTAGAACATTAAACAGATGAGAAGAAATAGAACATTAAACAGATGAGAAGAAGTAGAACATTAAACAGATAAGAAGAAGTAGGACATTAAACAGATGAGAAGTAGAACATTAAACATATAAGAGCAAGTGAATCACATTGTTAAAAGTTATGTAGATAAGAATAAGTATAATAAATTATTGAACATTAAACAGATAAGAACAAGCAGATTAAATTGTTAAACATTTAATAAATGCAAACATGCGTAACAAATTGTTGAACAGTAAGCACAGCACAACAAGAAGAACAAATGGTTTAACCGTAAA
Source organism: Arion vulgaris (assembly GCA_020796225.1). Classification (NCBI taxonomy): domain Eukaryota; kingdom Metazoa; phylum Mollusca; class Gastropoda; order Stylommatophora; family Arionidae; genus Arion; species Arion vulgaris. Next base: position 71,397,730 of record CM036753.1, on the reverse strand, counting down.
CAGATCACATCCAAGAGAACACATTACTGAACATTAAACGGATAAGAACAAGCAGATCAAAGGGTTAAACATTAGACACAACACGGTCCAAACATTTAGAATATGTTTACTTGAAATCATGTGGTAGATTACATTTTAAGTTGTCCGAAACATGAGACTATAGATAAACAGTTCATCTGTGTGGAGAACCAAGTCAAGATTGTAATGAGATACGAAACAGTCAATATTCCATGTGTAAGCAGTACTAAGGAAAAAAGTTGGCACAGAACCTTGCTTGAATTACATTGACGAACAAAGAATGAAGTGGTTTGACCACTTAATAAGAATGAAACCAAACTCCTCCACTCTATACAGCCCTCTACAACAGAACATCAGGTAAAGAAGGCGAGAGAAATACTACGACAAAGATAGATAGATGGCATAACAGAATCCTGTCATAAAGCATAAATAACTATCACCCAAGATACCAGAACAGCGCAAGACCAAAAAAACCAAAAACAACGACACTGGGTAGTAACCCGGTAGCAGTGTAATGACAAAACGAGAAGAGGAAGAAACGCTTCTTTTTTCTGACAGTAAATGTTATGAACTACTAAGCACACATATAGGTAGATATATATATATAAATAAAGAGATAAAGAGAGAGAGAGAGAGCAAGGGGGGAAAGGATAGAAAGAAAGAGGACAAATCAGCAACCCACGTTTAACATTTTAGAAGACAGTGTCTAGAAAGTCAACAGACAACAGAAAATATCGACGACAACGACAGAGAAGGGGGACTATAGAATAGTCTGAAAGTCTGCTAAAGCAATAAAGTACTGAAATGCTGAAAAGACAGTAGCAGAGAGACTGATCGTTAAATTCTCCTAGCCGTGACACGTGATAAAGTTAGCATCGCGTGCCTTGTTACCCCAGGGTTCCAGCTGTAATTGATCACCACTGGGTGAATATGTTTAACACAGCTTCTCTCGGGAGGCCATCGGATCCAACCAACAAGAAAAAATAAAAGCTCTACAGTTATCCACCCATCGTTCTTGATTACCGTACATGTGTAAGAGCATCGATCGGGTAGCTCTTTCCTGACACTGGTATTTAAATAATAATAATATTAATGTGTTTTGTTCAACGAATTTCGATAAATTGCCAGTGTGTTGCCGAGGCTCGCTCACAAGGGAGCAAATAATAGTAACACTGCGACATACAAGGCATGTAGTAAGAGGCGGCTGAGGTAGGAGCCTAGGGAAACTACCTTAGTAAATAAAAGTTAGTTAGTTAGTTTGTTCCTTTCGTGCCAAAGGCGGCACATAGGGCAGAGGTTTTAGATCTCCATGTGATGCGGTTCTTTGCTAGCAGTGGGAGATCTTGTATGGTTTTACATCCCAATAGTTTACTTTCTTGTTGGATGGTTCTTCGAAGAGTGGTCTTTGGTCTTCCACGTTTTCTTTTCCCAACTGGTGACCACATAAGGACTTGTCGATTTAGTCTCTTTTCGTCTGATCTAAGAATATGACCTAAATATTTCCACCTTCGTTTCCTTATAATATTTGATACGGGTTGTTGGTGTGTTCTATCTCTCACTGTGTTGTTAGAAACGAAATCACTCCATTTGACTTTTAATAATTTTCGGAGACATTTATTCTCAAAGCTGTCCAGTTTCTTATCAAATTTTCTTTGTTGATTTCCAACTTTCACAACCGTGCACAAAGAAAAATTCGAATCTGAACAGTTTCGCATCGTCTGCACTAGTAAATAAAAAGCGTCACAGAAATCAGGTGTGCTGGCCAACTTGTAGGCCCATAACTGGCAAAACATACAATCGCTGTTAGTCTCATATCACATACAGATCACAAAGAGTTGTTGATAAAAAGTGGTTGATATAGAATGTTCAAAGAAGAAGTTTGACAATCTAGATAAATAACGCTCGTGTGTTGCCGGGGCTGCAAGGGGAGCAAAGAATAGTAACACTGCGACCTACATGGCATGCAGTAAGAGACGGCTGAGGTAGGGTCCTAGTAAAACTACTCTAGTAAATAAAAAGCGTTGCGGAAATATCGGATGTTCTAGCCTACTTGTAAGCGCATAACTGGCCTAACGTACAACCGCTCTTTGTCTGGGATCACATAGAGTGGTTTAACATGTTGTCGATATGGAACATTGGAAAAACAAGAAGTTGAACAAATTTAGATAAATAACTCAGATAAATGGAACACATTATACGGAACAAAAGAACAACTTACAAACACATGCAGATACCACTACATAGCATTGGGCCGAAGGACAAAAGCTCAAGTTCCGCTGGATCATTAAAGATAAATAATTGTTGCCTAATTTTAAATATAAGACAATAACACTCATTGCTACAGAAATCGATATTGATTTTGTAGAAGTAGTAGGCCAGAACTTATAAGTTTGGATATTTATTTATCTTCTTCTGCTATTTTAATTCTAGTTCATGCACTCTGTCTAGTTTGTATTATTGATCTCTAGTTTGCTTGGGCTCGTTCCAGATATAGCCGGAAGTTTGAGCCCGACAGGAGATAGTGTAGCGAATAGATATCAGTCTTATATATATATTCTTGTCATCCATGATTAAATCGAACTACTGTTCAGCTTCTTGGACAGATCTCTCAATATTTGTATATGTGGCAGATTGTAGATATTTCCTCTTGATGGCTGTACACTGTGTGTGTTTTGTATAGTTTGGTGTGACTAGAGTATTACATTTTGTAACACACTCTAAATAGGTGCACACTTCATATTGTAACTTCTTCTGTAATACATTTCAAATAGATGCACACTTCATATCGTAACTTCTGTAACAGACTACACATAGATGCACACTTCATATTGTAAAATCTGTAACAGACTACAAGTAAATGCACACTTCATATTGTAATTTCTGTAACAGACTACAAGTAAATGAACACTTCATATTGTAACTTCTGTAACAGACTACAAGTAAATGTACACTTCATATCGTAACTTCTGTAACAGACTACAAGTAAATGTACACTTCATATCGTAACTTCTGTAACAGACTACAAGTAAATGTACACTTCATATCGTAACTTCTGTAACAGACTACAAGTAAATGTACACTTCATATTGTAACTTCTGTAACAGACTACAAGTAAATGTACACTTCATATTGTAACTTCTGTAACAGACTACAAGTAAATGTACACTTCATATCGTAACTTCTGTAACAGACTACAAGTAAATGTACACTTCATATCGTAACTTCTGTAACAGACTACAAGTAAATGACACTTCATATGTAACTTCTGTAACAGACTACAAGTAAATGTACACTTCATATCGTAACTTCTGTAACAGACTACAAGTAAATGTACACTTCATATCGTAACTTCTGTAACAGACTACAAGTAAATGTACACTTCATATCGTAACTTCTGTAACAGACTACAAGTAAATGTACACTTCATATCGTAACTTCTGTAACAGACTACAAGTAAATGTACACTTCATATCGTAACTTCTGTAACAGACTACAAGTAAATGTACACTTCATATCGTAACTTCTGTAACAGACTACAAGTAAATGTACGTACAGACTTCATAATGTACACTTCTATGTAACAGACTACAAGTAAATGTACACTTCATATCGTAACTTCTGTAACAGACTACAAGTAAATGAACACTTCATATTGTAACTTCTGTAACAGACTACACATAGATGCACTTCTTTCTTCGTGTATATTTTCAGCAAGTCATGTCGACAATACTACTACTTCTTATGCACACAGTTATGATCATTGCTCGATATAATTATTCCCAAAACACCTAGATGAAAATGGATGCGAGAACATTATTAAATTCGGATAAGGTGTGTGGATATATTTGTAATCGTTACTTGAGTCACTGTGGAAATAATCTGCCGTTGACACTTTCTGCGGGTTGTAGGGGACTTTGAACCATTGGGATGCCATGAGTGCATATATCTAGAATCTAACCAGTAAACCGGTTTCAACATCTGTCCTCAGCTCTTTGGTCATAATATATCTTTAGATCAAATATCTATATATATGTAGACACTTTCTATCTGTATATGTCTGGACACAGTTCGATTTTATTGAGACCCTGATGATGCCTTAAAGTTTCTGCCCAAGCTCTGTGCACGTTAGTTAACCAGATTTGACATCAGTGACTATTTATTGCAGGACAAGCCACAGCCAACTCTAAATACTGGGCCGCATTACTGAGGGGAAAACCTGACCTAGTTTCATTTGGAGGGGCTGGAATTTATGTGCGTTTAATAGAACACTGCAAGCTTTTTTGCAATTTTACTCAATTCTGTAAGCCTATGGTTATTTATTGGTGGAAAATATTCATAATATTGATATTCCTGATTGTTAAACTTAACTTGTTGCATAATAAAACTTTGATTTAGCATTTTGTGTTGATTTTAAAATGAACTCGTCTATATGCAACAATACTGGAATGCGAAACCACGTGACCGGTTGTGGTCTGATTTCCCATAATTGTTACTTGAATCCGCAGGCCCTATGAGTTTATAGTTGGCTGTGGACAGGCAGTCCTGAAGTATGCGGTCAGAATAACACTGTTATTAAGTGGAGGGACGCGTCAATAGTATAGTACATTTGTATTCTTCATCGTTAGGTTAGATAGTTTAATAGTAGATCTTTTTTCCATTGTAACTTGAATGCAACATATAGTTTTCTTTACAATGTAACATATCCTGTTTTTGCTTGCTTTCCATATATGTATGAATACTCCGACAATGGAAACAATTTGTGCTTGTTATCGCAAGGGACTACTCTACTGTAAATGTATATGTAGTCACTTATATAAGTATACTAGGTTTCCAGTTTGTTATAAGTTTTGTAGTGTGCTGCCCTCGTTGTTGATGGGGCGTCTGACCGAATGGGTTAGAGCGCGGCTCCCAAGCAAGATACCCAGGTTGTTTTTCCGATCCAGAAGCACTTGAGCTTTTCAGCTCTTCGGCTCGGTGCCATGGACATCGTAACCCTTCGGTTCGGTGCCACGAACACCGTAAATCTGGGAATCTGTGGCTTTTTCTGCCATCCCGCGGAATTGAACCAGCACACAGAGGGATAGTCACCCGTAGTCCAATGCGCTACGAACACGCTGGGCAGACGGGCATATCCAGGTTCAATACGCGGTAAGACCAATGAGCTTTTTCTGTCTCAAGCATAAAGAAAAATCCTAATCTGAATAGTTTCACGACGTCTGCACTAGCCAAGACACATGTTCCCTCCTGTTCTACACTGCCATAAAATAGCGATATTACAGAAAATAAGTTCAATTTTTACTGCTCTTGTTTTTGACTAGTTTATTCTAATTTGGTAAGTAAAATATAATTTAACCACATATCAGAATTTGTTTGATTGTACAATAACTTTTGATCATAAGAAATATACTGTACAAATGCTAAACAAACCCTAGAAATTATTCTTAAAAGGCGAAGGTTTATATAGAGCACTATAGAGCACTATATACCGCTAACAACTAAAGCAAATCTCATAAGAACGATTTTCTGGCCAACACTATGTTACCAGTGTCAAACATGGCCAATAACAACAGCTAATGAGCGGAAAATTACAACGACAGAGATGAGGTGTCTTAGAAGAGCTGCAGGTGTGACAATAAGAGACAAAATTAGAAATGAAGAAATCAGAAGGAGACTGGATGTGAAACCAGTTATGCAATTCATAAAAGAACAACATATTAAATGGTGTGGACACCTGACCAGAATGCCCTGGTATCGCCTACCACAGAGAGCCACACAGAAAAAGTAAAATGAGTACAAGGCAAGAGGAAGACCACGCAAAAGATGGAGCGACGGCATCAAGAACAGCCTTACGAACATGAATATCAGCTTACAAAGTGCCTTAAAACAAGCACACACAAGATCACTACGTTTCACCCCCAACACTTCTATAAAGAAGTAAATGGTGGAAGAGAAGAAGAAGACTATATTCTTGTGAGGTCACATATGGTGTCAATTGAATTAATATCTCGTCAAATATGTTCAACTCTTGACTGCATAGTGTGTGCTTACCAGCACCAGATAACGTACAAGAACATGAGAATCACTGTACTCAAGCACACAAGGGGTAAACGGTGATCAAGTAGTAGTGTAAACGTTACCGGTAACCTTATCAAGTAAAGTAAATTGCTATTGAAAGCACAGCTGTAAACGAACCTGAAGTGCTTTGTCGTTGGATGTCTGTAACGTAGCAGTGACAATTAGCGACAATTTAAAGAACATAAACGAAGAATCAGCCAGAAACGAAGAATCAGCCAGAAACGTTGCAGTGTTGTTAAAGTGCATTGCTCATTTAGACTGACAGATATGAAGTTGTAATGTTGAACATAACTTTGTAATATATCATTGGTGGTTTCAGTGTCTGGTTGATGTCAAGAAGGGATAACTCAAGTCTAGTCTTGCCGAGAAGAACCACAGTCGGAGCTCATTAGTTTTCTTCTTTGAACGCTCCATATCGACCACTTGTTAACCACTCTTTGTGATTTGTATGTGATCCAAGCCTAAAAGCGATTGTATGTTGTGCCAGTTATGCGCCTACAAGTAGGTGACCGATTTCTGCGAGGACTATTTATTGATTAGGGTAGCTTCCCTAGGCCTCTACATCAGTCGACTCCTACGACATGCTTTGTAGGCTGCAGTGGTACTATTCTTTGCTTCCCTTGCGGATCCTCTCAGCACACAAACGAGGCGCTCAGTAGTTATTGTAGAGATTACCAATTGGAAGAAAGAACGAATCCAAATAAAACGCATACTGAAATTGGATGTGCAGGATAGAACGAGGCCAAAATATTAGTGTTATCTCTATATACCTACAGAACAACTTACTTACGCTCATTCGTTCAAATCACATAAAAATGGTTTATAAGTTGTTTTTCTATAGCGAACACAGAGGAAGGCGGTCATAATATTGTGGTTATCAGTTATATGAGGACTATCATCATAGCACTCCGGACATGTCCATAGGTGCTCCGATCTCCGTCTCAGCAAATCCAGCAGCGTCCAGAGACCCAACACGCCAGTTCGATGTTGATTAATCAATCTCTTTGCATATTTAGTTTGTCGTTCTTTTCGGGCTGCACCAATATTGTGGTATGTTTATGAAATATAATATCACATGTATAGCACATATGTCTCAAGTTGATGAATCTACTACAGTCAACAAATCGCATAGATCAGCATTTCTCAAACTGTAGTCTGCGAGGTACTCACATGGGATCCTCAAGAGCTTGAAGAAATATATATACACGCATAGAAATAGAATTGATTTAAATATATTACATATGCAAATTCACGTCGTATATTCGACTGTATAACTGTTGTTGTTGTTGCTGGTGTTATTGATGGTAATGCTGATTAACAATATTATTGATACTTGTTTTGTTTTCTGCAGGTTTTATGGGTTGAGCAGCAAGTAGCCAAGAGTAGACAAAAACGTAACGCACATTTTAACGATCCTAAATGGCCAATAATGTGGTATCTGGTAAGTCAGAGAAGTGTCATGTCTATACTAATTCTAACCATCCCTCCTACTACACTTCTAGAGTAAAACTAACTCTAATCTTCCCTCCTACCACACTTCTAGAGTAAAACTAACTCTAATCTTCACTCCTACCACACTTTCTAGAGTAAAACTAACTCTACTCATCTCTCCTACCACACATCTAGAGTACAACTAACTCTAATCATCCCTCCTACATAATCATCCCTCCTACCACACTTCTAGAGTAAAACTAACTCTAATCATCCCTCCTACCACACTTCTAGAGTAAAACTAACTCTAATCATCCCTCCTACCACACTTCTAGAGTAAAACTAATTCTAATCATCCCTCCTACCACACTTCTAGAGTAAAACTAACTCTAATCATCCCTCCTACCACACTTCTAGAGTAAAACTACACATCCCTCCTACCACACATCTAGAGTAAAACTAATTCTAACCAACCCTCTACCACACATCTAGAGTAAAACTACCCAACCCTCCTACCACACATCTAGAGTAAAACTACCCATCCCTCCTACCACACATCTAGAGTAAAACTACCCATCCCTCCTACCACACATCTAGAGTCAAACTACCCATCCCTCCTACCACACATCTAGAGTCAAACTACCCATCCCTCCTACCACACATCTAGAGTAAAACTACCCATCCCTCCTACCACACATCTAGAGTCAAACTACCCATCCCTCCTACCACACATCTAGAGTCAAACTACCCATCCCTCCTACCACACATCTAGAGTCAAACTACCCATCCCTCCTACCACACATCTAGAGTCAAACTACCCATCCCTCCTACCACACATCTAGAGTCAAACTAGAATAATTCAAACACAAATTCTCGGTTTCTAAACATCTCATTCTGTGAGTAATTTGTTAAATATCTTCTCTTTTTGACTATATTTGCACGTTTGTTAACATTTGAATTCTATTCTTCTTGTGTTATAGAGTGGATGTTCTAGAATTGCAGTGTTTCTTAACTCCAATAGTAACGATGTTACCCAGCTGGTATGTGATTATTGATGCAGATAAAATACTATTATTGTTGTATTTGAAGAGTCAGCATCTACTCAAATTACTTATTATTTTGACTTTCCATTCTACAAATGATTATTTCCTTCACGTTTAAATCTAACTATATAGAATTTGTGTTTTATTTTTATCCATGTCCGATTGAAGAACAACAACGGAAATAAACGAATATAAAATATACTTTTGCGACGCCGCTGTCTCTCTCCACATTTCTTTTTATTATATAGTGTTTGTTTCGTTATACGATGTTCAGACAATGTAATAACACACATGACTTGATCGACATAGAAAAGTGGGTGTTCTTACAATGAACATCCCTTATATTTGAAGTCTGTAATCCAATCTAATGATAGTGGTTAGTTTCCTGGATACAGTGCTCTCTAATTTGGAAGCTTAACAACAGAGTGCCATCATCTGATAGTGAATGCAACGATAATACATATCAATAAATCACTCAATCACCAATGTGGTTTTGTTGTTGTTATTGCATACCTGATTTTTATATTTGATATTTATCCAGATCGGCAAACATAGACTCTGAGGTCAACAGTAGGATATCCAAAGCCAGTGCTGCGTTCGGAAGGTTACGTGTCACTGTGTGGGAGCGCAAGGGGATAAGCTTAGTCATAAAGCTGAAAGTTTACCAGGCTATAGTGATAACCACGCTGCTGTACGCAAGCGAGACATGGACAGTGTATAGCAGACACGCAAGAAAACTAAACCATTTCCACACAAGCTGTCTGCGCAGAATACTAAAAATAGGCTGGCAGGACAAAAATCGAGATACCGAAGTCCTCACAAGAGCAAATATCCCAAGCGTCAAAACCTTGTTGCAGAGAGCCCAAGTAAGATAGGCCGGTCACGTTGCTCGAATACCTGATAAACGCATCCCAAAACAGTTGATGTATGGCGAAGTTGAAGGGGACAGACGTTCTGCTGATGGACACCAAAAAACATCGCTTCAAAGACACTCTTAAAGTGTCTCTGAAATGTTTTGATATAGACACCACATGCTGGGAATCCCGTGCGCAAGATCGCAAATGTTGCTCTGTAGCAACACAAGAGGAACCCACATATCTGAGAATCGTCGTGCCGTTGAGGCACAAAGAAAACGAGCTGCACGAAAAGACAGAACACACAACATGCACATGTGTTACTTTGATCATGTATGCCTCACCTGTGGTAGGGGATCGTGTTCTAGAATTGGACTATACAGTCATCTCTGCACACACCAGAGAGGTGCAGCAGCACAAGCCTGAGACTATTGTCATCGTCGCTTGCGATGGACGGCTATTATTGCATACCTAGAGAATATCTGATCGAGAAAGAGATGTAGATATATTGTATACTTTTCTATTCTTAGGGCAGAACACGTAATAACAAAGTACTGTTGAATATCTATGTAGTAGTCTATATGTAGTGTGCTTTGAAATTCGTCACTCCTGTTGTATCCTTTGCTTGATAAAGGCCTTTGGTCGAAACGTTGCTGTGTATTGTCATTGTTTTTGTATTTTTGTAAAACTACAGTACGTTGTTATTACGTGTTATGCCATTTTACATAGTTTTACTGCAGTCTCCCGCTATGTCAATATTACTATTCATAGGGCAGCTGCTACTTGCTAATATACAGGGTGTTCAAGATAATTGCAGCCTGTGAATGGAGCTAATCTGGCATATATGTATGGAAATGGAAAGGTTCAGTTATGACGTAGTATAGGTCAAGGTTGTGTGACGGTGTGTAATTATAGTGCCGGAAGGGGCGATGAACAAATGTGACGTAGGACGAGCTAGTCAGAACCGGTTTAAATAGTAAATATACACAACTCAATTTGTACCTGGCAACTTTCGAATTGTCAATGGGGCTGCAATTATCTTGAACGCCCTGTACTTGACTTATTCCTCTCGTGGAGCATAGGGCCTCAACAGTTGCTCGTCACTTTTCCCGGTCTATGGTTGTTTTCTTTATGGTCTCTCAGGATAGTCGAGCATCCTTCACATCTGCCTGTCTCTAGCAGCGTCCTCACATTCCACATCCCTATAAGGATGGGCTTCTTCTGCTAAATCAATTTGGGAGCCTCTATTTTTGTTGTCTGCTTGCCGGAAAAGGGTCGTCAGCACATCATCTTCATTGCGGGTTTGACTGCTGCGCGTCATCTGTCTCCGGCTATAGGTCAATACGCCAATTATAATTTTTTTTATTCATAAACAACTAAATTTGTCCTATGGATAACGTGGATATTTATCTCCACAAACAGACAAACACAATATTTGTTATGTTTTGTCATAGTTATATGTGGGGGCCAATGTTGCATACTTGTATTTAATACTGATGATTTGGTATTTGTTAAGCATGACCAGAGTAATATAGACACAGTCGAGAACACATACACACACACACACACTTTTAAAGTTTTGTTGTGTCCTTATCTCTTTCTCTAAATCAATATTCTCTGCACACACACAGACACCCACACAGACACATTTGGACAAGTGTACATATTGGAAAAAAGCCTTCCGGAAGACAGTATCATTATATTCAATAGTAGACTGACTCTTCGTGACGAAGTGGTCAAGCCTTTTGTCTTGCGTTCTGAAGGTCGTGAGTTCGAATCCGAGCCGCGTTGTTCTGTTCAAGAGTGCATTTTTATCTGTAGATCCATCTAATCGTTGTTGGAAGTTCGTGCGTTATACAGTCAGTTTTCCATGGAGATTACCATTTCTGCGGAGAGGTACCGAGCTATATGGGGTAAACCCGATGCAATGGAGTCAATCCTTCGACTTTAAAAACAATATTCCATGGGCGACGGTATTAGTATGATCTGAGAAAAATGTGTGGTAAAAACCAGAACGTGTTTGGAGAGAGACTGACAGACATGTATGCCTAAGAAAAGTGAAACATATTATGTGAGACTTGTGCTGACATGACAAGATGGCTGAAAATCATTGTGTCTGCATTATAAAAAATATTCCAATGAAAGCTATATCTGTATGTGTTGCCCTGCTTGAATTCAACACTCGCATAACACTAATTAGCATTGTAAATCCTAATTGCGTATGTACACACCCAATGAACAGTATAATTTGTAACATATATTTTCTCAAAACAATTTCCTGCTCACTTCAAATTCAATTTTCAGTGTTGCAATTTTTTCCCGATCCAGAAGCACTTGAGCTTTTCAGCTCTTCGGCTAGGTAAGTGGACATCGTAACCCTCCGGTCCGCAGAATTGAACCCGCACTCACAGAGAGCTAGTCACCCGTAGTCCAACGCGCTACGAACAAGCTGGGCAGGCGGGCTACAATTTACTTTAAAATCATAGAGTTCGATAATGCCATATCTCGTTTATTTCAGTTTATTTTGACGCTCTAATGTTTGTAAAAATTGAAAAATTATGTTGAAACAACCATATTTTGTGACTTTCTATTTATTATGTAATCTCACTGAGGAGTACAGTCTTTTTTTCAATCATATCCTATCTGGTCTCCATGTCTGTATTCCTTATACTTGTATGCCTTGTATGCTACTTCTCATTCTAATTGATTCTTCTGCTCTATATTTCATTCTGTTTTGTATATGGTCTCCATTTCATTCTACGTTTTGTTTCTAGTCTCCGTTTCATTCTATGTTTTGTATCAGGTCTACATTTCCTTCCCTGCTTCTGACCGCGTATTTTTCCTTGTTTTGCTTCAAATCTGCGCCTTCCTTCATCCATACCTTCTAACTTGTCTTTGTATCATTCCGCCTGATACCCATTTCCTGCAATGTCTTCCACATGGTCTCTATTTTCTTCATTTCCCAACTCTGGTATCCATTTCCATCCACATCTCTCTTCTAATGCCATCTCATCCACATGTCAATGATCTATTCCACTTTGTCATTTTCTTCTAACATATTTTCTCCCCCGAGGTTTCAATAACTATAACTGTTTGTCCCGCTATGGGACTATGGACCCTTCTCCTATTTTATTATTTCTATCACTGATTGTTTACTTATGATATATTTATGATTTGAGGAAAATACATTTTTACTTTGAGATATTTGCTTCTTGTGTGCTTAAGTCAAGGTATATAGTTAGTTACCGTAATGTAATGCTTTAGTTACCGTAAGGCGGATTAGTAAAATGCATAAGCTTTCGTCTATCGTTTGGGATACAATAGGGTTGTGAGTTCAATCCTATACTCGACATTCCACATGTGAGAAAAGTCCAGCGTGGTGTCCGATAACATACGGCCGACGGGCTCAGGTACAAATTCTTGACAATAAGACCACAACTGTGGCGTGACCCTCGCATTCGATTGCTGTTGTATATAGACTAATTCATATTGAAAACAATACATGTTAAATCAAGATTATATTATATAACAAGTTCAGTTTAAAGCTAAGGAATATCGATATTATTAACATTTTTCATCAATAAATATCCATGAACGCATACAATTGAGTAAAATTGAAAAAAAGCGTACAGTATTCTATCAAACATATACAAAAACCAGCCCATATTAAAGAGAAATTTTCGGTTTTTTTTTTGTCTTAGCTTATTCGGCCTTCTTCATATCCTAAGGTCGGAAAAGGTTATGAGAAATTGTATTTGATATTGTTACCATTGTTCCGCTACGCTTGACTACATCCGTCAGTCAGTATGTTGTAGATTTCAACTATCGGTCGAGAGTTCATTAGTACAATATTCTGTTTAATTTCTTCATTCACTGATGTTAATCACGTTTCCTAACTAGTTAGTAAAAGAAAAAAGGAAATAAACCTTTGTACATACCTTGAGGTATATCTGAATAACATATTTATTAATATATAACGTATATTTGAGATAACACAATGTTATGCCCGTGATTTTCATTGACTATCGGCACACGATGGGTGATGTGGTCAACATCACGTCGGCCGCATTTACTTCTCACTGCTTTTCCTGGTACCTGGACCACAGACACAAGAAGCAAGTTCACTAACAACCACGTTACTATGGCTTTCGTCTAACCATCTAGGCTTCATATTAATTTTCTTTTGCTAGACTAGACGATACTGAACCTTCATAAACTGTATGTCTGTCCCTAGCACTGTTGCTCGTCTGTACTATTGTTTGTTTTCTTTTATACACGGAGGGTATAAAACTGTAGAGCACCAAAGCAATCATCGAAGCACATCTTAATGGATATCTGGTTAACGGGAACAACCATTCAGAACAAACTAAGGAGGGCCGGTGAAGACATCAAGCGCACCACCCTGTTTATAACACATACCGGAGTAGTCGCAAGCAGAAGTTGATCGTAGAGGAAGAACAAGAAAATCATATTTGAATACCAATATTAACAAAACAATGTTTACAGGCAAAATTAATTAAATATAGATTTTAAAGAAAGTTCACGACAACTTGTTACAACGCGAAAGATAAAGAAAAACGGAACGTGACTTGTGCGTGACAAACCAGTAGACACCTCTGAAGGGTCATTGAGTATTTGGCATTTGGTTGTAAAATACTGACCTTTAGTTGACTGACAAAAGGGAGAAAATATACACCTTCTGTGAGAAACTAACCACACTCTCCTGCATTATTTCCCCTTCTTGTAGGTTGCATTTTGAAACTATCCCAGAATTAATTCATAACTTTCGCCACACAATCGCAGTTGGAAGATAATGTTTTCAAAATGGTAGGAAACATGGATCAGTTGAACAATCCAGATATTATTTGGATCAAAAGATCTAAAGCCGAAGGATTGACTTCATTGTACTGTGTTTTACCCTACATGGCTCGGTCCCTCTCCGCAGAAATGGCCTGCCACCTGCCGAGAGTATTGCACAAAGTGCGAACTCTCTAGCTACGACAACAATCCTAGGGGCCCCTAGAAAATATGTACCCGTGAGCAGAACTGCGCCTTCCGAATACGAACCTACGACCTTCGGAATGCGAGGCAAGGGTTAACCACATAAACCTCCTCTCTGACCATCATCATCATCAACAACAAAACAAGATTCTCAAGTTTAACATTATATTTGTGTCCATTCAATATAAATGTATAGAAATAATCCGTTTTATGATTGAAGATCAGTTTAAGTGCTATCTATATATTGATTGTTGACTATAGTACACGTCCAACATGTTCTGTCTCTTGTCCTATTGATTTACTAGTACACAATGCTATTTGATTTACTAGTACACAACGCTATTTGATCAAGTATTAAGTGCTATCTCTATATTGATTGTTGACTATAGTACACGTCCAACATGTTCTGTCTCTTGTCCTATTGATTTACTAGTACACAATGCTATTTGATTTACTAGTACACAACGCTATTTGATCAAGTATTAAGTGCTATCTCTATATTGATTGTTGACTATAGTACACGGCCAGCATGTTCTGTCTCTTGTCCTATTGATTTACTAGTACACAACGCTATTTGATCAAGTATTAAGTGCTATCTCTATATTGATTGTTGACTATAGTACACGGCCAGCATGTTCTGTCTCTTGTCCTATTGATTTACTAGTACACAACGCTATTTGATCAAGTATTAAGTGCTATCTCTATATTGATTGTTGACTATAGTACACGGCCAGCATGTTCTGTCTCTTGTCCTATTGATTTACTAGTACACAATGCTATTTGATTTACTAGTACACAACGCTATTTGATCAAGTATTAATGTTTCCCCGTTATAAATTTGTCTTATTCTTAACACATTGATGAGTTGCCTGTACATTGTCTCATTCTTGCTGGGTTTTCAACATCCTCATGCTTCTCTGTATGTCTTAGAAAAATAAGACTTATGCGCGCTTCTGTTTAAAGAGCGCAGCTAGTCGCACTCATAACACGTTTGTTCTCTTAACAATGGCGTTTAAGGACAAAGACACGTATGTACGGTATCACATAACACATAAGCAGGCAAAAATGAATACAATTAATCTTTACCCGACACACACTTGCACTATCGTCTTCCCGTATTGCGGGTGGCCTGACACACCCGCCTCTGCTACCCGATGGGTCGACATCGCTTCGTGTAGACTTTCAGTGTTTGCACGGTGTGCTCGGGAACAGGTGAGTATTTGCCGTATTGCTAGTCATCCTTCTCATTTAGATCTATGCTTTAGTTGATTTAGTATTCTTTGTCTGTATTTGTCTCCCTTGATAAAGGTTGTTTGGTTTTGTTTGTTGTATCATTTTGCTATTCATTTTTGCTTGCTTATGTGATACCATACATACGTGGCTTTGCCCTTAAACGTCAATTTATTACGTATCACCGCAGCCTCCCTGGGTTTCCTCCTGATCTGATCCGCTCTGACCAGACTAGATTTGTAGGTTTCCGCACATCATTCTCTTAACAATACAATGTTGACGTGCGATGCAGCTTGTTTTCAGTTTTGTTGTTCGTTGTTTCTACTGCCGGAGAGCATCATTTACATGTTTATTGTTGTATTTGTGTGTTTCGCTTTTTGTGTTCACACTTTTTATAAGTTTCATAGCTTCCTCATAATTATTCTTATCTTCGTGCAAACGTATTGCAGAGAAAGATTTACCGCCTTACTTGTTGTTTCTTTGACATCTCGCAACAGATTGCTTCTCGATTACCAGCAGACAGTGCGTCTCAAATATGTTACTCCGTTACTTTGGATACAAAGTAAAAGACCATCCACGCAAAAGGTGGAGCTCAGAGATAACAGAGGCTACGAAAGCCACTGTTTATGAAACGCACACAAAAACTCGTTCTATAAATCACTTCTTATCCTGACCCTGTGAGACAAAACAGGATTGAAGAAAATAATAAAGAAAACACCTCGTGTGGATGATGTCTAACACTACCCATCACTCATTAAAGTCAATGTCTGTGTGGCTCATACAGCGACCACCAACATTCTAACATAACCACCAAGTTAGCCTTTGATTCCATTAACGAAAATCAATGTATTGATCGATCAACTATAATTAAACTCCTAGCAGCACCGTTGTTCTATAACTACATAAAACCTACATAATTATTGATTTCTATTCTTCCATTATGTGTCTTTGTTAATTGAATTCAATAATGTTAGTCATGTTTAAACATTATTTTTAACTGATGATTAGTAAAACCCAAGAGGGTCTCTAGCTGCTAACATAACTGTCCTAATGTGTCATAGTATGTTGCAGTTAAATCTAACGTTCATTCATGCATGAAGCTGAACATATAACGGTTTACGGGCTCACATGTCTGTACGCGTACTTTTCTTCTTAGTTGTATGGTTATTATTTTTGAGGATTGGGTTGAAACAGTGGCGGCTCGTTACTAAGGGCCAGTGGGGCCGGGCCCCACCAAATATAATGTGTATTTATTATTTAATAAAATAAATTATACCCTAACCCAAAACCATGATTTTTCGGAAAATGTGTGTCTGGCCCCACTAACAAAAATATCACGCGCCGTCACTGGGTTTAAACATAATAGTATTTAAATTAGTCAAAGTTTTTAAGATAATTTATACAGACCACTTTAACAAATAATTATTCAGATTCTACTGCACGGAGGAGTTATATAATTTATTTCAGGTTTGGACCGTCTTCTTATCGTAGTGTCTGATTATGTCAGAATTTACCCAGCATTCCACCACAGTTTATTGTTGTATTATTTCCTGTCTGGTCATGTGCTATTGGTATTAGTGTCTCTTTCTTTCATCTTTCTTCTTTTATTTGGTTCTTGTTTCGTTCAGTTTTAATGTGACATTAGAATAAGACTTACCAAATCGGAACTAAAACTTACTGACACCCCTTCCATCTCCTTCCTCCACCTTCTACCTCCACATTGTATTCCTCTTGTTTTCTTTCACTTTCTCACTCTCTAAAAAGAAGCTGGTCTAAAGGCATAGGATTGACTTCATTGCACGGATTTCCTATTTCTCGGCTTGGTCACTTTCCACAGACATGGCATATCACCTGCCTAGAGTATTGCACAAAGCATAAACTTCTAACATCCAGTAACAATTCTAAGGGATCTAAATGCACTCGGGAACTGAACGACTCGGTCAGGATTGAAACCTTCGACCTTCAGAACAATAGTCAAACTGGTTAATCACTTCATACAGAGACCACTCTTTCTCTCTCTCTCCCTCTCTCTCTCCCTCTCTATCCCCTTCCCCCTCTCTCTCTCTCTCTCTCTCTTATACCCCACCTCTTATTTACTCACTCGTCCTCAGTTAATCTTCTTAACTGAGTTAATTCTCTCAGTTAATAGTCTCCAGTCGACCTGAAAACTAAGCTTTGGGGAAACCTAAGAGACCTGAAGCTGACTGCCCAGTTTGTGGTCCACAGTAAATTAAGTGCATGACCAGAGATCGCTGAAGAAGAAGAAGATAATCTTCTTGAGCGTAGTTATTATACTTGTATTGTTCTCTCACACCGTTTCACCATCTTTCACACAGTTTCTCTTATTTATATTTTCCATCTGGGTGTAGTAATACAATACTATTTCTTCTGCTCATTTACACACATAATTTCTCTCTATATTTGTCTCTCTCTCTCTCTTTCTTCCCCATTATCTCTCCTTCTCTATTTTCTTTATTTCGTCCACTTTTGTTGGTTGTCATTTCCTTTCTATCATTTTTTGTCAAAACATTCAGCTTCTAAATGTTCTAACCTTATTTTTGGTTCAGTTTCTCTTGTTCCTATATATGATGCTCGTCCATCACGGGTGATGATGACCACACCAATTTTCATCCAAGGGAATGTAGTTGCGCTATGTTTGTCTGTGTGTGCGTAGATGACTAGTGAGCCGATACGGCTCTATATATATATATATATATATATATATCGCCCGAGTAGTTACGGGCCCAAATTGGGGTGTAAAGAATAGAACCACTGTTACCTGTCACGCATGTTGTAATAGGCGAGTAAGAAGTGGGACATGGGGGCTAGCTACCCCACCCCGTATTAAACACAATAGATGGCTACAGTAACCACAACCAGGAAAATTCATAGCTCGCCACCCGAGGAAGAAGAAGGACTCCACAAGGAGGGACTCATGAAGTGACCCGGTGAAATTCGAAAGGAAATCGGGATGCCGACTCACCTTCTTTCAACCCGGAAGATTTCCAGGGAGTGGAGAGATCTGGAAAGGATGGCCTTGGATAAGCGGGCTTGGAAGGCCTTGATTGCGGACCTATGCTTCCTTAGGGGCGAAGGGTGAAGAAGAATATATTTATATATATATCACACTATATAAACAAAACCTGTCTCACAACGCTGTGCTACTAATGCTAGACATGGACGATGATAGCAGAAAGCACAAGCAAAATTACAATGACATAAATGATATTGTTAAGGAGAATACTAAATGTATCAAGAAAAGAGAAATTCAGGATACACTCAGCTCTAAAGTTTGTACAAAAGCAGCAACAGTTCATATAGAGTCAACATGTTAAATGGTTCGGTCATATAACACGATTGCCTTCAAACAGTATAACACAACAGGCAATGATATACAAAGTCAACGTAAACGGGGAAGAGGAAAACCATGCAGATGCTATACTAATGGAATAGCAGAGTCCCTGAACATTTCTATATACGAAGTACATAAGAAGTCCCTCTCTCACACCGTATACTTCACATTGATACCGCAAGGGTAGAAGAGGAACAAGATGAGATCAGCTGTTCTTGGTTCAGTTTCTGTTTATTTGTCTAGTATTTTCTATTTTTTTTTTTATTGTGTAAGTATGTGTTTCTCAGTCAATGCACATTTTTTTCTCTCCCTAACTATGTTATCTATAGGCTGCCATCAAGTATGTCTTTTATTTTATTTTGTCTTTCTTACTCACTTCTGTCTCCCTTCTCACTCTCACTATGTTAGTTACACGCTGCCATCAAGTCTTTATCTCTCTCTCACTATGTTAGCTACACGCTGCCATCAAGTTCCTCTCTCTCTCTCACTATGTTAGCTACACGCTGCCATCAAGTCTCTCTCTCTCTCTCACTATGTTAGTTACACACTGCCATCAAGTCTTTCTCTCTCTCTCTCACTATGTTAGTTACACGCTGCCATCAAGTCTTTATCTCTCTCTCTCTCTCACTATGTTAGTTACACACTGCCATCAAGTCTTTATCTCTCTCTCTCTCTCACTATGTTAGTTACACACTGCCATCAAGTCTTTATCTCTCTCTCTCACTATGTTAGTTACACGCTGCCATCAAGTCTTTATCTCTCTCTCTCTCACTATGTTAGTTACACACTGCCATCAAGTCTTTATCTCTCTCTCTCTCTCTCACTATGTTAGTTACACACTGCCATCAAGTCTTTATTCTCTCTCTTCACTATGTTAGTTACACGCTGCCATCAAGTCTTTATCTCTCTCTCTCTCACTATGTTAGTTACACACTGCCATCAAGTCTTTATCTCTCTCTCTCTCTCTCTCTCACTATGTTAGTTACACACTGCCATCAAGTCTTTATCTCTCTCTCTCACTATGTTAGTTACACGCTGCCATCAAGTCTTTATCTCTCTCTCTCACTATGTTAGCTACACGCTGCCATCAAGTCTTTATCTCTCTCTCTCACTATGTTAGTTACACGCTGCCATCAAGTCTCTCTCTCTCTCACTATGTTAGTTACACGCTGCCATCAAGTCTTTATCTCTCTCTCTCTCACTATGTTAGCTACACGCTGCCATCAAGTCTTTATCTCTCTCTCACTATGTTAGTTACACGCTGCCATCAAGTCTTTATCTCTCTCTCACTATGTTAGCTACACGCTGCCATCAAGTCTTTATCTCTCTCTCTCTCACTATGTTAGCTACACACTGCCATCAAGTCTTTATCTCTCTCTCTCTCACTATGTTAGCTACATGCTGCCATCAAGTCTTTATCTCTCTCTCTCTCTCTCTCACTATGTTAGTTACACGCTACCATCAAGTCTCTCTCTCTCTCACTATGTTAGCTACACGCTGCCATCAAGTCTTTATCTCTCTCTCTCTCTCACTATGTTAGCTACACGCTGCCATCAAGTCTTTATCTCTCTCTCTCTCACTATGTTAGTTACACGCTGCCATCAAGTCTTTATCTCTCTCTCTCTCACTATGTTAGCTACACGCTGCCATCAAGTCTTTATCTCTCTCTCTCACTATGTTAGTTACACGCTGCCATCAAGTCTTTATCTCTCTCTCTCTCACTATGTTAGCTACACGCTGCCATCAAGTCTTTATCTCTCTCTCTCTCACTATGTTAGCTACACACTGCCATCAAGTCTTTATCTCTCTCTCTCTCTCACTATGTTAGCTACATGCTGCCATCAAGTCTTTATCTCTCTCTCTCTCTCTCTCTCACTATGTTAGTTACACGCTACCATCAAGTCTCTCTCTCTCTCACTATGTTAGCTACACGCTGCCATCAAGTCTTTATCTCTCTCTCTCTCTCACTATGTTAGCTACACGCTGCCATCAAGTCTTTATCTCTCTCTCTCACTATGTTAGTTACACACTGCCATCAAGTCTTTATCTCTCTCTCTCACTATGTTAGTTACACGCTGCCATCAAGTCTTTATCTCTCTCTCTCACTATGTTAGCTCACAGCTGCCATCAAGTCTTTATCTCTCTCTCTCTCTCACTATGTTAGTTACACGCTGCCATCAAGTCTCTCTCTCTCTCTCACTATGTTAGTTACACGCTGCCATCAAGTCTTTATCTCTCTCTCTCTCACTATGTTAGCTACACGCTGCCATCAAGTCTTTATCTCTCTCTCACTATGTTAGTTACACGCTGCCATCAAGTCTTTATCTCTCTCTCTCACTATGTTAGCTACACGCTGCCATCAAGTCTTTATCTCTCTCTCTCTCTCACTATGTTAGCTACACACTGCCATCAAGTCTTTATCTCTCTCTCTCTCACTATGTTAGCTACATGCTGCCATCAAGTCTTTATCTCTCTCTCTCTCTCTCTCACTATGTTAGTTACACGCTACCATCAAGTCTCTCTCTCTCTCACTATGTTAGCTACACGCTGCCATCAAGTCTTTATCTCTCTCTCTCTCACTATGTTAGCTACACGCTGCCATCAAGTCTTTATCTCTCTCTCTCTCTCACTATGTTAGTTACACGCTGCCATCAAGTCTTTATCTCTCTCTCTCACTATGTTAGCTACACGCTGCCATCAAGTCTTTATCTCTCTCTCACTATGTTAGTTACACGCTGCCATCAAGTCTTTATCTCTCTCTCTCTCACTATGTTAGCTACACGCTGCCATCAAGTCTTTATCTCTCTCTCTCTCACTATGTTAGCTACACACTGCCATCAAGTCTTTATCTCTCTCTCTCTCACTATGTTAGCTACATGCTGCCATCAAGTCTTTATCTCTCTCTCTCTCTCTCACTATGTTAGTTACACGCTACCATCAAGTCTCTCTCTCTCTCTCACTATGTTAGCTACACGCTGCCATCAAGTCTTTATCTCTCTCTCTCTCTCACTATGTTAGCTACACGCTGCCATCAAGTCTTTATCTCTCTCTCTCACTATGTTAGTTACACGCTGCCATCAAGTCTTTATCTCTCTCTCTCACTATGTTAGCTACACGCTGCCATCAAGTCTTTATCTCTCTCTCTCACTATGTTAGTTACACACTGCCATCAAGTCTTTATCTCTCTCTCTCACTATGTTAGTTACACGCTGCCATCAAGTCTCTCTCTCTCTCACTATGTTAGCTACACGCTGCCATCAAGTTCCTCTCTCTCTCTCACTATGTTAGCTACACGCTGCCATCAAGTCTTTATCTCTCTCTCTCTCTCACTATGTTAGTTACACGCTGCCATCAAGTCTCTCTCTCTCTCTCACTATGTTAGCTACACGCTACCATCAAGTCTGTTTTTCCCTTATTTTGCATTTCTTACTCAGTTCTGTCTCCCTTCTCCCTCTCCCTGTCTCTAATTTAATATCTGTCTGTCAGCTTCACTCTCCTATTTTCTTACATTCACCCAGTATATGTCTATCAGTTTCTTTTACGTACCTTCTTTATCTCAAATTTCTTATTTCATTTCTCTCATTCATTGCCTCGTTTCCTAGTTCTTTACATTAAAGTGCTTCGCCCCGTTATCTGCTTTTTACCATTGAAGTATTTAACCGAGCTTTCCATCGTGTCTAAGAATGTGAGTGTGATGGATGTATTGCTGACGAGCATTACCTTCCATTCAGCCCCAACTGTAAACTCAGGGGCGTCTAACGATATGTTGTCTTATCTGGTCCTGGCCCGTATATAAAAATATTACCTCCTGGTTCCTTACATTATTATTTTTTAACCTAACATAAGCAGCTTGCTATTTCATGTGAGTTTTTTGTTTGATTGATTAATCCTTTGGGCTCTGGTTAAAACAGATGACATCCAGAACATTTCCTCACGGAACCTTGCTATTAGCTTTCTGGCGGTCGCTATCGAACAATTTGTTTGTGTCTAAACTCGGCTGTTCTAGTTATGTATGATTACATTAATCTATACCATCGTTTATATATTTCTTGTCAAATGGGGTTGTATGTATATAATATAGAAACTGCCACGTCAGAGAACCTTCTAAACATTCTCATTTTTCTATCTACCGAACTCTGCCTGCTTAGACCACCGTGTACAATCTCATACCCTTCTAAGTGTGTGTTCTATAAATCTTGTTCTTGACATAACACCAATGTTTAGATCACCGTGTACAATCTCATACCCTTCTAAGTATGTGTTCTATAAATCTTGTTCTTGACATAACACCAATGTTTAGATCACCTTGTACAATCTCATACCCTTCTAAGTATGTGTTCTATAAATCTTGTTCTTGACATAACACCAATGTTTAGATCACAGTGTACAATCTCATACCCTTCTAAGTATGTGTTCTATAAATCTTGTTCTTCACATAACACCAATGTTTAGATCACAGTGTACAATCTCATACCCTTCTAAGTATGTGTTCTATAAATCTTGTTCTTCACATAACACCAATGTTTAGATCACCTTGTACAATCTCATACCCTTCTAAGTATGTGTTCTATAATTCTTGTTCTTCACATAACATCAATGTTTAGATCACAGTGTACAATCTCATACCCTTCTAAGTATGTGTTCTATAAATCTTGTTCTTCACATAACAGCAATGTTTAGATCACAGTGTACAATCTCATACCCTTCTAAGTATGTGTTCTATAAATCTTGTTCTTGACATAACACCAATGTTTAGATCACAGTGTACAATCTCATACCCTTCTAAGTATGTGTTCTATAAATCTTGTTCTTGACATAACATCAATGTTTAGATCACCTTGTACAATCTCATACCCTTCTAAGTATGTGTTCTATAAATCTTGTTCTTCACATAACATCAATGTTTAGATCACAGTGTACAATCTCATACCCTTCTAAGTATGTGTTCTATAAATCTTGTTCTTGACATAACATCAATGTTTAGATCACAGTGTACAATCTCATACCCTTCTAAGTATGTGTTCTATAAATCTTGTTCTTCACATAACACCAATGTTTAGATCACCTTGTACAATCTCATACCCTTCTAAGTATGTGTTCTATAAATCTTGTTCTTCACATAACACCAATGTTTAGACCACCGTGTACAATCTCATACCCTTCTAAGTATGTGTTCTATAAATTTCTCTTCACATAACACCAATGTTTAGACCACCGTGTACAATCTCATACCCTTCTAAGTATGTGTTCTATAAATTTCTCTTCACATAACATCAATGTTTAGATCACAGTGTACAATCTCATACCCTTCTAAGTATGTGTTCTATAAATTTCTCTTCACATAACATCAATGTTTAGATCACAGTGTACAATCTCATACCCTTCCAATTATGTGCTCTATATGTACAAACTCAAAAATCCCTTCTAAGAATGCGTTCTACAAATTTTGTTCTTCACCTAACGCCCCTTTTGTTTGCCACTTGCCGATGTGTTGCTTCCATATATATCTTGAGTCAAATTGTCTTCGAAGTAAATAGGATATTCAACTTTTTGACAGAGTTTACCTTTTGGATATTACCATTTTCTGTGATCTAATACGTGCGCTACAGATGGTGTAACTAGTCTTCTGCACGATACTAGACATAACCAACTCATCATTCCATTCTGCTATGTTGTTCATAGTTTCTTCTGCACGATACTAGACATAACCAACTCATCATTCCATTCTGCTATGTTGTTCATAGTTTCTTCTGCACGATACTAGACATAACCAACTCATCATTCCATTCTGCTAGGTTGTTCATAGTTTCTTCTGCACGATACAAGACATAACCAACTCATCATTCCATTCTGCTATGTTGTTCATAGTTTCTTCTGCACGATACTAGACATAACCAACTCATCATTCCATTCTGCTATGTTGTTCATAGTTTCTTCTGCACGATACAAGACATAACCAACTCATCATTCCATTCTGCTAGGTTGTTCATAGCTGACTGTTCTTGTGTTGTACCTATACTCTCTTCAACACATTATATTTCTAGATTATCTGCATACATTGCAGCGTTTACTATTCGGGGAAGAATTCCATTGATGTCGTTCATGTATATAAGGTATATAGTAGAAGATAGAACTCTACCATGAGATATTTCTTGCTTAAAAAATGTGTTTCTTTTCTTTTGTCTTGGAAGTTTGACCGCAGATTTTCGATTTTCGTGTTTTATAAAGAAATACTCTTTCTTAGAATTTGAAACTACAGAACATCGTTACATATATCCAAATATATTTTTAACAACATTCACTCTTGCCACTGTAGATGCTTTTTTCTTTCTCATTTTGGTATTCTAATTTTGTATGTGCCATTTTGTCTTTACAGACGGTCAATTGGCAAGTGTTTCACTGTGACAGCTTCTGAGTTTTCGCTTGGCTCTCTTGTCTTTCAGCTCATCTCTAAGTCTCTCTTCAAATGATTTTGCACCTTTGCGCAATGTTGTTTTCCATATATCTTGATCTAATTCTTGTAATAATTGAGCTATTAGTGTTATTTGATCTTCAGTTCATCCACACTGTTTAAAGTCATCTGAAACCAACGTTCAGCAGAATTATTTTTGAAAATACCACATCAATCTGATGTTGGCTTGTTTTGCACGTCTTGCACATACAGAAGGTCAAGTGTTTGATTGATTGATAGCATCATCATCATTGCATTTCGATTAGTGACCATGTGTGCTCCGATCTGTTTGTTCCACATGAAGATTTAAGCTGCAGTGTACGAACTCCGTAGCACCGGCAAGAGTCCCCGATGTAATTTTGAATATGTTGAAGATATTTTGTAGCAATTATGTTTTTTAAACTTTTTCTAATGAATTTTACCCGGGCAGCGGCTTTCCAGCCTGCTTTTCTCGATTATGAACTGCCATGGGTTCTTTTACGTGCTCAAATTGAACACTGGACCTACGTTTTATCATCCATCTCCGATAGGACTTGGAACTCGATCTCACCTACACTGAGATCAGGGATCTCTGGAAAAATATCCGATGGCTCCACGAGGGTACAAACCGGTTACCTTTGACACAAGAAGCGAGCACCTAACCTCTACGTTACAGAGACCCCCAGAGGTCAAGTGTATGGGTCTTTAACAGTAACTTGAGAGTTGGTTTTTTTGGGGGGTTTTCATTGTTACAGATGTTATAGAAGTTTATTACACATTGAAGCAATTTCCTAATGTAGCAACGTCAGTCAACAATACATCTAATATCGGTGTTTAATAACCCTAATCTCAGTGTAGGTAAGATCAAGTTCCTAGTCTCCGCATCCAAGGTTAGCAGTAATGGCTCTCCAATAAGTTATATCACTTATCCTATCGGTAAACTTTTCCAGAATATCGTTTGTCCCCTCCTGATGTTCACATATAAATTGTCTTCCCCTTGCTCTCCTACCTTCTATTCTGCCTTCCAAGATGGTTTTTCAATACAGTTTTGTGTCTCTTAATGGGGTCAAAATATCTCAATAGTCAAATTTCTACCTCCCCGAGCAATTCTCACTTCATTCCTAGCTGTTAAGTACTTGTTTATAACTTTTCTTCTCTTTCCATGACACCTCTACCTAGTCTTCTGTATATCAACACTTCACAATCTTCAATACTTCTCTTTCCATGACACCTCGACCTAGTCTTCTGTATACACAAGCTTCAATTCTTCTCTTTCCATGACACCTCTACCTAGTCTTCTGTATACACAAGCTTCAATTCTTCTCTTTCCATGACACCTCGACCTAGTCTTCTGTATACACAAGCTTCAATTCTTCTCTTTCCATGACACCTCTACCTAGTCTTCTGTATATCAACACTTCACAATCTTCAATACTTCTCTTTCCATGACACCTCGACATAGTCTTCTGTATACACAAGCTTCAATTCTTCTCTTTCCATGACACCTCTACCTAGTCTTCTGTATATCAACACTTCACAAGCTTCAATTCTTCTCTTTTCATGACACCTCGACCTAGTCTTCTGTATATCAACATTTCACAAGCTTCAATTCTTCTCTTTCCATGACACCTCTACCTAGTCTTCTGTATATCAACACTTCACAAGCTTCAATTCTTCTCTTTTCATGACACCTCGACCTAGTCTTCTGTATATCTACATTTCACAAGCTTCAATTCTTCTCTTTTCATGACACCTCGACCTAGTCTTCTGTATATCTACATTTCACAAGCTTCAATACTTCTCTTTCCATGACACCTCGACCTTGTCTTCTGTATACACAAGCTTCAAATCTGCTCTTTCCATGACACCTCGACAGTCTTCTGTATACCCACATTTCACAAGCTTCAATTTTTCTCTTGATCTGCTTGTTCATTATCTACCTCTCTGTTACATACACACATGATCAATATATTTAACACTTGACAAGTCGTATATCTCTTTTGTGTATTTCATATTTGTTTGAATGTTGCTATATTTTTCATGTTGTTAAATACGGTTTTATTTAGCCTTTTCTGTTTTCTTTTGAACTTTCTTTTCACATTTGCCATCTTCTGTAATTATATGTCCAAGATACACATAAGCTGACAAATGTTCCAGTCTTTCTCCAGTCTAATGGGTACATACAGATTATTCATGACGTCTAAATAAAAGTATTACTGGCAGTCCAAATAGTTCTTCTCAGTTCACTGGAAATTCTAAAATGAGTTTTCTCATTTACTTACTTAGCCTTTAGGCAGAATTCATTCTCTGTCTAATTTAGTTCTCAAAGTTCTCAGTCTAAGTGTTCTCTGCTTCTAGTCTGCTTTAGTTCTATCCGCTGGATTTTCTGATTATCTATATCATCCTTATTCTATCCCGGTCTGTCTGTTTCCTTTCAGGTCTATCCTTTCTTTGTTTATTTTTTTTTTGTCTGTATGCATCCTAGTCAGTACTATTTCTTGGTTTGTATGTATACTGTAAACGCAATCCGGAACGATCTTACATAGTCAGAAAGGGTGCACAGTGTAGACATACTCTTAGGCGTAGATCATAAAGCCCAAATATACGTCAAAAAATGATCGTTAAAGAGCAATGAATGCACGAAGGAAGGGAAAGTGTGGGGGACTGACTGTCAGCTAGACAGACTCAAAACATTTCCCAAATGATAAAAACGAAAGCCCTACTTTACACGTGAATGGTACCATACACAAGTAGGGGCCTACAAACCGGGTTTAACGTTCTTGTGAAAGATCAATTATATATCACAATAACAATGATTAAATTGGACGCATTGAAGAACGAACAAGATACTGTAAATTCATGTCTACCATACCACGACTTTTCACATTAACCTCTCTTTGTTTCCCGCTAACATCAGTTTTTTTCTTTCTGGATATCCCAAACTTCGTCTTTTTTGAAGAGCATATATTCATTCTGTTAATTAGAAATGTGGTTTCCCCCAACTTAAAACCTGATCTACCTATCACATTCCAAATTATATTCTAATAATTTATTTCCGATCTACAAAGACGACTTTGTTGTTTAACAAATCTTAACTGCCCAACTATCATTTGCTTAGATATTCTGAGAAAAAAAATAGCTGTAAATTTTTTAGATCACGTCTTGATCGCATTGAACAAGTATTCGATGTCTAATTTTAATTGACTTCCCAAAAATACATCTAAACACTAATGTTTCTAAAGCTGAAAGACGGTCTGTGTTTGAACTCAACAGTTTGAACTCAACATCAAACACAGTATGTTTATCTTCTTTGTTTAATAATACCTCTATCTTCCTGCTTGTACCTATCTTCTTTGTTTAATAATGCCTCTATCTTCCTGCTTGTACCTTATCTTCTTTGTTTAATAATGCCTCTATCTTCCTGCTTGTACCTATCTGAAGTGTCTACAATAACATCATCAAAAGTAGTAAGTCAAGATGCTGTTTCTATACCATGATGTATATTAAGGAATATGGTGTTTGGCCTATATGTTTTTCTTTTTACCAACGGTGCATGATGTCTGACATGGTCACCATTATGCTGCATCATTGTGTAAAGAAATCAATTTACTTACTTGTAAGCAATATCCGAAGATGGAAATGTTGGAAATGAGACACAGCATATAGAAACCATTTGCCTTTAGTTTTAGTGCAGATGCTGGATAAATCGGAACACATATGCAAATACAGGAATATATTTATACATGCGTCCGCTTGTTCTGTCATCATGACGACGTCGATTCCTATCTGTTACAGCTGAAGAGAAGCCAACTAGGGACTTCTGCTAAGTAAACTAGAAGAAGGTCGTGGACTTTGTCCCATGTTACAATCTTGATGATCTGCTTGACCCATGTCCTAAGCGCAGAAGAACAACAGCATAAACTGACGACATCAGAAGTAGACAACAGAGACAATATTATGTACAGTTCTCTAATGTGGGTTGGAATTAAGTCAACAAAATAACTTACTAACATCAATAATGATGTGAGATCTCTAGGGTGAAGGACTTTGCCGTGTTTTCTGAACGTCGCGGGTTCGAATCCGGACTGCGTTGTCCGCTTCACATGCGCATTTTTTTTTCTAGAAATTCCTAGGATTTTTTTAGAGCTAAGGAATTTGAGCTTTGTGCAATACTGTGTGCTAGTGGCGGGCCATTTCTGCTGACAGTAACAACGCTTATGGGAACACCCTCATGACAGTGCATAAATACTTCACATTTAGACCTTTTTAGACCACTGATGTGAAGAAGAAGAGGTGCGTGATCGTTGTTCTCATCAAGCTTTGCTTGATAGATTCTAGATATAAAGAGATATAGAACTACAACAAAGAAGATTAACGATATGTGACACATCATCAACTACCCAGCAGAATCAGTAGCCCGAACACATAACGAAAACAACTCCACCCATCTTCTACAAGATGTAGAACGACAGCAGCAGTGGTAATACACACATACTTGTGACAGTACAGACAACAATCCTGTCTCTGCTTGTCGAGTAACTCACATCCGATCCAGACATTTCCTGGATATGAAACATTTCTGGCACAAACTGAAACACCTGATGAAGATATACCTGATGTGTGCAAGCTATAACGTGCTCATACCATAAACCAGACTAGAAGTTACGAAAGGAAGACTGATATTGCATTTATACTAAAGATACGATACTTGTAAGTCCGTGTAGAATCATTGTAGGTCCTTTATCATATCCTGACCTTTACTACAGACGAACATGTAGGCAATTGAGATCTACCTACGTGTTCTATATATATATATAAACTGTAACAAGAAAGAAACAGGCAAGATAAGATATCCACAACTACTAAAGATATACGTCTTTTGGTTTAGGTAGCAAGAATCTGTCTCACTTTTAGTGTAGATCCATCTATTTGATAGTAGGTGGAAATGTACTTCGAAATATTTGGAGATATTCACATTCCACGTTAAAGATGTGCAGAGTTTAATAAAAAAATTTAAAAAAACAAGCTAATGCAATTTAAGACTGTTGTTTACTATACATACATCGCGCTAAATAAATTTAACTTATTTACTATACATGCATCGCACGAAAGAAATTTAACTTGATTACTATACATGCATCGCACGAAAGAAATTTAACTTGATTACTATACATGCATCGCACGAAAGAAATTTAACTTGATTACTATACATGCATCGCACGAAAGAAATTTAACAGGCCATATCAGCATCAGTAAGACATGAAACAGGCGGTGAAAACTCCTCCATCAAAGTGACAGGAAACAAAAGTTCTCAGAAAAATGGACGTAATGTCTCAGACAACGAGATAAGGTGCAGACGATCAGAGAAACTGACAAGTGTGTAAAAAAAAAGAAAGGGAAGACATGATAACATGTAAATTTGAAGAAAAAAAGAAAGGGAAGACATGATAACATGTAAATTTGAAAAAAGAAAGGGGAAGACATGATAACATGTAAATTTGAAGGAAAAAAGGGAAGATGATAACATGTAAATTTGAAAAAAAAGAAAGGGAAGACATGATAACATGTAAATTTGAAGAAAAAAGAAAGGAAGACATGATAACATGTACATTTGAAGAAACAAAGAAAGGGAAGACATGATAACATGTAAATTTGAAGAAAAAAAAAGATGAAAAATGGTGATAGCTAGGAGGAAGAGATTGAAAACTGAATAAATTGTCTATGTATATGTTTAATCAGATCGTTAGAAATGATAATGTTAGTCGATACGAAAATCGTTATTCAACAAAAGTATCTACAAATTACAATTGAAAGATAGTTCAAATATTATTTTGTGAGACTGGTGTCCGAGTGGTTAGATGTTTTCCTTCATTCGTTAGAACAATATAATGTCTAATTTGCAGATCAAAGTCATTTTAATACTTAGCTTAGAATAGCTGTCTGGCTGCTCCATAACATGATCTGCGATGAAAGTGGTTTTTATTACTGCTCTTGTTATTTATATATATATATATATATATATATATATATGAGAGAACCACGTGGTGTAAACAGGGTTCCTTTTTATAATCTCCTTGACCTTTTCCTCTTTAACGTTTCTGTAATATACTTTACAACGATTGTCCTCTCCAAGCCTTCATGACGTTTTATATGTGGGGTAGCAAACTCATTAAAACACACAGTCATACAGTGGATTCCATCACACTACAATATACGCGGAAACGAAGAGGCAGACATGCTAGCAAAGGCAGGGAGACGACTGCCGCAGACTGATTACGAAATGAGCTATGAGGAGGCTAAAACAACCATCGGATGGCGATATAGAGAGAAGTGGTCGCAAGACCAACCTCAACACAGCGCCAAAGATGGGTACTATGGTCTGTCCCGTAGCAAACAAGTTGTCATACTCCGCCTCCGTACCGGCCATAACAGACTCCGGTACCACCTGTACAACAAATTAAAAATTTAGCACAACTAGCCTGTGCCACTGCGAGCAGGCGGACATGACGGGAGAGCACCTACTACAAAACTGCCTACTACTAGCAGGCCAGAGAAACGAAACCTGGCCGGAAAATATCGAGTTAATAGGAAAAAGTACGGAGGGACGGAGTCCCTAAGAACGACAGCAGAATTTATGGGGAAATCTGGTCATCAGTTTAAGCGGTGATCGCGAGAGAGAGAGAGAGAGATGTGGGGGTCCATAGTTTGCCGAATTCACTAACATATATTTTTCTCATATCGAAGCGCCACCACCTCCTTTTTCTGCATTGTCGTCCCTGTGGTTTGTTATATAATAGCCGCTCATCACAAGCAATGCTGACAACAACCTCAGACATATGTTGCTGCACCTCTCTGATGTATACGGAGATGATTGTAGAGTTCAATGCTTGAATACAATCCCCTACCGCAGGTGAAGCATACATGATCAACGTTTGATAATGTGGGTGTTGTGTATTCTGTTTTTTCCGCACAGTTCATTTTATCTGTGCCCCAACGGCACGAAGATTCTCAGCTATGCGAATTCCTCTTGTGTTGTTGCAACGCCACATTTAGCCATTTTGCGCAAGGGATTTCCAACACATGGTGTCTATCTCGTAGCATACGTTTGGTATATACACGATTCCCAAGACACATACCTGTTTTATCATTTGTTGTCCCTATTACATTGGTATTGTTATTAGCCTCGACGTTTCGCCAAATGTTGAATTAAAATTTTTAAAAATCAATTCGATCCCGTGCGTTCTTCTTCTTCGGTCATGGCTGTGGTCATGCTATATCTTCAGTCATGTCGACAGGGCAAAGTTTGTTGTCATTTCCAGGTCAAAACGGATTTCTCATAGCTTCGCCAAGCTGAACATGAGAACCTGGTTTTCTGAGTTAGAGAAAAATTCGGAATCTTCGCCAGAGCTATTGTCGTTGTTCTCTGCCACAAACACCTTCGATTAGTGGAAAATTCTCTGCCACAGACACCTTCGATTAGTGGAAAGTTCTCTGCCACAGACACCTTCGATTAGTGGAAAGTTCTCTGTCACAGACACCTTCGATTAGTGGAAAGTTCTCTGCCACAGACACCTTCGATTAGTGGAAAGTTTTCTGCCACAGACACCTTCGATTAGTGGAAAGTTCTCTGCCACAGACACCTTCGATTAGTGGAAAGTTCTCTGCCACAGACACCTTCGATTAGTGGAAAGTTCTCTGCCACAGACACCTTCGATTAGTGGAAAGTTCTCTGCCACAGACACCTTCGATTAGTAGAAAGTTCTCTGCCACAGACACCTTCGATTAGTGGAAAGTTCTCTGTCACAGACACCTTCGATTAGTGGAAAGTTCTCTGTCACAGACACCTTCGATTAGTGGAAAGTTCTCTGCCACAGACACCTTCGATTAGTGGAAAGTTCTCTGCCACCGACACCTTCGATTAGTGGAAAGTTCTCTGCCACAGACACCTTCGATTAGTGGAAAGTTCTCTGCCACAGATACCTTCAATTAGTGGAAAGTTCTCTGCCACAGACGCCTTCGATTAGTGGAAAGTTTCAGTGATAGAAAACATATAGGGTAGCTAAGGCGACAATTCTGAATTGTTCTTCACTTCAAAAGCTTGAGTTCCCATTTTCCGCTGGGTGGCTGGAGATCCAACTCTACAGCGATTGAACACCAGTTGAAGTCCAGTTGATTGCTACTAAGCTACACATACTAGTGGTTGGTGAATTGTAAACAGTATGGATTCACTCAGACACTCGCGCGCGCGCACACACGCACACACATGATGGACACTGTGCATACTCATATATAGACTGCACACATTCCAATGGTTAACAATGTGGGTCCACATTTCTGTTATATATTAAGCTTCTAAGGACCAAGTTCGCGCGTAATTAATCTACCATGTCCAGAATACGGACCTGTCCAAACCTTCATTATGCTGTGCCAAGATCACAATATTTCATGTGGGGTATTAATTATTACACACTTGATTTTTTTCATACTATATTACACTTAGGTCAAAGTTCACTTTGGCATGAGATCTACGTTATATTTGTGAACTATTCGCTTCGAGACTACGTCACATTTGTACTCGCTCGGTATACTTCGTGGGTGAATCACGTGCAGTTCAAGATGTCCGTTGCTGCTAAGTTTCAGTACTACCACTTGGCCACATATGTCCTTTTTTCCTCCGATAGCTTTAACAAGTACGAGAGGACCAGTATTTTTTATTTTTGTTCATGGTGCACTATCATTTTTCATATGGCCCAGATCTCTCAACAGTACCAGTATATGCTTCTTAGGTTGTAACTAGGTGGTCCATATATGAACATTCTAGAACCCTGCATTTTCATAGCTAGGATGTTCTTCTCAATGTCTGTTATCAATGTTCAAATCTCATATGCATGCATGTCAAATATTTTCTACTGATATAGTTCATTACTTGTTTTATATCTCCTTCAGAATCGAGGAAGTGGCCTGGACATGAACGTCCGCAAAGCTTGGGAGATGGGCTATACTGGTAAAGGAGTAGTGGTCACAATATTAGATGATGGAATAGAGAAGGATCACCCAGACCTTAGCAGGAATTATGTAAGTATGAAACATTTGATTGTATAGTAGCGTCTGTTCTCGTTTGTTGAAATCTACGTCTACATGGAATGTGTTTTTTTTAAAACCCGTTTTCACCACCGTCTTTTTAGACAACAATGGCATACTACTGAACGTATAAGTGGTATCTAGAAAATCGACGACTCGTTTACTGTGATTGATTGCAAAGTCCTGTAATTGATATGTCACGATTATCATCTCACATCGCAGGTCTGTCTCGGAACTAGATGATGTTTAGCGGTGCTCAGTACTGGTCATTATATGACGTCATCTTTCTAAAGGGTTTTACGTTATTGGTTTTTGGTTACTGAACTGACGTCACAGCACTCCGGGCAGATCCATATATGCTCAGTATCCCCCAACAGATGTCGAAGGATATACATACTGATGGTTCCTTTGGCTCGCTGATTAACGACGACTCGTTCGTTTACTGTGGTAGATTGAGAAGTCCTGTAAAGGAGATGCCACCGTGACTTTATCAAATAGCATTGCCCGTCTGCCCAGCGTGTTCGTAGCGCGTTGGACTACGGGTGACTATCCCTCTGTGTGTGCGGGTTCAATTCCGTGGGATGACAGAAAAAGCCACAGATTCCCAGATTTACGGTGTTCGTGGCACCAAACCGAAGGGTTACGATGTCCATGGCACCGAGCCGAAAAGCTGAAAGCACAAGTGTTTCTGGAACGGAAAAAAAAAATCAAATAGCATAAATTGTGAAAGAAATCAAATATTCTGGGCATAGTTACCAACAGTGCAGATTTCTTCTAGTGATAACAAATATGAGCAGGACTTAAGTTAATCTTAAAAAGTCAAAACAACAACAACTGTAGCACACATATTCTAAACTGTAAGCATATATATTATAGATATATATATGTAATCCTATAATCCTCTCGTAGGCTTATACTTTACATAGATCTTGCAAGTAATTTCTTCATACCACTCTGTCCTGTGCCACTTGTTCAATCTCTTCTATGGAATTGAGCTCAATTTTTTTTCATCTCTCAGTAAAGTTCGTTTCAGGGTTTCCATATGTCGTCCTCTCTTTCTTGAACCCTTTGACTCCTACTTCAACGCCTACTTTGGTATTCTTTGATCACTTCTTCTCAAGGTGTGCCCAACATATCCTCATCTTCTCCTTCTGATAACATATACAAGTAATATACTTTTTGGTATGCAGTCGAAGAGGCACTCAATTCTAATAGTATGATTCTATCCGAATGTACCAAAGCAGGCATTGAAGTGAGATGCAAAGGGTTCAAGAAAGAGAGGACGCCATAGGAAGACCCTGAAACGAACTTTGCTGAGAGAGCAGAAATGTCGGTCTCAATTCCATGGAAGAAATTGAGCGATTTGCTCAGGATAGAGCTGTATGGAGAAATTGCTTACAGGTCCTATGTAACGTATAACGATACGAGAGGAATTATTTTTATTATTACATTGTATTATTGCTCATTTCCTTGCTGAAATGAAATTCCTAGCATATCCTTTACAGGTCCTATGTAACGTATAACGATACGAGAGGAATTATTATTATTATTACATTGTATTATTGTTCTATCTCTTACTGAAATGAAATTCCTAGCATATCCTTTACCAGGACGTCGCTATCAACCACTTCTTCTTCGACGAACACTGCATATCGACCACTTTTTAACCACACCGTGTGATTTGCATGTAATCTGAGTCTAAGAGCGATTGTACGTTGTACCAGTTATGCTCCTACAATTAGGCCAGCACATCTGAATTCTTCAACGCTTTTTTTAAAACTATGATAGCTTCCCCAGGCTCCTACCTCAGTCGCCTCTTACGACATACCTTGTAGGTCACAGTGTTACTATTCTTTGCTTCCCTTGCTAGCCCCGGCTTAACAGGGGCGTGTCATCAACCACATTAAACAACTCGTTGATTTTCTAGATACCACTTATACGTTCAGTGGCTTGCCATTGCTTTCTGAACGTTGAGTAAAAATCCACGGGGAAAAATTGCTTACAAACTGCCCGCCGCGGTATTTGAACCAGGTACGCTTGAGTTATGATCGAGCTCACTACCGCACATTAATGCTATTATAGTGCAACTTCTTATACTTGTGAATATATAAAAACACATTAGTCTGAACTGCTAATGCAAATAATATCGTCTATCAACTCTAATAATAACAAATGGAACTGCTGACACTAATGAACTGTAATTAAAATGGGGTTTTATTACTAACTAATTGTAATAGCAGACTACTTTTATTACTAATTAATTGTTACAAAAATAGTCTTTTCTGACTAATGAATTGTGTTGAAATTAATCTTTTAGTACTGTTGGCTGTAACAAAACATGTGTGTCTAGTAATCTATTTCTTTATCTCATCCCAATCTAATCTATCTGTCCGTTCCGTCTATCTGTCTGTCCGTCCGTCCGTCCGTCTATCTGACCGTCTAATCGTCCGTCTGTCTGTCCGTTTAACTGTTCGTCTATCTGTCAGTCTGTCCATACGTCTATCCGTCTGTCCATCTGTCTTTCTGCCTGTCCGTCTGTCTTTCAGTCTGTCTATCTATCTGTCCAATTGTCCGTCCGCCCAATTGTCCGTCTGTATGTCCGTCTAATTGTCCGTCTGTCTGTCCGTCTATCTAATCGTCCGTCTGTCTGTCCGTCTGTCTGTCCGTTCAATCGTCCGTCTATCTGTCCGTCCAAGCGTATGTCCGTCTATCCGTCCGTCCAATCGTCCATCTTACTGTCAGTGATGTATTATAATAATAACATATCCCGTAGCCTTGTCATAACATATGAAGTCACTTCACATTTCTAGTACAAGTTACCAACAACACAAGAAAAGACAGAATCACCAACATCAGCATAAGAAGAAAGTTGGCACAAAACCGTGCTTGAATTATATAGATAAACAAAGAATGAAGTGGTTTGGCCACTTAATAAGAATGCATCCAAACTCCACAGTATACAGAGTCTTCTACAACAGAACATCGGGAAAGAAGGCAAGAGGAAGACCACGGAAAAGATGGTTAGATGGCGTAGCAGCATCCTGTGAAAGAGCAAAGATAACAATCACACAAGCCACCAGAACAGCGCAGGACAAAAACAGAAAACCACGACACTGGGCAACAACCCGGTAGCAGTGTGACGACAAAGAAGAAGAAGAAGTGTGGAAATATGTGGAGGTAGGAGGGCCAATTCTTTCCTTACTTGTGGAACGTCGAATGTGGAATTGATCAAGAGCATGTTTGGTTATGTTGTGCGAATGTTTCATGAAGGTGTGTCAAATCTATCACCACTTTCTGTCATTGGCCTCCATCTGAGCCAATATATGTCTGCTAGCTTCCAACAGTTCTGGATTTTCTATTAGTTCTAGTTACCTGGTATGGAATATCTGACGAAGACTGTAAATGAACATCTGTGACCTGGATCAGATATAGGGACACTTTGTTTATATGTCATGTCTCGTGACCATAGAGCAGGATATATTTCGTCAAGTGGACTGTTAGCTACAGAGCAAAGTGACCACCTCACCTTCATATACTATATCCTAGCAGTGTGAGGTTCCTAACACTTCATACCCCTACGACATTGTATGTTAACACCAACATGTCTAACCTTGATTATGTATGCTCCACCAGTGGTAGGGATTGTGTTTTTAGATTGGACTCTACAATGACCTCCGCACACGTCAGAGAGGTGCAGCAGCATACTTCTGAGGCTGTTGTCATCATCGCTTGCGATGGATAGCTATTATTATATTATGTGTTATTAAATTTCCTTATTTCAGGACAGGAGCCCACGATGACATATGATGGCCCAAATTAAGAGGAAAAATTGACGATGTCGGGCATACCCTACAGAAGACACAGTCGAGTGTCACTAGACAAGCACTTTAGTGAAACCCGCAAAGAAAACGAAAAAGAGGACGTCTTAAACATACCTGGAGACGAAGTCTTCTTGATGAACTCAAGAGTGCTCGACTATCCTGATACACCATGAAGAAAACAGACAGAAACCGAGTAAAGTGGCGAACAACTGTTGTGGCCCTATGCTCCACGAGGAGCGGAGAGGAATAAGTCAAGACAAGATTACCTATTTCTCACATCCAATGAAATATACATACTCCTCCTGAGCATCGCTAGAAAGTACTTAACCCTAAAATAAAATAGCAACCACGTACGTTGAGCAATAATAAAATGCCAGCAATTATGCATTTGGTGAGCAACAGATGGTCTTCTGAATACGTTCTTGTATTTATGTTCACTCTATGTTTATTGTCATATTTTTTCTAAACTAAGTCACAGTGGGTGCTACGGGGATCATGCACTGACGTCTATGCTTATAGCAGATCGAGATAAGAAAAGTGCGTTCAGAAAAAGAGGTAAATAAGAATAGAGCAATCAGCTTTACATATCTGCTAGGAAAAAAATGACTTAAGAGTCTAAGAATTGACTTCGTTTTCCCATATGGATCCGTCACATTCGACAGAAATGGTACGCGAACTACCGAGAGTGTTACACAAAGCACGAACTTCGTAGCTCAGGAAACAATCCTAGGATCTCTAGAAACAAATAAAATGCGAACTAAGCGACGCGATCCGGATTCGAAGCCACAACCTTCATATAGCAATGCTAACTTTTTAACCACTTTACCTCAGAGACATCTGCTAGGAGTGACTATGCACATATCTGTCTGCTAGGAGTGACTATGCACATATCTGTCTGCTAGGAGTGACTATGCACATATCTGTCTGCTAGGAGTGACTATGCACATATCTGTCTGCTAGGAGTGACTATGCACATATCTGTCTGCTAGGAGTGACTATGCACATATCTGTCTGCTAGGAGTGACTATGCACATATCTGTCTGCTAGGAGTGACTATGCACATATCGGTCTGCTAGGAGTGACTATGCACATATCTGTCTGCTAGGAGTGACTATGCACATATCGGTCTGCTAGGAGTGACTATGCACATATCTGTCTGCTAGGAGTGACTATGCACATATCGGTCTGCTAGGAGTGACTATGCACATATCTGTCTGCTAGGAGTGACTATGCACATATCGGTCTGCTAGGAGTGACTATGCAAATATCGGTCTGCTAGGAGTGACTATGCACATATCGGTCTGCTAGGAGTGACTATGCACATATCGGTCTGCTAGGAGTGACTATGCACATATCTGTCTGCTAGGAGTGACTATGCACATATCTGTCTGCTAGGAGTGACTATGCACATATCGGTCTGCTAGGAGTGACTATGCACATATCGGTCTGCTAGGAGTGACTATGCACATATCTGTCTGCTAGGAGTGACTATGCACATATCGGTCTGCTAGGAGTGCTACGACGTATGTGCAATAACTTGTAACAATACTCTTGCATGAAAGTTACTAACAATGGAGACACAATGAAGAAGATTACAAGAAGAATAGCTGTTGCTCTTCAGAAATTAAACTAACTAAAGATATGTACGGCGGGAGAGAGAGAGAGAGAGACAACTACAAAATTTAGATTTATAATAATATGTATATTTCTTATAGTAACATATGCATATCGGAAGTAGACGTTTTACAAATCAGCTGAGATATTAATTAATGACTTTTGTTGAAAACATATCGTTGGCACAGACAAGAACACATAAATCAACAATGCAAACAAAAAAGGTTCAAAGTTAAAAAGTTGGTTGACTTTTGAATACGATCACCATCAAGTCTTCGTCTCACCAAAATGCATGTAAGACGGAGATAAAAAAAAGTGCCCCCTCAGTTCAATCGTGTGCCTTCCTCTCTACATCAGACCTAGTCGTGTGCATGGATTTGATCTCTGCTTCAAAAGTTCGACTCCATGTTCCACTAAGCCTCCCTTTTTTCAGCTGTCCATCTTATTAAGAACGATAGAATAAAGAAAAAAATGAAGTTTTTGGTTATATGGCCATGGCTATTGAGTCAGTCGTATGTGTCGATGGTCATTGAGTCAGTCGTATGTGTCGATAGTCATTGAGTCAGTCGTATGTGTCGCTGACCATTGAGTCAGTCGTATGTGTCGATGGTCATTGAGTCAGTCGTATGTGTCGATGGTCATTGAGTCAGTCGTATGTGTCGATGGTCATTGAGTCAGTCGTATGTGTCGATAGTCATTGAGTCAGTCGTATGTGTCGCTGACCATTGAGTCAGTCGTATGTGTCGATGGTCATTGAGTCAGTCGTATGTGTCGATGGTCATTGAGTCAGTCGTATGTGTCGATGGTCATTGAGTCAGTCGTATGTGTCGATGGTCATTGAGTCAGTCGTATGTGTCGATGGTCATTGAGTCAGTCGTATGTGTCGATTCCTCCCCGCCAATAATGGCTGACACATTCCGTTTCTGAGGACATCTTGT
Organism: Arion vulgaris; assembly: GCA_020796225.1. Classification (NCBI taxonomy): domain Eukaryota; kingdom Metazoa; phylum Mollusca; class Gastropoda; order Stylommatophora; family Arionidae; genus Arion; species Arion vulgaris. The sequence continues at coordinate 71,356,842 of CM036753.1, read as the reverse complement.
TTTTTAGAGTTTGTTTTCTAGACAATTGCAGTCTCCTGCTGACTTCTTCTTCTTCCTCCAACGTTTTCAGACATCGATTTGTATACTTTTAAAGTAGTTAGTAGTCAACCGGAGTCCATGTACATCTCCGTTTAGCTTGTCTATAATGAATGGAGGAGGAGGAGCCCTTATAGTGCTCAGTGACATGAAACACAGGAAGTTAAAATTAGCGACAGGAAGGTTCTCCAGCAAATACAGAGCAGAGGCCCTACAAGCGGCGGCCCTGCTGACGAGATCTGTCTTCCCGGGTTTGCCTGGAATCGTCCTACTCTTGGTGACTTCAGTCTTCTGTCGCCGGGCTCACCAACCCAGGCTTTTATGAAGGGCGTGCTCACGAACACTATAGTTTAATCCACATACTTAGGGAAAGTGTCATAGAAGTAGAAGACAAAACAAGAATAAGGATGTCCTCCTCAGGGAGAGAGAAGTACGACTGTTATTTGTCTCATAGCTGGGGGATGGGTGGGTTGCATTTACCACTCGCCAGTGATTTCTACACTGTCACCTTATGAAGCCCCATCCTGCTCCCCGCCTTTTGGTTTGGCCTTTCACCTTCAGTCTATTCGGCTTGGTTAGACCTGCCAGCGCCCGAGTGGTTACCGGGGCCCAAATTGGGGTGTAAAGAATAGAACCACTGTTACATGCCACGCATGTCGTAAGAGGCGACTATGGAGGTTGTGCGTGGGGCTAGCTACCCCACACCGTAAAAACACTATATTGCTACAGAACGGAGAGTGAACCGAGTAAACGCTGGCTAAAATCGAACACATCGCCGAAGGATAAGCACCAGAGCTCCAAATGGTGCTGAAGATGTGACGTAAAACATACCAATGCTAAGGCTGCATGAATCAGATTTCCACATGAATAGAATTTATGGGGAGGTCTGGTACATCGGTCTGGGCGTGATCGCGAGAAGAGAGAGAGCTGCCAGGAGTTAGACTTCCGTCGACATAGCCTGAGGGAGCGTAAAGACACACACACCCTCCAACCACGATAAGGTAGGCTAATGTGGAGCGTCTTGGTTATATAATATAGTCTTGAAGACTTGGTGGTAAATCATGGGAGAATGTTTACTAGTAAAGAGAACGAGGGAAACACCAACAATAAGATCTTTCTTTTTTTCTTCTTTATTTTCTCTGATTATTTTTGGCCTCACAGCGTCAGGATAAGAAGAGATTTCTAGAACGGGCCTTTTTGTGCACTTCATTAATAATGTTTTTCGTTGCCTCTGTTATCTCGTAAATTCACTTTTTGCGTGGATGACTTTGTATCCACTGTATCGGTGTAACATTGCTCGTTGAGATGCACTGTCTTTTTGTAATCTGCTGATGTGGCCGAACCATTGAATTTGTTGTTTCTTAATGAAGTTCAGTACTGATGGTGTATCCACTCTTTTGTCTGATGTCTTCATTTCTGACCCGGTCTCTACTTGATACTTGCAGCATTCTGCGTAGACACTTCATCTATGTCGTGACTAGTTTTCTTCTATCATTTGATGTCAGCATCCAAGTTTGGCACAAATCGCATAATCTTGGGAGAAAGATTGTGTTGAGCTATGCTCTTTTTGGGTTCATGGTGACATGTTGGCATTTTAAAATTGGTGACATTTGTCCTATTACTTGATTAGCTTTGTTGTATCTATGTTGGATTGTGTTTGCTATTCTTCACTATGATGAAAAAATGCTCTCTAATTATGTAAAGCATTTGACTTGTTTTAATAGGCGTTTCTCGATGGAGATACTGGCAGTGTTTTCCTATCTATCGAATGTCATTACTTCGGTTTTGTCGATGTTTATTCTCATATTGTATTTATTGCATATTAACTGGAGTTTGTTAAGTGTGTTGATGTAGCTGGTCCACGATGCAAGACGTGATAGACAAATTGCAAAATGTCTGCATCTTGGGCACATTGCCTATGACAGAAACATCTTTCTTATGATAGTTGTCATGAGAAGCAAGACGTGATAGACAAATTGCAAAATGTCTGCATCTTGGGCACATTGCCTATGACAGAAACATCTTTCTTATGATAGTTGTCATGAGAAGCAAGACGTGATAGACAAATTGCAAAATGTCTGCATCTTGGGCACATTGCCTATGACAGAAACATCTTTCTTATGATAGTTGTCATGAGAAGCAAGTTTGTAAAGAGGCACGTTTGTAAAGAGGCAAGTTTGTAAAGAGACACCCTACTGAACGAATGAATACTAACTAAAGTGACATCTTACTTAATTTGTATAATAACATTTCATATCTTTTAAATTAAGCATAGCAGAATTATATCAATCAAATAAATATTCGTAATGATTTCCTTTCCAGTATACCACATTTTCTGATGTAAATTGACTTAAATAGAATATTCTGCAAATGGATGGGGGCTAAGGGTTAAGCCTTACATTACGAACATAAGGTCATGGGTTCGAGTCCGGACCGTTCTGTTCACAGGTTCATTTTTAAAGAGACCCCTAGGATTGTTGCCGAAGTTACAGAATTCATGGTTTGTGCAATACTCCCGGCAGGTGGCTTGCCATTATGCGGAGAGGAACTGAACTATGTGGGGTAACAACTGGTACAATGAAGTCAATCCTTCGGCTTTAACACCCCTTTAAAATTCTGCAAGTAAAGTTAAGGTGTCTTTATATTAGCACAATTTATGCACAAATCCAACAGGAATCACTATTACAACTCGTTTATTATTTGCGAGTTTTTCTTTTCTTTTATTTGTTCTTGTTGCTGCATATTTTCTTTATCTTTTACACTTTGTTTATGTCCTGTTGTCTTTATATCGTCCTCTCTATCAGTATGTATGCACGCCCGTGTGTGTGTGTGTGTGTGTGTGTGTGTTTCTGCCCCCCTATCAGTATGTATGCACGCCCTGTGTGTGTGTGTGTGTGTTTCTGCGCCCTCTATCAGTATGTATGCACGCCCGTGTGTGTGTGTGTGTTTCTGCCCCTCTATCAGTATGTATGCACGCCCGTGTGTGTGTGTGTGTGTGTGTGTGTGTGTGTGTGTGTGTGTGTGTGTGTGTGTTTCTGCCCCTCTATCAGTATGTATGCACGCCCGTGTGTGTGTGTGTGTTTCTGCGCCCTCTATCAGTATGTATGCACGCCCGTGTGTGTGTGTGTGTTTCTGACCCCTCTATCAGTATGTATGCGCGCCCGTGTGTGTGTGTGTGTGTTTCTGCCCCTCTATCAGTATGTATGCACGCCCGTGTGTGTGTGTGTGTGTGTGTGTGTGTGTGTGTTTCTGCCCCTCTATCAGTATGTATGCACGCCCGTGTGTGTGTGTTTCTGCCCCTCTATCAGTATGTATGCACGCCCGTGTGTGTGTGTGTGTTTCTGCCCCCTCTATCAGTATGTATGCGGCCCGTGTGTGTGTGTGTGTGTTTCTGCCCCTCTATCAGTATGTATGCACGCCCGTGTGTGTGTGTGTGTGTGTGTGTTTCTGCCCCTCTATCAGTATGTATGCCGCCCGTGTGTGTGTGTGTTTCTGCCCCTCTATCAGTATGTATGCACGCCCGTGTGTGTGTGTGTGTGTGTGTGTGTGTGTGTGTTTCTGCCCCCTCTATCAGTATGTATGCACGCCCGTGTGTGTGTGTGTGTGTGTGTGTTTCTGCCCCTCTATCAGTATGTATGCACGCCCGTGTGTGTGTGTGTGTTTCTGACCCCTCTATCAGTATGTATGCGCGCCCGTGTGTGTGTGTGTTTCTGCCCCCTCTATCAGTATGTATGCACGCCCGTGTGTGTGTGTGTTTCTGCCCCCTCTATCAGTATGTATGCACGCCCGTGTGTGTGTGTGTGTGTGTGTGTGTGTTTCTGCCCCTCTATCAGTATGTATGCACGCCCGTGTGTGTGTGTGTGTGTGTGTGTTTCTGCCCTCTATCAGTATGTATGCGCCCGTGTGTGTGTGTGTTTCTGCCCCCTCTATCAGTATGTATGCACGCCCGTATGTGTGTGTGTTTCTGCTTGTGTCTCTGCTTGATTTATATATATATTTCTTGTTCTTTCTAGCCTTCTTTCCCTATCGTCTGTGCACAATCTTTCTGTCTGTCTACATTTTTGCATATTTTTATTATTGTATGGTTGTGTGGATGAGCTAGACAGTTTGAATTTGGTGGACATGTGTGAATATTATCAAAAGATATAACATAGGACAAGACAATGCAAGGCGCCAGTCGGGTATACACTTTTACCAGGCACCAGAATTCCGCATACATTTTTGAAGTGTATCTTGAACAAATCTTGTTCTAGCTCATCAAATAACTGCAAGATTTCTGACATTTTGGGGGTTTTATTCTCTCTCCCCAAATATTTTGCTTCTGTATGTAAACAATTGAGAGCGACTGTAGCTTAAGCGGTCGTGGGCTCAATCACAACCCAAGCGAACCTGGTTCAAACTCTGCGGTGGGAACTTTGGAAGAAAAATCGTTCCTGTAGATTTCTGCGAACGGTAAAAATAACCTCACGGCTCAGAAATAAAGCAATGACAAACTGCTGAACGTATAAGTGGTGCCTAGAAAATCGTTTACTCGTTTACGGCGAAGTCATGTAAAGGATATTCAATGATTTTCATTTCATGTAAACGGTTACATATCTGACTTCTCAATTCAAAGCTACTGCGAGTGTGCTCCGTGCAGACACTTCTAATTAAGTCTTACCATTTATCATAGGATCTCTGACTCGTCGAGTTTATAAAGGGAGGACAGTATGGAAACTAACTACCTGGCCACCCCACCTTTAAATGCCGAGACCTAGTACTGTGATGTCTCTCTTACGCTTCAAGTACACACATTTTTACGTGATATAAGCTACATGTACAACATTACTTTGCCTGACACTGTATATAATAATGCATTAAATAAAAACCTAGAAATGGAAAAGAAGAAGAAGAAACACATGAATTATCGAGTGAATCATGCCAGGACACCTATCTGGTTCATAATATTATTGATGCTAGTAAACTTACCTGGGACAGAAAACAATTGAGATCAGTATACATTCCTGTATATACAATAATGTGTAATAATACATACACCTGCAGTACTTAGGTGACTGACTACCAAGCAGGTTTCAGACAGAACAGATCAACCATAGACCAGATATATTGCTTAGATCAACCATAGACCAGATATATTGCTTAGAACAGATCAACCATAGACCAGATATATTGCTTAGAACAGATCAACCATAGACCAGATATATTGCTTAGAACACATCAACCATAGACCAGATATATTGCTTAGAACAGATCAATCATGGACCAGATATATTGCTTAGAACAGATCAATCATAGACCAGATATATTGCTTAGAACAGATCAATCATAGACCAGATATATTGCTTAGAACAGATCAACCATAGACCAGATATATTGCTTAGAACACATTAACCATAGATCAGATATATTGCTTAGAACAGATCAATCATAGACCAGATATATTGCGTAGAACATATCAACCATAGACCAGATATATTGCTTAGAACAGATCAACCATAGACCAGATATATTGCTTAGAACAGATCAATCATAGACCAGATATATTGCTTAGAACACATTAACCATAGACCAGATATATTGCTTAGAACAGATCAATCATGGACCAGATATATTGCGTAGAACATATCAACCATGGACCAGATATATTGCTTAGAACAGATCAACCATAGACCAGATATATTGCTTAGAACATATCAACCATAGACCAGATATATTGCTTAGAACAGATCAACCATAGACCAGATATATTGCGTAGAACAGATCAACCATAGACCAGATATATTGCTTAGAACAGATCAACCATAGACCAGATATATTGCTTAGAACAGATCAACTATAGACCAGATATATTGCTTAGAACAGATCAACTATAGACCAGATATATTGCGTAGAACATATCAACCATAGACCAGATATATTGCTTTCAGACAAATAGCTGAGAAAGTTGGGATTGTTAAAAAAAATACGTACTATTTTGGGGAATTTCATAGGAATTTCAATAAATGATATCCATTTTCAAGACCTAGATGTACAGCCAGCCGATTTTGAAGTCATGCGGGTGACGTGACGGTGCATGCCTCTTTAATCAGTTATCATAGCACTGCTGGTATGTCCATAGATGCTCCGATTCCCATCTCAACAAATCCAGCAGCATCCAGTAGACCAACACGTCAGTTCGATGTTGATTAATTAATCTTTTCTGCATATTTAGTATGTCGTTGTTTTCAGCTGTACCAATATCGAAAATAAACCCTTTCAATGTGGCCAGCGACTGGGATTCGCAAACCTGAAACTCCTCAGTGCAGAAAGAGACTCCCAATGGTGCATTTCTCATGGTCAGTCTTGTAAGGCATGTTTCAGAGTTAGTGTAACAAAGACAACTTGCGTGTACTATCTAATACAGGAAAGAACTAACAATATTGTCTACAAAGAAGCACTATATATATATATATATATATATATATATATATATATATATATATATATATATATATATATATATATATATATATATATATATATATATATATATTAGGATAATGGTATACCGACGACAGTAGTAAACAAAGGGGTTCTTCTGGAGCATATACATCTGTCAATAATTCCCCATCGTATGTAGCCTAAGCGATAGTGAACTCGATCACAACCTAAGCGTACCTGGTTCAAACTCCGTTGCGGGCAAGTTCGGAAGCAAATTAGTTTCCTTGGATTTTTACGAACGATAAAAATAGACCCCACCGTTCAGAAGCAATGACAAACTACTGAACGTATACGTGGTGCCTAGAACATCGACGACTCGTTTACTGTTGTTGATGGCAAAGTCATGTAAAGGATATACCACGATTTTATTTTGTCAGTCAAGAGGGGCTTATCCGGGAACATTAATCTCTCTTTAAGGAAGCAACCTTTGATTTTATTTTGTCAGTCAAGAGGGGCTTATCCGGGAACATTAATCTCTCTTTAAGGAAGCAACCTTTGATTTTATTTTGTCAGTCAAGAGGGGCTTATCCGGGAACATTAATCGCTCTTTAAGGAAGCAACCTTTGATTTTATTTTGTCAGTCAAGAGGGGCTTATCCGGGAACATTAATATCTCTTTAAGGAAGCAACCTTTGATTTTATTTTGTCAGTCAAGAGGGGCTTATCCGGGAACATTAATCTCTCTTTAAGGAAGCAACCTTTGATTTTATTTTGTCAGTCAAGAGGGGCTTATCCGGGAACATTAATCTCTCTTTAAGGAAGCAACCTTTGATTTTATTTTGTCAGTCAAGAGGGGCTTATCCGGGAACATTAATCTCTCTTTAAGGAAGCAACCTTTGATTTTATTTTGTCAGTCAAGAGGGGCTTATCCGGGAACATTAATCTCTCTTTAAGGAAGCAACCTTTGATTTTATTTTGTCAGTCAAGAGGGCTTATCCGGGAACATTAATCTCTCTTTTTTTTTTCCGATCCAGAAGCACTTGAGCTTTTCAGCTCTTCGGCTCGGTGCCATGGACATCGTAACCCTTCGGTTCGGTGCCACGAACACCGTGAATCTGGGGAATCTGTGGCTTTTTCTGCCTGCCCACGGAATTGAACCCGTACACACAGAGGGCTAGTCACCCACAGTCCAACGCTCTACGAACACGCTGGGCACGCGGGCTTAATCTCTCTTTAAGGAAGCAACCTTTGATTTTATTTTGTCAGTCAAGAGGGGCTTATCCGGGAACATTAATCTCTCTTTAAGGAAGCAACCTTTTTTTTATGTTATTGATGAGCACACATTCGATTGTGAAGTAATGCGACATCATTATAAAAGTAATGCTAGTGACAGCAGGCTGTATGTCTCTTTTATATTATACAGATCCACACATGATGTGAAGAAATGCCTTTTGTCTATACTGGGACAGAGACTTTATCAGATCTAACTTTGAGGGCGGTCACCTAGCGTTGATGTTAGATCGACGTTTTGTGGGGTTTTTCACTTGAGGCGATTCACAAAATTTACAGCAACCCTTGAAGTCAGGGTAGATAAGGTCAAGCGTCCAGTCATATCAAGGATGGACAAAAAAAAGTTATATGTCCAAGTTGAGTTGTACGCGTAAAAGATTCAATTGGTTGCTCAAAATAAAAATAATAATATGCTGTTTTTGCTGTTGCACGGTAATAAAAATGAGATTTTTTTTTTTTTTTAAAACTCGCTTATATTTAATTTATACCAAAACATTAAACAATCCGGAGAGCGAATATGGACACAAAATTCTGGAGAAAATGTGATGTTCTTGGTCGGAAAGTGTAGATATTGTAACTTTGCTCTAAACATATCCCACCATTAATAAGTTGAAATGGTTTTCAAATCCCACTAAAATCAAACCCACCACATAGATTAAAGTATGTGTTGTTATACTTTGGTAAACGAAGAAAAGAGGAAATCAAATCTATCCGCATTGTCAACCTGGTTTATTTCTCTTTCATTGGTGGTACTACTTATTGTAAGTGGAGTCGCCGACAGCAAAGTGGATAGCGCGCTCCGCTAGTTATCACGGACAGTGGACATTCTGAAGTTCGTGGCCAGCTTGGGCCAATAATTGTCGGTGTGGACAGGGTCAGTGGTTGGACTACATGAAACCGTGATCTTTTATCTGGGGATCTAAATTTCGAGTACCTCTGAAGTCCGAGTAAATCTCGCCTAATGGCAAGGGACACTGGTGATAAGGAACGCAAATCTTCACTCAAAAATCAGTCATAGGCGCCCATTAGGCGCCATGACTACGCCTGCATTTATAACGGGCGAACTAGACAGAAACCTTATTGAAAGTAGGTTAGTTTTTTTATTAGGTATGTATTGACTATTTTCTATGCGTTTAGCTTCCTGGTATGGCTCTTATGAAAGTAATATTGGTTATAGTTTTACGTTGAGTTGAACAAGGGTAAGAGGGAAATATTAAAATCTTAGTTTTATATTTCATATTCCTCTGCGTACAGTCTTATATTTCATTTTTGAAGATATTTAAAAAATAATTGTGGTCAACCTGAGGCTATTTCTTTTACACAAAGCTTGTCTCGAATTGGTATTAGTTGCGTCTACATCGAATATATCTGTTTTTATTATCTTTGATGATATTTTTTACAACATATGTTCAGCAGCCATTTTATCTTTACCACTGTCGTTCTCAATTAAAGTGCTTATCTTTAGCTTGTTGAACATATGATAATATCCCAGTCTGTTGTGATCTATGCAAAGTCTGAACATATTGATTTGTACCTACTTCTGTTCTGGTTATATGCATCATATTTGTATGGTATGTGTTGTCGTTTTCCTTCTTGTTTCATCATCTTCTCATAAGAAACCTTCATCTTCACCATTCTTCATCTTTTGCGTTCAGGTCATTGGTCTCACTAGAGCATCATCCTTGTCTTTAGAATGATGTTACTTTTCTCCTGGTAAAAACGACAGGACTGCGCTTTTCTCTTAAATAGGTTGTAGTTGATTCGAGCAACACCATGACCCTGCGTTTGATTGTTGTACACCTTTTTCCTGTATTTTCGTGCGTATTCTGCTTTATCCCACTTTCTGCATCATATCTGACTTCACTCCAACCTCTGGAGATCGGGTTATTCTTTGCATTATTATAAGAACTTCCGTTATACATTGTTCATTGTTCATTGTTTCATTGTTCATCTTGTACGGAATAGAGATTTTTCAGGGCTGCTGTTATATGAGCCAAGTTTCTGAAGGGACAAGCTACTCGATGATGAGGATGATAATACAGGTGTTAGTGCACTTGCTTCGTAGACACTTGATCCCGAGTTCGAAGTTGGCTTTTGGTTTAGGTAAAAGTATCAGTGATAATATCGGCAATGTTGTATAACAGTGAATCTCAACCAGGGCCCTATTTTAAACATCATGACAGTCTCTGTAAACCTTTTTTTTTAAACAAAAGTTGTATTTCACCTTTATAAAACGGACAATGAATAGATTTAACATGTGCTCAGAATAAACAGTCTTCTGGTGCAGCCACTTTATGTGGATACCAAAAGGCAGCAGAAAGAGAAATAGAACAAAGACATAGCTTTGCACAACGTTAGTAAGATTTAACACACCTATTGCTCAAAACATGAAAGATTTACAAACGGTGTTTTCATATCGTTAACGCTGCAGAGTACTGATATCTGCCTATTGCGCTGTACTTGGTGTAGAAAAGAATATCGAGAGAGAGAAAATATATATTAGAAGTTCTAGTGAGCGTATTAAAGACCATCTGTTGAAACGCATGCCAGCATAGAGTGATTATTGGCACCAGAACACGTTTTCACTTAGTACGTTGCTAAAGATGAGTGCATTGCTGAAAATGCACGTCTTTGAAGCATATGATGCAACGACTGTTGTTGCTTCAGAGTATCTAAAACATTATTTTAACAAACAGGGTAACCAGTCCTAAAACTCACGATAGAGTAGAAACGTAATGACTACAAAAGTGATTACTTTGTTTAAGCGACAATTAATTCTCGGTTTACTTACATATTTCTAGAAACTTTCACGAAGAACATCGTTTTGGGGAATCACTTCAAAAGTGTGTACTATAATTGACACTGTAATGTCTTGCTTGACGAAGAAAGATCTACATTTTGTCACGGTTTCTTGATCCTGATAGTACGACATAAAATTCCAACCACAAATATACATATTTTTCTATAGGATATATTAATAGAACAACGGTCATATTATTCGATAAGATACACATGTGTGCGATGGGCTAGGTACTGATAAGATATTGCAAACAGAAAATCCCACCTTATAGTACCACATCTACTAGGTTATACCGTAGCGTATCATATCTGATTGGTAATATGAAATACCATCAGAACTTACTTGTGGCAAATGTAGAGAGAATACGACAGTTTTAATAACCTCAGGGGAAACACCGGAACCAATGAATATGATCAATATAAGGACAATCGCGACATATCCTTTACAGGACGTAACCATCAACCACAATAAACGAGTCGTCGATTTTCTGGGGAGGCCCTTAAACGTTTAATAGTTTTCCATTGCTTTCTGAACGGAGAGGTCTATTTCTACCTTTGTAAAATCCCACGGAAGCGATTTTGCTTCCAAACTTGCCCACCACGGAGTTTGAACCAGGTACGCTTGGGTTGTGATCGTGCTCACTACCACTTAAGTTACAGACACCCACAATCAACATATAGACTTTAAATAAATTGTATTTTTAGCCCCTAATCCGTTCTCAATGTCTATCTATATGGTAAATATATGACATTCTGAACACACATTCGGTATGTTATTTATGGCTGGACAATATAATACAAGTAATTGTCTGATGACGACACAAGTATGACGACACAAGTATGACGACACAAGTATGGCTATACAAGTAATTGTCTGATGACGACACAAGTATGACGACACAAGTATGACGACACAAGTATGGCTATACAAGTAATTGTCTGATGACGACACAAGTATGACGACACAAGTATGACGACACAAGTATGACGACACAAGTATGACTATACAAGTAATTATCTGATGACGACACAAATTATGAACAGTGACCAAAAACAAACATTGCTAGTTAATGCTATTCACTGCATCTATATTGACAAATTTGGGCCTCATTAGAATGCTTATATTTGAGAGATGAACAGGTTTTTTTCTTAGATTTCTCAACGGTCATAGTTCATATCATGATCATAATTAATCATCTATCCATGTGTATATGTTATACGACATTGGAACGTTATAGAGATTGGTTGCCAGCATCACGTTATAGAGATTGATCATTCATGTAATAAGTAAACCCAGCTTGCGTGTGTATGACACTTATGAAACGCATCAATCCTCCTTTGTGTATATGTGTGGTTGAATGAGGGAAGGATAGAATACAGAGAAATGATGTTGTCAATAAAGAAATATTGAAGCACACATCTCTTGATAATAAATACAGATATTTGTATTTAAAGTCATCATCAAATGGCTTGCCCTGCGCAGAACTTTACCACCTTAACAGTCCTTCAGAATTTCTCTCATAGACCAGATGTCCAGCCTCTGCAGCCGTCATGTTCAAATCATCAGTTACATCCTGAATATATCTTCTCCGTGATCTTTTTCTTCTCTGCTTTCCGTGATACCTTCTTTCGTAATGGTCTTCTCCTTCGTGTCGTTTTATATGTACAAAATACTTCGATTTTTTTTAGTTCTTAGAATCTTTGTAGCATTAACCAGTTTCAACTATGTGTTGTCGTATTCCTTCTTGTTTCAATGTCTTCTCATAAGATAGGACGCAGGGTATACATACAATAGGGAGCCATGGGCGTATCACACGGGGGCCATAGTACCTGCAGACACCGCGTTAGACAACGTTGGTGTAGAAAGCTTACCAGTGATAGGCCCACCTGTAAGCAGACTTGGTACACTTATGGTATAAGAACTGGTGAAGTCCGACGAAATGTAGTTAGTTCGCTGGTATCAAACATCGCCAGAGAGAAATATCAACTCTTTGATAAGCTATGGATTCTCCGAAAGGAGTTCATTATATTTTGTTTCAAAGCTGAAGGATTGACTTCATTACACCGGGTTTTACTCCATATTGCTTGGTCCTCTCCGCAGAAATTGCACTCCACCTGCCGAGAGTATTGCACAAATCACGAGCTCCGTAGCTCTGACATCAGTCCTAGGGGTCTCTAGAAAAAAAATGCACTATTCTATTTTGCTTATGTATGTTGATCAAAACTTCTTGATATAATAAATGAAAGACTCATTCTTAGGTTGGATGTGCTACGTCTTGGCTTAAAGAGGTTTTTTTTTTATCTCCCACCTACCTTTCCAAGAATAACCAAGCATGCATTGCAACTCTCCATTACCTCTCTCTCTCCCTCACTCTCTCCCTCCCTCCCTCCCTCTATCCCTCCCTCTCCTAACAGGATGGTTCAATCAATGACAAGTTGCAGGTAAATTATTTGATATCATCTCCAGTAACAAACAAACGAACCGCAAATATTCTCAAAATAAAATCCACTAACATGGTCTTAGCTCAGTAACAAACCTCAATTACTTAGTACTATTTCCGCAACAAATCCATATAAATTTGGATCTTCTTTGTTGAACGCTCCATATTGACCACTTGCTAACCACTCTGTGTGATTTCTTTGTGATCTGAGTCTAAGAGCACGTTGTGTCAGTTATGCGACTACAAGTAGGCCAGCACATCCGATTTTTGTGTTGCTTTTTATTTACTAGAATAGCTTCCCTATGCTCTACATCAGGCACCTCTTACGACATGTCTTGTAGGTCGCAGTGGTACTATTCTTTGCTTCCCTTGCGAGCCCCGCAACACATGGGCGAATTCGGATCATATAAAGCGGAAGAATAAACTTTATAGAGAAAGTGACCACTAGCGAAATAGAAAGGACGACAAATTCAGTTATATTGTAATTTATGAAGTAACAACACCCTATAAAAGTTAATTGCATATCCTTTACAGGACTTTGCTAATCAACCCCAGCTTTAAACGCTGTTGTGATTTGACGTTTAGTAGTTTGCCATTGCTTTCTGAACGTGTGGTGCCATCGTCCTTTTGTAAAAATCCACGCGAAACAATTTGCAACCAAATTGTCCGCCGCGTGATTCGAACTCAGAACGTTGGGGTTAATAGACCGGGTCACTATCCCCTAGACCACAGACGCCACCAACAACACCTATACCTGTTGATAATACCTGTACGTAGAGTAAGATTCAGATGACAAGTTATTCATTCAAGCAGCAACTTCCATAGACTGAATTATTTCGGGTATCAATATCTCACGTTTATGACATTTCTGCACGCACACATCCAACTAATTTCTCTCCCTCCTCCCCTTCCTTTCCTTATACCAAATGGTAAACAATACAAAAATGTGTTTACATTTCTCCCATATTTCAAAGTACACGTAAGGTAACGTGTGTCCAATTTCTCGTGTGAGTTGCTATAGCTCTACATTCCTCTCTATACATGTATACAACAAGTGTTTGTTTATTCCTTAAGGAATGGGTATAAGAGCGGGATACATGTCTATATATATATATGCGTGTGTGTTTGTATGTGTGAGTGTATGTGTGTGAGATATATATATATATATATATATATATATATATATATATATATATATATATAAGAGAGAGAGAGAGAGAGAGAGAGAGAAAGAGAGACTCCTTCGGTCTTACTTTCAGTTGTTGCTTGTTTGGGAGGAATTCAAGTCTCGTTAACTCTACTACATAAGAACGAATTTTTTTGTTTTGGTTCTGTCAGGGCGTGTTGTCCATCATCATCAAATAGCTTGTCCTGAGCAGAACTTTGCTACTCCAGCAGTCCTTCGGAATTTCTCTCTCTCATAGGTCTCTGCAGCCGTCATGTTCAAACCATTAGTTATATCCTGAATCCATCTTATCCGTGGTCTTCCTCTTCTCCTCTTTGCCGGTATGCCTCCTTCCATGATGGTCTTCTCCAGCCCTTCATGTCTGTGCCGGTATGCCTCCTTCCATGATGGTCTTATCCAGCCCTTCATGTCTTTTTATATGTCCAACATACCTCAATTTTCTTTTTGTAGCATTAGCCAGTTTTCTTTGATTTTGAGTTCTTTCTGGATAGATCTATGTGTTCTCTTCTCTATTCATGATATACGACGAAGGACTCTTCTGTAACACTAATAATCTAACACTCTACCTTAGAACGAATTTTGTTTGTGTTCTGTCAGGATGTGTTGACCAACAAACATAAAAGAAATAAAGGGAGTTGTTTCCTTACTAAGAATCCATGAAACAATCAACAGACGACTGATTTACCCAAACATTTGTAAAGTCAAACTATAGTACTGATTTGATGTTCATGTAATTAGTTAGATTAAACTACTTCGTTGCACTCAGAACAGAAACATAGGTGCTCACTATCTTTTAGCAAATGCTGATCGGTACGCGTGATTTTAGTTCCTCTAATATCGCCTGTGTGTTGCCTGGGTTCGCAAGGGGAGCAAAGAATAGTAACACTGCTGGCTACAAGGCATGTTGTAAGAGACGACTGAGGTAGGGGTATAGGGAAACTACCATAGTAAATAAAAAGCGGCTCAGAAATCGGATGTGTTGACCTACTTGTAGGCGCATAAGTAGCACAATGTACAATCGCTACTAGGCTCAGATCACATACAAATTACAAAGAGTGGTTTAACAAGTGGTCGATATGGAGCGTTCAAAGAAGAAGAAGAAGAACAGAGAAGACAGCTGTCACCAATTTCCTTTTGTAAAACTACATACCTTACTTGTTTACCTACCTTTGAAATGTTTTGCCTTTG
The DNA here is from genome assembly GCA_020796225.1 of Arion vulgaris. Lineage (NCBI taxonomy): Eukaryota > Metazoa > Mollusca > Gastropoda > Stylommatophora > Arionidae > Arion > Arion vulgaris. The sequence continues at coordinate 71,341,483 of CM036753.1, read as the reverse complement.
GTACGTAATTTTACTGCAGTCTTCCATTGTATCGATAACAATATGTTGCTACAGTGTACTCCAACAACCTGTACATGCCCCCAACAGAACGAAAACTCATTCTTTCTGATCACAATACATAACGAAAATATGTCATACTCATTCGAAAAAGATGATGTTATTTATATATCCAGGTTGTACATGTTTGGTATGTATGTGTATAATTCATTGTTCTTCTTATATCTGCCGCAGTTATACTCTGTTTCACAATGCATACCAATAAGACATTTGTATCTTTCACGAATCAAGTGTTTTTTATTGTCATTTTCGTATATTTTATTTTTTGACATGATTATACTGTTTTCACATATATCGTGTAGGTATAATTTCTGTTTATTTCTACCAGCGTTGATACTTACTAGCAGTGGCGGCTCGGCATTAAGAGCCAGTGGTGTCGGGCCCCACCAAAATAATGTGTAACGTGTATTTATTATTTTATAAATTAAAATGTAACAACCCAAAACGATGATGTTTCCGAAAATTGTTGTCTGGGGTCCTACCAACAAAAATGCTCATGAACCTCCACTGCTTACTATAGTCTGTCCATTAATTCGTGAGCACGTTTGAAATTGATTTTCTCGAAAACTACATGTTGGATCTCAGTGATTTTTTGCATGCAGCCTTAGAATACCCATGACGCTAAAATAAAGCTAACCAGTAGTCCATAGATGCTACGGATTTTGCACATCGGCGAATTCCTTTGATCTTTTATGACAATTGCAAATACGGGGCTCAAATTTTAGATTTTACAGTATCCCTAGAATTTGTCCATGTCAATTCTATTCATAGGTGTATCTCCATATTAACTTGATAGGTCAAGTAATTAAGTGTGTTGCCCTTTATGTGCAATCGTGAACTTGGATACAATATGCAACAGTTAGTCCTCCCCTTCGGTCACCATTAGACCCCAGGGTGTCTTAACTTCACCACAAATTGTATGATGGTAGACGCATTTGGATATGGAAATGTATACGTTGCTATTTCTCAGTCTGTAATCAAAATATGATTTGTATCATCCCGAATCTGACGATTCCATGAGGTTGATAATTGTTACTGGCTGGACAAATTGTAATCCATCTCGGTGCCAGTACTCGTCTTCCTCTCGGGCACATGTTCAACACACTTCTTCCAGAACTGCATGTCTATCATTGAGAAGGACTTACGTATCAGAACTTCAACATCACACATTTTAAACGTCCTGTTCTGTTCGGCAACTTGCCCTTTACTTTAGCCCAGACAAGCTCTATCGGATTGAGCATGATATGGAGGTAGTCGCAAAGACGTGTGGCCGTATTCCGCAATGATTTTGTCAATATGAAACACCTTTGTCTTATTTGTCATCCTCACCAGGTGCAACAACTCGGGTTTCAAATATGTATCATCGAAGCTGACATTTTCCTTAGCAAGCCAAGTCCTAATTTGATCTTTTGTATTTGATGCAGTTGGTACTTTGTCTTCCGCTGATACTGCGTTGTGATAGGATGCATTATCCATTACCAAGCATGATGGTCTGTTTAGAATTGGAAGTAGATCTTTCTCCATCCAGTGCCTGAAAATATGTCGCAAACAAAGTTGATTTGTCGCAAACATTTTCAAGAGCTCCGTCTTATGACATCTATGTCAAAGTCGTCAATTGTTCTTTTCCTTCCTTGCTTGACATTAGTGCACTTTGTGTCCTGTTTAATCCATCGGGAAAAGGATTCTCTATTCAGACCAAGTGCCAGTTGCGTTCGTTTCTCAGGATTATGAATATCGCAATATAGATGACCTCTCTTAGATTCCCTACGGAAGTGTTGGTATAGTAAAACTGTAACCTTCTGCATTGTTATAAATGTGCACTTCAGACTCATTATGAATGTGATATCAATGTCAGTTTTGATAAACCAACAAATATGATACAATAGCTTCATACAAATAGCGAGATACACCTATGACTATACAACGGTATCCCAATTATAACGTCATATGCTTTCCGCTTTCAAAGTCGACTGGGTTAGGTGCACGGGAATTCGTGAAATTGTTGTATACTCACGATTTTTCAATGTTACCATAATGTATTTTTAGAACAACGCGTCTGTGTACCGTAGATCTGTTACTATTGTGTACAATCCGGTGAGGTTGATTTTAATATAACCTGAAGAAGAAATATTTCAAACTACATCAAATTTTCTTGGACAAAAATATTTCTCTAGCGTCATGGATATTCTAAGGCTGCTTGCAAAAATCACTGAGATCCAACAGGTAGTTTTCGAGAAAATCAATTTCAAACGTGCTCACGAATTAATGGACAGACTATAGTACATGTTTCATGCATGTTTCTAACACATATTAAGTATGTGGCATGTATCTGTTTAGTATTTAATTGAAATAGTTTATGTATAGAAACATACACATAGTTTGTTGTAGTAATAGAATAAAACAGAACTTACTAAACAAGTATACATTTATCAAAGAAGACTGTGGAAGGCGGGTCTTCATTATGGATGTAAAGAGTAGAATCACTGTTATCTGCCACGCATGTCGTGTAAGAGTCGACTAAGGAGGTTGGCAGTCTTTTTCTTCTTCTTTGCGTTCGTTCTTTACGACCAATTTTAATCACTCTTTGTGATATGTTTGATCTTTACCAAGAACGTGTATACGTTGCACATTGTTTTGGTAGGCCCCTAAACGCATAGACTTCTACACGTTTAGGACACATGCATCCGATTTCAGCCAAACCTCCTTAGTCGCCTCTTACGACATGCGAGGTAGGCAACAGTGGTTCTATTCTTTACACCCCAAATTTGGGCCACGGTAACCACTCGGGCGGAGGTTGGCAGTGAGGCTAGCTACCCCACTCAGTAAAAACACTAAATAGCTACAGAAACCACAACCAAGGAAGTTCATATCTCATCACTGAAGGAAGAAGAAGGACTCGTGAAGTGACCCGATGAAATCTGAAAGGAAATCGACTGCAGGAAACGGAATGCAAGAAAATGTGGAGAGAGGGAAGAGATCTGGAATAGGAAGGACTTGTTTATGGACCTATGACTCCCTAGGGCTGAAAGGTGAAGAAGAAGAAGAATGTGAAAGAAAACTAAAACCAGTACACAAAGAAGTGAAGTATCCTCAATAAATCGTATATTTTGATTGTGATCTTCACACAGTCTCACCTCTCCTCCCTCCTATTTAGAATGGCTCATTGGTTGTGTTCGTAAAAGCACTCGTATTGCTAGGCTAGGCGATTGGTGTCGTAAGGACTAGGTAAGTGGTTCGAGTCCCGTGTTTGTCTATTTGTTTTTTCGAAAGCTCTTAATACCTGTACCTGTTTATTTGTTGATCATATTCGTTACTTCCGTTGCTTCCTCTGGGGTTCTTGAAAAAACTCCTTGTGTTCTCCCTTCTATTTCTGCAGACCTGGCTTCATTTTGATAATAACTCATATTTGTGTGTGCTCTTACAATTGCTATCGGGAGTCGAGTTACACAGCTACACATAATCATGGTGTCGATTTACATATTGTGCGGGTCCCCGAGGATTACTGTGCGCTTTTTTCGTACACCTACTTAAAATAAAATACTTGCTGCCCCATATCCTTCACTAGCTGGAAGTATCAGCGATAGATCACGTATACAGTAGCTGCTGCGGCTATTCTAACTCAGAAAGTTCGGATATCCATATAGCTGCGGGATTGGATAATTACAGATACATGGAATTAAACACCGTATATATTGCGCTAATCCAACGTAATGTCTCTGAACCACACCATCCCTACCTTGTGGTTTACCATGTAGATCTGCCCTAGTCAGTTAAGAACCTGTACTGACCGTATGCCTTGTTGTAGCCGGTGTACTGGACATCTTATAAGGAACACAAAAATATTGCCATTGTTAACTTGTCAGAAATGTATGTCGTTCGTTATTCACGTGACTCATAGATCATCATCATCATCAAATAGCTTGTCCTGAGCAGAACTACCCCAACAGTCCTCCGGAATTTCTCTCTCTCATAAGCCAGATGTCCTGCATCTGCAGCCGTCATGTTCAAACCATCAGTTACATCCTGAATCCATCTTTCCGTGGTCTTCCTCTTCTTCTCTTTGCCGGTATGCCTCCTTCCATGATGGTCTTCTCCACCCTTTCATGGATTGTATAAATAGAAAAACTCCTACTCTATTACCCTAGTTATCGTCTAGTTGTTACAGGTTATGTTAATAGCCGTCCATTGCAAGCGATTTTAACAATAGCCTTTGACGTGTACTGATGCACATCTCTGGTGTGTGCGGAGGTGACTGTAAAGTCCAATCCTGGAACACAATCCCCTACTACAGGTGGGGCATACATTGTCAAGGTTAGACATGTGTGTGTTTTTGTCTTTTCGCGCAGCTCACGTTCATTGCGCCTCAACAGTACGACGATTCTCAGCATTGCGAGTTCCTCTTGTGTGGTCACATCGCCACATTTGACGATCTTGCTCTAGGTATTCCCAACACGTGTTGTCTATATCGAAATATTGTAGAGACACTTTAAGAGTGTCTTTAACGTGTTTTTTCTGCCCACCAACTGATCATTTGGCCCCTTCAAGCTTCACACACATCAATTGTTTTGGGATGTTTTTATCAGGTATCCGAGCGACATGACCGACCCATCTCACTTGGACCTTCTGTAACAGGGCGTTGACGCTTGAGATATGTTATGTTATAGGTGATATTGCTCTATGAAAATGTGATCATAGTTAACAGCAGCACGTAATAGTCATCAACTAACCTGTATGTATATTTTCACCAACAATTGTTATAGCACTATCTAGATCAGCGTTTCCCAAAGTGGGCGGTACTCCCCAGTGGGCGCTGAAGCGTTCTAGGGGGCGCGATAGTGTGTTCAGAAGTAATTGGAGAGGTTTTTTTCGTGATTTTGCCATTGAATAATCATAAAAAATTTGAATTATGCATTTAAATTCATCTTATGTCGATCTTACACGATCCATTTTATTCATAAATTTTCTATTTCATGTATATAATCATTTGAAAATTGGTCATGTATTACAGAAATATATATCAATTTTCAATGTCAAAGAGAAAATATAGTATGTATATATATGTGGGGGCGTTGGCAAACTGTTATAATGTGCAGTGGGTCGTTACAAAGTTTATGTTGTGCAAAGTGGGCGGTGGACCGAAAAAGTATGGGAATCTATGATCTAGATCTAAAACTTATGAACATAACAACGTGTTTATCAAAGATCATCAACTAGAAATTAAGCTTCAAAACAACGATACAACATTCACACAAAGCTTCATATACAAATAAACCTTGTAAACAGTATCAGAAATGTAAATCTTAACTCACATTCTGTCCTAATAAGAACACATACATTAATAAGAGTAGGAATTTCCCATTAGGTATACATGTGTTTTACATGTGTACAATTCATTGCTAGAATCTCATTTAAAACATTGTTATTTGTCTTTGTCTTTTTGTTTTGTTGTTGTAAGCTTGTATTATCTGTTTCATACTAAGAAACAGACTCTCAACATAAGATCGCAATCTCTTTTCCAGGAGATATTTTGTTGTATTTTATCATGGTGTTACCGACCGTTTGTTCATTCTTGGATACTTCAGAACAGTGTTGTCCAATGCTGGCGCCGTGGCGTCCTTGTCATAAATTCATGGCGTACTATTTTACTCCGCTGTTGGTATTACGGTTAATCGGATTTCAAGAATACAAAATATGTGTCTTGTGTTTTTTCTTCATTTTATTTAGCACTCCCATCAACACGATCTACCCACTTCTGCAATCATGTTTTATTTTATAACCATTTTACTGCTTCCTAACCCCCCAACCCCGTGATTTTTCACTGAAGAAAGCATCGGCATCTTAACTATCTTAATATTACTATTGTTATTATTAGTAGTAATAGTAGTATTACAATCATCATATAGTGCATGAACCTCCATAATCACCATTCAGATGCGCCACAATATAGAAAAAACGTTTGACTGCACTGCCACAGAATGAGTTCATTCTTATTTTTCACGTTTGTTGATCTACACGTTCTGATAGAACCAAAGAAACACTCGGTCTTAGGTTGAAGGTGGCATGCCTCGGCTAGGCTTAAAGATGCCGTAATTCCCTACAATGCAAACAAACAATAACCGATCACATAATCTGAGCTAGTCTTGAGATGGACGGTATACCATGTCCTACATTACAAACAAAACAATAACCGACCACACATAATCTGAGCTAGTCTTGAGATGGACGGTATACCATGTCCTACATTACAAACAAAACAATAACCGACCACACATAATCTGAGCTAGTCTTGAGATGGACGGTATACCATGTCCTACATTACAAACAAAACAATAACCGACCACATAATCTGAGCTAGTCTTGAGATGGACGGTATACCATGTCCTACATTACAAGCAAACAATAACCGACCACATAATCTGAGCTAGTCTTGAGTTGGACGGTATACCATGTCCTACATTACAAACAAACAATAACCGACCACATAATCTGAGCTAGTCTTGAGTTGGACGGTATACCATGTCCTACATTACAAACAAACAATAACCGACCACATAATCTGAGCTAGTCTTGAGATGGACGGTATACCATGTCCTACATTACAAACAAAACAATAACCGACCACATAATCTGAGCTAGTCTTGAGTTGGACGGTATACCATGTCCTACATTACAAACAAACAATAACCGACCACATAATCTGAGCTAGTCTTGAGTTGGACGGTATACCATGTCCTACATTACAAACAAAACAATAACCGACCACATAATCTGAGCTAGTCTTGAGTTGGACGGTATACCATGTCCTACATTACAAGCAAACAATAACCGACCACATAATCTGAGCTAGTCTTGAGTTGGACGGTATACCATGTCCTACATTACAAGCAAACAATAACCGACCACATAATCTGAGCTAGTCTTGAGATGGACGGTATACCATGTCCTACATTACAAACAAACAATAACCGACCACATAATCTGAGCTAGTCTTGAGTTGGACGGTATACCATGTCCTACATTACAAACAAACAATAACCGACCACATAATCTGAGCTAGTCTTGAGATGGACGGTATACCATGTCCTACATTACAAACAAACAATAACCGACCACATAATCTGAGCTAGTCTTGAGATGGACGGTATACCATGTCCTACATTACAAACAAATCAATAACCGACCACATAATCTGAGCTAGTCTTGAGATGGACGGTATACCATGTTAAATTATCTTGCGCTAGAGTAACTTGACAAGTGGCTCTTGTCCCAAAGTGTTTTAAGGCATTCTTCTTCTTTCTTTTGTCGTCACACTGCTACCGGGTTGTTGCCCAGTGTCGTGGTTTTCTGTTTTTGTCTTGCGCTGTTCTGGTGGCTTGTGTGATTGTTATCTTTGCTCTTTCACAGGATTCTGCTACGCCATCTAACCATCTTTTCCGTGGTTTAAGGCATTATGAGATCTAATTGTATAAGTTACCACACGTGGACATTTTAAAGTTATAATACTTCATATATTATGTCTTTTGCAGAATGACGCTTTTATCATATCCATACGCAAATATGGGCATCAAGTGGGTTGATACAATTTTAGAAGACCTTGATTTTGCCGACGATATAGCCCTTTTGAGTTCATCACATCAAGATATTCAAATGAAAACAAACCTTCTCCAAAATATCTCAGGACAAATTGGTCTCCAAATAAACACCACAAAAACAAAAATTGTTGACCTTACCAGCAGTCCAGAAAATATTCAACTAAAAAACTACACTCTTAAAAAAGTCAAAAGTTTTACATACCTAGGGAGTATGATGTCATCTACGGGGGATGCAGCGCCAGAAATTCCACACAGAATCGCATTGGCATCAAGTGCTTTTAACAAATTGTCAAATATATGGAAGTCCAATTCACTCAGCAAGCACTTAAAATTAAAGATCTTTAACTCTTGTGTGATTCCAGTATTAACTTATGGATGCGAGAGTTTGAAAGCAACAAAAGCTCTAGAAAGAAAATTAGATAACTTTGAGAATAAATGTCTTAGAAGAATACTGAACCTCAAATGGTCAGATTTCAGACCCAATACACAAATAAGACAAGAGACCAAGCAAGAAAATGTATCAAATTTTATAAGAAAGCGCCGCTGGAACTACATCGGCCACACACTTAGAATGGATGAGAGAAGACTCCCTTACCAATCCCTCATATGGACACCAGAGGGAAAAGAAAACGAGGAAGACCAAGAGAGACTCTGCGTAGAACCATCACCAGAGAAGGCTCAACGATGGGCCTAGTAAACATTAAAGACTTAAAACAGATAGCAACGAACCGCGAGACATGGAGAGCTATGACCTCTGCCCTATGCGCCGCCCACAGGCCCAAGAGGAAAGACTAACTAACTGAAAGACTCACGATCTCTAGTGAGTTCTTCCTCCTCCTCCATCGTCGTGTGTTTAATGTGGCTATAATATCTTGTTAGCATTTCATATCATACCATCTCAGTCACTGTTTTGCACATACACCGGTTGGTGAATGTATTGGTTATGCTATCTTTTTCTCTCTCTCTCTCTCTCTCGTGCATTTTAACCTCGATTGGGGCATAAGCCCTCAACCAACTCATGCCAAATCATCATATCTCTATCTCATGCAGCTCCCTCCAGCTCTTCTTTATATTGTTGATCTCTTCTTTATATTGTTGATCTCTTCTTTATATTGTTGATCTCTGTTTCCAAATCTCGTCTCCGTGCATTTCTAGGCCTCCCTCTCTTCCTCTGTCCCTGTGGGTTCCAGGAAAGGACCCTTCTTGTTTCATTCCCCTCTGATTATCTCAAAGTATGTACCTCAATTATGTGTCACGACAATTCTGTTGTTAGTATCTACAAGTTAACTGCACTGCTAAACTTCACAAACCCACACATCATATCTTTTGCACTATAGCACTCTAACATATCTCACACTTTAGCAGCACTTCCAAATGCCCGCACAACCCAGTACTGTCCCTAAGTTCACACTTTCACAAACTAACTTCCAAGTCTCCAGATCAATATTTACTGAGCATAACATCCAACCTCTCACCCCTGGCCCCAATAATTCACATAATGCGTGCCAGCAATAGTTGATTATATGTGTCCAGGACAGACATTCTGACCTATTGTCTAGCTATGATGTATACCCTTAGCTCGTATTCTCTTCTAGCTTTAAGTCTTCTAATCTAAGCTTAGGTTATCTGTCATTCGATATATGATCCTTATTTTTTTGCCATATTGTGTTTCTGATCGCAATGTTGAGTTTCTCTACTATTCTACGGTTCTCCATTTCATCGATCTAATTTGTGTTCATGATTCACTAAATTACAGATGGGAAGCTAGCAAGGAAGATACTGGCCACTTACTTCATCGACAAATTCTAAGAAATCGCACTGTGTGTAATTCTAACATTATATGTAATTGGAACACCTTTTATTTTGTTATGTATGATATTTGTGATTGGTTACTGAGCTGATGTCACATTCTTCCAGGTAGACCCGTAGGATCTCATTCTCCCGCAACATATGTCGAAGAGTATGCGTACTTATTGTTTATGTGACTCGATGGTTAAACACATTCCATCAAGCATCCAGCTTTCTGTGTTAACATGTTCTACATAAATGAGTGTGTTTGATGGAGACTTATGATTCACACGATAACAAAGCCAATTTAAACTATATCTCTCCGTGCATTTCTGCTAGAAATTGTGTTTCCTTCCAGCTGTTCTCTGGTTTAGTAGGACTGCTTGCACTGATGTGTATGTCTTGAGAGTTCAATAAAAGAAGAATCATTCTGACGAATATCCGAAAGAGAATGATGTTATTGTCTTGTGGGCATGCAATGCACAGATAGAAGGTTAGAACATATTGTAAATAAATGGGGAAATTAGTATTGGGCGACAGAGAAAAAGACAGAGAGTGAGAGTGAGAGAGATAGAGAGAGAGAGAGAGAGAGACAGAGAGAGAGAGAGAAGTTCCGAAGAACTGTACAACATAGAATATTTTGCTCAGGACAAGCTATTTGAAGATAATATATAATATTGTGTCTATCACTCCCTCCCTCCCCTATCCTCATCACTCACTTCAGACACATGTTAATAAAAAATAAATTTACTCTGATATTTATTACTTTTTTTTAAAAAGTTGTGTATTGTTGAAAGCATTTAGAATTTCCATAAGATCATCAAGAAGCACTTACGATTTATTCTGTTACCCATGAAGTTGTGACGATCTACAATCGCCTACACCCGCCAGCATGGCAAATTTAGTAAACAGAACCGTAGAAAGGGAGAGATTGTGTGAATTTGGACAAAGACATGTATATTCAGTACTACATAAGCGAGGGAAATTGAATAATTAAATAAGAAAAATAATTTGTCTAACTTTTGTAATACTGTATATACCTGTCTTTGTCCAAATTGGCCCATTTAGTCAGTATTACCGCATCCTCCCCACGGTTTTCTCCGATCTCATCTGATCCGGTCTGACCAACTCAGATGTGTAAGTTTCCACACATCACTGAGAGAGACAAGAGAGAGAGAGAGAAAGAGAGAGAGAAAGAGAGAGAGAGAGAGAGAAAGATAGAGAGAGAGAGAGAAAGAGAGAGAGAAACCAAAGAACCCATTTCCTTGTTATATTTTTACTCCTCTGCAAAGCTCTTTCAATAGAAAGATACCCACCCAGTCCAATTGTTGTTCTAACGGCTGTGGAATTAGAACGATGCTGGCCAGTTATTGTTCCTCAAACAATTGATTCTTTGTCCCGTGGGCACTCTTGGATCGATCCCATTTCACCAGGATCACGGCAAGGAATGAACAGGATGAAGCTGGCGTGCAAGAGGTCATAGATTGAAAGCTAGTAGACTGTGATGTCTTGGCCAGCATAAATGAGTTTCTTAGATATTTGTTTATCAGCAGAATTGTGTGTGCTGTGCTGCAGGTACGTATATATATATATATATATATATATATATATATATATATATATATATATATATATATATATATATATCACATACATACATACAGGGTGTTTGTAAAGTTTCACAGCACTTCATATGTATGTCAGCTTGAAAAATGAAGTACATGACGTCATCAAAAAATGTGCTAAAACAAAGTAGTGAAAGTAGTCACGATAGTTACTGTTATGGTCTACCGTTGTTCTTGGTAAACTAGAAAGAAAAAATGAAATTCATTAGAACAGATGTTTTAAATATCCACTACGGGCTTCAGCTATGTCTGTACACGTTTCTTCATATTGTCAAATATTCTTTCTTCAGTTGAATATCATCATTATGGTTTGAGTGAAAAGAATTACCCCAGCAGACAACAGTCATTTGCTACATATTGCGTCACAATTGACTATGAAACACATTTTGATGACGTCATGTACTTTTTCACATTTGTTCTACATATAAAGTGTTGTGAGACTTTAGCAAAACACGTAATTACAAAGTACTGTAGTTTTACAAATTACAAAACAATGACAAAATACAGCAACGTTTCGACCAACAAGGCCTTTATCAAGCAAACGAACAAACAGGAGTGACAAATTAAAATGAAACACAAATGGACGACCAAATACAAACGTATCTAAGGAAAATCTGGAATAAAAACGAATAACGAAATAAATGTAACACAAAAAACACACATAAAAACTAGAAATAGAAAGGAAAGAAACAATGAAACATCTAGTAAATATATAACTTGAATACATGCAACATATACCCATATAGATTACAAAGCAGGGAAGAGAAAGTACTAAGAAGCATAAGAATGGAATATAACATGAATACATGCAACATATACCATATAGATTACAAAGCATGGGAAGAGAAAGTACTAAGAAGCATAAGAATGTAATACGTTGAGCCCGCGTGGTCGCAAGGTACCATACAAAGAAATCAACCGATTCTCCAGAGCAAATCGACTGCGATCATCCGAGGAACATGATCGGATGGCTGTGACCTGGACATCGTGAGCACCTAAATGGCCAGTGTCATTGAATGGGTGGCTACAGGGTCACAGAGCATTGGCGTATGTCGCGTAAGTGTTGGGCGAATCGGTCACTGAGCCTCTTGCCTGTCTCGCCGATATAAGCCTTGTTACACCGCTTACAGATAATAGCATAGATAAGATTACGGGACTCGCATGTGAACCCATCGTCAATAAGAAACGTGCCTAAAGGAAAGATACAGTACACGTCTGTATCACATAAGCACACGTGTTGCAACGCCGACGACCACACTGGACAGTGCCAAAATGAGTCTGGATATTGGACTTAAGGCGACTGTGTACCAACATATCCTTAAGACTTCTGTCCCGTCTGTAAGACACCAAAGGATAGTTGGGGAAGACAGAACGGTCTCAGGATCTGATCTAAGGAGAGACAGATGACGGAATAAAACATTTTTCACCAGGGAACTATGGGGGTGGTAAGTTAAGATAAGTTTTACTCTGTCAGAGTTAGTAGTCCTATGCTGACTGGTAAGGGCCTGCTGGCGAGTGATTTTCTGAACTCGATGCATAGCCGAGACAAGCACCCTCTCTGGGTATAGGCGCCTACGAAAGAAATCAAGCATCTCGCGAGCTCTCTCAAGAAAATCATCGTCCTCACTACAAAGGCGACGAAGGCGTAAGAGCTGCCAGAATGGCAAAGAGTCACGACAAGCCCGGGGATGGGAAGAAGTATAGAGGAGAAACTATGTGCATCAGTAGGCTTGTAATATACTGATGTATAGATAGTGGATAGGCGTAAGGTGATAGTAATGTCAGAAAGTTGACACAAGTAGTGGAGATGTGAGAAGTAAAACGAATAGAAGGGTTGAAAACATTAATGAAATTAATGAAGCGTGACAAATCGGCTTCAGGCATATCAGTGATGCCAATACAGTCATCAATGTATCTGTGATAGACAGACGGAAGGGGCCATCATATGTAGTCCATACTAGGTGTTCAAGATAACCCATGAAAGACAAGCATAACTAGGTCCCATTTTAGTACCCATGGCAACCCCACTGATCTGCTCAAAGAATTGGTCATTAAACTGAAAGGAGTTAAGAGTGAGAACTAGTTCCGCAAGACGAAGGAGAGCAGAAGTTGACACAAGTGGATTAGTTCTCCTATTGAGAAAGAACTGGAGCTATAAGGCCGTCAGGATGAGGTATAGAAGTGTACAATGAGCACACATCAAGGAGGAAGAGACGGTAGGTTCTCTCAGGTAGCAACTCAATGGTAGAAAAGACAGACAAAGCGTGGTTTGTATCCTTCAAAAATGACGGGAGTGTGGTGACTATGGGATAACAATATGCTCCTTTACTCCCTTATTCGTTTCATTATCCATGTACTTAACAGACAACTGTATGAATTTCTTTGCACCCATCACCAACAAAAACTTAACCTTCTTCGCCCTGTACCTTTTACCACTCCTTCCAATTGTCCACTACGATCTTGTCATCCCACACAGGTGGTTTGTATTCCTCCAGACCTTCCATTATCGGACAACGAGAGATCTGTTTTAAGTAAGGGTCTTAAGTTTGTTGTTCCTCTCCGACCCACCATTGACCACTACTCAACTCTTCAAGATGTGACTCGTTTTCACCGTGGCTTGCGCTTGAAATTTCACTTTCAGAACCAGGTTGACTCTGACCTATGTCCTGACACGAGTATGTTTTCCAAGTTTTCTACTCGTAAACATGACTGGACACCCAAACCTGGTGCCTCTAACGCTCTTGATCTCTACATCAAGAATACTATACATGATATTGGACTGCTCCACCCAAAACGCCTTTGGCAGTCTAACATGTCACCGTCCGGGTTTCGTGCTCTATCACACCTCCGTCGACGTGATGACATTGTTATCAAACCCGCCGACAAAGGCGGAGCTATAGTCGTCTGGAGCAAAGATCTTTACCTTCAGGAAGGTCATACCCAACCGCGTGACACTCAGTTTTATAAAACCAGCCCTACTGATGTCACTCAGTCTAATAATAATGGTTCGTGAAGTCATTAAGAACTTAATTGCCACGAACGACCTTCCATTCAGTGCATCATCACTCTGTGTGATCGATAGCTGTTTGGGTAAACCCGCCTTTTATATGCTCCCAAAATTCATAAACTCCACAATCCCGGTAGGCCTATCGTTTCTGCTTGCTCCTGCCCTACGGAACACATCTCCGAATTCCTTGATAGCATCTTTAATCCCATAGTCACCAAACTCCGTCATTTTGAAGGATACAAACCACGCTTTGTCTGTCTTTTCTACCATTGAGTTGCTACCCGAGAGAACCTACCGTCTCTTCCTCCTTGATGTGTGCTCATTGTACACTTCTATACCTCATCCTGACGGCCTTATAGCTCTCAGTTCTTTCTCAATAGGAGAACTAATCCACTTGTGTCAACTTCTGCTCTCCTTCGTCTTGCGGAACTAGTTCTCACTCTTAACTCCTTTCAGTTTAATGACCAATTCTTTGAGCAGATCAGTGGGGTTGCCATGGGTACTAAAATGGGACCTAGTTATGCTTGTCTTTTCATGGGCTATCTTGAACACCTAGTATGGACTACATATGATGGCCCCCTTCCGTCTGTCTATCACAGATACATTGATGACTGTATTGGCATCACTGATATGCCTGAAGCCGATTTGTCACGCTTCATTAATTTCATTAATGTTTTCAACCCTTCTATTCGTTTTACTTCTCACATCTCCACTACTTGTGTCAACTTTCTTGACATTACTATCACCTTACGCCTATCCACTATCTATACATCAGTATATTACAAGCCTACTGATGCACATAGTTTTCTCCTCTATACTTCTTCCCATCCCCCGGCTTGTCGTGACTCTTTGCCATTCTCGCAGCTCTTACGCCTTCGTCGCCTTTGTAGTGAGGACGATGATTTTCTTGAGAAAGCTCGCGAGATGCTTGATTTCTTTCGTAGGCGCCTATACCCAGAGAGGGTGCTTGTCTCGGCTATGCATCGAGTTCAGAAAATCACTCGCCAGCAGGCCCTTACCAGTCAGCATAGGACTACTAACTCTGACAGAGTAAAACTTATCTTAACTTACCACCCCATAGTTCCCTGGTGAAAAATGTTTTATTCCGTCATCTGTCTCTCCTTAGATCAGATCCTGAGACCCGTTCTGTCTTCCCCAACTATCCTTTGGTGTCTTACAGACGGGACAGAAGTCTTAAGGATATGTTGGTACACAGTCGCCTTAAGTCCCAAAATCCAGACTCATTTTGGCACTGTCCAGTGTGGTCGTCGGCGTTGCAACACGTGTGCTTATGTGATACAGACGCGTACTGTATCTTTCCTTTAGGCACGTTTCTTATTGACGATGGGTTCACATGCGAGTCCCGTAATCTTATCTATGCTATTATCTGTAAGCGGTGTAACAAGGCTTATATCGGCGAGACAGGCAAGAGGCTCAGTGACCGATTTGCCAACACTTACGCGACATACGCCAATGCTCTGTGACCCCTGTAGCCACCCATTTCAATGACACTGGCCATTTAGGTGCTCACGATGTCCAGGTCACAGCCATCCGATCATGTTCCTCGGATGATCGCAGTCGATTTGCTCTGGAGAATCGGTTGATTTCTTTGTATGGTACCTTGCGACCACGCGGGCTCAACGTATTACATTCTTATGCTTCTTAGTACTTTCTCTTCCCATGCTTTGTAATCTATATGGGTATATGTTGCATGTATTCATGTTATATTCCATTCTTATGCTTCTTAGTACTTTCTCTTCCCTGCTTTGTAATCTATATGGGTATATGTTGCATGTATTCAAGTTATATATTTACTAGATGTTTCATTGTTTCTTTTCCTTTCTATTTCTAGTTTTTATGTGTGTTTTTGTGTTACATTTATTTCGTTATTCGTTTTTTTTCCAGATTTTCCTTAGATACGTTTGTATTTGGTCGTCCATTTGTGTTTCATTTTAATTTGTCACTCCTGTTTGTTCGTTTGCTTTATAAAGGCCTTGTTGGTCGAAACGTTGCTGTATTTTGTCATTGTTTTTGTAATTTGTAAAACTACAGTACTTTGTAATTACGTGTTTTGCCAATCAAATAGTTTTACTGCAGTTCCATATATATATATACTGAATGTGAGACTTTACAAACATCTTGTATATATATTTATATGTATGTATATATATATAACGTATGCCAGCGAGAGTTGGAAAATGACTAAAGATATAGAAAGCAAGTTGAATGCATTTGAAAATAGATGTCTGCGAAAAATAATGAATATAAAATGGAATGAATTCAGGAGAACTGATGAAATCAGAGACATGTCTGGTCAACCACTAGTGACAACTGTTATAAGAAAGAAAGATGGAGATATGTTGGGCACACCTTGAGGAGAAATGATCAAAGAATATCACAGCATGCATTAAAGTGGGATGCAAAGGGTTCAAGAAAGAGGTCGACCTAGGGAGACCCTGAAACGAATTTTGCTGAGAGAGGCAAGAAATATCGGTCTCAGTTCCATGGATGAGATTGAACGAGTTGCCCAGGATAAAGCGGTATGGAGAAATTACTTGCAGGCCCTATGTAACGTATAACGGTACGAGAGGAATTATTATTATTTATTATTATATATATACAAATATAAACTACAGTTGCACGACGTGTGCATGCAAAGAACATATTTTGAGATGTTAGATCATGTGTACATAAGTCGCTGGCGCAGTCATGTAAAATGACTTAATGCAAAAATATATGTGTTTTTTCTTCTCTTCCTTGAAGTGAAACAAGTACTGGTGCAGTTTGAAACTGGTCACATAATTAAGTCTCTGAAATAACCAAATAAGAAGTCTCTTACTTCGAACTTCATATCGACCATTTGTTAACCACTTTTTGTGATATTTATGTGATCCGATCCCAACCCATTTCATTGTTTAGACGAGCGTACGAAACCGAATGCAAAGCAGAAGAAGTATGCGATCCGAGCCTAAGAGCGATTGTACATTGTACTAGTTATGCGCCTACCAGTAGCCCAACTCATCATATTTCTGCGACGCTGTATATTTACTAGGGTAGCTTCCCTAGACCCCTACCTCAGTCGGCTCTTACATGCATTGTAGATCGCAGTGTTACTATTCTTTGCTCCCTTTGCGAGCTCCGACAACACATGGGCAAAAATAAGAAGTGAGATTTCGTGTGTTGTCAAGATGGCGTCGTTATTATTTTAGTGCATTGTAATACTTTCATGCACTTGCCTTGCTTACCGAAGGGCATATGTTCGAATCCAGGTCACGCCTTTCTGTTTACGAGTGCATTTTATTCCAGAGACTCCTAGGATTGTTGCCGGAGTTATGGTGTTAGTGTTTTGTGCAATACTCTCGACAGGTGTCGTGCTATTTCTGTATAGTGGGAGCCAAGCTGTATTGTGGATCAAACCAGGTGCGATGAAGTCAATCATTCCGCTACATTTTAATACTTTCATACAATGTTGTTGCACCGGTGCCACGTTGGAGATGCGTTTCAGTTAATCTGTGCAACAGTATAGACATATTTCAGTCACCCTAACTGTAAATGCATGCACACCTGAATCGCTGGAATATGCAAGGAAAGTTCTCTAGCAAACTAAAATACCATCATCCCAGCTGCACATACTTAAACACTTCCCTGTATCAACCACTTGTACACATACAGCGAACACTACCTGCTTGAAGATTAATGTTACGTTTCCATGTAGTCATTGAAATTCAGTTAACGACATTCAAGTCAAAGTTTGATGAACCAGAAGTCATTATAAATACAGACTCGTTAAAGAGTACAGGCAGAAACTGATACAGATGCATGATTATAGAGAGAACGTCTTTGTGGTGAAGTGGTTAAGCCGTTTGCATTGCGTTCTGAAGGTTGGGGGCGGGGTTCTGATCCTGACCGTGTCGTTCGTTCATATATATATATATATATATATATATATATATATATATATATATATATAGCTTTTATATGATCAACTTTAATCACTGCTTGCATGGTGTATACTTCGTTATGTCCTGATCAAGATCTATTTGTTGGCACTTTTGTTCAGTGGATTATCTCGTGTCTCTACCAAAGTATAACTTTATATCTGGAAACTGTGAAACTGGTATTAGAATCAAATTATGTTTATTCTGGACGTCCCTTTAGATGCTCAGTCCCTTTCAGCTAGCTGCAATTGTCTGCTATATAGCACTTGCATAGTAGGTCTGACAAAACACGTAATCACAAAGTACTGTAGTTTTACAAATTACAAAAACAATGACAAAATACAACGTTTCGACCAACAAGGCTTTTATCAAGCAAATTTAAGAACATTTTGTTGTTGGTCGAAACATTGCTGTATTTTGTCATTGTTTTTGTAATTTGTAAAACTACAGTACTTTGTGATTACGTGTTTTGCCAATCAAATAGTTTGACTGCAGTCTCATATATTTTGTGAATAGTAGCTCTGACGAAGATTCCGACCTTTGTTCACTCAATTCATAAAGTTCAGATAAGCATCCTCATCTGGTCAGATTATGTAATCAACTGTGCTTGGTAGTGAACCCTACACGATGGTGCTTGAATCGTGGCCTCCGATAACTCATGTTGCCTGGGGTCACGCTTGAATCAATCTCACAGACACAGTGCTGCACGAAACTCTCTCAAATGTCATTCTGTTTGATCTATAACAGACATCTGCGGATTAATTACATTGTATTGTATATCCACCTTCGTCATAATTATATTTAGTGTTTTAATTTGTTCTTGAATTTATGCAATGTGAATCCGATGTTGATGTATATATATATATAATGTGGGACGGATTAGCGTAATGTATAGGGGTTCGTCTATCGTCTCAGACACAAGAAAGTTGCGGGGTCAATCCTACATTCGACTTTCCACACGTGAGGAAAAGAATTGGCCCTCCTAAGTGTACTCTAGGGTCTAGAAATGTTAAGTGTCCTGACTTCATACCTTAAGGTCTGAAATATATGCTGGAAATGCTATATAAATAACAATATTTCACGCAGATTTATATATATATATATATATATATATGTATATTTGGATATGCCCCATATTGTCATATATATATATGTATATTTGGATA
Organism: Arion vulgaris; assembly: GCA_020796225.1. NCBI lineage: Eukaryota > Metazoa > Mollusca > Gastropoda > Stylommatophora > Arionidae > Arion > Arion vulgaris. The sequence continues at coordinate 71,322,310 of CM036753.1, read as the reverse complement.
TGCCCCATATATATATATATATATATATATGTATATTTGGATATGCCCCATATTGTCATATATATATATGTATATTTGGATATGCCCCATATTGTCATATATATATATATATATATATATATATATATATATATATATATATATATATATATATATATATACAGTGGCGGCTCGTCATTAGAGGCCAGTGGCGCGGCCCCACCAAAAATAATGTGTAACGTGTATTTATTATTTTATAAATAAACATATAACCTAAAACCATGATTTTCCCGAAAATTTGTGTCTGGCCCCACCAACAAAATGAGCACGAGCCGCCACTGTATATATATATATAATGTTCCTCTCTAAAAACTGAATTCTGATTGTGAAAACAGAAATGTTACTTCTTTTCATAAAAGCAAATTGTACATGACTGACTGACGTATTATTACTTCTTGTACATTTCCTAAACCTAAACTGCTGATTGTTTAAGTTTATTTTGACTATTAGTTCTTTGTCTGCGAACGTCAAATATCTTTGATAAACATATAATTAGTTCAAGGGCAATGATCCACTACTTAAATGTTACACCATAACACAGCAGCAATTGTTTCTAAAATAATGACATTTTAAGTATAATATTTATGAGATGTAATAGCTAGCTTAGGATTTTAACTATATGTGAGTTTTGAAATATGAGTGAAGTACTCTTAATATTGAAATAGCTAGAATCAAGTATTTTGGCGATCTTAAAGGTTAGATTAAAGCTCAGGTCAAATAAATAACACTATGTACTTGACTGGAACGTATAAAAGTAGAACGGCGGGGAAGCTGAATAATCTGAGGAAGAACAGTTGGGGAGTAGGGTCATAGAGGTGGGACCTACATGAGAAGAGTTGAAGAGGGCGAATCAGATTGAAAAGGAACACATCTAACACAATAACCAAAGTAGTAGTAGTAGTATTATTAGTAGTAGTTGTAGTAGTATTAGTAGTTGTAGTAGTAGTAATATTATTAGTGGTAGTATTGGTAGTAATCTTATCAGTGGTAGCGGTGGTAGTAGTGATAGTAGAAGCAATTGTAGCAGCAATACCATCTGCAAAACTCCGTTGACAGCTAAGATATGGAAACTCAGTTCCTTTTAGCAGATTACTGCTGAAAGTTCTAATGACAAAGTACTACTGTGCTTACTTTTCCCGCACAATTCTGTTTTTAAAAAACAAGGACTAAATCGCCAAGTCATTACAACTGATTTGCTATTCCAAAGCAAATTCTTCGAAGATGTCGACAACCTGAAGTTGGCATCTACTGTTTTAAAAAGATATTTAAAAGTTGTCGTTTGAGAATGAACTAACTAAAAGAAGAAATCATTTTAAGCTTAATTCAACTGAAACGACGATCATACTCATTTATAATGTGGTTACATTTTGGTTAATAAAACCGCTTTCCATCCACTTTACCACTCATATATATATATATATATATATATATATATATGTATATATATATATATATATATATGAGAGAGAGCGTGAGACAGACAAACATACGGAAATCGGGATAAGAATGAGAGATGTTGGGGGTAATTTCATTACCAGATAGACTGATCGATGTATTGAAAATCGTACCATATCCTTTACAGGACTTAGCCATCAAGTACAGTAAACGTAGATTTTTCTAGGCACCACTTATACGTTCAGTAGTTTGTCATTGCTTTCTGAACGGTGAAGTATATTTTTATCATTCGTAACTAATTTGCTTCCAAACTTGCCCACGGCAGAGTTTGAACCAGGTACACACAAATACCAGAACGGGAGTAATCGGACAGGTGTCAGTGATATATCAATGAGAGAATGTTAGATTGGACAAAAACAGAACCTAACTGCTATTTTTATCCAGGTATTTCAAGTGAGTTAAGTGCACATTAAATCATTTTTTTCATCCCGCTAACGTAACCTCTTTTAAATTCCCGCCCGTGATCTCTACGATATACGCATTCCAAAACTTACCAACCACATCGAATGCTAATGTGTGGAATCTGTAGAAAAACAACGATAAAAATCGAACTTTATATCGACCCAGTCAGTGTGCTTGTATCAAGTTATTCCCCAAAATAACTCTTGGCTTGTTTTAAGAGAGAAAGAAAATATGAAAGGCTAGGAACAACTCAGAAGATGAGAACCAGATACAAGTTTACCTGGTTTTCTTATTCTTTTACCTCCTTCGCAAAGATGGTGTTTTATTTAATAAATATCTTTACAGCAAAGTCAGGAAGCAGGGTGCATCTCTTTCTTTTTTTTCCGCCTAGTCATTAGTGTGGAAGTATTCATATTCGTTGATTTTGTAAACTAAAGAATATGAATATGTATTATTAAACAATGTGATTTGACAAAAACGTTCTCTAGCTTCAAGTCTTGTTTCGTGGTAGTGATTTTATTAGTAGTCCGCTTTCATATTGACATTTTTTTCATAAAGCCAGACTTTCTGCGCCGAACATTCTGTTCTGAAGACAAACTTTCTTCCCTGAAGCAGGACCTTCTGTTCTGAAAGTAGACCTTACTCTTATAATCTAGACCAGTGGTTCTCAACCTTCTTAATGCCGCGTCCCTTTAGTACAGTTCCTCGTATTGTGGTAACCCCCAACCATAAAATTATTTTCGTTGCTACTTCATAACAGTAATTTTGCTACTTTTATGAATCGTAATGTAAATATCTGATATGCAGGGTGTATTTTCATTGTTACAAATGGAACATAATTAAAACATAGTGATTAATCACAAAAACAATAGGTAATTATATATTGTGAAATATTTATTTCTAATTATGATAAATATGTGTTTTTCGATGGTCTTATGCGACCCCTGTGAAATGGTCGTTCGACCCTCAAAGGGGTCGCGACCCACAGGTTGAGAACCACTGATCTAGACCCTCCACCCTGAAGCAATGTTGCATTTTTATGTAGCGTAACTAATTTTTCAAAACAGCCTGGAACTTCCACGCTCTGGTGTGTTTTCAGTAAAGAGTTTTCACATGTTATTGGTTATTCGTTACTACGTTGACGTCATTGCACTCCCGGAGACCCATAGATGCTCAGTCTTCTCTAACAGATATTGAAGAGTATGCATACTGATGGTTACCGTGGCTCGCCGGTTAAACACACTTCTCACTCTTCCCATCAGGCATCCAGTTCTATCCATACTCCAGTTATATAACTCCAAACTGCTTTAATCGATGGCTCGATTCAACATCTATTTTAGTGTCTTCATCCAACAGACAGTCGCAAAGAGACGGAAGAATATTCCAATGCTTCTTCTTTTATGATATCATGATGTATTGACTTTATATAGGACAATCACCTTGAATATATTTACCGGCCCTTCTACTTATGATAATTGCAGGCACCGCTCCTGCTATGTTTCATATCTCCTAAACTGGGACTCGTAGATTAAAGTAAATGACCTTTGCTACAACTTGCCACACGCATAGGTAATTGTAAAGTGTAATTCTTCTTGTACTTCAGTAACATATCTTCACAGTAACTTATCTACTCAGATAACCAATTTTAGTTCTCTAATATAACTCGTTCCACGCTCAAATAACCGATTCCAATAGAATTCCAATACACTCGAGTAATCTGAGATCTGCTATAATCCTCCATATACTAAGATAACCGGACCTTTCTAATCCAACTGATCCAAAGCTCAGGTAACCGACCCACTATTGTAATACGCTCTACACTCTAGTAACCTACCTATATTGTCATTTGTCATGTCCTGACATGGATACCGCTGAGAAAGCATAGAAAGCGCGCTAAGACGCAAACATGTATAAAAGCTGAGTTATGGTGGGTTCTAGAGAATTAGAACGAGATAGGGTGAGGGACACAGGGAATGTTGACAATTTCGCAGTTTGTTTGATCTTTCGTTCGTGATTTCTTTCCATTTCGACTGTTGTTGTTCGAGGTACATCTTCCTGAATAGAATGTTACAGCTGCGCGAGATATGTGAAGGGAAATATCATAGGTCCAGTGGTGTCTAATGCGCAACTAAATATGCTGACAAGGCGGTTCAAGGGTCAGTGAGTTGGCACTCTCCGTAGTTTTAAATGTATCTTCTTTAGCTCTGATGCTGTGCTCTCATAATATTTTATTGTAGCTTATTTATCACCGACACTAATCTCTCCGTAGTTATAAACATCGCTTATTTAGCCACGGTGCTAATCTCCCAAAATTGTTAATGTAGCTTATTTAGGCACGGTGCTAATCTCCCATAACTTTTTATGTAGCTTATTTAGCCACGGTACTAATCTCCCAAAATTGTTAATGTAGCTTATTTAGCCACGGTGCTAATCTCTCATAAATTGTTAATGTAGCTTATTTAGCCCTGTGCTAATCTCCCAAAAAATTGTATGTAGCTTATTTAGCCCTGGTGCTAATCTCCATAACTTTTATGTGGCTTATTTAGCCACGGTGCTAATCTCTCATAAATTGTTAATGTAGCTTATTTAGCCACGGTGCTAATCTCCCAAAATTGTTAATGTAGCTTATTTAGTTCTGTGCTAATCTCCCAAAAATATTTATGCAGCTTATTTAGCCACGGTACTTATCTCCCAAAATTGTTAATGTAGCTTATTTAGCCCTTGTGCTAATCTCTCATAAATTTGTATGTAGCTTATTTAGCCCTGGTGCTAATTTCCCATAATTTTTAGTGTAGTTTATTTAACCCCCCGGTAAGTCTCCCATAATTTACACTGTAGCTTTTTTTAATCACTGACGCTAATCTCCCCTTAGTTATAAATGTAACATTTTTTACTAAAACGTTGAAGATTGAATTTAAAAGTAGAATCCATTTGTTTCAAAGTGAACATTTGTATTCTAATTTAAAACAATGCCTCTGCAGTCGCTGGACGGTAACTTGAGAGTATGATGTATAGTTGAAGAAAGTCTACAGTAATGTCATAGAACGATTGAAAGTCTTCTGACAAAATTGGAATTCTTGAAATAAACCAGTTTACGAATATCGATTCTGTCTTTTATTCTTTTTTTTTTTAAGCGCCCATTTGGATAGTAACGGTTTAGTATTTCTCGTTGCAAAATACAATTTTACGTGTCCCTGAAGAGACTAGCTAAGCGCCAGTCCCAAAAATTTCATATTTTTTTAATTGTGAATAGCCCCAAAGAGGTACGGGTTTTCACTCTTTTCTTATGTAGCTCTGGGGAGGAGTTTCTATAGTTCTCTATTTTTCATAACCAGGAAACGATAAAACTCTTCATGACTGTCTGCAAATTAATATCGTGAGATTTGACGACTTTTACTACTCATATGGAATTAAAACAGGGCTAGGGAAACTCACAGCCTGCGGGCGACATGCGACCTACCAGATAATATTTGTGTGGCCAGGTGAAACCTAGCGAACATGCTCACTATGTCAACATATAGTAAGCAATTTACTTTTAATATGAAAAATACATATAATTTTTAAAACTAAATATGTTTATTCTGTAAAGTAGTTGAGTCTACCATCAATCAGTAAAAAGTATTCTTTCCACAAAGATGTCATTATTTCTTCAGTATATTACGTAAATGTGGCTGTTTGTATATGTGTGGCCCGTGTATTGTGGGGGCCAGCAAGGGAGCAAATAATAGTAACACTGCGACCTACAAGGCATGTTGTACGAGGCTACTAAGGTAGGGGCCTCGGGAGGCTACCCTAGTAAATAAATGGCGTCAAATGGCGCATAACCGGCAACAACGTACAATCGCTCTTAGATCATATACTACGATCACATACAAATCCCAAAGATTGGTTTAACAAGTGGTCGATATGGAGCATTCGAAGAAGAAGTATATATGTATGTGCGAGCTTGTGCATACACTTCTTTCCTCCCTCCGAATTATTGACAAATATTTGAACTGTTGCCTCCTCGTAACAAAACCCCTTCCATCTGTCCCCAGCGCTAGTAGCTAGTAGATCAATGAAATATAATCAGGATTAGACTATTTCTCATATTTACAGATCATGAAAAATATTCATTTCGTGTAACCTAGGATCATCATCATCTGTCAACAAATTATATTTTTTTACAAAACAGAGTTGAAGCAATTATAGTACGAGCTTTTATCAATGTTCAATTGTTGATGACCGTCTTGTAGACTTTTCCTATAATTGTCTGCATTATTTGTAAAGATATTGATCCTGTGTTTCTATCTGGATTTCTTGCTTTGCCATACTATAGTGTACGTGTGCTCAAAGCGTCCTTTCTTAATTGAAGTATATGCAACAACAAGAAATGTTGCTACCATTGCAATTTCGTAATTACAAGTATGCGTATATATTTAATGACATAATTTCGTATACATTCTTCAATGAAACTATTAGCATTTCTATACTGGTTGTTGCTAAATGAGATTGTGATGTGTGCACAACTCTTCGGTGTACAAGTGCAGCTCTTCAGTGTACAAGTGCAGCTCTCCAGTGTACAAGCTCAAGCATCAAATCAAATATGTTCAAATAAAGTCATTGTTAGCCAGAAACTGTTGGCGCTTCTAGGGAACTTGAACCATCTGACCGCTCGAGTGGTTACCGGGGCCCAAATTGGGGTTTAAAGAATAGAACCACTGTTACCTGCCATGCATGTGGTAAGAGGCGACTTAGGGGGTTGAACGTGGGGTTAGCTACCCCACTCCGTAAAAACCACTAGATGCCTACAGAACGGAGAGCGAACCGAGTAAACGCTGGCTGAAAACGGACACATCGCCGAAGGATAAGCACCATAGCTCCAAAAGGTGCTGAAGATGTGACGTAAAATACACCAATGCTAAGGCTTCATGAATCAGATTTTCACATGAATAGAGTTTATGGGGAAGTCGGGTACATCGGTCTGGGCGGTAATCGCGAGAGACAAAGAGAGAGAGAGAGAACCGAAATGAAGTCGGTGACGACCACATACATTTGCTCATATTCCTGTCATATTGCAAGTACGTACAAGTGTGGTCTCAAATCAATTTAGACAACGTATAATATATATGGACAGCGACGAAAACAAATGATGAAGTTTTAAAACCAGCATGAACACACAGAAACCATATCAAAAGAATAAGAATCAGACAATCAAGGTTCGTCTGGCATTATACTGCGTAGATGAGGTTTAGAATATTTGGTGAAAACAGGTAAAATTCAGGGAAGGAGAGATCGTGGAAGACAGATGGAGAAGATGTTGGAAGGTCTGGCGTGGTTAAACAAAAGATCGACGTCAGAACTGATTAACTGCACCAAGGAGAAAGTTGCAGAGAGACATGATCGCTACGCCGGAGGGAAGGCGCTTGATTGATTGAGAATGTATTTGAGTCCTCGACGTCTTTGCAGAAGAGACGGCACTGTATACGAGAAAGTTAAAAGCTATATATATCTGCTTCGGTCTTTATCTGTATTGTACCAACCAGTTCCTAAGCTCTATTTTAAATCATTGAACAATCTCGTAGGAGAACGATACATCTGATGGCCGGTACATTACTCTACTTGCTCATCTCTGTTATAAGATTTTAGTGTCTTATAATCTGCCCGCTAGTCGATATGTGCGTAATAATGCGACTTCTTGTACCTCGTTGAACGTCGTTCTTCTCCTTCTTCTACCTCGTTGAACATCGTTCTTTTTCTACCTCGTTGAACATCGTTCTTCTCCTTCTTCTACCTCGTTGAACATCGTTCTTCTTCTACCTCGTTGAACATCGTTCTTCTTCTACCTCGTTGAACATCGTTCTTCTCCTTCTTCTACCTCGTTGAACATCGTCCTTCTTCTACCTCGTTGAACATCGTTCTTCTTCTACCTCGTTGAACATCGTTCTTCTTCTACCTCGTTGAACATCGTTCTTCTTCTACCTCGTTGAACATCGTTCTTCTCCTTCTTCTACCTCGTTGAACATCGTTCTTCTTCTACCTCGTTGAACATCGTTCTTCTTCTACCTCGTTGAACATCGTTCTTCTTCTACCTCGTTGAACATCGTTCTTCTCCTTCTTCTACCTCGTTGAACATCGTTCTTCTCCTTCTTCTACCTCGTTGAACATCGTTCTTCTCCTTCTTCTACCTCGTTGAACATCGTTCTTCTCGTTCTTCTACCTAGTTGAACATCGTTTTTCTCCTTCTTCTACCTCGTTAACATCGTTCTTCTCCTTCTTCTACCTCGTTGAACATCGTTCTTCTTCTACCTCGTTGAACATCGTTCTTCTCGTTCTTCTACCTCGTTGAACATCGTTCTTCTCCTTCTTCTACCTCTTTGAACATCGTTCTTCTCCTTCTTCTACCTCGTTGAACATCGTTCTTCTTCTACCTCGTTGAACATCGTTCTTCTCCTTCTTCTACATCGTTGAACATCGTTCTTCTCCTTCTTCTACCTCGTTGAACATCGTTCTTCTCCTTCTTCTACCTTGTTGAACATCGTTCTTCTCCTTCTTCTATCTCGTTGAACATCGTTCTTCTCCTTCTTCTACCTCGTTGAACATCGTTCTTCTTCTACCTCGTTGAACATCGTTCTTCTCCTTCTTCTACCTCTTTGAACATCGTTCTTCTCCTTCTTCTACCTCGTTGAACATCGTTCTTCTTCTACCTCGTTGAACATCGTTCTTCTCCTTCTTCTACCTCGTTGAACATCGTTCTTCTCCTTCTTCTACCTCGTTGAACATCGTTCTTCTCCTTCTTCTACCTCGTTGAACATCGTTCTTCTTCTACCTCGTTGAACATCGTTCTTCTTCTACCTCGTTGAACATCGTTCTTCTCCTTCTTCTACATCGTTGAACATCGTTCTTCTCCTTCTTCTACCTCGTTGAACATCGTTCTTCTCCTTCTACCTCGTTGAACATCGTTCTTCTCCTACCTCGTTGAACATCGTTCTTCTCCTTCTACCTCGTTGAACATCGTTCTTCTCCTTCTTCTACATCGTTGACCATCGTTCTTCTCATTCTTCTACCTCGTTGAACATTGTTCTTCTTCTACCTCGTTGAACATCGTTCTTCTCCTTCTTCTACATCGTTGAACATCGTTCTTCTCCTTCTTCTACCTCGTTGAACATCGTTCTTCTCCTTCTACCTCGTTGAACATCGTTCTTCTCCTACCTCGTTGAACATCGTTCTTCTTCTACCTCTTTGAACGTCGTTCTTCTCCTTCTTCTACCTTTTTGAACATCGTTCTTCTTCTACCTCGTTGAACATCGTTCTTCTCATTCTTCTACCTCGTTGAACATCGTTCTTCTCCTTCTTCTACCTCGTTGAACATCGTTCTTCTTCTACCTCGTTGAACATCGTTCTTCTCCTTCTTCTACCTCTTTGAACATCGTTCTTCTCCTTCTTCTACCTCGTTGAACATCGTTCTTCTCCTTCTACCTCGTTGAACATCGTTCTTCTCCTACCTCGTTGAACATCGTTCTTCTCCTTCTACCTCGTTGAACATCGTTCTTCTCCTTCTTCTACATCGTTGACCATCGTTCTTCATTTCTTCTACCTCGTTGAACATTGTTCTTCTTCTACCTCGTTGAACATCGTTCTTCTCCTTCTTCTACATCGTTGAACATCGTTCTTCTCCTTCTTCTACCTCGTTGAACATCGTTCTTCTCCTTCTACCTCGTTGAACATCGTTCTTCTCCTACCTCGTTGAACATCGTTCTTCTTCTACCTCTTTGAACGTCGTTCTTCTCCTTCTTCTACCTTGTTGAACATCGTTCTTCTTCTACCTCGTTGAACATCGTTCTTCTCGTTCTTCTACCTCGTTGAACATCGTTCTTCTCCTTCTTCTACCTCGTTGAACATCGTTCTTCTTCTACCTCGTTGAACATCGTTCTTCTCCTTCTTCTACCTCTTTGAACATCGTTCTTCTCCTTCTTCTACCTCGTTGAACATCGGTCTTCTTCTACCTCGTTGAACATCGTTCTTCTCCTTCTTCTACCTCGTTGAACATCGTTCTTCTCCTTCTTCTACCTCGTTGAACATCGTTCTTCTTCTACCTCGTTGAACATCGTTCTTCTTCTACCTCGTTGAACATCGTTCTTCTCCTTCTTCTACCTCGTTGAACATCGTTCTTCTCTTTCTACCTCGTTGAACATCGTTCTTCTCCTACCTCGTTGAACATCGTTCTTCTTCTTCTACCTCGTTGAACATCGTTCTTCTCCTTCTTCTACCTCGTTGAACATCGTTCTTCTTCTACCTCGTTGAACATCGTTCTTCTTCTACCTCGTTGAACATCGTTCTTCTTCTACCTCGTTGAACATCGTTCTTCTTCTACCTCGTTGAACATCGTTCTTCTTCTACCTCGTTGAACATCGTTCTTCTTCTACCTCGTTGAACATCGTTCTTCTTCTACCTCGTTGAACATCGTTCTTCTCGTTCTTCTACCTCGTTGAACATCGTTCTTCTTCTACCTCGTTGAACATCGTTCTTCTCCTTCTTCTACCTCGTTGAACATCGTTCTTCTCCTTCTTCTACCTCATTGATCATCGTGCTTCTCCTTCTTCTACCTCGTTGAACATCGTTCTTCTCCTACCTCGTTGAACATCGTTCTTCTCCTACTTCTACCTCGTTGAACATCGTTCTTCTCCTACTTCTACCTCGGTGAACATCGTTCTTCTCCTTCTTCTACCTCGTTGAACGTCGTTCTTCTCCTACCTCGTTGAACGTCGTTCTTCTCATACCTCGTTGAACATCGTTCTTCTCCTTCTTCTACCTCGTTGAACATCGTTCTTCTCCTTCTTCTACCTCGTTGAACGTCGTTCTTCTCCTACCTCGTTGAACGTCGTTCTTCTTCTACCTCGTTGAACGTCGTTCTTCTTCTACCTCGTTGAACGTCGTTCTTCTTCTACCTCGTTGAACGTCGTTCTTCTTCTACCTCGTTGAACGTCGTTCTTCTCCTACCTCGTTGAACATCGTTCTTCTTCTTCTTCTACCTCGTTGAACATCGTTCTTCTTCTACGTCGTTGAACATCGTTCTTCTTCTACCTCGTTGAACATCGTTCTTCTTCTACCTCGTTGAACGTCGTTCTTCTTCTACCTCGTTGAACATCGTTCTTCTTCTACCTCGTTGAACATCGTTCTTCTTCTTCTTCTACCTCGTTGAACATCGTTCTTCTCCTTCTTCTACCTCGTTGAACATCGTTCTTCTCCTTGCGTTACCCTGCTATGAATTTAAGCGTAGTCCGGGCGCCTGGTATTGCTCTTCTCACGCAAAAATCAGTCAAGTGATGTGGTCGAGATCACGCCGGTCTCATTTAATTCCCAGTCTTTCATCGGTGCTCAAAAGACTTTTGGCCGCCCTGAGAGTCTTGCTGTCGGGAAAATGTCACTTAAACTGGGGTTCGAACCGAGACTACTCATCTAGAAACCCAGTGTACTAGCCACTATGCTGCGTTGGCATTTAGATAATTCTAAAGAGAAATTGAGGATGAAACAAAGAAAATAAGAAAGATACATACAACAAAAATGAAAATTCAATAAAATTTAAAAAATCACAAACTATAATGTGTATTAGATGGCACGTGAACAGAAGACTGAAGAAAGAACACAAAAAACACGACATTTCTATATAAATTAGGACAAGTATTGATTTATTTCAAGACGTCTTCAGCAGCATTTCATTGAATAGAGCCATAATCTCACATGTAAAGCTGGCTTGTTTGGGGATCTCTGAGTGGCTGTGGAAACTAATGATGTGTTTCAGCATTGATGATTCTCGTTTTAACATTACGAACAAACTCGGCTTTCCCTTGCATTACAAATTTGTTGTCAAACACTACAGCGTGATATAACTGAAACAAATTACGATTAGTTCTGGGTAATAGGATCGATCGCATCAGGCCGAGGGTTCGAATCTGTACCGCGTCGTTCTGTTTCCATGTGTATTTTTTTTTTCAGGACACTCCCAGGGTTATTGCTGAAGTTACGAAGTTTGTGCTTTGTACAATACTCTCGGCAGGTGGTATACCATATCTAAAGAGAAGAACAGAACCATATGTGTAAATCCTAGTGCAATGAAGTCAATACTGAATTATTAGACCGTTTATATCTTTGGTATTTCTTTTATTTGGTTTCTTTGTTGTATCTATCGATACATCCACCTGTCTTTCATACCTGACTGTAGATCCTACCTGTCTGTCTACATACATGTCTCTTTCCTATGTCTTTGTCTACCTACTTGCATTTATGCTACGACGTATATGTCCTATACCTGTCTTTTGTTATGTCTGCCTACTTGTCTCTATCCTACATGTCTGTCTACCTTCCAGCCTGTCTACCTACCAACCTCTATCATGCATCTTTCCCACCTGTCTGTCTACCTGCCTGCATGTCTGCTTACCTGCCTCTATCCTGCGTGTCAGCCTGCGTGTATGTCTGCATGTGTCTCTATCCTACGTGTCGGTCTGCCTACTTGTCTCTATCCTACCTGTCTGTTTGCCTACCTGCCTGCCTGCCTCTATCCTGCATGTATCTATCCCACCTGTCTGTCTACCTACCTGCCTGCCTACCTGCCTCTATCATGCGTGTCAGCCTGCCTGCTTGTCTGTTTACCTTTATGTCTGTCTATCTACTGTTTTATCCTACATGTCTGTCTAACTACATGCTTGTTTATCTGCTTTCTTGTGTATCTATATTTATATCTTCCGGCGTTTCTGTGCAGACACATTATCTATAAATCTGTCTGTATGCTAATTTACCTGTACATCTATATACAAGTTTATCGACTTTATATATGTATTCATTGTTATCAAGTATATATATATATTTAGTAAGAAAAATGTAAGAAAAATGTAGTGATCTTATGTGTGCTTGTTTGAAGGCAATTAGTAAGCTGTTATTCATTAAAGTCTATTCTTCTAAAGCCTGTGCCATATCTTTTGCGTAGTCTTCTTCTTGCTCTGTACTCGTTATATTTCTATGTCTGTATATTCACCTATTTGTCCCGCACTGGTCCAGGTATATATAAATATCTTATCTGCCTTTACAAATATGCGTGCGTATACCTGTTGCTGACTAATTACTAGTATCCTATTGTTTGATGTTCTTATGCATGTCTGTTTATTACTCTGTCCATCTATATCGATATTTCCCTTTTTCTATATACCTCTCTCTATATACATTGTGTGTACTTGTCTGATAGTCCATCTGCCTACCTACTTATTTCGCAATGTCTCACAGCGTTTTTAGAAGCATCTCTAATACACTGTTATTGAACAATTGATTTCTAGTTTTACTACTACTGTCGCCAAAGTTTTAATGATAACTTCTTGTGTTCATGAAATAACTGGTTGTTAGAAAAGTCGCAGGGTCTTGTTTGTTCAGAGCAAATAGAAATATATTAATAATAAGAGCTTGCCTGCAGGTTGGGGGATAATGCAAAGGGATGGTGATTCAACATTTTCTTCTTCTATGATAGTTATTCATATATTTCTATATATCAGACAAAATTCAAAATCGTGCTTGTTTTTTCTCTTTCTGGTCGTGTAGCAGCGAACTTATAGATTCCTATTTCAAGTCAAATAATATTATAATTACTTTATATTATGTTGGTGGGTTTGTACATATAATTTGATGTTATCACATGACTCAACTATATTTGCTATCTTATACAGTCAGTGACTCAACTATATTTGCTATCTTATACAGTCAGTGACTCAACTATATTTGCTATCTTATACAGTCAGTGACTCAACTATATTTGCTATCTTATACAGTCAGTGACTCAACTATATTTGCTATCTTATACAGTCAGTGACTCAACTATATTTGCTATCTTATACAGTCAGTGACTCAACTATATTTGCTATCTTATACAGTCAGTGACTCAACTATATTTGCTATCTTATACAGTCAGTGACTCAACTATATTTGCTATCTTATACAGTCAGTGACTCAACTATATTTGCTATCTTATACAGTCAGTGACTCAACTATATTTGCTATCTTATACAGTCAGTGACTCAACTATATTTGCTATCTTATACAGTCAGTGACTCAACTATATTTGCTATCTTATACAGTCAGTGACTCAACTATATTTGCTATCTTATACAGTCAGTGACTCAACTATATTTGCTATCTTATACAGTCAGTGACTCAACTATATTTGCTATCTTATACAGTCAGTGACTCAACTATATTTGCTATCTTATACAGTCAGTCCCTTTATTGCCCTCACATGGTCCATCCATTTGAAATATGTAGCCTACATTATCCATCAATTATACACGGACCTACTATATTATCAATACATTCTACATTTGTACTATATATATTATTCTTCAGTTATATAAAGGTCTCCTATATTATTTTTCACTTAAAAGTCCCCTATATACTTCTTCAGTTATACAAAAGTTCCTATATTATTCTTTAGCTATACAAAAGTCCCTATATTATTCTTTATTTATACATAGGTCCCCTATATTCAACCTATATATATCTGTAACCGATATTATCCACCTATTCACCTATAGCCGATATTTACCATTCATTTTTTCATCTTAAATCGATGTTGTTCATCCATTCTACATCTATATAGTCTATATTACCCATTGATTCATCTATATAGTCTATATTATCCATTCTACATCTATATAGTCTATATTACCCATTGATTCATCTATATAGTCTATATTACCCATTCTACATCTATATAGTCTATATTACCCATTCTACATCTATATAGTCTATATTACCCATTCTACATCTATATAGTCTATATTACATATCCACTCTACATCTATATAGTCTATATTACCCATCCATTCTACATCTATATAGTCTATATTACTAATCCATTCTACATCTGTATAATCTATATTACCCATTGATTCATCTATATAGTCTATATTACCCATTCTACATCTATATAGTCTATATTACCCATTCTACATCTATATAGTCTATATTACCTATCCACTCTACATCTATATAGTCTATATTACCTATCCACTCTACATCTATATAGTCTATATTACCAATCCATTCTACATCTATATAGTCTATATTACCAATCCATTCTACACTTAACCTACACTATCCATCTATTTACTATTGTTTCTAATATTATCCATCAATTAAATATCTAATCGTTGTAAATTGTTCCCAGTCATGAGGTGTTGACTTGATTCCCAGATAATCGCTCTATCCGACATAGGACTGGTCCCTATTTTATAGATAACATCCATTTCCTGAGCTCTGTCCTTTGACTAAAATCAAAGTGTAGTGCCAACTTAATCGTGGTAGCGTGAGAGCCTTCAGATAAGGCTAAATAGTACAGTTAAAACACACTTAAAATAAATTCGAGCAGCTCTGATTCGAATAATGACGACACTCAGAGTTAACGCATTCAACCTGTACTGGACCCACCTGGCACTTCCGAGTAGGACCCATCTGAAAAAAGTCTGTTTCTAAGAATATCTTGAAATGTGAGCTGTCTTCTGGCATGAGAACCGTGGTACAGTTTGCACTGTCCTTTTTTCGCTGCAATGTTATCTGAAGACTAACGTATTTGTTCAAAAAGGGTTCAATGGCGAAAGATTGACTTCATTGCATCATGTTTCCCATATAGCTCTGTCCCGTCGGCAGAGATGGTATGCAATCTGCTGCGAGCAAGGAACAAATCACGAACTCCGTAGCTCTGGCAACAATCTTAGGGATCTCATCTCAAGAAAAAATTGAATATGTGTTTCGGTTCGGCTTTGAGCACGCAACCTTCAGTACAATAGACAACCGACTTCATACATTCGCCATTGAGATCTGATAAATTTTGTGAATACATAGTACAATAGACAACCGACTTCATACAT
The DNA here is from genome assembly GCA_020796225.1 of Arion vulgaris. Classification (NCBI taxonomy): domain Eukaryota; kingdom Metazoa; phylum Mollusca; class Gastropoda; order Stylommatophora; family Arionidae; genus Arion; species Arion vulgaris. Next base: position 71,306,528 of record CM036753.1, on the reverse strand, counting down.
TCGCCATTGAGATCTGCATAACATATTTGTGAATACATAGTACAATAGACAACCGACTTCATAACATATTTGTGAATACATAGTACAATAGACAACCGACTTCATACATATCGCATTGAGATCTGCATAACATATTTGTGAATACATAGTACAATAGACAACCGACTTCATACATTCGCTATTGAGATCTGCATAACATATTTGTGAATACATAGTACAATAGACAACCGACTTCATAACTATTTAGTGAATACATAGTACAATAGACAACTGACTTATACATTACATTGAGATCTGCATAACATATTTGTGAAATACATAGTACAATAGACAACGACTTCATAACATATTTGTGAATACATAGTACAATAGACAACCGACTTCATACATTCGCTATTGAGATCTGCATAACATATTTGTGAATACATAGTACAATAGACAACCGACTTCATACATTCGCTATTGAGATCTGCATAACATATTTGTGAATACATAGTACAATAGACAACCGACTTCATACATTCGCTATTGAGATCTGCATAAAATATTTGTGAATACATAGTACAATAGACAACCGACTTCATACATTCGCTATTGAGATCTGCATAACATATTTGTGAATACATAGTACAATAGACAACCGACTTCATACATTCACTATTGAGATCTGCATAACATATTTGTGAATACATAGTACAATAGACAACCGACTTCATACATTCGCTATTGAGATCTGCATAACATATTTGTGAATACATAGTACAATAGACAACCGACTTCATACATTCGCTATTGAGATCTGAATAACATATTTGTGAATACATAGTACAATAGACAACCGACTTCATACATTCGCTATTGAGATCTGCATAACATATTTGTGAATACATAGTACAATAGACAACCGACTTCATACATTCGCTATTGAGATCTGCATAACATATTTGTGAATACATAGTACAATAGACAACGACTTCATACATTCGCTATTGAGATCTGCATAACATATTTGTGAATACATAGTACAATAGACAACCGACTTCATACATTCGCTATTGAGATCTGCATAACATATTTGTGAATACATAGTACAATAGACAACCGACTTCATACATTCGCTATTGAGATCTGAATAACATATTTGTGAATACATAGTACAATAGACAACCGACTTCATACATTCGCTATTGAGATCTGCATAACATATTTGTGAATACATAGTACAATAGACAACCGATTTCATAACATATTTGTGAATACATAGTACAATAGACAACCGACTTCATACATTCGCCATTGAGATCTTCATAACATATTTGTGAATACATAGTACAATAGACAACCGACTTCATACATTCACTATTGAGATCTGCATAACATATTTGTGAATACATAGTACAATAGACAACCGACTTCATACATTCGCTATTGAGATCTGCATAACATATTTGTGAATACATAGTACAATAGACAACGACTTCAACATTCGCTATTGAGATCTGCATAACATATTTGTGAATACATAGTACAATAGACAACCGACTTCATACATTCGCTATTGAGATCTGCATAACATATTTGTGAATACATAGTACAATAGACAACCGACATCATAACATATTTGTGAATACATAGTACAATAGACAACCGACTTCATACATTCGCTATTGAGATCTGCATAACATATTTGTGAATACATAGTACAATAGACAACCGACTTCATACATTCGCTATTGAGATCTGCATAACATATTTGTGAATACATAGTACAATAGACAACCGACTTCATACATTCGCTATTGAGATCTGAATAACATATTTGTGAATACATAGTACAATAGACAACCGACTTCATACATTCGCTATTGAGATCTGCATAACATATTTGTGAATACATAGTACAATAGACAACCGACTTCATACATTCGCTATTGAGATCTGCATAACATATTTGTGAATACATAGTACAATAGACAACCGACTTCATAACATATTTGTGAATACATAGTACAATAGACAACGACTTCATAACATATTTGTGAATACATAGTACAATAGACAACCGACTTCATAACATATTTGTGAATACATAGTACAATAGACAACCGACTTCATAACATATTTGTGAATACATAGTACAATAGACAACCGATTTCATAACATATTTGTGAATACATAGTACAATAGACAACCGACTTCATACATTCGCTATTGAGATCTTCATAACATATTTGTGAATACATAGTACAATAGACAACCGACTTCATACATTCACTATTGAGATCTGCATAACATATTTGTGAATACATAGTACAATAGACAACCGACTTCATACATTCGCTATTGAGATCTGCATAACATATTTGTGAATACATAGTACAATAGACAACGACTTCATACATTCGCTATTGAGATCTGCATAACATATTTGTGAATACATAGTACAATAGACAACCGACTTCATACATTCGCTATTGAGATCTGCATAACATATTTGTGAATACATAGTACAATAGACAACGACTTCATAACATATTTGTGAATACATAGTACAATAGACAACGACTTCATACATTCGCTATTGAGATCTGCATAACATATTTGTGAATACATAGTACAATAGACAACCGACTTCATACATTCGCTATTGAGATCTGCATAACATATTTGTGAATACATAGTACAATAGACAACGACTTCATACATTCGCTATTGAGATCTGCATAACATATTTGTGAATACATAGTACAATAGACAACGACTTCATACATTCGCTATTGAGATCTGCATAACATATTTGTGAATACATAGTACAATAGACAACCGACTTCATACATTCGCTATTGAGATCTGCATAACATATTTGTGAATACATAGTACAATAGACAACCGACTTCATACATTCACTATTGAGATCTGCATAACATATTTGTGAATACATAGTACAATAGACAACCGACTTCATACATTCACTATTGAGATCTGCATAACATATTTGTGAATACATAGTACAATAGACAACGACTTATACATTCGCTATTGAGATCTGCATAACATATTTGTGAATACATAGTACAATAGACAACCGACTTCATACATTCACTATTGAGATCTGCATAACATATTTGTGAATACATAGTACAATAGACAACCGACTTCATACATTCGCCATTGAGATCTGCATAACATATTTGTGAATACATAGTACAATAGACAACGACTTCATACATTCGCTATTGAGATCTGCATAACATATTTGTGAATACATAGTACAATAGACAACCGACTTCATACATTCACTATTGAGATCTGCATAACATATTTGTGAATACATAGTACAATAGACAACCGACTTCATACATTCACTATTGAGATCTGCATAACATATTTGTGAATACATAGTACAATAGACAACGACTTCATACATTCGCTATTGAGATCTGCATAACATATTTGTGAATACATAGTACAATAGACAACCGACTTCATACATTCGCTATTGAGATCTGCATAACATATTTGTGAATACATAGTACAATAGACAACCGACTTCATACATTCGCCATTGAGATCTGCATAACATATTTGTGAATACATAGTACAATAGACAACCGACTTCATACATTCGCCATTGTGATCTGCATAACATATTTGTGCATACATAGTACAATAGACAACCGACTTCATACATTCGCTATTGAGATCTGCATAACATATTTGTGAATACATAGTACAATAGACAACCGACTTCATACATTCGCCATGGAGATCTGCATAACATATTTGTGAATACATAGTACAATAGACAACGACTTCATACATTCGCTATTGAGATCTGCATAACATATTTGTGAATACATAGTACAATAGACAACCGACTTCATAACATATTTGTGAATACATAGTACAATAGACAACCGACTTCATACATTCGCCATTGAGATCTTCATAACATATTTGTGAATACATAGTACAATAGACAACCGACTTCATACATTCACTATTGAGATCTGCATAACATATTTGTGAATACATAGTACAATAGACAACCGACTTCATACATTCGCTATTGAGATCTGCATAACATATTTGTGAATACATAGTACAATAGACAACGACTTCATACATTCGCTATTGAGATCTGCATAACATATTTGTGAATACATAGTACAATAGACAACCGACTTCATACATTCGCTATTGAGATCTGCATAACATATTTGTGAATACATAGTACAATAGACAACCGACATCATAACATATTTGTGAATACATAGTACAATAGACAACCGACTTCATACATTCGCTATTGAGATCTGCATAACATATTTGTGAATACATAGTACAATAGACAACCGACTTCATACATTCGCTATTGAGATCTGCATAACATATTTGTGAATACATAGTACAATAGACAACCGACTTCATACATTCGCTATTGAGATCTGCATAACATATTTGGGAATACATAGTACAATAGACAACCGACTTCATACATTCACTATTGAGATCTGCATAACATATTTGTGAATACATAGTACAATAGACAACCGACTTCATACATTCACTATTGAGATCTGCATAACATATTTGTGAATACATAGTACAATAGACAACCGACTTCATACATTCGCTATTGAGATCTGCATAACATATTTGTGAATACATAGTACAATAGACAACCGACTTCATACATTCGCTATTGAGATCTGCATAACATATTTGTGAATACATAGTACAATAGACAACCGACTTCATACATTCTGCTATTGAGATCTCATAACATATTTGTGAATACATAGTACAATAGACAACCGACTTCATAACATATTTGTGAATACATAGTACAATAGACAACGACTTCATACATTCGCTATTGAGATCTGCATAACATATTTGTGAATACATAGTACAATAGACAACGACTTCATACATTCGCTATTGAGATCTGCATAACATATTTGTGAATACATAGTACAATAGACAACCGACTTCATACATTCGCTATTGAGATCTGCATAACATATTTGTGAATACATAGTACAATAGACAACCGACTTCATAACATATTTGTGAATACATAGTACAATAGACAACCGACTTCATACATTCGCTATTGAGATCTGCATAACATATTTGTGAATACATAGTACAATAGACAACCGACTTCATACATTCGCTATTGAGATCTGCATAACATATTTGTGAATACATAGTACAATAGACAACCGACTTCATACATTCGCTATTGAGATCTGCATAACATATTTGTGAATACATAGTACAATAGACAACCGACTTCATACATTCGCTATTGAGATCTGCATAACATATTTGTGAATACATAGTACAATAGACAACCTGACTTCATACATTCGCTATTGAGATCTGAATAACATATTTGTGAATACATAGTACAATAGACAACCGACTTCATACATTCACTATTGAGATCTGCATAACATATTTGTGAATACATAGTACAATAGACAACCGACTTCATACATTCACTATTGAGATCTGCATAACATATTTGTGATTACATAGTACAATAGACAACCGACTTCATACATTCGCTATTGAGATCTGCATAAAATATTTGTGAATACATAGTACAATAGACAACCGACTTCATACATTCGCTATTGAGATCTGCATAACATATTTGTGAATACATAGTACAATAGACAACCGACTTCATACATTCGCCATTGAGATCTGCATAACATATTTGTGAATACATAGTACAATAGACAACCGACTTCATACATTCGCCATTGAGATCTGCATAACATATTTGTGAATACATAGTACAATAGACAACCGACTTCATACATTCGCTATTGAGATCTGCATAACATATTTGTGAATACATAGTACAATAGACAACCGACTTCATACATTCGCCATTGAGATCTGCATAACATATTTGTGAATACATAGTACAATAGACAACCGACTTCATACATTCGCTATTGAGATCTGCATAACATATTTGTGAATACATAGTACAATAGACAACCGACTTCATAACATATTTGTGAATACATAGTACAATAGACAACCGACTTCATACATTCGCTATTGAGATCTGCATAACATATTTGTGAATACATAGTACAATAGACAACGACTTCATAACATATTTGTGAATACATAGTACAATAGACAACCGACTTCATAACATATTTGTGAATACATAGTACAATAGGCAACCGCCTTCATAACATATTTGTGAATACATAGTACAATAGACAACCGACTTCATAATATATTTGTGAATACATAGTACAATAGACAACGACTTCATAACATATTTGTGAATACATAGTACAATAGACAACCGACTTTATAACATATTTGTGAATACATAGTACAATAGACAACTGACTTCATAATATATTTGTGAATACATAGTACAATAGACAACCGACTTCATAACATATTTGTGAATACATAGTACAATAGACAACCGACTTCTTAATATATTTGTGAATACATAGTACAATAGACAACTGACTTCTTAATATATTTGTGAATACATAGTACAATAGACAACCGACTTCATACATTCGCTATTGAGATCTGCATAACATATTTGTGAATACATAGTACAATAGACAACCGACTTCATAACATATTTGTGAATACATAGTACAATAGACAACCGACTTCATAACATATTTGTGAATACATAGTACAATAGGCAACCGACTTCATGACATATTTGTGAATACATAGTACAATAGACAACGACTTCATAACATATTTGTGAATACATAGTACAATAGACAACCGACTTCATAACATATTTGTGAATACAGAGTACAATAGACAACCGACTTCTTAATATATTTGTGAATACATAGTACAATAGACAACTGACTTCTTAATATATTTGTGAATACATAGTACAATAGACAACTGACTTCTTAATATATTTGTGAATACATAGTACAATAGACATCTGACTTCATAATATATTTGTGAATACATAGTACAATAGACAACCGACTTCATACATTCACCATTGAGACTCCATAACATATTTATGAATACACAAAACTGAGAAGTGTTTTTAGGGACAGACTCCAAGCTGAAAGCAGTATGAACGCTGATAAAACACAATTTGAGGATATAAAACATCACATGAGAAGGAGGCAGCAACCGATACAACATTCCAACATAAACTTCTGCATCCATTGTTTCATGGCGCTAACTACCATTACCAGCACTTACTTTTCCCCTGCATTGCATATATTCTGTTATAAAATGTGCCCATTCATGTCTTTCTGCAGAGACTTTCAGTGACTAACGATATGGTAACACAGTCTAACGTATGGATTGTGAGATATTCTTCTGTTCACTTTAGATAAACGTATGAACAACGTTTTGTGAGTTTATAGTTTGAGTTGAAGAACATAAGTACGTTGCACTGGGGTTTACAACGATTAGAATGGGATATTTTAGCCCTTTAGATCCATCAAATCCGATTTCAAATTTTTTTTTTGTTCTGTATCAATCTCATTAGCCTGCGATATTCTCCATGCAGACGCAGTCTATCTCTGGAAACGAAATGAAGCAGTGGCAGTGGTTGAGAGAAACAGAACTGGCAAGAAACAGGGAGAGGGAATTGAAGAAGCCGAGCTGACAAGACACTGACAGTAGATTGATGGATAAGGACAACACAACTGCACAGAAAAAACAACTTAAAATAACCTGCTGCAGATAATCATAAATGTTAGAACCAGTAACAGAATAATTACATATTTCCTTATATCTAGATATTTGCTTTCTAATTTCACACTCAGATGCCAACTTGAATATATATTCAATGAATACAGTGCTAAACTTCAGAATGTTAGTATCTTCAACGAACTTGTTCTTCGGTGATGCTTATTACTGCCTTAAGTTATCAGCTCCTGATAAGTAGGGCACTTTTAAAACAGATGTTCAACAGTCATATTGTCTATCATGCTCATCAGCGACTGCCTTCAGTTATCTGTTCCTGATAAATAGAGTACTTTTGAAACAGATGTTCAACAGTCATGTTGTCTATCATGCTCATCAGAAGTTACCATCAGTTCGTTGAAGACAATCGGGTGCAACAGATAAACTCTTCTGTATCATAAGCAGTTTAGTCTCCTCCTGTTTTAAACAGTTTTTTACCATTAAATTAAGAAATAAAAATACTGTTTAGTTATCTCTCTCTCTCTCTCTTTCTCTCTCTGCCTTTTTAATCCGGATTGGGGCATATGCCCTCAACTAACTCACACCAAGTTTTCCTATCTCTAGCTATCCCCTGCAGCTCCCTCCAGCTCCTCTTTATATTCTTGATCTCTGTCTCCAACTCTCATCTCCATGTATTTCTAGGCCTTTCTTTCTTTCTCTGTCCCTGTGGGTTCCAGGAAAGGACCCTTCTTGTTATATTATCTCTGGTTTTCTCAAAGTATATCATATCTATCGCCAGTGTCATTTTTAACCTCTTGGTTCACTGGAATCTGTCTTGTTCTCTCCATAAGTTCCTCATGTGTGACCCTACTGTTTAGTTGTAACTAACGTAACTGCTACCGTAACGGAACATTCACCTGAAATCAAGTCTGGAAGCAAGTGAGTAAAGACAGAAATGTGATTACACACAGCAATGGAAATTGACTAGTCGCCAGTTAATGGACGTGACGGGGGAGTACAATAATACATTTTAGTGGTAAGGGGAATACGTTATTAAATGAGAATAAAATGATAAGAAAAGAGAGACTAAATTTTCTTATCTTTAAGAGTAAAGAAGAAGTTTGATTACAAAAATGATGTTAGAAATGTATTTGCTAGAATACAAGCGGTACAGTCACTTCACGTAAATTGAAGAAGATATACTTGAATTATGCACGTTGTCTTGTCTATATTTCTCGTTTACCGCTCCATCTTTTGTTGTGTACGCGCGTTATAAACTTTACTGATATCTCAGTGTTCTTGTTCAGTCCTTCTCAGAGTCTAGCATCAGGCTGTTTAGCAGTATCGGAGCCTAGCAGTCTCGCAGTCTAATGGTCTTGAAATCTAGTGGTCTCGTAGTCTAGAAGTCTTGAAATCTAGCGGTCTCGGAGTCTAATGTTCCCGGAGTTTAGCAGTATCGGAGCCTAGCAGTCTCGCAGTCTAATGGTCTTGAAATCTAGTGGTCTCGCAGTCTAGAAGTCTTGAAATCTAGCGGTCTCGCAGTCTAATGCTCCCGGAGTTTAGCAGTATCGGAGCCTAGCGGTCTCGTAGTCTAATGGTCTTGAAATCTTGAGGTCTAGAAGTCTTGAAATCTAGCGGTCTTGAAGTCTTGAAATCTAGCGGTCTTGGAGTCTAATGTTCCCGGAGTTTAGCGGTCTCGGAGCTTAGCGGTCTCACAGTCTAATGGTCTTGAAATCTAGCGGTCTCGGAGTCTAGAAGTCTTGAAATCTAGCGGTCTCGCAGTCTAATGGTCTTGAAATCTAGCAGTCTCGCAGTCTAATGGTCTTGAAATCTAGCAGTCTCGCAGTCTAGAAGTCTTGAAATCTAGCGGTCTCGGAGTCTAATGTTCCCGGAGTTTAGCAGTATCGGAGCCTAGCGGTCTCGTAGTCTAATGGTCTTGAAATCTAGCGGTCTAGAAGTCTTGAAATCTAGCGGTCTCGCAGTCTAATGGTCTTGATATCTAGCAGTCTCGCACTCTAATGGTCTTGAAATCTAGCGGTCTCACAGTCTAATGGTCTTGAAATCTAGCGGTCTCGGAGTCTAATGTTCCCGGAGTTTAGCAGTATCGGAGCCTAGCGGTCTCGTAGTCTAATGGTCTCGTAGTCTAATGGTCTTGAAATCTTGCGGTCTTGCTGTCTAATGGTCTTGAAATCTTGAGGTCTAGAAGTCTTGAAATCTAGCGGTCTTGAAGTCTTGAAATCTAGCGGTCTTGGAGTCTAATGTTCCCGGAGTTTAGCGGTCTCAGAGCCTAGCGGTCTCACAGTCTAATGGTCTTGAAATCTAGCGGTCTCGGAGTCTAATAGTCTTGAAATCTAGCGGTCTTGAAGTCTAGAAGTCTTGAAATCTAGCGGTTTTATAGTCTAATGTTCCCGGAGTCTAGCGGTCTTGGAGTCTAATGTTCCTGGAGTCTAGCGGACGCGGAGTCTAATGTTCTCGGAGTTTAGCAGTCTCGGATCCTAACGGTCTCGGATCCTAACGGTCTCGCAGTCTAATGGTCTTGAAATCTAGCGGTCTAGAAGTCTTGAAGTCTTGAAATCTAGCGGTCTTGGAGTCTAATGTTCCCGGAGTCTAGCGATCTTGTAGTCTAATGTCCCGGAGTTTAGCAGTCTCGGATCCTAGCGGTCTCGTAGACTAATGTTCTTGAAATCTAGTGGTCTTGAAGTCTAGAAGTCTTGAAATCTTGTGGTCTTGGAATCTAATGTTCCCGGAGTTTAGCAGTCTCGGATCTTAGCGGTCTCGCAGACTAATGTTCTTGAAATCTAGCGGTCTTGAAATACAGAAGTCTTGAAATCTAGCGGGCGTGGAGTCTAATGGTCTTGAAATCTAGCGGTCTCGAAGTCTAATGTTCCCGGAGTTTAGGGGTCTGGAAGTAAGTGTTTTTCGTAGTCTAACGGTCTCACAATCTAGCGGTCTTGGAGTCTAGAGGCATCAAACTCTTAACTATCTTGGAGTCTAACAGTTCTCAGAGTCTAACAGTTCTCGGAGACTAACAGTTCTCGGAGACTAACAGTTCTCAGAGTCTAACAGTTCTCAGAGTCTAACAGTTCTCAGAGTCTAACAGTTCTCAGAGTCTAACAGTTCTCAGAGTCTAACAGTTCTCAGAGTCTAACAGTTCTCAGAGTCTAACAGTTCTCGGAGTCTAACAGTTCTCGGAGACTAACAGTTCTCAGAGTCTAACAGTTCTCAGAGTCTAACAGTTCTCGGAGTCTAACAGTTCTCGGAGTCTAACAGTTCTCGGAGTCTAACAGTTCTTAGAGTCTAACAGTTCTCAGAGTCTAACAGTTCTCAGAGTCTAACAGTTCTCAGAGTAACAGTTCTCGGATACTAACAGTTCTCGGAGACTAACAGTTCTCAGAGTCTAACAGTTCTCAGAGTCTAACAGTTCTCAGAGTCTAACAGTTCTCAGAGTCTAACAGTTCTCAGAGTCTAACAGTTCTCAGAGTCTAACAGTTCTCAGAGTCTAACAGTTCTCAGAGTCTAACAGTTCTCAGAGTCTAACAGTTCTCAGAGTCTAACAGTTCTCAGAGTCTAACAGTTCTCGGAGTCTAACAGTTCTCAGAGTCTAACAGTTCTCAGAGTCTAACAGTTCTCAGAGTCTAACAATCTTGGAGTCTAGCTGTTTTAGCCGAGTCTAGCGCTCTTAGAGTCTAGAGTTCTCACGATCTAGCACTTCTCAGAGTCTAACTTTTTAATCTGAGTCTAGTGCTCTTGGAGTGTAGCGGTCTCCTCCGAGTCTAGAGTTCACAAAGTCTAGCTGTCACTAACGCTAACTCATCTCCGAGTCTAGTGTTCACAAAGTCTAGCTGTCTCTAACGCTAACTCATCTCCGAGTCTAGAGTTCACAAAGTCTAGCTGTCTCTAACGCTAACTCATCTCCGAGTCTAGTGTTCACAAAGTCTAGCTGTCTCTAACGCTAACTCATCTCCGAGTCTAGTGTTCACAAAGTCTAGCTGTCTCTAACGCTAACTCATCTCCGAGTCTAGAGTTCACAAAGTCTAGCTGTCTCTAACGCTAACTCATCTCCGAGTCTAGTGTTCACAAAGTCTAGCTGTCTCTAACGCTAACTCATCTCCGAGTCTAGAGTTCACAAAGTCTAGCTGTCTCTAACGCTAACTCATCTCCGAGTCTAGTGTTCACAAAGTCTAGCTGTCTCTAACGCTAACTCATCTCCGAGTCTAGTGTTCACAAAGTCTAGCTGTCTCTAACGCTAACTCATCTCCGAGTCTAGAGTTCACAAAGTCTAGCTGTCTCTAACGCTAACTCATCTCCGAGTCTAGTGTTCACAAAGTCTAGCTGTCTCGAAAACTAACTCATCTCCGAGTCTAGTGTTCACAAAGTCTAGCTGTCTCGAAAGCTATCATCTCCGAGTCTAGTGTTCACAAAGTCTAGCTGTCTCTAACGCTAACTCATCTCCGAGTCTAGAGTTCACAAAGTCTAGCTGTCTCGAAAGCTAACTCATCTCCGAGTCTAGAGTTCACAAAGTCTAGCTGTCTCGAAAGCTAACTCATCTCCGAGTCTAGTGTTCACAAAGTCTAGCTGTCTCGAAAACTAACTCATCTCCGAGTCTAGTGTTCACAAAGTCTAGCTGTCTCGAAAGCTATCATCTCCGAGTCTAGTGTTCACAAAGTCTAGCTGTCTCTAACGCTAACTCATCTCCGAGTCTAGAGTTCACAAAGTCTAGCTGTCTCGAAAGCTAACTCATCTCCGAGTCTAGAGTTCACAAAGTCTAGCTGTCTCGAAAGCTAACTCATCTCCGAGTCTAGTGTTCACAAAGTCTAGCTGTCTCTAAAGCTAACTCATCTCGGAGTCTATGGTTCACAAAGTTTAGCTGTCTCTAAAGCTAGCTCATCTCGGAGTCTAGTGTTCACAAAGTTTAGCTGTCTCGAAAGCTATCATATCCGAGTCTAATGTTCACAAAGTTTAGCTGTCTCGAAAGCTATCATATCCGAGTCTAATGTTCACAAAGTCTAGCTGTCTCTAAAGCTATCTCCGAGTCTAGTGTTCACACAGTCTAGCTGTCTCTAAAGCTAGCTCATCTCGGAGTCTAGTGTTCACAAAATCTAACTGTCTCGAAAGCTAACTCATCTCAGAGTCTAGCTGTTCTCATAGTGTAACTATCTAAGAGTGAAATGGTCTATGCAGTTTATCTATAATGTAGCACATTAGTTTATCTGTACATGTCTAATGTTATTAATATTTCAAATAGCCTCTTCTCTTTCTTGTATTTGTGTCTGTGTATGTTAAACTATATATGATAGATGTCGTTATTTAGCTCTTAGTCAGAAATTGACAAATTATTTACTGAAGATTATACATGCTTTTTTTGAGCAATTACGCTACAATTGTTGTGATAGGCGTGTCACCAAGATTTATATAACTTAAAATCATCTATGCACTTTTTTTTCTCCAATCTGTTAGTTACTGTAGTTCTGATTCATGCCACCGAATTATGAACACTGAACAAAGAACTAATAGTCTCAATTGAAGTCTTCAGGTTGTGAAATAAACAGCAAAATGTCGAGTATTTCGTGGACACATTACTAAACAAAATAGGAAAGGAAGTACTGACAACAAATAAGAAATGGAAGGAGAACCATGCACATTGATTAAATATACCGCCTGTGTTTTGCCGGGACTCGCACGGGGAGCTAAGAATAATAATAATAATAATAGCCGTCCATCGCAAGTGATGATGACAACAGCCTCAGACGGGTGCTGCTGCACCTCTCTGGTGTGTGCGGAGGTGACTGTAGAGTCCACTCCTAGAACACGATCCCCTACAACAAGTGGGACATACATGATCAAGGTTAGACATGTGGGTGTTGTATATTCTGTCTTTTCGCGCAGCTCGTTTTCTCTGTGCCTCAACCGCACTATGATTATCAGCTATGCGGCTTCCTCTTGTGTTGTTAGAGCGCCACATTTGGCGATCTTGCGCCATGGATTCCCAGCACGTGGTGTCTATATCGAAGCATTTCAGAGACACTTTAATAGTGTCTTTAAAGCGTTTTTTCGTCCGCCTGCCCAGCGTGTTCGTAGCGCGTTGGACGACGGGTGACAAGCCCCCTTTGAGTGCGGTTCAATTCCGTGGGCTGGCAGAAAAGCCACAGGTTCTCCAGATTTACGGTGTTCGTGGCACCGAATCGAATTGTTACGATGTCCATGGTACCAAGCCGAAGAGCTGAAAGCTCAAGTGTTTCTGGATCGACAAAAGCGTTTTTTCTGTCCACCAGCAGAACGTCTACCTCTCCGCCATACATCAACAGTTGGAGCAAAGATTAGTAACATTGCCACCTATAAGGCATGTCGTAAGAGACGACTAAGACGACTATCGGTTTTTTCTAGTCATAACAAAACATCTCCAGTAGCTTCTTCTGTAAACTGTATTGCCGATTCTCATAATATTCTGATTATAGTACATGTGAGTGCACTTGATTAAACTTAACGTGTCACTGCTGTTTTCAGTTCAGTCAATTACTACTCTTGTTGGACTAATATACATATGTAGGCAAAGTGCCTTGTCTTATTGTTGGGTTAGGATTTGTTTCCATTGTGCTCTCACATTCTCTCTCTCTCTTTCTCTCTCTCTCTCTCTCTCTCTCTCTCTCTCGATCGTTCTTATGCCGCTTTTATCTTTCTATTGTGATATATAAGCAGCCAAACATCAATAATGGATGTACGTGCACGACCTTCAGTACCTATTGGAGCTCATGTGCTTATCCTTCGGCGGTGTGTTCGATTTAAACCAGCGTTTACTGGGTTCGCTCTCCGTTAGCCTTTTACTGTCCCCAGCCAAAATCCACAAGGCAGCAGACTGCTATTTTCTTTCAGGGCAGCGACCTGTAGACGACCTGCCCTCCCGGGCTGATGAGCGTCATCTGTCCAGGCTCTCACATTCAAGAATTATTTACAAGGCATCGAAGGGATGACTTGACTTTATACTTAAACTCAGTTGTTGACTCAGTCTTTGGTACAATAACAATGGACTAACAATCTGTTTATAAGTTAACTGCTTCTTTAACTATTTCATTCCGATGATGTTGGCAACAGACAAAGAAATGAGATGAAACTACTTCCTTAAACCAGTTTATGTTTTGGCATCAATGACTAGCTTTAATGTATCTTCAGCATGTTAAAGTCTCTTACCATGTTTGTACTTAAGTATACTTTTTCTCCATCGGAGGGGGGAGGGTGCCACCCTTTGAAATTTATTACATCTTCATCTTCACAGAAATCGGATATGCTGGCATACTTGTAAACGCATAACTGGAACAACGTACAATCGCTCTTAGGCTCAGATCACATAAATATCACAAAGAGTGGTTTGATAAGTGTTCGATATGGAGTGTTCGAAGAAGAAGAAGAAGAATAAGAAAAAGACATCTTCGTCTTGTCCGCTTGCTATCAACCGTTCTTTAACCCTTTCACTCGGTAATTTAGTTGTAACCTCCATACTCGTGAAACAGTATATTGTCATCTAAACTGAATTAGCCTGCATCTTAATACGTACATCAAGCCAGTATTTCGGCTCAGAAGGGCCAAAGGGTTAAGATATTATTTTAAACAGCGTGTTCTGGTTCTTAGCTTAAGTTATAACACAAACTTGTCATACTTTCATGGAGCGCTATTTTACTGTACCGGTTTTAGCGTTATCCTGATCTCAAGACAACCAAACTTTTTCAGTTTGTCTTGGTAGCACTCACATGAACACGATCTTGCCGCTTGTAGAATCTTGTTTTATTTTGTAACTATTTTACTGCCCTCAATCCCACACAATTCCACCGTTTAGAAAGCATTGACCAACTACTGAACGTATAAGTCTTGCCGAGAAAATAAATCGACGACTTGTTTATTGTTTTTGATGGCTAAGTCCTGTAAAGAATATGCCACAATTTTCACTGCTTTTTTTCCCAATCCCACCCTTTGCTTTTTCACTGGAGAAAGCAAGCGTCAACTTCTCAACTATATTAACATTCTTCTTTTTCTTGTGTCGTCACACTGCTACCGGGTTGTTGCCCAGTGTCGTGGTTTTTGTTTTTGTCTTGCGCTGTTCTGGTGGCTTGGGTGGTTATTTTTGCTCTTTGACAGGATTCTGTTATACCATCTAACCACCTTTTTCGTGGTCTTCCTCTCGCCTTCTTCCCTGATGTTCTCTTGTAGAAGACTCTGTATACTGTTGAGTTTGGATGCATTCTTATTAAGTGGCCAAACGACTTCATTTTTTGTTTCTCAATGTAATTCAAACAAGGTTCTGTGCCAACTTTCTTTGCTTAGTTATTACTATTAACATTACTATTGTTGTTATTATTAGTAGTATTGTAATCATCACATAGCGCCCGCTCCTCCACAACCATCAGCCATATTCACCCCAATATATTAAAACGTTGGACAGCACCAACCTAAACCATCGTTTCTCAAACTGGGATCCGCGAGGTACTCAGATATGGTCCTCAAGTGCTTGAAGAAATATTATAATCTTTAACATTTCAAACAGAAGAATAAATTTTAAAAATATGTATAAAAACAGTGGTAAACTAGTTCCGCTGTGAAATCAAAGGACCCGAACCAGACCGGAGTCTAAATGTCTGACTAGACAAAATGAAAGATCATTTGAAGTTTTCCGCAGTCAGAGAACATTGTTTACTATTGTAACACAAAGATTATTCATTCCTGTCCATTTTCATATATAGAAACTTCTGGGGTTCCGCGGCAGCAAAATGTATTTAAACGGGGGTCTGCGATAATGCAAAGTTTGGGAACCGCTGATCTAAACCAGTCGACGTGATACATTCTGAGGTGGTTTGCTCATCTGTAACTTGTCTGGTATAGTAGCAAGCACTTGATGTGTAAGTGAACCGCGTTAAGTATGAAATAATTACACAGAAAAGCCAGATGGGGAAAATAATCACTGAATCATACACATAATATATTAGTCACTGATGTACTGTACCTTTCCTCCAGCTGTTTCTACACTACTGATATAGATTCTATTTTAGATAGAGAACAGATTTACAGCTACCTGAATCAGAATGCACAATATGAACGTTTCTTCTGTACCACTTTCAAAATTCACAGTCATTTAAGGAATTCTAGTCCATACATTGTTGATGGTGTACGCCCGTGTGTTGCCGGGGCTCTCACGGGGAGCAAAGAATAGTACCACCGTCACCTACAAGGCATATCGAAACAGACGACTGAGGTAGGGGCCTAGGGAAGCTATCCTAGTAAATAAAAAGATTCGCAGAAATCGGATGTGCTGGCCTACTGATGCTCGTCCATCACGGGTGATGATGACCACACAAATTTTCATCCAAGGGAATGTAGTTGCGCAAACTAGTAGTCGCATAACTGGCACAACGTACAATCGGTCTTAGGCTCAGATCACATACAGATCACACAGAGTGGTTTAACAAGTGGTTGATTTGGAGCGTTCGAAGAAAAGAAAGAAGAGAACTATCTACTACCAAATTTGTAGTCACCTTTACAGATATAGTGCATGCAGGAATGAAATTTGTAGTCACCTTTACAGATATAGTGCATGCAGGAATGAAATTTGTAGTCACCTTTACAGATATAGTGCATGCAGGAATGATATTTGTAGTCACCTTTACAGACATAGTGCATGCAGGAATGACATTTGTAGTCACCTTTACAGATATAGTGCATGCAGGAATGACATTTGTAGTCACCTTTACAGACATAGTGCATGCAGGAATGACATTTGTAGTCACCTTTACAGATATAGTGCATGCAGGAATGACATTTGTAGTCACCTTTACAGATATAGTGCATGCAGGAATGATATTTGTAGTCACCTTTACAGATATAGTGCATGCAGGAATGACATTTGTAGTCACCTTTACAGATATAGTGCATGCAGGAATGACATTTGTAGTCACCTTTACAGATATAGTGCATGCAGGAATGACATTTGTAGTCACCTTTACAGACATAGTGCATGCAGGAATGACATGTGTAGTCACCTTTACAGACATAGTGCATGCAGGAATGAAATTTGTAGTCACCTTTACAGACATAGTGCATGCAGGAATGACATTTGTAGTCACCTTTACAGACATAGTGCATGCAGGAATGAAATTTGTAGTCACCTTTACAGACATAGTGCATGCAGGAATGGCATTTGTAGTCACCTTTACAGACATAGTGCATGCAGGAATGACATTTGTAGTCACCTTTACAGACATAGTGCATGCAGGAATGAAATTTGTAGTCACCTTTACAGACATAGTGCATGCAGGAATGACATTTGTAGTCACCTTTACAGACATAGTGCATGCAGGAATGACATTTGTAGTCACCTTTACAGATATAGTGCATACAGGAATGACATTTGTAGTCACCTTTACAGATATAGTGCATGCAGCAATGAAATTTCGAAGCTCGGACATATACTTCAGAACTGCCCACTTACATGACCTGCAAGGTCAGATATGGCTAGAAGATGCAGAACTCAAGCTATAAACGTTATGGAGTTGTTGCTTGAATCTGGAGAAAACTGAACTTAGTACTCTAGTGGTAAACTCATAGATATATGTTTTTTTCCCTTTCTTCTCTTAACTCACATTGAAGCATAAGGTACTAACAAATTTCCTCCAACCAGATCTGTCTTGAGTAAGCCAGCTTAGTTTATTCCAGGTCTTTCCTGTCTCTTCTCTTTTGCTGTTTACAGTTCGTCCCCATGTTTCTCTAGGTCACCTCTGCCTCTCTTGCCTCCCGAATTCCATTTCAAAGTCGCATGTGGGTGTCTGATTTTCTGCATTCTTAATATCTGTCTCAACCACTTCCATCACCTATGTTTTATTTCCTAGTTGATATTGTTGATGCCGTTACGCCGTACGATTTCAATATTTGGTATTCTCTGATCCCAGCGAATTCGGAGAATTGTTCTCATACATCTTCAAACCTAAAGATCTAGATAGACTCATTTATCTGAACGCAAAATATGAATAACAGCTTTAGATCTACTGAAGTGCGCTTTTACCGGAAAGCGATCAGTGTCTCTCTCATTCGACTGCGAAGTCAGTATTCTAACTTCGTAACTAAACCAGCCAAGCATTATATTATTCTTTACAATCCTGGGTAACAGCAACACAAAATCAATAAGAGATTCAATAAATATCGCTAAAGATAGGCACATGAGCAAACAAAAATAACATAAACATTGGAACTGAGATATCGAAACATTGTCTTTATGAAATTATATATTAAATTATTAGCTTGTATGTATTATGCTAAATACGAGTATTTAAACTTAATTACGAATTTTCAATTCAAATGTTGTATCAATCCTAACATATGTCAGCGAGAGTTGGAAAATGACTAAAGATATAGACAGCAAGTTGGATGCATTTTGATAATAGATGTCTGCGAAAAAATAAATGAATATAAAATGGAACGAATTCATGAGAAGTGATGAAATC
This sequence comes from Arion vulgaris, assembly GCA_020796225.1. Taxonomy (NCBI): domain Eukaryota; kingdom Metazoa; phylum Mollusca; class Gastropoda; order Stylommatophora; family Arionidae; genus Arion; species Arion vulgaris. The sequence goes on along the minus strand of CM036753.1, from coordinate 71,287,374 downwards.
AGAGAAATGTCTGGTCAACCACTAGTGACAACTGTTATAAGAAAGAGAAGATGGAGATATGTTGAGAAGAAATGATCAACGAATATCAAAGCAGGCATTGAAGTGGGATGCAAAAGGGTTCAAGAAAGAGAGTACGACATAAGGAGACCCTTAAACGAACTTTACTGAGAGAGGCAAGAAATATCGGTCTCAGTTCCATGGAGGAGATTGAGCTAGTTACCCAGGATAGAGCAGTATGGAGAAATTGCTTGCAGGCCCTATGTAACGTATAACGGTACGAGAGGAATTATTAATATTATGTATTATGCACGCTATAAATAATTTCTGATATAATTTTAAATCTTGCTTGTTTCCTCTGATGTTGCTTATTCTGGAACATGGGGGTCACAACTGTGCCTGATCTCATAGCTGGAAACCTATATCAAAACAGCACTCTTGGTATTCTCTCTCTGTATTGATTTGTATTAATATAGTGATGTCGCTAGCACAACTTTTTGTGTGTCGCATTCTCCTTAGTGCATGAATGGGCGTTGCTCCTCCTATGATCCTGATTTTCTAGAATAGTCTAGAATCAACTCAAGCAACAATACTAATTAGTCTAAAGCCGAAGGATTAACTTCATTGCACCGGGTTTTACCCCATATAGCTCGGTCCCTCTCAGCAGAAATGGCACGCTACCTGCCGAGAATATTACACAAAGCACGAACTCTGTAGCTCCGGCAACTATCCTAGGAGTTTCTGGGGAAAATGTACTCGTAAGCAAAACGATGGGGTCCGGATTCGAACCCACGACCTTCTGAACACAAGACGAAGGTTTAACCACTTAGCCACAGTTGTTCGTTCACTTTAAAGACTTTCTATCTGTAGTCAATTCTCCCACCTCCTCCATCGTTGTGTCAAGGTTTCTTTAATGCTCTATTGCTAGTTGTCGTAATTGTTCCCTTAATCGCCAACCAGGAACCAACTCCTTTCAATACTGCTTTCTCTCTCTCTATCTCTCTTTCTCTTTTCTCTCTCTCTCACTCTCTCTCTCTCTCTCTCTCTCTCTCTCTCTCTCTAAACCACAGTGACGGTTAATATGACCACAATATTTCAGTCTCTGAGACATGCTATGCTTCATATGCCAATGTTCCTCCTCTATGTTCAGGCCTTGTATAATGTCTATTTATCCTCTTCTCTGTCATGTCTTTCTATGAATTGTTCTGTGACACGTTATTTCAAAATATTCTTTTCTTTAATGCTAAACAAGTTCACATTGGTTCATAGCAAAACACGATAGTGTTAGCGTGATTGTTTCTCTACTTTATATTCAACATAAAACTGTCATTGCGTGCAACAGAATGACGTATGTTGAAGTAGTTGCTGTGTACAAACGTTAGAAATAGAATGATTGTAACATAGAATTTGATCAGACGTGGTCAGTAGTAATCGCTATTGAGACAGGCTTCAATAGCACAAAGCATAGAGATAGTGTATTATGATGACATTTCAGTTATTTATAGTGGGAAAAATGAAAATCATGGCATATCTTTTTTTCTATCCAGAAGCACTTGAGCTTTCAGCTCTTCGGCTCGGTGCCATGGACATCGTAACCCTTCTGTTCGGGCCACGAACACCGTCAATCTCGAGAACCTGTGGCTTTTCTGCCAGCTCGTTGAATTGAACCGCACTCACAGGGGCTTGTCACCCGTCGTCCAACGCGCTACGAACACGCTGAGCAGACGAGTGGCATATCCTTTACAGAACTTCACCATCAACCACAGTAAACTGGTCGTCGATTTTCTAGGCACCACTTATACGTTCAGTAGTTTGCCATTGCTTTCTGAACGGTGAGGTATATTTCTACCTTTTGTAAAAAAAATCCACGCCGAACACATTTGCTTCCAAACTGCCTGGAGCGGAGTTTGAATCAGGTACGCTTGGGTTGTGATCGAGCTCACTACTGCTTAAGCTACAGACGCCCACTATTTATAGTGTATTACTACGATATTTAAGTTATTTATGGTAAACTTTATAGCAGCTTTTCCCAAAGTAGGCGGTACCACCCCTGTAGGCACTGAAGCATTCCAGGGGGCGATGGTGGGTTCAGAAGGTTTTTGGGGGAGTTTTTTCTTGATTTTTCTTTTGAATAATCATTAAAAATTTGAATTCTGCATATTAATTCATCTTATGCCCATCTTACACGATCCATTTTTGCATCAATTTTCTATTTCATGTATATAATCATTTGAAAATTGATCATATATGATATAAATATTTATCAATTTTCTATGTCAAAGCGAAAATAGAACATATAAATATATATATATATATATATATATATATATATAATATATATATATATATATATATATATATATATATGGGGGAGGGGTGTTGGCATACTGTTATAATAGGAAAGGGGGGATGGCGTTACAAAGTTCATGTCTTGAAAAGTGGGCGGTGGACCAAAAAAGTTTGGAAATCTATGCTTGATAGTAATAGAGGGTATGGTTCGTGGAAGACGAAGCGAGGACGACCAAGACAACGGTAGAATATTATGAGAATCAATAATACAGTTCACAGAAGAAGCTACTGGAGATGTTTTGTTGTTGTTCTTCTTCTTTTGTCGTTACACTGTTACCGGGTTGTTGCACAGTGTCGTAGTTTTCTGTTGTTGTCTTGCGTTGTTCTCGTGGCTTGGGTGATTGTTATTTCTGCTCTTTGACGGTTTTCAATGGACATTAAAGAAACATTGGTATCGTTGTCGGAGGCAGGAGAACTTCCTAGAGCCCGATTGTTTTTCAGGCAAGCTGTGATAAGAGCGACTTTATTGCAAAGGATATGCTACAGGATGAATCAATTAAATAAAGTGAAACTAGATAATCTGGAAATTAAATAATAAAACATGATCTAAGCAGATTACGGGAACATGACTTCTCTGATAACTATACTGAGAGCAAAGGTTGAAGGTTAAATGAGGAAACGATAGTTTAACGATATATGTTGGATGCAGATATCAGACGGTAGTAGTAGTTTGTAAGTAGCATTTGGGAGATGACCTTCGTGGCAAGGTATTATATGTTGGAGATTGTGCACACATTTCAGTGTGGAAGGTCCTCTTAGAAATGGTATACAAACTTCAGTGGGAAGGCCATCAATTGTGTACAAACTTCAGTGGGAAGGCCATCGATTGTGTACAAACTTCAGTGGGAAGGCCATCGATTGTGTACAAACTTCAGTGGGAAGGCCATCGATTGTGTACAAAATTCAGTGGGAAGGCCATCGATTGTGTACAAAATTCAGTGGGAAGGCCATCGATTGTATACAAACTTCAGTGGGAAGGCCATCGATTGTGTACAAAATTCAGTGTGGAAGGCCATCGATTGTGTACAAACTTCAGTGGGAAGGCCATCGATTGTGTACAAACTTCAGTGGGGAAGATCCTCTTAGAGATTGTGTACAAACTTCAGTGTGGAAGGTCCTCTTATAAATTGTGTACAAACTTCAGTGGGGAATGCCCTCGATTATGTACAAACTTCAATGTGGAAGGCCTTCGGACATCTAATCTCAGTAATTATGTTGACATAATGAGATTATAAGTTGGTTAGCCAGCATAAACCAAAAATTGTTGAAAGAGGGAGTTGAGCTTTAACAAATATGGAATCATCAACAGTATACTAAATGAGCTTGCTAAAGAGCCTGAGCTTGCTATATTTTTACTTTTTTTTCAACAGAAAAATGTGCCATTAATTAATCTAGAACGTTTTTCTGTTCGTTCAGCCAGGGCATAAATGTGCTCCTAGCTTGTTTGCTTTTTGTCACATAGCAGTGAATTCGTTTGATCTTAGTTTGTATCACGACAGGCTGTGTTGTTTGCTTTCATTTCCATCGTTTCTGTGCTCATGTGTTTATAATTCAGTGCTGTTGGGCCAGGAAACGGCCAGTGGCTGTGGGGTCGTTTTGGGAGAGAATTTGGGTGTTTTTATTCCAGGGACTCGCGGAGTTATGAACCTGCTTGTATAAATTAACATCAAACATTCGGAACGCGGTCATGTTATATTTAACTTCAGTTTGACGGTTTGATGTGGTGCGGATGGTGTGATTTGTTTGAAAGAAACACACGGTAAACTTAGTTAACCTAAGTTCAAACAACAACAGAAAATACAATAGAACTAGTTAACCAGAGTTCAAGGTAAAACACTTTTACAGTAGACTCAGTTAACCAGATCTCAAGCACAAAATATTGAACAAATCTAACACTTGATTTTATAAACTGAAACTTCGTGATTATTACATGATATATTCTCATTATTATTATATTATTATTATTATTATATTATTATTATTATATTATTATTATTAATATATTATTATTATTATGTTATTGATATTATTATATTATTATTATTATATTATTATTATTATTATATTATTATTATTATGTTATTGTTATTATTATTATTATTATTATTATTATATTATTATTCTGTTATTATATTATTATTATTATTATTATTATTATTATTATAGACGAATGTTTAGCTACTGTAGAATTCGAACGAGCAATGGGCCAGGCTGGTATTCCTCTTCAAACGCTCATATCGACCACTTGTTAACCACTCTGTGCGATTTGTATGTCATCTGAGCCTAAGAGCGATTGTACGTTGTGCCAGTTATGCGCCTACAAGTATGCACATCCTATTTCTGTGTCGTTTTTTTTATTTACTATGATACCTTCCATAGGCCCTACCTCAGTCGCCTTTTACGACATGCCTTGTATGTCGCAGTGTTAATAATCTGTGCTCCCCTTGAGAGCCCCGGCAACAGAAAGTCTGACCGATATTCTGAATTCCTTACGGCAGAAAAAAACATGCAAGGATTTAAGAAATGGAGGTGAATTTGCAACCTTATCTAGACTGCAAAAATATAAAAATCAAACGGTATGTCGCTAAACAAGAGCTCTACACTAGCTAGAAGTCTAAGATAACTAGTAAACCAACATAGGACTTGTGTTGTTAGTTATCACACTCTGTGTGATATACTCAGGAAGATATCGGAGAACTTATGGACTAATTGGTTTGATGTGCAGTGATGATGACCTTTCGATTAAACTATATCTACACTCGAAATTTGGTTTCCGGTCAGTGGTGGTGATTGTGACAAATATAATTGGCACCACACGTAGACGCTGTGGAATCATTATGTGGGAAGTCTTTGTGGTGTAGAAGTAAGGCGCTCGGCTTTCATTCCAGAGGGGCCAGGTTCATTGCCGCGTGGAACAATCGGGCTATTTTTCCAGATATGTCTGATCTCAATGTAGGTTAGATCGAGTTCCTAGTCCTATTGGAGACTTGCTCATGTTGAGCACGTAGAAGAACAATTTGATAGTTGAAAATCTATACACTTTCTCGCCATCTCTCTTTCTCTCTGCTCTCTCTCTCTCTCTCTCTCTCTCTCTCTCTCTCTCTCTCTCTCTCTTGAAAGATTGTACACTTTATTTTACCATCTATACAACTATATCTCTTTCGTGTAAGTTTGTACGTCTATATCACCATCTCCCTTTCTCCATGTATCTATCTATCTATCTATCTATCTATCTATCTATCTATCTATCCATCCATCCATCCATCCATCCATCCACCCATCCACCCATTCACCCATCCACCCATCCACCCACCCATCCACCCATCCACCCATCCATCCACCCATCCACCCATCCATCCATCCATCTCCCACTCTCTCTCTCTCTCTCTCATGAAGAAATGTGTACATTTTATGTCCGTACTTTAATATATCTCCCGTCTGTCGAGCTGGCTAGTGTGATGGATCATATTTATCCACATTATTTTTATTCTTTGCACTCTTAACCACTTGTGATATTTGCTTTATTTCATGCTACTACACTCAAACTGTCCGGTACACTGAGATTATACAATATACTTCCATTCATTATATTCTTTATAAATATTTATAATATTCTTCATTATGTTATTTAAGTTTTCATTTTTAGTTTCTTCATTTCTAGTTAACAATGAAAATGTTGCTAGCTTTTGTGGGATATGTAGTGTCTGTCATATCACATTCTGTTTCAGTTTTGAATATCTTCATTGCACTCCGGACATGTCCATAGGTGCTCCCATCTCCTTCGCAATATCTCGTTTCTAGACCAAAGTATGAAGGGGATAGAAGGCACAATTCCTTTCCTCACTTGTGAGACGTCGGTTGCAAAATAAACGCACAACTGTTTAGGTTCCGATTGGAAAAGTGATCTGTACCCCCTCTCATAGTTCTTCTTCTGTCGTCACAAGGCTACCTGGTTGTTGTCCAGTGTCGTGGTTTTCTGTTTTTGTCTTGCGCTGTTCTGGTGGCTTCGGTGATTGCTATTTTTGCTCTTTCAAAGGATTCTGCTATGCCATCTAACCATCATTTTCGTGGTCTTCCTCTCGCCTTCTTTCCTGATGTTCTGTAATCTCTTCTCGTTACACACTTGAAAAAACGCAAATTGTCTTTCTGGTATGTTTAATAATCTTCCTTTACGCATTGACAGTGAACAGCTAAGAAAGTTGACACAGAACCTTGCTTGAATTACATTGAGAAACAAAGAATGAAGTGGTTTGGCCACTTAATAAGAATGCATCCAAATTCCACAGTATACAGAGTCTTCTACAACAGAACATCGGGAAAGAAGGCAAGAGGAAGGCCTCGGAAAAGATGGTTAGATGACGTAGCAGAATCCTGTGAAAGAGCAAAATAACAATCACATAAGCCACCAGAACAGCGCAAGACAAAAACAGAAAAACACGACACTGGGCAATAACCCGGTAGCAGTGTGACGACAAAAGAAGAAGAAGAAGTGAACAGCTACTCATATTTGACTGTTGAAGTTTTAGTTGTCATTGTATTTCAAACAATATTCTTCAAAATCACATCTTTCTATCATTCAATGATCTACATGGATACAACCATATCTTCTGTAAGTTAGAGCTTTCAATGTTCATTCAACTTTACTGGATATTGCTATTATCGAGAAGGCGCTCACTTTCTAGATGCAAGTCTCTGTGGCTAAGTGGTTAAGCCGTTTGCCTTGTGTTCTGAAGAGCGTGAGTTCAAATCTGGACTGTGTCGTTCTATTCACGGGTGTGTTTTTTTTATCTCCAGAGATTCCTAGAATTGTTACCCCGTTCTTTCTTAATGCTCATCTTTGAAGCGTTCAAGAGCTTTCTTGATAACAAATCGTTGAACCTTTTCTGGAGACTGTTTCTAAGATACTCTAGGCATGTACCGTGCCATTTCTGAGGTGAGGGACCGAGGTGTACAGGGAAACCCAGTGCAATAAAGTAAATCCTTCATCTTTAGACTCTAAAACGCAATCCGAAAAATTAAATATGCGAAAGTTCAATGTAAGAAGTTAATTTAGCAGAAAGCCAAGAAATGATTTGAACCCTTGTTTCGCACTATTTTCTCTCCCCGTGAGTAGTATCCATTTTGGTATTATTATTATTTTATGTTTTGCAGCAATATTTCTCAAAGCAAGTACTCGAACCCTGGGACTCTCTAATCTATTTTTAGTGTTTGCAACTAGAGAATTTGTAATCGCGAAAAAGATAATAGTCTTAACTGGTGAAACAATCAGGTGGATTTGTATGCCGGTGTATGTCTCAGCTGTTTTTGCTGTCACTTTAGTTGCATGCACATATATACTGCTGTTACTGGAGTCAGAAATGTGATTGCTTTATGATTATTTCACATTACATCTTGGTGCAAAATCATGCTGGGATTTTCTAGTCGTCGCGCTTGAGAGGGTTCATTGCCGAGTGAAATTGTGCACAGAACAACTAATTTCATTGAGAGGATGAAGCTGTTTCTGCTGCTGTTCAATTTGTTCGCAGAGTTTCCGTTGATTGTGGCAATTTTTGTGTTCGATTCTCAGTCCCTGATATGAAAGAGTGACATAAGCAAGGTTTCAGTCTAAATATGGCTTATATTCATCATTTTAATCTCCAAGAGCTTACGTAGATTTAAAGGCGAAAGATTAACTTTATTCCACCGGGTTTCACCAATATGGTTCAGTCCATGTCGGCAGAAATGACACACCATTTGCCGAGTGTGTTGCACAAAGCACAAACTCCATAGCTTCCGCAACAATCTAGGAACTCATGAAAAATGTGACGTTGTTCGGATCCACAACCTTCAGAACGACAGAAAAACGTCTTAACCACTTCGCCATAAAGACCATCTTACATAGACTCGCTGTCCCAAACATTCAGATGTTCACGATAATGAAACAGCAGATGCAACCAATTATCGGGAAGTGGAAGATAGAAGATGAGAACAAACCAGCAACGGAAAGATGGTACACGATCTGGACAACACACCAGCAACGGAAAGATGGTATACGATCTGGACAACAAACCAGCAACGGAAAGATGGTATACGATCTGGACAACAAACTAGCAACGGAAAGATGGTATACGATCTGGACAACAAACTAGCAACGGAAAGATGGTACACGATCTGGACAACAAACCAGCAACGGAAAGATGGTACACGATCTGGACAACAAACCAGCAACGGAAAGATGGTACACGATCAGGACAACACACCAGCAACGGAAAGATGGTACACGATCTGGACAACACACCAGCAACGGAAAGATGGTACACGATCTGGACAACAAACTAGCAACGGAAAGATGGTACACGATCTGGACAACAAACCAGCAACGGAAAGATGGTACACGATCTGGACAACAAACTAGCAACGGAAAGATGGTACACGATCTGGACAACAAACCAGCAACGGAAAGATGGTACACGATCTGGACAACAAACCAGCAACGGAAAGATGGTACACGATCAGGACAACACACCAGCAACGGAAAGATGGTACACGATCTGGACAACACACCAGCAACGGAAAGATGGTACACGATCAGGACAACACACCAGCAACGGAAAGATGGTACACGATCTGGACAACAAACTAGCAACGGAAAGATGGTACACGATCTGGACAACAAACCAGCAACGGAAAGATGGTACACGATCAGGACAACACACCAGCAACGGAAAGATGGTACACGATCTGGACAACAAACTAGCAACGGAAAGATGGTACACGATCTGGACAACAAACCAGCAACGGAAAGATGGTACACGATCAGGACAACACACCAGCAACGGAAAGATGGTACACGATCTGGACAACAAACTAGCAACGGAAAGATGGTACACGATCTGGACAACAAACCAGCAACGGAAAGATGGTACACGATCGGATCTAATCAGTCTCGGTTCACTATTTTATGTCATTTTGTGTTTGTGTTCTAAAATGTGCATCTTTCACATAATTTAATCTTGTAATTTATTTCTATTGTCTCTTAAAGGACGACAGTGCCAGTTATGATGTGAACGGCCATGACCCTGACCCACAACCTCGTTATGATTTTACGAACGAAAACAGGTGAGTAGAAACAGTTTTGTTTTGCTATTACTTTCCCCATTCTTTAACTAACTTTCCTTGTATATCCTTGTTTTCGTTACTTTACCTTCAGAAGTAATTTTCTTTGAATGTTTATCTTTGACACGTTTCAGAATTGTCTTGATGTTCATCTCTATAGCGATCTAGATCTCTTTTGATGTTGTTATTTGTATCGTTCTAGAACTCTCTGTGTTCTCTCATCTTCGAAGCGCTCCATAACTCTCTTCATATTTGTTTTTTCAGTGATCTAGAAAAGCGTTTCCCAAACTGGGTTCCGCGAACCCCCGGGGGTCCATGAGGTACTCACAGGGGGTCCTCAATCGCTTGAAGAAATATTATAATCTGTGACATTTCAAACAGAAAAATACATTTTAAAAACATGTATAAAAACAGTGGTAAACTAGTTCCGCTACGAAATCAAAGGACCCGGATCAGACCGGAATCTAAATGTCTGACAGGACAAAAATGAAAGATCATTTGAAGTTTTCCGCAGTCTGAGAAATTGGAGACAGCTTGATTGTTGGTGTGGTGTAATAATAACTCCATTGCTAGAAGATGTTGATAAATAGAGACTTTCGTGGTTCCGCGACAGTAAAATGTATTTCAAAGGTGGTGCGCGGTCATGCAAAGTTTAGAAACTGCTGTTCTAGAACTATCTTGATATTATTGATACATAAACTCTTTCTCTTACCCACACTAATCCACTTTCTATCTCACTCTCACACGTTGTACACGTAGAGCTAGATGCTTGAGGGGTAGAACAAGAAGTGTGTTTAACCAGCGAGCCACAGGAACCACCAGTATGCATACCCTTCGACATCTGTTGGTAGAGATTGAGCACCTATGGGTCGTGCTGTGACGTCTGTTCAGTAACCAATAAACGCCCACGTGCCCAGCGTGTTCGTAGCGCGTTTTACACTACGGGTGACTAGTCCTCTGTAAGTGCGGGTTCAACTCCGCGGACTGGCAGAAAAGCTACAGGTTCCCCAGATTTACGGTGTTCGTGGTACCGAGCCTAAGGGTTACGATGTCCATGACACCGAGCCAAAGAGCTTTCAGCTCAAGTGCTTCTGGATCGGGGGGGGGAGAAAGAAAAAAAAAACCAATAAACAATCTTTAATTCTCGATATCATTAACTCTATCTGTACCTCACGCTCTAAAACTCGCTTATTACTTCCCAGAACATTTCCCGATAAATGGGAAGACTGCAGTAAAATTAGGTAGCAATGGTGAAACATGTAAAAACAAAGTACTGTAGATTTACAAAATACAATAACAATATACAGCAACGTTTCGACCAAAAGACCTTTAATCAAGCAAAGGATACAACAGAAGTTAAGAAGTTCAATTCATACACGACACACACCATATAGAATCAGACAATACATTCTTAACGACCCTTCTTGACTTCTTTTGTATCCTTTGCTTGATAAAGGCCTTTTGGTCGAAACGTTGCTGTGCATTGTTATTGTTTTTTTTTGTATTTTGTAAAACTACAGTACTTTGTTTTTACGTGTTTCGCCATTAAAACATTACCTCTTTCATAGATATATATTGGAATATTTATTGTTGGGTTTTCCGCTGATCTTGTGTAACCAGTTTCCTGTCCCGGTATAACTAATATCTTTAGAAGTTTCAACATTGATGATTATGCTACGTTCTTTGATATTATCGTGTATTATCATTTTGGTGTAGAGCGTCTGAACGAATTGATTAGGGCGCGGGTTCTCGTGCGTTTGACCCGGGTTCAATTCTCGGCAAGGCCAATGCATTTTTTTTTCTGTCGTGGGTATACAGAAAAATCAGAACCTGAACAGTTTTGCGGCGACTGCATTAGCCATACGGTCATCAAATTCTACAAACACATGTCCCCATTAGCCATACGGTCATCAAATTCTACAAGCACATGTCCCCATTAGCCATACGGTCATCAAATTCTACAAGCACATGTCCCCATTAGCCATACGGTCATCAAATTCTACAAGCACATGTCCCCATTAGCCATACGGTCATCAAATTCTACAAGCACATGTCCCATTAGCCATACGGTCATCAAATTCTACAAACACATGTCCCCATTAGCCATACGGTCATCAAATTCTACAAGCACATGTCCCCATTAGCCATACGGTCATCAAATTCTACAAGCACATGTCCCCATTAGCCATACGGTCATCAAATTCTACAAGCACATGCCCCCCTGCACTACACTACACTAAAGCACGATATTACAGGCCGTAACGACAGCTGTATTTTAAAAATGATTTTTAGTCGGAACAATTCTTGTTAGGGCTAAACTATCAATGCAAATATATATACCAGTGCAAACATCATTATATTTCATATCCATTTTCTCTTGATATTACTTTTGCATTCTTCCTTCTTCTCTCATGACCACACCTTTCTTTTATCTCACCTTATTGGTATGTATCAAAATATAAGAAAATATGATAATTTGCATTTTATTATTGCGACGAGTTATCATGACAAGAACACATCTTCCTGAACATAGAGGCAGCTTCATAGTCTACGCTTTGCTCAGTGTACGCCTAAATAGATTAAGCTTTCTAGTCTACGCCTTGCTCATTGCACATCTAAATAAATGCATCCTTGTAGTCTTTGCCTTGCTAATTGCACATCTAAATAAATGCATCCTTGTAGTCTTTGCCTTGCTAATTGCACATCTAAATAAATGCATCCTTGTAGTCTTTGCCTTGCTAATTGCACATCTAAATAAATACAGCCATGTAGTCTTTGCCTTGCTCATTGCACATCTAAATAAATACAGCCATGTAGTCTTTGCCTTGCTCATTGCACATCTAAATAAATACAGCCTTGTAGTCTTTGCCATGCTCATTGCACATCTAAATAAATGCAGTCTTGTAGTCTTTGCCTTGCTAATTGCACATCTAAATAAATACAGCCATGTAGTCTTTGCCTTGCTCATTGCACATCTAAATAAATACAGCCATGTAGTCTTTGCCTTGCTCATTGCACATCTAAATAAATACAGCCTTGTAGTCTTTGCCATGCTCATTGCACATCTAAATAAATGCAGTCTTGTAGTCTTTGCCTTGCTCATTGCACATCTAAATAAATGCAGCCTTGTAGTCTTTGCCTTGCTCATTGCACATCTAAATAAATGCAGCCTTGTAGTCTTTGCCTTGCTCATTGCACATCTAAATAGGGACATCTTTCTATACTATACCTTGCACATTGTTAATCTTATTAAAGAAGAAACCTGCAACGTTCTGTAGAAATAACGAAAGTAAAAACAAATTGAGACGAACATCTGTTACTTCTAGAATATCAACGACATAATAGATCCTTACTTCTAATCATTTTGTCATATAGCTGCTTATACTATGTAACATTATCTATAAAGCTATCTTTGAAAGTGTGAAATTAACTGCCAAAATACTGTTAGCCTGAGTTTGTCTTTCTCAGTCTCTGTGAAAACAATATGTTAGGTTGGGTAAACTGATTCTGTTAAGTGCAAGTGAAGGAAATGGACAATTATCCTCAACATGAAGATTGAGAAGAGGAAATACAACACCTGGTTAGAACAGGTAGTATGATACAAAGAGAGATTTGTAAGAATATGTTTTAGTGATATTAGCGCGGAAATATTGGTGTAAGGTTGCGGATATCAGGAATAGAGAAGATGTGGTTATAATAGAAATTGTATGGAAAATGACTAATGTAAGTTGAATGCATTTGAAAATAGATGTCTGCGAAGAATAATGAACATAAAATAGAATGAATTCAGAAGTGATGAAATCAGAGAAATGTCTGGTCAACCACTAGTAACCACTGTTATAAGAAGGAGATTGAGATATGTTGGACACACCTTGAGAAGAAATGACCAAAGCAGGCATTGAAGTGGGATGTAGAGGGTTCAAGAACGAGAGGATGACCTAAGGAGATCCTGAAACGAACTTTGTTGAGAGAGGCAAGAATTATCGGTCTCAGTTCCATGGAAGAGATTGAGCGAGTTTCCCACAATAGAGTGGTATGGAGCAATTGTTTGTAGAACCCTATGTAACGTATAACGGTACGAGAGGTATTATTATTATTATTATTAAAAAATACCGAAACACTGCGAAGTAAAATTACTAGGAAAACGAAGACTGAATGATGGAACACTTAGAGGTATGGTGATTCAGTGAGGAAACACTAATATGTAAGAAGGATGGATTGAAGAATAATTATGAAGAGCAGAGATGGAACCAGTAAACACTGCGTAAAAGATTCATTAAACGGGGAAGCGCTGCTGGAAAGTGGGATTGAAAGGAGAAACACTGAGAATGCGTGAGCGCTGTGAAATAAAAATACAGAGGGAGTAGTGATTGAACAAGAAAACACAGGTGGTAGAGAGTGATTGAAGAAAAAGCACTGGTAGTAAGTGTAATTATTTGTAGAAAATAACGAGTGATTGAACTAGATAACAATGGGAATAGAGATTAAACGTCAGCGCATTCGGGAAAGAAGAAATAGACGGGGGGAAAAAAACCTGTGAAGTAGTGTGATTGAAAGAGAAAACACTGAGGGGAAAAGTGATCAAACGGAAAAAATACTGAGGGACAGTGTGATTGAAAGAGAAAACACTGAAGGGAAAAGTGATCAAACGGAAAAAATACTGAGGGACAGTGTGATTGAAAGAGAAAACACTGAGGGGAAAAGTGATCAAACGGAAAAAATACTGAGGGACAGTGTGATTGAAAGAGAAAACACTGAAGGGAAAAGTGATCAAACGGAAAAAATACTGAGGGACAGTGTGATTGAAAGAGAAAACACTGAGGGAAAAGTGATCAAACGGAAAAATACTGAGGACAGTGTGATTGAAAGAGAAAACACTGAGGGGAAAAGTGATCAAACGGAAAAAATACTGAGGGACAGTGTGATTGAAAGAGAAAACACTGAGGGGAAAAGTGATCAAACGGAAAAAATACTGAGGGACAGTGTGATTGAAAGAGAAAACACTGAAGGGAAAAGTGATCAAACGGAAAAAATACTGAGGGACAGTGTGATTGAAAGAGAAAACACTGAAGGGAAAAGTGATCAAACGGAAAAAATACTGAGGGACAGTGTGATTGAAAGAGAAAACACTGAAGGGAAAAGTGATCAAACGGAAAAAATACTGAGGGACAGTGTGATTGAAAGAGAAAACACTGAGGGGAAAAGTGATCAAACGGAAAAAATACTGAGGGACAGTGTGATTGAAAGAGAAAACACTGAAGGGAAAAGTGATCAAACGGAAAAAATACTGAGGGACAGTGTGATTGAAAGAGAAAACACTGAGGGGAAAAGTGATCGAACGGAAAAAATACTGAGGGACAGTGTGATTGAAAGAGAAAACACTGAAGGGAAAAGTGATCAAACGGAAAAAATACTGAGGGACAGTGTGATTGAAAGAGAAAACACTGAAGGGAAAAGTGATCAAACGGAAAAAATACTGAGGGACAGTGTGATTGAAAGAGAAAACACTGAGGGGAAAAGTGATCAAACGGAAAAAATACTGAGGGACAGTGTGATTGAAAGAAAACACTGAGGGAAAAGTGATCAAACGGAAAAAATACTGAGGGACAGTGTGATTGAAAGAGAAAACACTGAAGGGAAAAGTGATCAAACGGAAAAAATACTGAGGGACAGTGTGATTGAAAGAGAAAACACTGAAGGGAAAAGTGATCAAACGGAAAAAATACTGAGGGACAGTGTGATTGAAAGAGAAAACACTGAGGGGAAAAGTGATCAAACGGAAAAAATACTGAGGGACAGTGTGATTGAAAGAGAAAACACTGAAGGGAAAAGTGATCAAACGGAAAAAATACTGAGGGACAGTGTGATTGAAAGAGAAAACACTGAGGGGAAAAGTGATCAAACGGAAAAATACTGAGGGACAGTGTGATTGAAAGAGAAACACTGAGGGAAAAGTGATCGAACGGAAAAAATACTGAGGGACAGTGTGATTGAAAGAGAAAACACTGAAGGGAAAAGTGATCAAACGGAAAAAATACTGAGGGACAGTGTGATTGAAAGAGAAAACACTGAAGGGAAAAGTGATCAAACGGAAAAAATACTGAGGGACAGTGTGATTGAAAGAGAAAACACTGAAGGGAAAAGTGATCAAACGGAAAAAATACTGAGGGACAGTGTGATTGAAAGAGAAAACACTGAAGGGAAAAGTGATCAAACGGAAAAAATACTGAGGGACAGTGTGATTGAAAGAGAAAACACTGAAGGGAAAAGTGATCAAACGGAAAAAATACTGAGGGACAGTGTGATTGAAAGAGAAAACACTGAGGGAAAAGTGATCAAACGGAAAAAAATACTGAGGGACAGTGTGATTGAAAGAGAAAACACTGAAGGGAAAAGTGATCAAACGGAAAAAATACTGAGGGACAGTGTGATTGAAAGAGAAAACACTTAGGGAAAAGTGATCAAACGGAAAAAATACTGAGGGACAGTGTGATTGAAAGAGAAAACACTGAAGGGAAAAGTGATCAAACGGAAAAAATACTGAGGGACAGTGTGATTGAAAGAGAAAACACTGAAGGGAAAAGTGATCAAACGGAAAAAATACTGAGGGACAGTGTGATTGAAAGAGAAAACACTGAAGGGAAAAGTGATCAAACGGAAAAAATACTGAGGGACAGTGTGATTGAAAGAGAAAACACTGAAGGGAAAAGTGATCAAACGGAAAAAATACTGAGGGACAGTGTGATTGAAAGAGAAAACACTGAGGGGAAAAGTGATCAAACGGAAAAAATACTGAGGGACAGTGTGATTGAAAGAGAAAACACTGAGGGGAAAAGTGATCAAACGGAAAAAATACTGAGGGACAGTGTGATTGAAAGAGAAAACACTGAAGGGAAAAGTGATCAAACGGAAAAAATACTGAGGGACAGTGTGATTGAAAGAGAAAACACTGAAGGGAAAAGTGATCAAACGGAAAAAATACTGAGGGACAGTGTGATTGAAAGAGAAAACACTGAAGGGAAAAGTGATCAAACGGAAAAAATACTGAGGGACAGTGTGATTGAAAGAGAAAACACTGAAGGGAAAAGTGATCAAACGGAAAAAATACTGAGGGACAGTGTGATTGAAAGAGAAAACACTGAAGGGAAAAGTGATCAAACGGAAAAAATACTGAGGGACAGTGTGATTGAAAGAGAAAACACTGAAGGGAAAAGTGATCAAACGGAAAAAATACTGAGGGACAGTGTGATTGAAAGAGAAAACACTGAGGGGAAAAGTGATCAAACGGAAAAAATACTGAGGGACAGTGTGATTGAAAGAGAAAACACTGAAGGGAAAAGTGATCAAACGGAAAAAATACTGAGGGACAGTGTGATTGAAAGAGAAAACACTGAAGGGAAAAGTGATCAAACGGAAAAAATACTGAGGGACAGTGTGATTGAAAGAGAAAACACTGAAGGGAAAAGTGATCAAACGGAAAAAATACTGAGGGACAGTGTGATTGAAAGAGAAAACACTGAAGGGAAAAGTGATCAAACGGAAAAAATACTGAGGGACAGTGTGATTGAAAGAGAAAACACTGAAGGGAAAAGTGATCAAACGGAAAAAATACTGAGGGACAGTGTGATTGAAAGAGAAAACACTGAGGGAAAAGTGATCAAACAAAAATACTGAGGGACAGTGTTATTGAAAGAAAACACTGAGGGAAAAGTGATCAAACGGAAAAAATACTGAGGGACAAAGTGATTAAAGGAGACTGAGGGGAAAAGTGATCAAACAGAATAAATACTGAGGGACAGAGTGATTGAAAGAAAAACATCTGACGGGAAGGGGAGGTTAGTGATTGGGAAAATACCAAAGTGAGGAGTGGTTCAATAGTTCACCTCAAAAGTGTTGGGCGTGGAATGATGAAATTAGGTCACTATGGATTGAGCACTGATTTTTGATTTTGTGTAAACGTAGCTGGGATTAAAACAATGCTGATGGAAGAATCATTCAATTAAGAAACACATACAAAAGGAACAGCTGAATAATGAAACACTGAATGAAAGTAGTAAATTATTAATGAGACTAGTGGCACAAGAAATTGTTGAATGAATAAATACTGCAATAGAATAGTCACCAGTTAGTCTCAAAGAATGTATTACTAGAAGAACGAATAAGAGAATATCTACTTATAGAAAGGAAAGGTAGCTCTATTCAGAAATACATTTTTCGCATTATCTATTATAGTACCATTGTTCTCATATTATGTTATCGCCCATGTGGTGCCGTGACCAGCAAGGGAAGCGAACAATAGTACCACTGCAACCTACAAGGCATGTCATAAGAGACGACTGATGTAGGACCTAGGGAAGATACCCTAGTAAATAAAAAGCAGCGCAGAAATCGGATGTACTGGCCTACTTGTAGGCGCATAACTGACAGAACGTACATCGCACTTAGGCTCAGTTGACATACAAATCACATCGTGTGGTTAACGAGTGGTCGATATGGAGCGTTCGAAGAAGAAGAAGAAGAAGATATCCCAAACTATCATTAAGTACATATTTACACAGATATACGAGACACAGATATAATAAAGACACAATGTACAACACTGTTTCAACAACGTATTCTGTGTGCTCATCATATCTTATGTCAAAATGAAATATTACGATTATAAAGTGACAGACGTATGAACAACTTATTGGCACCGCTGGTAATAAAAGTTCAAGTCGGTGTATATGTATATTCTGCTTATATGTATGTGTGTGTGTGCGTGCGTGGGTGTGTTTGTGTGTGTCGCTCTGTCTCTCTCTCTCTCTGGCTCTCTCTGAGTGAGTGACATCATGCCAGGATAGAGAAAAATGACGGTAAGTCACATAAGAGACTTGTTGTATGGGTAGGTGATTGCTTCTTCCGGTCGCGCCTATCATCAGCAAGCAAAAGTCTAGTTTCCATCAGTTATCGTACCAGTAGCCAGCTCCTACTTCCAACTATATTCGTCCCTGGAAAGTACTTCCAAATTTGGTGTATTTATTTCCAATTCATTCAAGTCTCGTTGATGCACTACTTTGCTTGTTTTGTCTACTTGATGCAGGCGTATTGTTGGGGTTTTGTTAGTTAGTCCAGTATTTACTTAATGTAAAAAGTACAGAGAGCTCTTACTTGCAGTCATCCCTTATGAATCTGAGATTTGGAAAACAATAGTAAAATATAAATTATGTAAAGGCGATTCAAATGAATACCCATTAACAGACTGTTTATGTATAGCTGGAAAGATAAGATTAGCAGTACTAGACTACCAAGCACAAACTGGTCTCAAGAGATATAAATAAAGAGATACACAAGAGAAGATGATGATGGATTGAACGTGTCCTCTGTGTTAGAAAAGAAAGACGACCAAGACATACTATACTGTGGGCACAGCATGGACGACGGAAAAGAAAGACGACCAAGACATACTATACTGTGGGCACAGCATGGACGACGGAAAAGAAAGACGACCAAGACATACTATACTGTGGGCACAGCATGGACGACGGAAAAGAAAGACGACCAAGACATACTATACTGTGGGCACAGTATGGACGACGGAAAAGAAAGACGACCAAGACATACTATACTGTGGGCACAGCATGGACGACGGAAAAGAAAGACGACCAAGACATACTATACTGTGGGCACAGTATGGACGACGGAAAAGAAAGACGACCAAGACATACTATACTGTGGGCACAGTATGGACGACGGAAAAGAAAGACGACCAAGACATACTATACTGTGGGCACAGTATGGACGACGGAAAAGAAAGACGACCAAGACATACTATACTGTGGGCACAGTATGGACGACGGAAAAGAAAGACGACCAAGACATACTATACTGTGGGCACAGCATGGACGACGGAAAAGAAAGACGACCAAGACATACTATACTGTGGGCACAGCATGGACGACGGAAAAGAAAGACGACCAAGACATACTATACTGTGGGCACAGCATGGACGACGGAAAAGAAAGACGACCAAGACATACTATACTGTGGGCACAGCATGGACGACGGAAAAGAAAGACGACCAAGACATACTATACTGTGGGCACAGCATGGACGACGGAAAAGAAAGACGACCAAGACATACTATACTGTGGGCACAGCATGGACGACGGAAAAGATGGGTGGCATATGGACACATTGAGATCAGATTTTGAATAAGATCTCTCCCGAGTGGTTACCGGGGCCCTAATTGGGGTGTAAAGAATAGAACATATGTTACCTGCCATGCATGTCGTAAAAGGCGACTAAGGAGGTTGGAATGGGGCTAGCTACCCACACCGTAAAAAACACTAGATGTTTACAGAACGGAGAGCGAACCAAGTAAACGCTGGCTGAAACTGGACACATCGCCGAAGGATAAGCACCAGAGTTCCCAATGGTGCTGAAGGTGTGATGTAAAATACACTAATGCTAAGGCTGCATGAATCAGATTTTCACATGTATAGAATTTATGGGGATGTCTGGTACATCCGTCTGGGCGGTGATCGAGAGAGAGAGAGAGAGAGAGAAGAGCTTAAAGACATTCATAAGACAATGTTTGAGGTGGAATCTTTCCATTTTTCTTTCTTTCTTCAATCCTGTTTTGCCTAACAGCGTCAAGATAAGAAGAGATATCTAGAATTAACCCTTGTGTGCGCCTCATAAATAATGTCCTTCGTCGCCTCTGTTATCTCTGAGGTCCACCTTTTGCGTGACCGGCCTTTTGCTTTGTATCCACTGTATCAGATATGAGGTAGAAAGAAAGGCACAAGATCGAACTGAAAGGACATTTGTTGTCTCTACCTTCTGTGTCGTTCTGCACGATGAGGACCGATGATGATGATGATATTGATGACACAGAGTTCTCACTGGGAGTTATCTCTCTTTCTCTCTCTCTCTCTCTCTCTATCTCTCGCGATCGTTCTTTTTTTATCATTCTTATTGTAATATATAAACAGCCTTTGCCAGGAACGTATGTTTACGTCACATCTTCAGTACCATTTGGAGCTCTGGTGCTTATCCTTCGGCGATGTGTCCGGTTTCAGCCAGCGTTTACTGGGTTCGCTCTCCGTTCTGTAGCCATCTAGTGTTTTTTGCGGTGTGGAGTAGCTAGCCCCACACCCAGCCTCCTTTGTCGCCTCTTACGACATGCGTGGCAGGTAACAGTGGTTCTATTCTTTACACCCCAATTTGGGCCCGGTGACCACTCGGGCGGGGAGTCATCTCTGACCTCTCAATTGTGATCTCACTATAAATATGAGGTTTTTTGTTTTCTTATGCAAATTGTATCTGTTATCTATTATTTATTACCTTAGATAATTAGTCTTCTCTTTACAATGTTTTGAAATCATTGTTTTATTGAGACACTTCATATAATAATGATACTTCATATAATAATGATACTTCATATAATAATGATACTTCATATAATAATGACACTTCATATAATAATGGCACTTCATATAATAATGACACTTCATATAATAATGACACTTCATATAATAATGATACTTCCATATAATAATGACACTTCATATAATAATGACACTTCATATAATAATGGCACTTCATATAATAATGACACTTCATATAATAATGATACTTCATATAATAATGACACTTCATATAATAATGACACTTCATATAATAATGGCACTTCCATATAATAATGACACTTCATATAATAATGGCACTTCCATATAATAATGACACTTCATATAATAATGACACTTCATATAATAATGATACTTCCATATAATAATGATACTTCATATAATAATGACACTTCATATAATAATGACACTTCATATAATAATGGCACTTCATATAATAATGGCACTTCATATAATAATGACACTTCATATAATAATGATTTCATCTTTCTTTCTTTTCTCTAATCATGTTTGTCTCACAGCGTCAGGATAAGAAGAGATTTCTAGAACGGGCTTTTATGTGCGCTTCATAAACAGTGTCTTTCGTCACCTCTGTTATCTCTGAGGTTTATATTTTGCGTGACCTGCCTTTTGCTTTATATCCACTGTATCGGAGTATCATTGCTCTAAATCATAATTTAGATAAGTTAGATCGTGTTCATTTTTGTTGGTAGGGCCAGACACATATTTTCATGGACAAAATCATGGTTTTGAGTTAGGTTATATTTCAATATATAAAATAATAATACACGTTAAACATTATTTTTGGGGTGCCTGGCCCCACTGGCCCCTAATGACGAGCCGTCACAGAGTTAGATCTTGTTGAGATAATAGATGTCGTTAACGGTGTGAGAGAAAGTATATGGGATACATCAAATGTAAGAACGTAGACGACATCGGCTTAGTTTGCATATAGATTACTTATCTTGGGAGAGTATTCTCCACAAAATGTACGCTAATGGCACGCCATGTGTTTATTTGTCTGCATATTAAGTGGAGTTTTTTTTGTAGCCGGATCTTCTTCTACTCTTCCACCATTTACTTCTTTATAGAGAAGGGGGAGGGGTGGCGTAGTGATCTTGTGTATGCTTGTTTTAAAGCATTTTGTAAGCTGATATTCATTTTCGTAAGGTTGTTCTTGATGCCGTCGCTCCATCTATTGCGTGGTCTTCCTCATGCTTTGTACTCATTATACTTCTTCTTCTACTCTTCCACCATTTACTTCTTTTATAGAAGTGTTGGGGGTGAAACGTAGTGATCTTGTGTATGCTTGTTTTAAAGCATTTTGTAAGCTTATATTCATTTTCGTAAGGTTGTTCTTGATGCCGTCGCTCCATCTTTTGCGTGGTCTTCCTCTTGCTTTGTACTCATTATACTTTTTCAGTGTGGCTCTCTTTGGTAGGCGATACCACGGCATTCTTGTCAGGTGTCCAAACCATTTAATCTGTTGTTATTTTATGAATTGTATGACTGGTTTTACATCCAGTCTTCTTCTGATTTCTTCATTTCTAATTTTGTCTCTTATTGTCACACCTGCAGCTCTTCTAAGACACCTCATCTCTGTCGTTATGATTTTTCCCTCATTAGCTGCTGTTATTGGCCATGTTTGACACTGGTAAAATAGTGTTGGCCAGAAAATCGTTCTTATGAGATTTGCTTTAGTTTTTAGCGTTATCTCTTTATGTGACAACAGTGATGTTAACTGTCCCAGTACTTGGTTAGCTTTTGTGCAACGATTGCTGATTTCGCTATCGATACTTCTATCTGCTGTGAAAATTGTTCCTAAGTATTTGGCCCCAATTGTTTGTTTTATTTCTACGATCTTGAGTTTTATTGTAAAGTTTTCTGGTTGTCTACTTAGTTCCATTGTCTCTGTCTTTATTATTTGACCTTAGAATACGAGAATGGTACAAACAGAGAGTAGCTTACATTTTCTTCTTTTTATGTACACTTTTCTCATTCCAAGTTGTAGATTTTAAAAAGAAAAGCATTCGTCAGTCTGGGTACACTTTGTAACTTCAAATTGAATATTAAAAGAAAGATAAGCATTAGCAGGTTCTGTTGATTTATATATATATTATAGGGCGTAGAAAGAAATGAACGGTAAAGTGGCAGACTAAGAAACATATAGAAAATAGAACGTAACAAAGACATCAAATAAATGGGTTTTAGTTGGAGAGTCATGAAGAGGGCTATCCAGAACAGGGATAGCTGGAGAACTAAGACTGATCGAGGTCTGCGATATCATACTATGCTGTCTCCCCCTATTCCTATAACATATGTTGCCGGGGGTCACGGGCTGATGCCTTGTGCTTCGGAGAGGGTGTGGGACAAAGACATAATGTAAACAGAAATGGTACTGTGACGAACTTGTAAGATCTATCTGGTCCTTAAGTATGGGTCACTTTTGTAGCGAATGTATAGCTGTTTTTTTTAGCAGTGCCACACCCACTGAAAATTTTTCTTATAAACTACTGAACGTATAAGTGGTGCCTAGAAAAATCAACGAGTCATTTACTGTGGTTGATGGCTACATCCTGTAAAGGATATGCCAAGATTTTCATTTCTACAATAACGAGTTGAACATATCGGAGCATAATAGGTTGTTCCAGTGCGAAGTCTGCTGCTGGTTAACTATATTTGTCCCCTCTCTATTCTGCATATAGACATTGGAGTCGGGTTTTTTGTGTGTGGTGTATGGTTTTGACAAAATTCCTCCATGGACGCTACATCCTTTGTCTCTCGAGACTAACAGAATGTTATTATCATCATCATCATCATTATTATTTTACTCCATCATCCCATCCCTTTCTTTCTTTCTTTATTAATATTATTTCCCGAGAAATGGGAATAATTCTCTATTTTTTATTATTATATTGTGAACCCACCCAGACAGTCTCTGCCAATTTCGACACGCCTATCTCTGCTACTGCCATACTTGCGTATCGCTATGCTCGTAAAATTATCGATTATTTCTTGCTAGTTAAAACGTATATCTCCTTAAGCAGATACAACATGGTTTCTCCTTTCTCATTAAATTGTTCATGGCAGAACCACATTGGCTTCATTATTAACACTAGTAAATTCAGCTACATTATGTATATTTTGCTTGTCTACTTGTATCTATTCTATCGAATGTGTGTGTCCGTTCTTCCGCCTGTATATCAGTTCATGTATGTATGTATGATTTTCTGTTTGCGCATATTTCGTCTTTACTTTGTGTATTTAGTTTTCAATTTGTAAGTTCAAGTCTAATAAACCAATTTGGTTTTTTTCTATTATATCACACACTGCGACTTACTGCATGTTGCTAGCGTATTCATCCACAAACACACGCATGCGTCCGCGCGCGCGCGCGCACACAACCCCCATTCACACTTCCCCGATTCAGAAGCACTTGAGCTGAAAGCTCTTCGGTTCGTGCCATGAACATCGTAACCCTTCGGTTCGGTGCCACGAACACTGTAAATCTGGGGAACCTGTGGCTTTTTGCCAGTCCGCGGAATTGAACCCGCACTCACAGAGGACTTGTCACTCGTAGTCCAACGCGCTACGAACATGCTGGGCAGGCGGGCAAACCATTCACACTTAACACATACACCCACACTTAACACATACACCCACACATGTATATGAAGCTCATGTCTGATGTCTTTATACACTTAAAAAGCTTTATAGCAATGCTGTGTGTATGTGCACATTGAGAAGGCCGAGCGGAAATATTGCAAAACAGGAACTGTTTTTGAACCCGCAGGGAAAGAGGAGTATGTAACGGCCTAGGAATACATCTAGAAGCGAGCTGGAGACTGATATTAAGAGGATAGTCAAGACGTGCAGAGAATTGGAAGGGATGGCAAGAGAGAGGAAGGGCTGGAAGAAGTTTGTTGAAGACCTGTGCCCCGTGGAAGTTGACAGGTGAAAAAGACGATGACGAAGAACAACATGACCTTCATTCCAATATTCTGCTACCACTGTCAAAAATAGACACTACCAGCAAATGAAAAGAACACCTTCTGGAAATAGTGTGAATAACAAAAAGAGATAAGATAAAAGAAAAACGAGACTATTAGAAACATGGTAGAAAAGTACTTGATCTTATTTAACAAACCAAAATGTTTCGGCCATGTAACACAATTACCATCCAACAGTATCCCACAACCAGCACTGCTATTCAGATACAATAGTTTCAGTGCCAAATGTCGCCCACGGAAACGTTGGGCCGCATAAATATCAAAAGCAGAAGGAACAACCATAAACAAGCAGCACTCCAGAACACTTGCTAGAAGTCTTCGACGCATACCCTGACACTTATAGAACTAAATTTAAATTATAATTTTGTGTGTGAAGGACGGATATATTTGCTATATATATATATATATATATATATATATATATATATATATATATATATATATATATCCCTCCCAGGACGCAGAGGCAGACCAAGAAGAAGATGGCTACAAGATATTAAAGAAACAATGAATATGACCATCGACGAAGTGGGTGAACTAGAGACAGAGTGAATTTCAGATGCGCTGCAAAGAGAGCAACGTCCTGTAAAGGATACGCACCTTGATAATGTATATATATATATATATATATATATATATATATATATATATATATATATATATATATATATATATATATATATATGTGCAAGAAGGGCCTGTCCTAAATCTTACCCTGACCATGAAGGAAAAGAAAGTTGAAACTACGCACATTCAAAGCTCCTCAATACTTGCACTGAACGCGTGTAAAGTATACATGTTTCTTCAACAGTATTATGATGCACGTCACAACAAACAATAGTGACCGGATCTAGTGCTTCAACCATCTGTCAGAACAAAGGATACATCAGAGACTATGACCGCGATAACATGTATGATGTGACAGGACAAAGTACATAAATATACGAGATGTAATCAGTGTTTCACGATTTCCGCCCTTTGTATGCTTCGGTTTAAATAAAAAACCCACTATAGTTTTTCCATTCGTCCGCTTTGAATTCAGCGTCATCGCGGCGCCTAATATGGCGCTTCTGACCAATTTTTTGCGTGAAAGCTTGCTTACTTAATCACCAGTTTCCCTTACTTCGACTAGACCGCTAAAGTTAAAGTGTATTCTCTCAATTGATGCTGTTCTACAAATATATGGTACGCCGTCCTCGTAGTACATCGACATAAATACAGCAAGAGTAAAAAAAAACTCATTGGCTAGGGGTAGAATAATGACAATTATGGTGATAGCTAGTGCAGTCACACTTGGTACAAGAAAGGTTAATAGAATTTTACACAATAAACAAAACATGAGAATAATGTATGCCCGATAGGATTCCACACTTGCTGACACTTTGAATAGAAGTAAACGATGTTATATTGCTGTCGACAGTTGGTTTTGTCCACTGTCTTGTCAAAATAATGTTGACGACCATTATTACAGTAGTTTACTGCTGTCCAACGTTTTTTTTATATACTGGGGCGCATCTGACTGAACGCTGAGGACGCGCGGGTGCCATGAGATAATTTAAATCTTTCATTCTTTCTTTCTCGAATCATGTGTGCCTCACAGCGTCAGGTCAAGAAGAGATTTCTCCAGTCTTGTTTGTCTCACAGCGTCAGGTCAAGAAGAGACTTCTCCAATCTTGTTTGTCTCACAGCGTCAGGTCAAGAAGAGATTTCTCCAATCTTGTTTGTCTCACAGCGTCAGGTCAAGAAGAGATTTCTCCAATCTTGTTTGTCTCACAGCGTCAGGTCAAGAAGAGATTTCTCCAATCTTGTTTGCCTCACAGCGTCAGGTCAAGAAGAGATTTCTAAAACAGGCCCTTGTATGCGCTTCGTAGATAGTCTCTTTCGTCGCCTCTGTTATCTCTAAGGTCCATCTTTTGCGTGGCCGGCCTTTTGTTTTGTACACATTGTATCGGAGCAGCATTGCTCTTTGAGGTGCACTGTCTGTTGGTAATCTGCTTACGTGGCCGAACCATTTAATTTGTTGTTTCTTGATGAAGTCTAGTACTGATGTTGTTCCCACTTTTTTCCTGATGTCTTCATTTCTCAACCCCAGCATTCTGCGTAGACACTTCATCTCTGTCGTGACTAGTTTCTTCTATTATTTGTTGTCAGTGACCAGGTTTGGCACTGGTAACATGATGTGGGGAGAAAGATTGTGTTGAACATTGCTCTTTTTGTGTTCATGGTGACGTGTTTGCATCTTAAGATTGGCGCCATTTGTCCTATCATTTGATTTGCTTTGTTGCATCTGTGTTGAATTTCATTAGTTATTCTTCCGTTTGCTGAAAAAATGCTCCCAGGTATGTGAAGTCTTTTAATTGTTTTAGTGAGCGATTGTCGATGGAGATATTGGTAGTGCTTTCGTCTCTGGCGAATGTCATTACTTCTGTTTTGTCGATGTTTATTCTCATGTTGTATTCGTTACATGCTAACTGGAGTCTGCTAATGTGTTGTTGTAGCTGTTCTTCTGTTGTTGATATGATTGCCTCATCATCTACAAAAAGAAATTTGTTTAAGAGTTCTCCGAGGTTGTTTCCTCGCTGGTGTTAGCTATTTTACAGATGTGGGTCAATATACGTGATGATTTCAATAATAATATGAATAGTAACAATAGTAATAAAGTGATATTTTTGCAGAAATATTCATTTGAGAAAATAACAGTTGAAAACTTTATTTTGACTTATAATGAAATGAAAATCGTGGCATATCCTAAAGGGCGTAGCCATCAACTACAGTAAATAAGTCGTTGATTTTCTAGGCACCATTTATACGTTCAGTAGTTTGCCATTGCTTTCTGAACGGTGAGGTCTAGTTTTACCTTTTGTAAAAATCCCACGGAAACGAATTTGTTTCCAAACTTGCCCACCGTGGGGTTTGAACCAGGTACGCTTGGGTCTGTGATCGACGCAACAGACGCTCACGGTGACTTATAATACTAACGTTTAAATAAAAAATATTGTACTTAAATTTTACATAATCAGTTTGTTCAGTAACAAAGGAAAGGGGTTAGAGAACGGGTATGTACAGGGGTTTTAAAAAAATAAATGATTCAGAAATGATTTTTTCTCCCATTAAAATTTTGAATAACGTTAAACCCAACTTAGTAACATGGTGCCATAAATATATACTGTCGGTTCCGTAGCTCCCTCAGGTCCCTCAGGTTGGACAGCGTTACAGTAGATGATACTTGGATACACCATTATTACCTAACACCAAAATTACTAAAATTCGGTGCGGAAACACTGATCTCCAATACATATCAGAGAGCATTGAAATCTGTAGGAAAATCTGCTTGTTAACTGTTTTCTGGGAAGCTAAGTGCGTCCTATTGAACGATGTCCTTCCCCATGGCAACAGGGTTAGTGAACAGTACTATGCAGATCTTCTTGTAAAACCTAGAAAAACTATGACTAATCTTCTTCTTCTTCTTCTTCGAACGCTCCATATCGACCACTTAAGAGAAAAGAGAAAGAGGGAGTTCAGAGAAAAAAAAGAAATATCTTCAAGTTTGTTACTAGAAAAACTAAGTTCAGTTTTCTCCAGATTCAAGTGACAAATCTCAAACATTTATTGCTTCAGTTCTGCATCTTCTAGCCATATCTGACCTTGCAGGTCGTGTCAGTGGGCAGTTCTGAAGCATATGTCCGAGCGTCGGAATTTCATTCCTGTATGCGCTGTGTCTGTAAAGGTGCCTACAAATTTGGCAGTAGACAGTTTTCTTCCGTCGCTCCATAGCAAGCACTTGTTAAACCACTCTTGGTGATTTGTATGTGATCTGAGCCTAAGAGCGATTGTACGTTGTGCCAGTTATGCGCCTACAGGTAGGCCAACACATCCGATTTCTGCGACGCTTTTTATTTACTAGGGTAGCTTCCCTAGCTCCCTACCTCAGACGCCTCTTACGACATGCCTTGTAGGTCGCAGTGTTGTCCACTTGCGCGCCCCGGCACACACAGCGCGCCTGTGACTAGAGCAACGAGGGACAGCACGTACATAAATAAAATCTTCCTTTCCATCATGACAGTGCACCCTTTCACAAAGCATGACTTATGCAGCGAACAGAAAACCTATTTGAATATTGAAATTCTTACACACTCACCCGATTTTCCAGACTGGGCCCCATCAGACTTTTATTTTCTTTTTCCAAGTCTTAGAAATCAGCTCAGATGAAATCATACAGGCATGTAATAACTGGTTTAGTTTGAAAAATAGGTTGTTCCATTTCCCAGGTTATTCCACCATCAAGCAGAGACGGCAGGATTGTGTTCAATTCATATTGCAATCATTAAACAATTTCAGCTGTCTATGACATTTCCTTAGTAGTCAGGTTAAATACACAGTGCCATCCTTTGTGTGTATGTGTGCATATATATATCTAATAGAGATGGATCCGTGACAAGCGACTGTTATTATATTCCGCTGCATTGATTTGCGCATGTTTTTATTTGCGGCAAGTACGTCACACATTGCATGCATATTCAACAAAGATCAGACTGTAAATTCATCAATACATTTGAAGTCGGTATAGCACACTGACAGTCAGCTGTGTTTACACACAAGTGGACTGTGTTCAGTTCCCAGTACACTCTGTTCTGCGGTTACCTCCGCTTAAAATTGGTACCCAACATTCTGAATTGGGGTGAGGGGACGACAATTCGACATATAACCAGGGCTACTCTATATGTAAATGATATATCACCGACTCTATCGGTTAGATTAAAAGGGAAGGAGCACCTTTGTGAACGCATTGCATGCTAAGATGTCGATTGGATAAAACTTCTTAGTTTGACAGAAGATAACCTGACACTATATCAGATATGACGCAACGATTGACATAAAGACACACTGGATTATGTTTAATTCATCTACTTTGCTTTTATATGCACGTGCCTGTATGGTTAAGATGATATTTTCTTGATGGGTTTTTTTTAGCCACAAGTATTTTTTGCAGAGACAAAATCACGTGTTTAAGAGCCTGCGTTTTTCCCTTGACAACATATAGTTGTGAGATATGGAACATTGACAAAGCGACAGAGAAGATCATTAATGACTTTGATTGCAAATGTTTTTCCCTTGACAACATATAGTTGTGAGATATGGAACATTGACAAAGTGACAGAGAAGATCATTAATGTCTTTGATTGCAAATGTTTTCCCCTTGGCAACATATGGTTGTGAGACATTGGACATTGACAAAGTGACAGAGAAGATCATTAATGTCTTTGATTGCAAATGTTTTTCCCTTGACAACATATGGTTGTGAGATATGGAACATTGACAAAGTGACAGAGAAGATCATTAATGTCTTTGATTGCAAATGTTTTCCCCTTGGCAACATATGGTTGTGAGACATTGGACATTGACAAAGTGACAGAGAAGATCATTAATGTCTTTGATTGCAAATGTTTTTCCCTTGACAACATATGGTTGTGAGATATGGAACATTGACAAAGTGACAGAGAAGATCATTAATGTCTTTGATTGCAAATGTTTTCCCCTTGGCAACATATGGTTGTGAGACATTGGACATTGACAAAGTGGCAGAGAAGATCATTAATGTCTTTGAATTTAAATGCTACAGAAGAGTACTTAGAATATCATGGACAGAGAAAAGAACAAACGCTTCTGTTCTGCAACAGCTTGATATTAAAGAGAGTTGGCTATTACAAAGCATAAAAACAAGGAAAATTAAATATTTCGGACGCACCAAACGACGTGGTTTCCTGGAGAAATTAATTTTGGAAGGAATGGTGCCTGGAAGAAGAACGAGAGGAAGCCCTAGAAGACGATGGGTGCAGAATGTCATTGACGATCTGAGAATGACTGCTGCTGACGCCGGCCAACTTGCACAGAACAGAGTTTTTCAGGGCTGCTGTCATGGGAGCCAAGTTCCGGAAGGGACAAGCTACTTGATGATGATGTGTTTTAGCAGGCTAGAAAATGAACGAAATGGCGATAGGAATGACGTGCGTTTAAGTTGGAAAATTGTATGTTTTATTGCTTCGTTGTGATTTTAGTTCAATATACTCGCCCGTGTGTTTCCGGAGCTGGCAATAGGAGCAAAGAATAGTAACACTGCGACCTTTAAAGAGTGTCGTAAGAGGCGACTGAGGTTGAGGACTAGGGGAGCTACCCTAGTAAATAAAAAGCGTCTTCGCAGAAAACGGATGTGCTGGCCTACTTGTAAGCACATAACTGGCACATTGTATAATCTCTCTTAGGCTCGGATCACATACAGATCACAAAGAGTGGTTAAACAAGTGGTCGATATGGAGCGTTCGAAGAAGTTCAATATAGTAGGATGGAAGAATGACGTGATAATTATTATCAGTTAGTGTGATATTAGAGTGACAAGATGGGGTGATTAGAGTGACAAGATGTGGTGATTAGAGTGACAAGATGTGGTGATTAGAGTGACAAGATGTGATTAGAGTGACAAGATGTGGTGATTAGAGTGACAAGATATGTTGATTAAAGTGACAAGATGTGGTGATTAGAGTATGATATTAGAGCGACAAGATATGATGATTATAGTGACAAGATATGATGATTATAGTGACAAGATATGATGATTATAGTGACAAGATATGATGATTATAGTGGACAAGATATGATGATTATAGTGACAAGATATGGTGATTATAGTGACAAGATATGGTGATTAGAGTGACAAGATATGGTGATTAGAGTGACAAGATATGATGCTTATAGTGACAAGATATGGTGATTTGAGTGACAAGATATGGTGATTAGAGTGACAAGATATGGTGATTAGAATGAGAAGATATGGTGATTAGAGTGACAAGATATGGTGATTAGAGTGACAAGATATGGTGATTAGAATGAGAAGATATGGTGATTAGAATGACAAGATATGGTGATTAGAGTGACAAGATATGATGATTAGAATGAGAAGATATGGTGATTAGAATGAGAAGATATGGTGAGTATAATCAGACAATGTGCTGTTATAGGGACGAACTATAGACATTGTAGTTAAGGTTCTATTAAAGTAACGAATGCATGTGCTCGCTTTAAAAAGACCTCATTTGTTCATAACATTGAAGAAAAAAATATACATTGTAAATAAATACATTTTCCACGTTAAAAATCAGAAACTATCAGGTTTTGTTTTAAAAATAATTGGTGAGAAAATAGTGAAAGCTAATATGACACCAAATGAAACTAATAAGTTATAGTTTTTTTCTTGATTTCAGCTTTTCCAGGAGCCGCATGAACTTGCCCCACTTTCAGTATTCCTTCACGTAAATATGTAAGCAGGTTGCTGCAGTGTCAAGGCTACACGACACATGTAGATCAACATCGGTATCCCGGCACCTGCATGTATCTGTGTGTAATGGCTATTAGACCCTTGCCAGTATTTATATATTTAACTTGAGTAATCATTCAACATCACCTGGTAGTGGCATCAGCAATGAAATAACATAACGAGTGAAAAATAGACAGACAGGCGGACGTTTATAGATATCTTCTACTTGTCTTCAATCCTGTTTTGTCTCACAGCGTCAGTGATAAGATGAGATTTCTACAGATGACTTTTGTGTGTGTGCTTCATTGCTTGCGTTATTTCTGAGGTCTACTTAATGCGTGGAAGGTCTTTTGTTTTGTATACATTGTATCGGAGTAGCATTGTTCTTTGATACACACTGTCTGTTGATAATATTTAAGACGTATCTTTGGCTTCAACAAAGGTGAAAAATATGCACAATGAAGAATGAAAAACATTAAGGATATTTATAATTTGTTTAAAGCACCATTATTCACCACTATCATGAAGGTTAATAGAATACGATAGCTAGTACATATTGAAAGAATGACAGAGAACAGAGAGACTAAACTTGCATATACATAAAAAAAAGATAAATGATCACAAGGCAAACCAAGAATGCGATGAAAAGACAACATTGAAGTAGATCTTGAAATGCGAGAAGTCAACAATTGGGAAGAGAAAACTAAGAACAGAAATGAATGGAAGCTGGTGATATCTACAGCAATGAACATCAAAGATTCGGAAAGTGGGAAGCATCAGAAGATATTTGCTGTTCTTGCATGGACTCAAATGTAGAAGACATTTCTGCTACATATTAGGACTACATTATTTGTGATAACAATCCTTCACAAACAATAACTATTTTTCTCTCTATTTTTTCACTATTATATCACTTGTATTCTTCGTAAAGTTGCTAGAGCGATGGTTTAGCAATCAACACAACAGACAGGGATCGTTTCTCTGTTTGCTTCCGTTCTAGTCGACCTACCTGTTAAATAGTATACGACTCGTTAATGAGAAGGGAAGTGTTACTTAAGAAACAAACTAGTCATCCACCTGACCTACACATCTGAATGTTTATTACTGTGAGGTATCTACCACTTGACTTCACTACAACATTATACACAACGACTACCACCTGACTTCACTACGACATTATACACAGCGACTACCACTTGACTTCACTACGACATTATACACAGCGACTAACAACTGACTTCACTACGACATTATACCCAACGACTACCACTTGACTTCACTACGACATTATATCCAACGACTACCACTTGACTTCACTACAACATTATACCCAACGACTACCACTTGACTTCACTACGACATTATACCCAACGACTACCACTTGACTTCACTACGACATTATACACAACGACTACCACTTGACTTCACTACGACATTATACCCAACGACTACCACTTGACTTCACTACGACATTATACACAGCGACTAACACTTGACTTCACTACGACATTATACACAGCGACTAACACCTGACTTCACTACGACATTATACACAGCGACTAACACCTGACTTCACTACGACATTATACCCAACGACTACCACTTGACTTCACTACGACACTATACCCAACGACTACCACTTGACTTCACTACGACATTATACCCAACGACTACCACTTGACTTCACTACGACATTATACACAGCGACTAACACCTGACTTCACTACGACATTATACACAGCGACTAACACCTGACTTCACTACGACATTATACACAGCGACTAACACCTGACTTCACTACGACATTATACACAGCGACTAACACCTGACTTCACTACGACATTATACCCAACGACTACCACTTGACTTCACTACGACATTATACCCAACGACTACCACTTGACTTCACTACAACATTATACCCAACGACTACCACTTGACTTCACTACGACATTATACACAACGACTACCACTTGACTTCACTACGACATTATACACAACGACTACCACTTGACTTCACTACGACATTATACACAACGACTACCACTTGACTTCACTACGACATTATACCCAACGACTACTACTTGACTTCACTACGACATTATACCCAACGACTAACACCTGACTTCACTACGACATTATACCCAACGACTACTACTTGACTTCACTACGACATTATACACAACGACTAACACCTGACTTCACTACGACATTATACCCAACGAGATTACCCTTTATATCACATTTTTGTTCATTCAGTAAAACGTTCACAGTAAACTTGGGAGTTAGACAGGGATGTGTACTCTCACCACTGTTTTTTATAACATACATGGACAACATAAGTAGAGCGGCAGGAATAGAGAAAGAAAATAATATTTCAGAACTTTTATTTGCAGATGACCAAGTACTGATTGCAGAAAATGAAGAATCTCTCCTGAACCATTTTAACTTAGTTAAAAACAAGGGTGAGGAGTACAACATGAAAATAAATATAATAAAGACAGAGACAATGGCAATAAGTAGACAACCAGAAAACCTTACAATAAAACTCCAGAACGTAGACATAAAACAAGCAATTGAGGCCAAATACTTAGGAGCAATTTTCACAGCAGATGGAAGTATCGATAGCGAAATCAGCAATTGTTGCACAAAAGCTAACCAAGTACTGGGACAGTTAGCACCACTGTTGTCACATAAAGAGATACCGCTAACAACTAAAGCAAATCTCATAAGAACGATTTTCTGGCCAACACTATGTTACCAGTGTCAAACATGGCCAATAACAGCAGCTAATGAGGGAAAATCATAACGACAGAGATGAGGTGTCTTAGAAGAGCTGCAGGTGTGACAATAAGAGACAAAATTAGAAATGAAGAAATCAGAAGGAGACTGGATGTGAAACCAGTCATCCAATTCATAAAAGAACAACAGATTAAATGGTTTGGACATCTGACAAGAATGCCCTGGTATCGCCTACCACAGAGAGCCACACAGAAAAAGTATAATGAGTACAAGGCAAGAGGAAGACCACGCAAAAGATGGAGCAACGGCATCAAGAACAGCCTTACGAACATGAATATCGGATTACAAAGTTCATTAGAACAAGCACACACAAGATCACTACGTTTCACCCCCAACACTTCTATAAAGAAGTAAATGGTGGAAGAGAAGAAGAAGAAGTAAAACGTTTTATGAAGATAATTTAACATGAACGTAAATTCCGTTTAGTTACAATTACTCCAAATCCACACAC
The DNA here is from genome assembly GCA_020796225.1 of Arion vulgaris. Lineage (NCBI taxonomy): Eukaryota > Metazoa > Mollusca > Gastropoda > Stylommatophora > Arionidae > Arion > Arion vulgaris. The sequence continues at coordinate 71,251,950 of CM036753.1, read as the reverse complement.
ATAGTTTGATCACCGCAAAGACCATTGTTGCTCCCTTACAATGTATACAAAGCAAAAGGTGGACCTCAGAGGTAACTGAGGCGACGAAAGACACTATTTATGAAATGCACACAAGGCCTCGTTCTAGAAAATCTCTTCTTATGCTGACATTGTAAGGCAAAACAAGATTGGAGAAAAGAGAAGAAAGAAAGTTTGATCACCTTAAAGACGTTATTAGAAATTCTTCTTCTTCTTCTTTGTGTTCGTTCTTTACGAACAATTTTAATCACTCTTTGTGATATGTTTGATCTTTGCCAAGAACGTGTATACGTTGCACATTGGTTTGGTAGGCCTCTAAACGCATAGACTTCTACACGTTTAGGACACATGCATCCGATTTCAGCCAAACCTCCTTAGTTGTCTCTTACAACGTGCGTGGCAGGTAGCAGTGGTTCTATTCTTTACATCCCAAATTTGAGCTCCGGTAACCACTCGGGCGATTAGAAATTCAAATTGAATATAAAGGTTAGATGAAACATAGATTTGTCTTAACCTTAGATTCTCCGAAAGAAAATTAATTCTTATTTTTCATATTTGTTTTTTTTGTTTTGCCTACATCATCATCAAATAGCTTGTTCTGAGCAGAACTTTGCCACCCCAACAGTCCTCCAGAATTTATCTCTCTCATAGGCCAGATGTCCTACCTCTGCAGCCGTCATGTTCAAACCATTAGTTATATCCTGAATCCATCTTCTCCGTGGTCTTCCTCTTCTTCTCTTTGCCAGTATGCCTCCTTCCATGATGGTCTTCTCCAGCCCTTCATATCTTTTTATATGTACAAAATATCTCATTTGCCTACACACTATTATCTAACCAATAAAAGGTTTGCTGAAATGGCGTGGCTTAATAAAGCGGCTTTAATCCCCTACACAACAAACAACAATAAACAAACAAGGGTCTTGTTTTCAAACACAAGTTCTTGTTCAAGATCAAGTGAAGAAGAAGCATTTGATTCCAGGTGTAAATATTCAGGTTTGATCTAAGGAAAAAGGCAAGATTAAGACCACAAAAAGATGGTTAGATGGCATAGCAGAATCATGTCAAAGAGCAAAAATAACAATCACACAAGCCACCAGAACAGCACAAGATAAAAACAGAAAACCATGACACTGGGCAACAACCCGGTAACAGTGTGATGACAAAAGAAGAAGAAGATCTAAGTACATTTGTAGTGAAAGAGTCAAGTCTTTCACTGGAAACTTTCTGCTGATATGAATAAAAAGTGCTGAGACAGGCAGAGGTTAATGTCTAGTCTTCGTCAATGACATTGCAACATGCCTCCCAGAACGAGTTCACTCTGCCATGTATGCCGACGACTTGGCAATATGGGCGAGAGAAGAGTCAATGCCCACAGCAGAAAATCGACTGCAAGCTACATTAAATAACCTTGAAGTGTGGTCAGCAAACTGGAATATGAAAATAAATCCTTCAAAGACCACTTACACTGTGTTCTCCCAGAATAACAAGGATTACAAGATAACGCTTAAAGTCAATGGGCAGAACCTTCCAGAAAATAAAACCCCAACGTACCTAGGAGTCACACTCGACAGAAAGCTGACTTGGTGCACCCAGATCGAGAATGCTACGGCAAAAGCGAGACACAGGCTAACAATGATGCGTAAACTCGCAGGTTCCACATGGGAGCAAACAGCAGAATTCTCAAGACACTTTACTCTGGTAGAGTGCGACCGGTCCTAGAGTACGGTATGGCAGCGTGGAGCAATGCATCGAACAAGCAATTCGCAAAAGTGAGCAGCAGTCAAAACCGGGCCCTACGCATTATCACTGGAGCCATAAAGTCCACGCCCATCAAGGCGATGGAGACCATCACAGGCATCCAACCAATGACTGACCGAAGGGACAAGAAAGTAGTAGTACTTGCGGAAAAACTCAAACGGCTCAAATCGCATCCAATGCATGAAAGAATGTTTCAATCAGGAAAGTGGAGAATACAGAGATCTAACTTCGTTAGAATCTCTAACGCACTGACCACAGACCACCCAGTCCTGTCCAAATGCACAGCTAAACCAATCCCGGCAATCGACAAGTGCCCGCCATGGAAAACAAAAATGCCAGAACTAATGGAATCAATCCCAGGCATAATGAGCAAAAGGGACCAAACGAACCTCGACAGAAAAACTGCAGCAGAAGAGTACATAGAATCAGAGTACCCTGAAAATGAGTGGACGCACGTCTACACGGACGGATCGGCAAATAACGCAATAAGCGATGGCGGAGGAGGAATAGTGCTTAAAATCTCCAAGAAAGTCACGGTCAAGAAAGCGATTGCAACTGGCAAATACTCGAATAACTACCGAGCTGAGGCAGAGGCAATCAAAAAGGCGGCCGAAATGATCTTGGAGAGAAGAAACACTACACGCAACAAGGTCGTGATATTCACCGATGCTCTATCGGTCATCACGGCACTCAAATGCGTCGACAAAACTGAGATGAATGAGCTCAAAACGTCCCTCGCTGAACTAACGAGTTCACTCAAACGCACTGTCATCCAGTGGATACCGTCACACTGCAACATTAGGAGAAACGAAGCGGCCGACAAGCTAGCCAAAGAGGGCGGGCGACTACCCCAGACTGATCTCGAGATCAGCTATGAGGAAGTCAAAACAACCATCGGTTCGCACTATCGAAGCAAGTGGGCAAAGACCACCCGCAGTACACAGACAGTGACGGTTACTATGGTCTCTCGCGCAGTGAACAAGTTACCATATTTCGCCTCCGTACCGGCCACAACAAGCTCAGAGCCCACATGTTCCATAAATTTAAAATTGGCACAACTAGCCTGTGCCCATGCAATATGGCAGACATGACGGCAGAACACGTCTTGCAAGACTGTCCACGTTTAGCAGGTATACGGAAAGAGTACTGGCCACAACACACAGAGCTTCGCGAAAAGCTGTACGGAGGAACGGAGTCCCAAAAACAACAGTTAAATTCATGATAGAAGTTGGTCCATCAGGCTAGGCCGGGAACGCAAAGGAAGGAATAGTGCTACCAGAAATGTATCTCTTTAAGTGTCACGAATAGTGTGACTGTTGTTGCTAGTGAAAACTAGAAGTGATGAGCAGCTAGTCTCTATTTGGCAACCCATAACAAGTGTATTTATCATCCGGTATCTAGGGTAAGCGTATGTAGCTTAAGCGGTAGTGAGTTCGATCACAAACCCAAACGTACCTGGTTCAAACCCCATGGTGGGCAAGTTTGAAGCAAATTCGTTTCCGTGGGATTTTTACGAAAGGTAAAAAAAAAATAGACATCACCGTTCAGAAAGCAATTGCAAACTACTGAAAGTATAAGTGGTGCCTAGAAAATCAACGACTTGTTTACTGTGGTTGATGGCTACGTCCTTTAGGATATGCCACGATTTGCATTGATTCATCTAGGGTCGAGAGGATGTGGGAAATATGTACAGCATTCAAACAAATAACTAATACACAAGAGATCAGATTTGGATGTGGGTCTATGTGGCGTATAGGTTTAGGTGCTCGTCTCTCGTGCCAAACGTACCAGGTTCGCTCCCTCGTGAAGCCATCTGGATATTTTTCAAGAGATCCATGATCTCAGTGTAGGTGAGAACTAGTTCCTAGTCCTATCGCATACATACGATAAAACATAGGGTACTTGTTCAATTTGAGCACGTAAAAGAACCATTGGCCGTTCAAAACCGAGAAGAGCAGGCTGGAAAGATGCTACCCGGGCAAAATTCATTAGAAAAGATTACAAATAAAATTCCTATATAAATATCTTCACCATCTTCAAAATTACACCGGGGACCCTCGCCGGTGCTACGGAGTGCGTGCACTGTAGCCGAAATTTTCCTGTTTAAGAAAGAGATCGGAGTACACATGGTTACTTACCGAAGTGCAATGATTATGGTCCTATCCAGTGGCGGCTCGTCATTAAGGGCCAATGGGGCCGGCCCCACTCGTCATTAAGGGTCAGTGGGGCCGGGTGCCACCAAAAATAATGTATAACGTGTATTTTTATTTTTATAAATTAAAATATAGCAACCCAAAACCATGACTTATCCGGGGAAAAATGTCTGGCCCCACCAACAAAAATGATCACGGGCCGCCACTGGTCCTATCAATCAATCAATCAGACTTGTCAAGTGTTACATATATGTATCATTGTTGTAAGGAATGAAAACTCTAATAATAGACACACAGATGGAGAGAAGTAGTGAAGCTTGCGAAATGTGGATTTACAGAAGCATGGGTTGAGTATCATGGAAAGAGAAGAAACGTAATAAAAAAAAGGGGGAATGAAAATCGCAGCATATCCTTTACATTACGTCGCCATTAATCACAGTAAACGTGATTTTCTAGGCACCACTTCTACGTTCAGTAGTTTGTCATTGCTTTCTGAACGGTGTGGTCTATTTTTACCTTCCGTAAAAATCCTACGGAAACGAATTTGCTTCCAAACTGCCTATCGCGGAGTTTGAACCAGGTACGCTTGTATTGTGATCTAGCTCACCCACCACTTTAAGCTACACCCACAATGCATATATCGTATATATCTCGCAATATGTTTCTCGGTATATAACGACATCTTTCTCTGCATATATCGTATATATCTCGCAATATGTTTCTCGGTATATAACGACATCTTTCTCTGCATATATCGTATATATCTCGCAATATGTTTCTCGGTATATAACGACATCTTTCTCTGCATATATCGTATATATCTCGCAATATGTTTCTCGGTATATAACGACATCTTTCTCTGCATATATCGTATATATCTCGCAATATGTTTCTCGGTATATAACGACATCTTTCTCTGCATATATCGTATATATCTCGCAATATGTTTCTCGGTATATAACGACATCTTTCTCTGCATATAAGGACATGTTTTGCCTCTATCTGTACTGAATCTTTTTTTTTTAACTGCATAGACCGACAGACAAACTAAAGACGGAAGTACAGGTTTTTACCCCAACCTTAACCTATCCTCCATAACCATCCCCAAGCTTAGTGTAATTTGTGCCAGAAAAAGCGCATTAGAATTGGGCTGTTTGTGATGTGATTACTCGATTCCTCGTTGGTCGGGCACGTCGCCAACTCCAAGATGTCAGATTTATCATAACGAAACGTAAGCATCCTTTCGACTGCGGCCATGTTCCGACTCACAGATATCTTATAATTGTGCTGTATAAATGTATAAATACAACATTGAAATATAAAGACGGCTCAAGCAACGGAAGGTAGGAAGGGTGATATGCAAGTGTGAAATATACAGACGGCTCAAGCGAAGGAAGGAAGGAAGGAAGGGTGATATGCAACTGTGAAATATACAGACTGCTCAAGCGAAGGAAGGAAGGAAGGAAGGGTGATATGCAAGTGTGAAATATACAGACGGCTCAAGCAAAGGAAGGAAGGAAGGACGATATGCAACTGTGAAATATACAGACGGCTCAAGCGAAGGAAGGTAGGAAGGGTGATATGCAACTGTGAAATATACAGACGGCTCAAGCAAAGGAAGGTAGGAAGGGTGATATGCAACTGTGAAATATACAGACGCTCAAGCAAGGAAGGAAGGAAGGAAGGTGATATGCAAGTGTGAAATATACAGACGGCTCAAGCAACGGAAGGAAGGAAGGGTGATATGCAACTGTGAAATATACAGACGGCTCAAGCGAAGGAAGGAAGGAAGGGTGATATGCAACTGTGAAATATACAGACGGCTCAAGCAAAGGAAGGAAGGAAGGAAGGTGATATGCAAGTGTGAAATATACAGACGGCTCAAGCAACGGAAGGAAGGAAGGGTGATATGCAACTGGAAATATACAGACGGCTCAAGAAGGAAGGAAGGAAGGAAGGGTGATATGCAACTGTGAAATATACAGACGGCTCAAGCAAAGGAAGGAAGGAAGGAAGGGTGATATGCAAGTGTGAAATATACAGACGGCTCAAGCAACGGAAGGAAGGAAGGGTGATATGCAACTGTGAAATATACAGACGGCTCAAGCGAAGGAAGGAAGGAAGGAAGGGTGATATGCAACTGTGAAATATACAGACGGCTCAAGCAAAGGAAGGAAGGAAGGGTGATATGCAAGTGTGAAATATACAGACGGCTCAAGCAACGGAAGGAAGGAAGGGTGATATGCAACTGTGAAATATACAGACGGCTCAAGCGAAGGAAGGAAGGAAGGAAGGGTGATATGCAACTGTGAAATATACAGACGGCTCAAGCCAAGGAAGGAAGGAAGGAAGGGTGATATGCAAGTGTGAAATATACAGACGGCTCAAGCAAAGGAAGGAAGGAAAGAAGGGTGATATGCAACTGTGAAATATACAGACGGCTCAAGCAAAGGAAGGAAGGAAGGGTGATATGCAAGTGTGAAATATACAGACGGCTCAAGCAACGGAAGGAAGGAAGGGTGATATGCAACTGTGAAATATACAGACGGCTCAAGCGAAGGAAGGAAGGAAGGGCGATATGCAACTGTGAAATATACAGACGGCTCAAGCGAAGGAAGGAAGGAAGGGCGATATGCAACTGTGAAATATACAGACGGCTCAAGCGAAGGAAGGAAGGAAGGAAGGGTGATATGCAAGTGTGAAATATACAGACGGCTCAAGCGAAGGAAGGAATGTAGGAAGGGTGATATGCAACTGTGAAATATACAGACGGCTCAAGCAAAGGTAGGAAGGAAGGGTGATATGCAAGTGTGAAATATACAGACGGCTCAAGCAACGGAAGGAAGGAAGGGTGATATGCAACTGTGAAATATACAGACGGCTCAAGCGAAGGAAGGAAGGAAGGGCGATATGCAACTGTGAAATATACAGACGGCTCAAGCGAAGGAAGGAAGGAAGGGCGATATGCAACTGTGAAATATACAGACGGCTCAAGCGAAGGAAGGAAGGAAGGAAGGGTGATATGCAAGTGTGAAATATACAGACGGCTCAAGCAACGGAAGGAAGGAAGGAAGGGTGATATGCAAGTGTGATATATACAGACGGCTCAAGCGAAGGAAGGAAGGAAGGGTGATATGCAACTGTGAAATATACAGACGGCTCAAGCAAAGGAAGGAAGGAAGGGTGATATGCAAGTGTGATATATACAGACGGCTCAAGCAAAGGAAGGAAGGAAGGGTGATATGCAAGTGTGATATATACAGACGGCTCAAGCAAAGGAAGGAAGGAAGGGTGATATGCAACTGTGAAATATACAGACGGCTCAAGCGAAGGAAGGAAGGAAGGAAGGGTGATATGCAACTGTGAAATATACAGACGGCTCAAGCAAAGGAAGGAAGGAAGGGTGATATGCAAGTGTGAAATATACAGACGGCTCAAGCAACGGAAGGAAGGAAGGGTGATATGCAAGTGTGAAATATACAGACGGCTCAAGCAAGGAAGGAAGGAAGGGTGATATGCAACTGTGAAATATACAGACGGCTCAAGCGAAGGAAGGAAGGAAGGAAGGGTGATATGCAACTGTGAAATATACAGACGGCTCAAGCAAAGGAATGTAGGAAGGGCGATATGCAAGTGTGAAATATACAGACGGCTCAAGCGAAGGAAGGAAGGAAGGGTGATATGCAACTGTGAAATATACAGACGGCTCAAGCGAAGGAAGGAAAGAAGGAAGGGTGATATGCAACTGTGAAATATACAGACGGCTCAAGCAAAGGAAGGAAGGTAGGAAGGAAGGGTGATATGCAACTGTGAAATATACAGACGGCTCAAGCAAAGGAAGGAAGGAAGGAAGGGTGATATGCAACTGTGAAATATACAGACTGCTCAAGCAAAGGAAGGAAGGAAGGAAGGGTGATATGCAACTGTGAAATATACAGACGGCTCAAGCAAAGGAAGGAAGGAAGGGTGATATGCAACTGTGAAATATACAGACGGCTCAAGCAAAGGAAGGTAGGAAGGAAGGGTGATATGCAACTGTGAAATATACAGACGGCTCAAGCAAAGGAAGGTAGGAAGGGTGATATGCAACTGTGAAATATACAGACGGCTCAAGCAAAGGAAGGTAGGAAGGGTGATATGCAACTGTGAAATATACAGACGGCTCAAGGAAAGGAAGGAAGGAAGGGTGATATGCAACTGTGAAATATACAGACGGCTCAAGTAAAGGTAGGAAGGAAGGGCGATATGCAACTGTGAAATATACAGACGGCTCAAGTAAAGGAAGGAAGGAAGGGCGATATGCAACTGTGAAATATACAGACGGCTCAAGCGAAGGAAGGAAGGAAGGGTGATATGCAACTGTGAAATATACAGACGGCTCAAGCAAGGAAGGAAGGAAGGGCGATATGCAACTGTGAAATATACAGACGGCTCAAGTAAAGGAAGGAAGGAAGGGCGATATGCAACTGTGAAATATACAGACGGCTCAAGGAAGGAAGGAAGGAAGGGGGATATGCAACTGTGAAATATACAGACGGCTCAAGCAAAGGAAGGTAGGAAGGAAGGGCGATATGCAACTGTGAAATATACAGACGGCTCAAGTAAAGGAAGGAAGGAAGGGCGATATGCAACTGTGAAATATACAGACGGCTCAAGCGAAGGAAGGAAGGAAGGTGATATCAACTGTGAAATATACAGACGGCTCAAGCAAAGGAAGGAAGGAAGGGTGATATGCAAGTGTGAAATATACAGACGGCTCAAGCAAAGGAAGGAAGGAAGGGTGATATGCAAGTGTGAAATATACAGACGGCTCAAGCAAAGGAAGGAAGGAAGGAAGGGCGATATGCAACTGTGAAATATACAGACGGCTCAAGCAAAGGAAGGAAGGAAGGAAGGGTGATATGCAACTGTGAAATATACAGACGGCTCAAGCAAAGGAAGGAAGGAAGGAAGGGTGATATGCAACTATGAAATATACAGACGGCTCAAGCAACGGAAGGAAGGGTGATATGCAACTGTGAAATATACAGACGGCTCAAGCAAAGGAAGGAAGGAAGGGCGATATGCAACTGTGAAATATACAGACGGCTCAAGCAAAGGAAGGAAGGAAGGGTGATATGCAAGTGTGAAATATACAGACGGCTCAAGCAAAGGTAGGAAGGAAGGGCGATATGCAAGTGTGAAATATACAGACGGCTCAAGCAACGGAAGGAAGGAAGGGTGATATGCAACTGTGAAATATACAGACGGCTCAAGCAAAGGAAGGAAGGAAGGGTGATATGCAACTGTGAAATATACAGACGGCTCAAGCAAAGGAAGGAAGGAAGGGTGATATGCAACTGTGAAATATACAGACGGCTCAAGCAAAGGAAGGAAGGAAGGAAGGGCGATATGCAACTGTGAAATATACAGACGGCTCAAGCAAAGGAAGGAAGGAAGGGTGATATGCAAGTGAAATATACAGACGGCTCAAGCAACGGAAGGAAGGAAGGGTGATATGCAACTGTGAAATATACAGACGGCTCAAGCGAAGGAAGGAAGGAAGGAAGGGTGATATGCAACTGTGAAATATACAGACGGCTCAAGTAAAGGAAGGTAGGAAGGGTGATATGCAAGTGTGAAATATACAGACGGCTCAAGCAAAGGAAGGAAGGAAGGGTGATATGCAAGTGTGAAATATACAGACGGCTCAAGCAACGGAAGGAAGGAAGGGTGATATGCAACTGTGAAATATACAGACGGCTCAAGCCAAGGAAGGAAGGAAGGAAGGGTGATATGCAACTGTGAAATATACAGACGGCTCAAGTAAAGGAAGGTAGGAAGGGTGATATGCAAGTGTGAAATATACAGACGGCTCAAGCGAAGGAAGGAAGGAAGGAAGGGTGATATGCAACTGTGAAATATACAGACGGCTCAAGTAAAGGAAGGAAGGAAGGGTGATATGCAAGTGAAATATACAGACGGCTCAAGCAACGGAAGGAAGGAAGGGTGATATGCAACTGTGAAATATACAGACGGCTCAAGCGAAGGAAGGAAGGAAGGAAGGGTGATATGCAACTGTGAAATATACAGACGGCTCAAGTAAAGGAAGGTAGGAAGGGTGATATGCAAGTGTGAAATATACAGACGGCTCAAGCGAAGGAAGGAAGGAAGGAAGGGTGATATGCAACTGTGAAATATACAGACGGCTCAAGTAAAGGAAGGAAGGAAGGGTGATATGCAAGTGTGAAATATACAGACGGCTCAAGCGAAGGAAGGAATGTAGGAAGGAAGGGTGATATGCAAGTGTGAAATATACAGACGGCTCAAGCGAAGGAAGGAAGGAAGGAGGGTGATATGCAACTGTGAAATATACAGACGGCTCAAGTAAAGGAAGGAAGGAAGGGTGATATGCAAGTGTGAAATATACAGACGGCTCAAGCAACGGAAGGAAGGAAGGGTGATATGCAACTGTGAAATATACAGACGGCTCAAGCGAAGGAAGGAAGGAAGGAGGGTGATATGCAACTGTGAAATATACAGACGGCTCAAGTAAAGGAAGGTAGGAAGGGTGATATGCAAGTGTGAAATATACAGACGGCTCAAGCGAAGGAAGGAAGGAAGGAAGGGTGATATGCAACTGTGAAATATACAGACGGCTCAAGTAAAGGAAGGAAGGAAGGGTGATATGCAACTGTGAAATATACAGACGGCTCAAGTAAAGGAAGGAAGGAAGGGTGATATGCAACTGTGAAATATACAGACGGCTCAAGTAAAGGAAGGAAGGAAGGGTGATATGCAACTGTGATATATACAGACGGCTCAAGTAAAGGAAGGAAGGAAGGGTGATATGCAACTGTGATATATACAGACGGCTCAAGTAAAGGTAGGAAGGAAGGGCGATATGCAACTGTGAAATATACAGACGGCTCAAGCAAAGGAAGGTAGGAAGGAAGGAAGGGTGATATGCAACTGTGAAATATACAGACGGCTCAAGTAAAGGAAGGAAGGAAGGGCGATATGCAACTGTGAAATATACAGACGGCTCAAGCAAAGGAAGGAAGGAAGGGCGATATGCAACTGTGAAATATACAGACGGCTCAAGTAAAGGTAGGAAGGAAGGGCGATATGCAACTGTGAAATATACAGACGGCTCAAGCAAAGGAAGGAAGGAAGGAAGGGTGATATGCAACTGTGATATATACAGACGGCTCAAGTAAAGGAAGGAAGGAAGGGCGATATGCAACTGTGAAATATACAGACGGCTCAAGCAAAGGAAGGAAGGAAGGGTGATATGCAACTGTGAAATATACAGACGGCTCAAGTAAAGGTAGGAAGGAAGGGCGATATGCAACTGTGAAATATACAGACGGCTCAAGCAAAGGAAGGAAGGAAGGAAGGAAGGGTGATATGCAACTGTGATATATACAGACGGCTCAAGTAAAGGAAGGAAGGAAGGAAGGGTGATATGCAACTGTGAAATATACAGACGGCTCAAGCAAAGGAAGGAAGGAAGGGTGATATGCAACTGTGAAATATACAGACGGCTCAAGCAAAGGTAGGAAGGAAGGGCGATATGCAAGTGTGAAATATACAGACGGCTCAATCAAAGGAAGGAAGGAAGGGTGATATGCAAGTGTGAAATATACAGACGGCTCAAGCAAAGGAAGGAAGGAAGGGTGATATGCAACTGTGAAATATACAGACGGCTCAAGCGAAGGAAGGAAGGAAGGAAGGAAGGGTGATATGCAACTGTGAAATATACAGACGGCTCAAGCGAAGGAAGGAAAGAAGGAAGGGTGATATGCAAGTGTGAAATATACAGACGGCTCAAGCAAAGGAAGGAAGGAAGGGTGATATGCAACTGTGAAATATACAGACGGCTCAAGCAAAGGAAGGAAGGAAGGGTGATATGCAAGTGTGAAATATACAGACGGCTCAAGCAAAGGTAGGAAGGAAGGGTGATATGCAACTGTGAAATATACAGACGGCTCAAGCAAAGGAAGGTAGGAAGGGTGATATGCAACTGTGAAATATACAGACGGCTCAAGCAAAGGAAGGAAGGAAGGGCGATATGCAACTGTGAAATATACAGACGGCTCAAGCAAAGGAAGGAAGGAAGGGTGATATGCAAGTGTGAAATATACAGACGGCTCAAGCAAAGGAAGGAAGGTAGGAAGGGTGATATGCAAGTGTGAAATATACAGACGGCTCAAGCAACGGAAGGAAGGAAGGGTGATATGCAACTGTGAAATATACAGACGGCTCAAGCGAAGGAAGGAAGGAAGGAAGGGTGATATGCAACTATGAAATATACAGACGGCTCAAGTAAAGGAAGGAAGGAAGGGTGATATGCAACTGTGAAATATACAGACGGCTCAAGCAACGGAAGGAAGGAAGGGCGATATGCAACTGTGAAATATACAGACGGCTCAAGCAACGGAAGGAAGGAAGGAAGGGTGATATGCAACTGTGAAATATACAGACGGCTCAAGTAAAGGAAGGAAGGAATGGTGATATGCAAGTGTGAAATATACAGACGGCTCAAGCAAAGGAAGGAATGTAGGAAGGGTGATATGCAACTGTTAAATATACAGACGGCTCAAGCAAAGGAAGGAAGGAAGGAAGGGTGATATGCAAGTGTGAAATATACAGACGGCTCAAGCGAAGGAAGGAAGGAAGGAAGGGTGATATGCAACTGTGAAATATACTGACGGCTCAAGCAAAGGAAGGAAGGAAAGAAGGGTGATATGCAACTGTGAAATATACAGACGGCTCAAGTAAAGGAAGGAAGGAAGGGTGATATGCAAGAGTGAAATATACAGACGGCTCAAGCAAAGGAAGGAAGGAAGGGTGATATGCAACTGTGAAATATACAGACGGCTCAAGCAAAGGAAGGAAGGAAGGGTGATATGCAAGTGTGAAATATACAGACGGCTCAAGCAACGGAAGAAAGGAAGGGTGATATGCAACTGTGAAATATACAGACGGCTCAAGCGAAGGAAGGAAGGAAGGGTGATATGCAAGTGTGAAATATACAGACGGCTCAAGCAAAGGAAGGAATGTAGGAAGGGTGATATGCAAGTGTGAAATATACAGACGGCTCAAGCAAAGGTAGGAAGGAAGGGTGATATGCAACTGTGAAATATACAGACGGCTCAAGCAAAGGAAGGTAGGAAGGGTGATATGCAACTGCCCCCTAAAATTAGCGTCTGCTTGACTACTGTGAGATATATATATATATTTCTTGGAAGAGCACATAACTAATGATATACATTTCTTTTGATTTCTTTATAAATAACTCTCTATGATTTCCTACAACTCTCTCTCTCTCTCTCTCTCTCTCTCTCTCTCTCTCTCTCATGTATATATGTATGTATATACAGACACATATGAATCCTCTTCTTGAGGAACTGAAACAATCGACTATCCTGGGAGACCATAAAGAAAACAGAGACCGGGAAAAGTAGCGAACAACTGTTGAGGCCCTATGCTCCACGAGGAGGAGAGAGATTAAGTCAAGTCATATATATATATATATATATATATATATATATATATATATATATCTTCTACATATTTCTCTTCTCTTTTCTGTGAGGTTTTTAAAACAAATGTGGGGCCACAAAATGCCCACATTTAAACTCGATATTCCAAACATCCGGGTGCTGTGCGTGACTTGACGTATTTCTACGCGTGCGGTTGATAACCTAGAAAAAGTTTGCGTGTGGTGCGAAGAATATTTTACATTTCTTTCTCCTTCCTCAATCCTCTTTCACTCTCTCTCTCTCCTCTCTCGCCCCCTCCCAACTCTCTACTTTCTTCCACCTATCCCGACATTTTTAGAATGGAAGTGTTTTGTTTTTTGTGGATAGGGACATGCTTAAATCTGTCTTGTTACACGTGGAACGTAGAGCGACGATTCTTACCTTGCCTGGTTTCCTATCCTATCTGAGTCCTGTCTTCTCGGTTCATCTCATGGGTCTCTTGTTTCTCTGACCTGTTCTACTGTTTGTCGACATGTAATAGTAGTAGAGAGGAATTGTCTGCTTTCATGGTTTCATGTTTTCTAAGCGGACTTCCTTTGTTTTCATCAGTCTTAAGTATTTTTGTTGTTTTGTTTGTTATGCTTTGTCACTTCTTGTTTTGTGATATCTTTATTTATATTAGTGCCGGCCTGCCCAGCGTGTTTGTAGCGCGTTGGACGATGGGTGACAAGCCCCCTGTGAGTGCGATTAAATTCGCGGGCTGGCACAAAAGCCACAGGTTCTCTAGATTTACGGTGTTCATGACACCGAGCCGAAGGGTTACGATGTTCATCATGGCACCGAGCGAAAGAGCTGAAAGCTCGAGTGCTTCCGGATCGAAAAAAACGGACTTCATTTGTTTTTGTCAGTCTTAAGTATTTTTGTTGTTTTGTTTTTTATGCTTTGTCACTTCTTGTTTTGTGATATCTTTAATTATATTAGTAGATTCATTTGCTTACTCCATGTTGTTTAATTGATGAATTGATTAGCTGAATGATTGATTCAACAATCATAATTGCATTTTAATAAATAACCGTGTGTGTTCTGATCTATTTCTAACACAGAAAAGTATCAGCGTCAAGTTTACGTAGTCTGTAGCACCGGCGAAGGGTCCTCAATGTCATGTTGAGAAAATATTTAAAATGTGCATGACTTTTTTTGTGGTTAATATGAGCGATGTTTTCTCGGGCAACAACTTTCCAGACTGTTCATAGTGATGTATTTCTACAACTTTCTGCCTGCCTCCACAACTTTCTATCCCTACAACTTTCTATTCATACAATTTTCTATCCCCACAACTTTATATTCGTACAACTTTCTATCCCTACAACTTTCTATTCCTACAACTTTCTAACCCTACAACTTTCTATCCCTACAACTTTATATCCCACAATTTTCTATTCCCACAACTTTCTATTCGTACAACTTTCTATTCCCACAACTTTCTATTCGTACAATTTTCTATCCCAACTTTCTATTCCCACAACTTTCTATTCCCACAACTTTCTATTCGTACAACTTTCTATTCCCACAACTCTCTATTCGTACAATTTTATATCCCAACTTTCTATTTCCACAACTTTCTATCCCCACAACTTTCTATTCGTACAACTTTCTATCCAAACAACTTTCTATCCTTAATACTTTCTATCCCTACAACTTTCTATCCCTACAACGTTGTATCCCACAACTTTCTATCCCACAACTTTCTATCCCTACAACTTTCTATTCGTACAACTTTCTATTCCCACAACTTTCTATTCGTACAACTGTCTATCCCCACAACTTTCTATTCGTACAACTTTCTATCCCCACAGCGTTCTATTCATAAACTTTATATTCATATCACAACTCTTTGATTCCACAACTTTCTATTCCCATACCTTTCTATTCCTACCATAACTTTATATTCCCACAACTTTCTTTCCCACAACTTTCTATTCCCACAACTTTCTATTCGTACAACTGTCTATCCCCACAACTTTCTATTCGTACAACTTTCTATCCCCACAATGTTCTATTCATAAACTTTCTATTCCTATCACAACTCTTTGATCCCACAACTTTCTATTCCCGCAACTTTCTATTCGTACCACAATTTTCTGTTCACACAACTTTCTTTTCCCATAACTTTCTATTGCTACCACAACGTTCTATCCCCACACCTTTCTATTGCTACCACACCTCTTTGATCCCACAACTTTCTATACCTATACACGCACATACAACAGAACAAATAGTGAAATGAGAAACAGAGAGACACACGCATATAGAATAGAGAGCCACAGGTATGTATCAACTACATACATTCCTATTTGATATATGACGTCAAAGAATATATTGGAAAGAAGAAGACAGAATAAATATTTCTAAAAGTTTATATCAGTTCCGTTACGCTTTCACTTGTACTCACTCACAGCTGTCTTCTCTTAGTTGTTGAAGTGATTGCCACTGAATACCTCAGTTGCCATCTTTAAGTTGCAAACTTTACACACTTTGTAGACGCCAACGAAGGTATCTGGTAGTTGTAATGCCACTCTATTGTATTCTGTAATGGTGGTTATATATAGCTGACAGGGTGGTCCATGAAGACACTAATGTTCCCAGCTTATAGTTGTTCTCGTCATGGCTGGACTATATTGTGTATCAGCGGTAACTACGCCAGGGCGCCAGGTAGCAATCAATGTACTGAGCTTGACTTTATTTAGTGTCTAAGCTTTTCTGTGTACACTTTAAGACGTCACATTTGATTGATTGCTTAGTTCACTGATGTGAACATAACTATTGTTATTTGGAAAATAATATTATGTGCCCTGATCTCTTCTTTGCATAGACAAATCGCAGTGCCAGTGCAAAACCTCCGTAGCATTGGCAGAGGTCACCAGTGTAATTATATGACCTTTTTCGTCTTTACAGACGGTCAATTGGCAAGTGTTTTACTGTGACAACTTCTGAGTTTTCGCTTGTCTCTATTGTCTTTCAGCTCGTACATAAGTCTCTCTTTAAAAGATTCTGCACCTTTGCGCAATGTTGTTTTCCATATATCTCGATCATCAGCAAGTTGTTCCCATTCGCTGGAATCGATAGAAAAGTTATTCATTGAGGCCTTGCAGACATCTTTATATCTGAGCAGTAGTCTGCCTTGGTGTCTCTTTCCCTCCGAAAGTTCACAGAACACAATTTGTTTTGGAATGCGGCCATTGTCCATACTTTGCACACGCCCTAGCCATCTAAGTCTTCTACTGCTGAGCATGCCCATGATGGAAGGCAGATTTGCACGTTGTACTTCAGAGTTAGTTATCTTGTCGTACCACCTGATGTTCATAATCTATGTGGAGACATCGAAAGTGATAGATTTTAAGTCTTCTCTCGTGTCTTGAGTAGCATCTCCGTGTTTCTGAGCCATATGTTTCTGAGTGTAATAATTAGGATGGTTAAAATATATCATCATCAAATTGCTGGTTCTGAGCAGATCTTTGACACCCTAATAGTCTTTCTAGATTTTTCTCTCACATATGCCAGATGTCCTGCTTCTTTAGCCGCCACACTCAAATCATCAGTTACATCCTGAATCCATCTTCTTCGTGGTCTTCCTTTTCTCCTCTTTGCGGGAATGTCTCCTTCCATAATGGATTTCTCCAACCTTTCGTATACTTTTATATGTCCACAAAAAACTTCAGTTTTTTTCCTTCTTATTTGTAGCATCATTAAGTTTTCTTTGATTTCGAGTTCTTTCTAGATAGATCTATTTGTTCTCTTCTCTGTATAAGATATACGGATACATCTTCTTTAACACTTACGTTCAGAAGCACATGTGTGTTTTTCCACTGCCTCGATAATTGTCCATATTATATATGTCCAATAATATATGACGTCTGTTTAAAAAAAGTTACCAATTATTATGCCTGGACAGGAACTTTCTAGAATAATATATTGATTCACAACTGCCAAGTGTTTTTATTTGCGGGCTAAGTTTCAACACAGGACTTACTTATTTCCGTTTTGGTCTCCGATAGAACTAAGCACTCATTCTTACTTACCATAAGAACTGGGTGCACTTAATTATAACCCAATAGCTCTACGTGAATAAAGTACAGCCTACCATCTTGGACTTGGTTGGAACATAAAACAAGTAACGGAGTTGATAGCTACAGTTCGTAAGAGTACCATGATCGCCAACATCAGTCGTAATCAGAATGAGAATAGGAAGTAAAAGAAACATTTCTTTCAGGAAGTAAGAAAATGATGATTGACATACTAAGGCTAATCACTGTAGACCTCTCGGAAAGGGGGTTGCTCTGTAACTTAGAGATTATTTGTTCGCCTCTCGCTCCAAAGATTCAAGGTTCGCTCCTTGTAGAACCATCGGGATATTTTACAGAGATCCTGATCTCAATGTAGATGAGATCGAGTTCCTAGTCATATCGAAGACGAGCGATAAAACGTAGGTCACGTGTTTAAGTTGAGCAGGTAAAATAACTATTGCCAGTTCAAAATCGAGAGTAGCATTCTGGAAGGCCGCTGCCCGGGCAAATTTCATAAGAAAAATATTTAAAATATAATTCATGCAAAACAATTTTACAATCTTCGAAATTACATCGGAGACCCTCGCGGTTGCTATGGAGTTGGTACTCTGCTGTTGAGATCTTCCTGTGTAAGAAAGAGATCGGAGCACACGCGGTTACTCACCGAAGTGCAATGATGATGGTCAATCAATCAATCAATCAATCAATCACTGCAGACCAACACATCTACTGACTGAATACGTTAACAGTGAACATGTATTTATGTTTCTCTCTTGTAGAGGATCAGAGATGTGGTTTTACAGAAGAATAATGGGAATCCCATGGACTGCTAGATGTACGAATATGGAGGTGTCTACTGAGGCCAAGAGCCCGCCTGCCCTGCGTGTTCTTAGCGCGTTGGACGACGGGTGACAAGCTCCCTGTGAGTGCGGGTTCAATTCCGCGGGCTAGCAGAATAGCCACAGGTTCTCCAGATTTACGGTGTTTGTGGCACCGAACCGAAGGGTTACGATGTCCATGGCATCGAGCCGAAGAGTTGAAAGCCCAAGTGCTTCTGGATTTAAAAAAAACACACACAAAAATGAGGCCAAGACACAGAGAACACTTATTATCAATATAAGAAAGCGGCAGCCATCATTTCTCGGATATGTGATGAGAAGGGGAGGTTTAGAACACATTGTAACAACCGGTAAAATGGAATGGCGACGAGACAGGGGAAGACAGAGACAATTTTAAACAGCCTGACTTCATGTCATGGAAGAGCGTCAACATCTGAGATGATAACAAACGCCAAGGACAGAGATTTGTACAGATCCATAATCACCTACGCTAACCGGCACGGCACCTGATGCTGAGAGGAAATAAATGCACACAAAATAAGTGCATCATGGTATACAGCACTTCCTGGACATAAACTCTCTGACAGCACTGTCAGTTATAGGTAGCTCTGTAAGACATAAATTCCATGGCAACCAGAGAGAATGCACCACTAGACATGTCGCCGGTCACGTGCGAGTAAAGTGACGTAGTTGTTGAGTAACAGATAATAAACAGGTAGAAGAATGTCTGATCTATTCCCGTTGTATGTTGTTTGTTGTATGTTGTATGTTGTTCAGAGTTTCACGTGTTCCTTCTGTAAAACATTTGGTTTTGTGGTGAATTCTTCTCTTGTGTATGTTGGTTAAGGGACTAAACACGGAGAACAACCGTAGAAATAAGCTTGCTTGTTTTCACAACATGAACTTTGTGATTATTTGATTTCTTGCATTATAAGTATGTGGGATATGCTAAGGATACGTGATGATAATTTTCACATCATTTATTATTTCATAATTCCAGTATTCAGGACATCACTGATGTTTCACTAGCTGCTTGTTGTTAATTCTAACAGCTGCTTGTTGTTCATTCTAACAGCTGATTGTTGTTAATTCTAACAGCTGGTTGTTGTTAATTCTAACAGCTGCTTGTTGTTCATTCTAACAGCTGCTTGTTGTTCATTCTAACAGCTGGTTGTTGTTCATTCTAACAGCAGATTGTTGTTCATTCTAACAGCTGATTGTTGTTCATTCTAACAGCTGGTTGTTGTTCATTCTAACAGCTGGTTGTTGTTAATTCTAACATCTGATTGTTGTTCATTCTAACAGCTGCTTGTTGTTCACTCTAACAGCTGACTGTTGTTCACTCTAACAGCTGATTGTTGTTCATTCTAACAGCTGGTTGTTGTTAATTCTAACAGCTGGTTGTTGTTCACTCTAACAGCTGGTTGTTGTTCATTCTAACAGCTGGTTGTTGTTAATTCTAACAGCTGGTTGTTGTTCACTCTAACAGCTGGTTGTTGTTCACTCTAACAGCTGGTTGTTGTTCACTCTAACAGCTGGTTGTTGTTCATTCTAACAGCTGGTTGTTGTTCACTCTAACAGCTGGTTGTTGTTCACTCTAACAGCTGATTGTTGTTCATTCTAACAGCTGGTTGTTGTTCACTCTAACAGCTGATTGTTGTTCATTCTAACAGCTGGTTGTTGTTCACTCTAACAGCTGGTTGTTGTTCACTCTAACAGCTGATTGTTGTTCATTCTAACAACTGATTGTTGTTCACTCTAACAGCTGCTTGTTGTTCATTCTAACAGCTGGTTGTTGTTCATTCTAACAGCTGGTTGTTGTTCACTCTAACAACTGATTGTTGTTCACTCTAACAGCTGCTTGTTGTTCATTCTAACAGCTGGTTGTTGTTCATTCTAACAGCAGATTGTTGTTCATTCTAACAGCTGATTGTTGTTCACGATGCAATGTATTAATTAGGTGAATCAAAGGGATCGAAGCCAACACCCGTCATACTAATCAACAAGTGTTGATTAGTATTAAAGATCATTTATTATATACTGGTTATGGATTAATATATGTAAGAGTTGCGATAGTGTAGTTTTTAGTGCACTTGCTACATGAGCGCGTGATTCCAGGATCAGCTTTTTCAATTAGAGTGGTATCTATTTTTTTCAAACCGTAACGACTGTCAGGTCGATCTTCTTCTTCCCGTTTCGCTTGATTACCAAAGGGACACTGGGAAGTAAAAGCTGTCGACTTGATACTGACCACATGACCCTTCGTGTGCTGTTGGATAAAACAAAACAGTATGGGCCTTACACAGCATTCCTCAGTAGACCCCAGAGTATGACAACGAGTTATTGACTTTATATTTTATTCATTGTTGTAGCAGATATGAAGGTGACGATGCATTGGTCGTGTGGTGTATGCCAGTAGGGAGATTGGTTAGAACAGTTCTCAGATGGACATCGGATAGGAAGAGAAGGCATGGACGAAAATCTACAAATATGAGGTGGTCAGACCAGATCTGGAGACAACCGTGGGTGGGCTGCGGTGATACTAAGTAAATTGGCGTTCAATGACAAAAACACGTGTGTATATTATCACATAAGTAAGCTGAAATAAAATAAAAAAACTTACGAAAGCAAACATGGAGTAGAACGGAAGAAAGAGAGTTGAAATATTGTGGCTTGACGTGAGAAACAATTAATATAATTGTTATAAAAAAAAAAAAACAATGAAAATCTTTTGTGGAAGCCTCAAGTGTCAAACGGGACATGAAGAAGCAGATATCACTGGGTTCAAGTCAGGCACATATGTGCTCAGTATTTGTCAGAACTGGTGACAAATGCATGTTGAAGGTTCACACGTCTCACCTGTTATACATGATTTTTACCGTACCCATCATTAGATCCATGCTACTTATGCTATATTTGTTTTCAGATTCATGAATGTCAAAGTCGCTGCTCCATTGATTCTAGATAACACTACTACAGAGATCGTCACCGTCTAGTTTATTGATTTGTATATGCTGACTTGAGATCTGCTTGACAAAATCAAAGAAAACTGGATAATGCTATACAAATAAAAACAAGAAAAGTGAGGTATTTTGGACATATCAAAAGACACAAAGGACTGGAGAAGACCATCATGGAAGGAGGCATACCAACAAAGAGGAGAAGAGGAAGACCACGAAGAAGGTGGATTCAGGATGTAACTAATGGTTTGAACATGACAGCTGCAGAGACGGGACATCTGGCATACGAGAGAGAGAAAATCTAAAGGACTGTTGGGGTGGCAAAGTTCTGCTCAGGACAAGCTATTTGTGTATGCTGACTTGAGATCACTGCTTCGTTTTTTTATAATTGGTTAAATTACAGTAAATTACAGAATCTGGACCGCGACGTTCATTTCACGAGTGCATTATTTTCTGGAAATTTCTAAAGTTGTTGCTGGAGCTACGTAGTTCGTGCTTTGTGCAATACTATTGTGCTATTTCTGCGAAGATGGACTGAGTGATATGCAGAAACCCGGTGCAATGAAGTTAATTCTTGACCTTTAAACTTTTTGTATATACTATACAACGAAATATTTTTGTAAAACGAAGTTGGTAGTTTATCAAAGTACATCATCGTCATCATCATGTGCTGTGCCGGCTGGCGTAGACGATCATGAATCTCAACAAATTTTTGTCTCCTGTGTTTGATATCATCTCTGAGGTTGACGTTCTTCCATGCCATGAAGCTAGACTACTATACTTATGATCAACACATAAACAGTGTACAGGTATTAAGAGCTTCCGAAAAACAAATAGACAAACACGGGATTCGAACTACTTACCCTCATTTCTTACGACACCCATCGCCTAGCCTAGCAATACGAACGTCCTTACGAACACACCAACGAGCCATTCTAAAAAAATGACTCACTGGGGAGTGTCTTTCCTCAAACGCTTCGTTACAACTAGACACAGAATAATCAGGTAAGGTTCTATCGAACAGTGTTTGCACAAACACATGCCATAAGCCTATTGTGCTTGTATATATTTGAGACGAGACAATATCATACATACACACATGTATACACATACACAAAAGTGTAAAAATATCACATCTTTCGTCATTCTTTCGAATGCCAGTTGCTCGAATTTGTTTAAATGTATTTAGTTGCCTATTGGCCTTATGAAGGTGGTTCCCACCCTTTGTCCACGATCAAGTAGTTACTACACTTTGATCTTAGTCAAAAGGCCGACCTTTCACTCGGTTGCAGCGGCATGATCATTTCGCCATCACAGATGTGATTTGTTCTTCACTCGGGGAAATATTATATTCTCTTTGACCATTATCATACTCTATTAATTGTTATTCAATGCCCCTCTATAGAAAACGCACACACGTATATACATACATACAAATATATAAAAGGCCGGCCACGCAAAAGATGGATCTCATAATAACATAGCCGACGAAAGACACTGTTTATGAAGCGCACACAAAAACCCGTTCTCGGAACTATCTTCTTACCCTGAAGCTGTGAGGCAAATCAGGACTGGAGAAGAGAACAAGACAAAACGCATAGAGATGCTAGCTCCTTGTGTCTCCTTTTTTCAATCTAACGCTGAAAGGCAAAACATGATTAGAGAATAGATAGATATATAGTATACGCTTTCTAAATGCATGCATTAAGTCTATGTGACTATATAAAAGAAGCTACATGTAACTCTCTACATTTTCATTTGATAAACTGTCTTAGCTATATACCTTTCAAGATGTATACGACGATATACCCTGCTCTAGATTTATGTAACCTGATTACATTGAATCTCCACGAAGATGTATACGACGATATACCCTGTTCTAGATTTATGTAACCTGATTACATTGAATCTCCACGGAGATGTATACAACGATATACCCTGCATGCTCTAGATTTATGTAACCTGATTACATTGAATCTCCACGAAGATGTATACGACGATATACCCTGCTCTAGATTTATGTAACCTGATTACATTGAATCTCCACGAAATTCTACTCAAGCTATCCCATTTCAAACACGTCAACGACTGGTAGTTATTAATAATGTTTCCTTTAGTTGCGGAAGTCAGTACCTGTTAGCCGCCCCGTCCCTAGCACGTCTAACGGTAGTTCAGCAATGCTGACAACGTTTGTATTTATTTTAGGAGTTAGAAGTCATGATAGTACATTGTGAAGATGGATTCAGGGTGTAACTGATGGTTTGAGCATGGCCACTACAGAGGCAGGACATCTTGTCCCTGAGAGAGAAATTCGAAGGATTGTTAAGGTGGCAAAGTTCTGCTCAGGACAAGCTATTTGACGATGACTGTTAGATAGACCACAGTGTATGTATGCTCCAATCGACACCACTTGTAGTAAGAAACATAACTTTCTAAGGTGGAGACGGAACATTTACGAAGAGAAATGGTCATCTTTCTCTTCTCTTTTCCCACCTCTGTTTTGCCTGATAGTGTCAGGATAAAAAAAAAGATATTTCTAGAACTTGTATTTTTTTGGGGGCGAAACACGCAATCACAAAGTACTTTACATGTGTGTATTAGATGTGTGTAAATATTTTATATGTGTGTATTAGATGTGTGTAAATATGTGTGTATTATACCAATCAAATGGTTTTACTGCAGTCTCATATATATATTGTGATTATTTTTTTTGGGTGCGTTTCATAAATTGTGTCTTTTCCTGCCTTTTTTTATTTCTGTGGTCCACGCAAATGGAAAGTTCCAGTAATTTAATACATCTATCATTGATCAATGATCAAATGCTATATATATCCTATATTAATGTATGGCTCGGAAACATGGACAATGAACAAGCAGTTAGAAGACAGAATTGATGCATTTGAGATGTGGATATATAGAAGAATAAGCAGAGTTTCATGGACAGAAAAACAGACAAATAAACAAGTTTTAGGAAAACTAGGCATGAAGAAACAATTATTAAGAGAAATAAAATTCAGACAAGTAAAGTATTTTGGGCACATAAAAGGCATGACACCATGATAAAACATTTACTAGAGGGAAAGTTGAAGAGCAAGAGGAAGACCGAGAGATAAGTGGAGGGAAACTTTAAGAAATGGACAGGTTACAGTCTGGCAGTGTGCAACACCAAGGCGAAAGACAGAGGATGCTGGAGATTCATTGCAGCCAACCTTCGATGTGGAGACGGCACCTGATGATGATGATGATCATTGAACACGCCTTCGAAACTACATGCTGTGATATTACCGTGATTCCTTACGGGAAGATGACTTCTGGCAAAAGAGCTGTTGAACGACCCTTCCTTCGTTACAAAGGTATATACAAGCTCTAAGCGCGACTTGTAAGCATTTGACATGAATACACAAGACTGGGAGAAGCTCGCTAGGGAGAGGCCCAGCTAGAGACAAGCTCTGGAAACGGATCAGAGAATAGACGAAAAGTCAAAGACAAATTCTGCCATAAAACGTACCAGGAGAAAGCAGAGAAAATCTAGCATGGACCGATTGCTTCTAAAGACCAACATGATGCCATCATCATCACTCATCAAGATTTGAATGCACGTATGTTTCAGTGAACGAAGATGCATACTGTTTGTATGCATTTATGTCGGTGTGGGGCGATAGGTATGTAGGTAGGCATCTAAGTAGGTGAATGCGTGCTTGTGTGGGTGCGTTCGTGTGTGTATTTATGTGTGTATTTACGTGTGTGAGAGAAAGAGTGGCGAGTAGATAACAGAAGATATATAGACAGTCTATTGTGTCTAACTATGTTAAACTCTTATCACACGCACGAACATCAGCCCCTCCCCCCCCCCCTTGTCATCCTACCCCACCCCCACGAAGACTATATTCAAGTCTCTGATCATAATTTTCTATGCTGTAGTCATGTGACACAATCTACTTACCTTCTGCGCTAGACTGTACCTGTATAATTTATCTACAGTATTAACATGCTTGCGCCTGACTGGCATCATCTTGCCTGCCGGTGCTAGCACTTGAGTGAGCATCCTCTACGATCGGTCCACTGATCGCAGACGTAGATTGGGTAAGAGCGTTGGAAGGAGAAATCAGGAAGGAGAAATGTGTGTTACCTTTCTTTACATCCACACATCAGGTTATTTATAGCATGTCATCTCCGGCCTGGCTGTCATTAGATACTCATTCATCCACTCGTCATGTGTTATCTCTTTAGTTTAGTGGTTGTCGTTTCCTTTACACTCCTCATCATATAAAACATACACTCCTCATCATGTATAGCATACACTCCTCATCATATGTAACATACACTCCTCATCAGTGGCGGCTCGTGATCGTTTTTGTTGGTTGGGCCAGACACAAATTTTCGAGAAAATCATGGCTTTGGGTTAGGTTCTATTTAAATTTATTAAATAATAAATACACGTTACATATTATTTTTGGTGGAGCCCGGCCCTTCTGGCCCTTAATGACGAGCCGCCACTGCTCCTTATCATATATAACATACACTCCTCATTATATATAACATACACTCCTCATCATATATCACATACACTCCTCATTATATATCACATACACTCCTCATCATATATCACATACTCTAATCATCATATATAACGTAACTCCTCCTCATCATATATAACATACTCTCCTCATCATATATAACATACACTCCTCATCATATAACATACTCTCCTCATCATATAACATACACTCCTCATCATATATAACATACACTCCTCATCATATATAACATACACTCCTCATCATAAATCACACTAATCATCATAAATCACATTCCTCATCATATAACATACACTCCTCATCATTTAACATACACTCCTCATCATATAACATACACTCCTCATCATAAATCACATTCCTCATCATATAACATACACTCCTCATCATATATAACATACACTCCTCATCATATAACATACACTCCTCATCATATATAACATACACTCCTCATCATTTATAACAGACACTCCTCATCATAAATCACATTCCTCATCATATAACATACACTCCTCATCATTTAACATACACTCCTCATCATATAACATACACTCCTCATCATAAATCACATTCCTCATCATATAACATACACTCCACATCATATATAACATACACTCCTCATCATATAACATACACTCCTCATCATATATAACATACACTCCTCATCATTTATAACAGACACTCCTCATCATAAATCACATTCCTCATCATATAACATACACTCCTTATCATACATAACATACTCTCCTCATCATATATCACATTCCTCATCATATAACATACACTGCTTATCATAAATCACATTCCTCATCATATAACATACACTCCTTATCATACATAACATACTCTCCTCATCATATAACATACTCTCCTCATCATATATCACATTCCTCATCATATATCACATCACACCAAACACACAATGAATAAGCTATAGTTAGATTTAACATGTTTATTCAATATATTGTATTATTCTGTATCGAATGGATTACAGCGCGGCAACCATGTGGGAGACCTATGTTCAATCCACGGAAAGACCAAGGATTTTTTTTCTGTCCGGGACATAAAAGTAAAAAAAAAATCATAACCTGAACAGATTCTTGGCAACTGCACTAGCCATACAGCCATTACCTTCTTCTTCTTTGCGTTCATTCTTTACGACCAATTTTCATCACTCTTTGTGATATGTTTGATCTTTGCCAAGAACGTGTATACGTTGCACATTGGTTTGTAGGCCCCTAAACGCATAGACTTCTACACGTTTAGGACATGTGCATCCGATTTCAGCCAAACCTCCTTAGTCGCCTCTTACGACATGCTTGACAGGTAACAGTGGTTCTATTCTTTACACCCTAAATTTGGGCCCCGGTAACCACTCGGGTGACAGCCATGAAATTCCTCAGACTCTCGTCTCTCCTATCGTACACCGCCATTAAAAGCTGTACTACAGTCAGTAACAACAGTTTATATATTTATATATATTTATATATATTTATATATATATGTGTGTGTGTCCATCGACATTGTTCTTTTTTTCTCCCTCTGCTCTTGCTTGTTATGACTTCCAGGGTTTGGGTGTGCAAAAAGTTATGACAAGTTCCCTCTATAACCTACTACTGCCTTTGATATTTCTGCGCTTCAGCTTTGCGGATCGACTTTTGTCCTTGAAACTATTGTTTATGATAACTGGCTGTGATCTGGGGGAAAAAAAACCACTCGTCTTAAGGGTAAGTCGATGGGCGCGGAGATAAATACATATTTGTTGTTGGATTTCACAGTGTGGTATGATGTTGTTTTTTTCGGAGTCTCTTCGTACGTATTTACTGTCTGTTTATTTACTATATTCACTGTCTCCGGTGTTTCACCTAGGGTTCTTAGAAGTCCTTAATCACTTGTTTCTGAATAGTAGTGCTTGTTGTGGGGTACTTTGTGTTGTAATCGTGTTACCTGGCCGAATCATTTGGTATCTTGTTTCTTAACATGATCTAGCACTGTTTTTTGTTTGTTTCTACCATGTTTCTAATAGCTCCTTTTCATATCTCTGTTTGTTGCTCTACTTCTTCTTCACTTTTCAACTCCCAACAGAGCACAGGTCTTCAACAAACTTCTTCCAGCTCTTCCTCTCTCCTGCGATCCCTTCCAATTCTTTCCATATTTTACCTTTCCTTTTCATATCAGTCTCCAGCTCTCTTCCCTAGGTATGTCTAGACTTTCCCCTACTTCTCTTTCCCTGCGGGTTCCAAAGCATTGTCTGTCTTGCAATACTTCAGTCGGTCTTCTCAATGTATGTCCTATCCATCGCCAGCGTCTCTTCCTTAGCTCTTTCTCCACTGGTTTCTGCTTAGTTTTTTTCTCTGAGTTCCTCGTTCAAAATCTTATCATACCATCTCAGTCCTTCATCGCTGTTGTAATTATCCCTTTTTCGTCGACTATTCTACATTGTTGTTTGTGGAGATAACGGAAATATTGTGAATGCATTCAGACTAATTCGTTGATAGGTCTCTTGTCACTGACAAATGAATAATACCTCGTTGATATGTCTCTTGTCACTGACAAATGAAAACTAATTCGTTGAAAGATCGCTTGTCACTGACAAATGAAGAATAATTCGTTGAAAGATCTCTTGTCACTGATAAATGAATAATACCTCGCTGATAGGTCTCTTGTCACTGACAAGAGAAGACTAATTCGTTGAAAGATCTCTTGTCACTGACAAGTGAAGACTAATTCGTTGAAAGATCTCTTGTCACTGACAAATGAATAATAATTCGTTCATAGGTCTCTTGTCACTGACAAATGAATAATAATTCGTTCATAGGTCTCTTGTCACTGACAAATGAAGAATACCTCGCTGATAGGTCTCTTGTCACTGACAAATGAATAATAATTCGTTGATATGTCTCTTGTCACTGACAACTGAAGAATAATTCGTTGAAAGATCTCTTGTCACTGACAAATGAAGACTAATTCGTTGAAAGATCTCTTGTCACTGACAAGTGAAGACTAATTCGTTGAAAGATCTCTTGTCACTGACAAATGAATAATAATTCGTTCATAGGTCTCTTGTCACTGACAAATGAATAATAATTCGTTCATAGGTCTCTTGTCACTGACAAATGAATAATAATTCGTTGATATGTCTCTTGTCACTGACAACTGAAGAATAATTCGTTGAAAGATCTCTTGTCACTGACAAATGAAGAATACCTCGCTGATAGGTCTCTTGTCACTGACAAATGAATAATAATTCGTTGATATGTCTCTTGTCACTGACAACTGAAGAATAATTCGTTGAAAGATCTCTTGTCACTGACAAATGAAGACTAATTCGTTGAAAGATCTCTTGTCACTGACAAATGAAGAATAATTCGTTGAAAGATCTCTTGTCACTGACAAATGAAGAATAATTCGTTGAAAGATCTCTTGTCACTGACAAATGGAGAATAATTCGTTGATATGTCTCTTGTCACTGACAAATGAAGAATAATTCGTTGATATGTCTCTTGTCACTGACAAATGAAGAATAATTCGTTGATATGTCTCTTGTCACTGACAACTGAAGATTAACCCGTTGAAAGATCTCTTGTCACTGACAACTGAAGAATAATTCGTTGAAAGATCTCTTGTCACTGACAAATGGAGAATAATTCGTTGATATGTCTCTTGTCACTGACAACTGAAGATTAACCCGTTGAAAGATCTCTTGTCACTGACAACTGAAGAATAATTCGAATAATCAAATGTGTTTACGTAAATGAATAGGATGGGACGTATTATCGTAAAGCGTAAGCCTTCACATATTGACTCGAACTCATGATGGTTGTGGTCTTAATCCTACACTCGACGTTCCACACCTGAGGAAAGGAATTGGGACTCCTACCTCCTGCACAATAGAACCTAGAAATATGAAGTGACAGGCTCTTCATAGCCTATATCTGAAAAGGCTTCGGGAAATTTTAGTTTTGAAAGAGATATGATACTCATATCAGGAAAGAAAACAATGCTTTTCATATGAGATGCCCCCGCCTGTGTGTTGCCAGGGCTGTCATGTGGAGCAAAGAATAGTACCACTGCGACCTACAAGGCATGTCATAAAAGGCGCCTAGGAAGCTACCCTAGTAAATAAAAAGCGTCGCAGAAATCGAATGTGTTGACCATAAGGTAAGCGCATAACTGGCAGAACGTACAATCGCTCTTATATGCTCATATCACATACAAATCACACAGATTGGTTAACAAGTGGTTGATATGGAGCGTTCAAAGAAGAAGAAGATATGAGATGTCTTAGACGTATTATTAACGTCATGAATTACTCTGTAGCAAACAAACCAGTACTTGAGAGAGCAGAAGTTCCCACTATGTAAACTTGCCTCAAGCAAAGTGACTGGCTCATGGTAATCGACTTCCCAAGGATTCACTTTATGTTGAGGAGATCTCTTGGAAGAGACCAACTGGAAGACCCTAAATGGGATATTCATCATAGTTCATAAGTACGGTTCCAACTTCACTGCAACGGGTCACCCCATAATTGCTCCGTTCCTGTGTCAATGAAAATCACACGAAATACTAACAACTGTGAAATGTTTCCTGTGTGAACTAGTTCCAGAATGAAACAGCCGTGTACCGCCACAATAAGAAACCTGCACCGCATAAAATGCATATGGCCGTCACTAATGTAGCAACACAAAACTGTTCATCACTTGAATTGCAATTCTTGTCGAAGGGAACATCAATCATGCCAAAATCCAGCTTTCTGCACTCGCAATGTAACTGCATACGGCAAATTGAGCTTGTTCGTCATAACCGCTGTCCGCCATCATTCATCATCCTCAAATAGCTTGTCCTGAACAGAACTTTGCCACCCCAATAGTCCTTTGGATTTTCTCTCGCTCATATGCCAGATGTCCCGCCTCTGCAATCGTCATGTTTAAACCATCAGTTACATCCTGAATCCATTTTCTCCGTGGTCTACCTCTGCTCCTCGTTGTCGGTATGCATCCTTCCATGATGGTCTTCTCCAGCCTCTCGTGTCTTTTTTTATATGTCCAAAATACCTCAATTTTCCTCTTTCTTATTTGTAGCATTAACCAGTGTTCTTTGATTTTGAGATCTTTCTGGATAGATCTGTTTGGTCTCTTCTCTGGGGAACGAGAGAGAGAGAGAGATTTGTACTCTTCTCTGACCTAATGGGAAATTAGGACTCTACTATCTTACTTCTCTTAATCATATCCTCTGAGCTCCTCTACCTTTTTACTTCGTCTAGTATTCCCATTGCACTACAAATGCAATGCACTACAACTTGTTCTAATCATTCATTCCTACCTCTTGTAACACAATCTTCTTGTCTTTTTAAACTCCACATTTTTACCTCTACACATACATTCTTTTCAATCTCTACCTTTCTACTCTTCTAACCATACCTTCGTATATTTCCTACAACGTGACCCTCTTCCCAAATCCGTCGAGGAGCACGTTAAGAACATAGAATTAAGTCTGGTAGATGTATTTATCTGTCTACCTTCCCTCACGTACATACTCACCTACCCTTACTCAACTGATAAACGATCCGATAATGTTTCCAACTCATTTCTCTAGGCACCTGAGTGGTTCTCCTCTAGTCTTGCTCATGTCTAGAGGAGACACGGTGAACATATATTTCAGCAATGTGGTCCTCTTCAGTTATATGTTTCATTTTGCATTTAGAAATTATATTAATCAAGTTCTTTCTACGTCCTTTAACCCTTTCAATCCGTAAGATTATTTACCGCTGCATGCATCTATATTGCATTGTATACTGAATTATATATAGAAAGCAAGTTGAATGCATTTGAAAATAGATGTCTGCGTAAAATAATGAATATAAAATGGAACGAATTCAGGAGAAGTGATGAAATCAGAGAAATATCTGGTCAACCACTAGTGACAACTGTTATAAGAAAGAGAAGATGGAGATTTGTTGGACACACGTTCAGGAGAAATGATCAACGAATATCAAAGCAGGCAATGAAGTGGGATACAAGTGGTTCAAGAAAGAGAGGACGACCTAAGGAGACCCAGAAACGAACTTTACTGAGAGAGGCAGAAATATCGGTCTCAGTTCCATGGAGGAGATTGAGCGAGTTGGCCACGATAGAGCGGTATGGAGAAATTGCTTGCAGTCCATATGTAACACACAATGGTACACGAGTAAGTATTATTATTATTACTATACTGAACTAGCCAGTATAGTGGGTTAGTGTCATCTAAAAAAAAAATGCCAGAATATCGGCTTAGAAGTGTGAAGGAGTTAACAGATGTAATGTAGAATATCTATACAGTAATACCAGAGAAACGCCTGAGTGGTTACCGGGACCCAAATTGGGGTGTAAAGAATAGAACCACGGTTACCTGCAACCCATGTCGTAAGAGACGACTAAGGAGGTTGGTCATGGGGCTAGCTACCCAACCCTTAAAACACTAGATAGCTAAAGAAACCACAACCAGGAAAATTCATAGCTCGCCACCCAAGGAAGAAGAAGGACCCTGCAAGGATGAGATCTGGAAAAGATAGCCTTGGATAGACGAGCTTGGAAGGCCTTGGTTGCGGAACTAAGCCTCCTGGGGCAATGGTGAAGAAGAAGAAGAAGAAGAATACAAGAGAAAGGTAGATTAATGTGGAAAGTAAAGTGATATAATAAAGTTTGAGAATGAAAGAATGAGGAAAGGATACTATGTAACAGTAAAACAAGGTGGGTATGATTGATTGATTGATAGGACCATCATCATTGCACTTCGATGAGTAACCATGTGCGCTCTGATCTCTTTCTTACACTCGAAGATCTCAGTCGCAGTGTACGAGCTCCGTAGCACCGGCGAGAGTCCCCGGTGTAATTTTGAAGATGATAATGATATTTTGTAGGAATTTTATTTTTAATTTTTTCTAATGAACTTATCCCGGGCAGCGACTTTCCTGCCTGCTCTTCTCGATTTTTGAACTGCCAAGGGTTCTTTTACATGCTCACATTGAACAATGGACCTACGTTTTATCGTCCGTCTCCGATAGGACTAGGAACTCGATCTTACTTACATTGAGATCAGTGATCTCTGGAAAAATATCCAGATTGTTCCACGAGGAAGCGAACCTGGTACCTTAGCACAAGAGACGAGCATCTAACCTCTACACCCAGAAATCCTCTTGGATATAAAAATAGAAAGTATTTTATAACACTCGAAACAATCTATTTTCTTTACGTCGATAATCTTTCAACACATCCAGATATTTTATCATCATCAAATAGTTTGTCATGAGCAGAGCTTTGCCACCATTAACAGTCCTTCGGAATTGTTCATTCTCATAGACAAGATGTTCTACCTCCACAGCGATCATGCTTAAACCATCAGTTACATCCTGAATCCATCATCTCCGTGGTCTTCCTCTTTGCCAGGATGCCTCCTTCCATGATGGTCTTTTCCAGCCAATGGTCTTCTCTTCATATATCCAAAATACTTTAATTTTCTCATTCTTATTTGTAGAATCAAACAGTTTTCTTTGACTGAATTCTTCCTGGATAGATTTTTTTGTCTCCAGATATGTATATGGTATTTATTTTGAAGCTTATTTAGTGACATGTTTGAAACTACCTACTTTTTTCCTGTTCATATTTGTCATATTTGACTTCTTGTTACGTTGAATTGTTTCCGCTACTGCTAGTATTCTGTGCTGTCTTATATATTTATTGTTAATCTACGTTTCTCTTCTTACAAATCAACTATATATCTATACATCTTTGATTCTACGGAGAGCCGCGGTAGCGTAGTTGTTAGTGAACTCGTTTCTCAAGGCTAGTGGTCCGGGTTCAACTCCCGCACTGGGCGTGGAATTTTTCCCGACCACGACGGTTCTCAGGTCGACCCAGCCTCAACTGGGTACCAGACAGGCTCTGGGAAAGTAAAGAGTGCCGGTGTGATGCTGACCACATCACCCATCGTGTGCCGACGGTCAGTGAAAAATACACTGTATTGCCCTATATACAAAACAAGGTATGAAAGAGTTCCTTTTACTTACTTTTACTTTGATTCCACAGGTTCAGATAATAGTGTCACTAGAAAGGTTATTTTTTCCCCACAGCTCATTTTTTAGTTCATTGCGCCAAAGTATACTAAAGTAGACATTGAAGTGGGAGGCAAAGGGTTCAAGAAAGAGAGGATGCCGTATGGAAACCCTGAAACGTTTAGTTCATTGAATCAAAGAATACCAAAGTAGGCATTGAAGTGGGTGGTAAAGGGGTTCAAGAAAGAGAGGGTGTCATAAGGAAACCATGAAACGAACTTTACTGGAAGAGGCTATCGGACTCAATTCCATGAAGAGATTGAGCGTGTTGCCCAGGACAGAGCGGTATGATGAAAATACTTGCAGGCCCTATGTAACGTATAACGGAACGAGAGGAATATATATATATAATTCATTGGTCGTGTTAGATCATCCAGATTGTAACCAGGCAGTCAACAAAATCAAAAGCGAACTACATAATGGAAGACAAAGAATAACAGTTATGTACATCCTAGCTTCATGACACGGAAGAATGTCAATATCCGAACTACTAGTCAGTATTCAGAACAGACGTTTATATAGATCCATGATCGATCACGCCTGCCGACATGACACACGATAATGCCATATATTTATTCCACTTTCTGCTTCATAAATGACATACCCCGTCTTTAGGAGATCGTGTTGCGTTTTCTATCTAGATTGTTTCACATAATCTATTTCCTCCCAATAGTGACTGCAAAGAACAGTTTGTTTTGTTTGCCAAGGTTTCCTACCTCCTAATAGTGACTGCAAAGAACAGTTTGCATTTGTTTGTTACGGTTTCCTACCTCCCAATAGTGACAGCAAAGAACAGTTTGCATTTGTTTGTTACGGTTTCCTACCTCCCAATAGTGACAGCAAAGAACAGTTTGCATTTGTTTGTTACGGTTTCCTACCTCCCAATAGTGACAGCAAAGAACAGTTTGCATTTGTTTGTTACGGTTTCCTACCTCCCAATAGTGACAGCAAAGAACAGTTTGCATTTGTTTGTTACGGTTTCCTACCTCCTAATAGTGACTGCAAAGAACAGTTTGCATTTGTTTGTTACGGTTTCCTACCTCCCAATAGTGACAGCAAAGAACAGTTTGCATTTGTTTGTTACGGTTTCCTACCTCCTAATAGTGACTGCAAAGAACAGTTTGCATTTGTTTGTTACGGTTTCCTACCTCCTAATAGTGACTGCAAAGAACAGTTTGCATTTGTTTGTTACGGTTTCCTACCTCCTAATAGTGACTGCAAAGAACAGTTTGCATTTGTTTGCCAAGGTTTCCTACCTCCTAATAGTGACTGTAAAGAACAGTTTGCATTTGTTTGCCAAGGTTTCCTACCTCCTAATAGTGACTGTAAAGAACAGTTTGCATTTGTTTGTCAAGGTTTCCTACCTCCTAATAGTGACTGCAAAGAACAGTTTGCATTTGTTTGTTACGGTTTCCTACCTCCTAATAGTGACAGCAAAGAACAGTTTGCATTTGTTTGTTACGGTTTCCTACCTCCTAATAGTGACTGCAAAGAACAGTTTGCATTTGTTTGTTACGGTTTCCTACCTCCTAATAGTGACAGCAAAGAACAGTTTGCATTTGTTTGTTACGGTTTCCTACCTCCTAATAGTGACTGCAAAGAACAGTTTGCATTTGTTTGTTACGGTTTCCTACCTCCTAATAGTGACTGCAAAGAACAGTTTGCATTTGTTTGTTACGGTTTCCTACCTCCTAATAGTGACTGTAAAGAACAGTTTGCATTTGTTTGTTACGGTTTCCTACCTCCCAATAGTGACTGTAAAGAACAGTTTGCATTTGTTTGCCAAGGTTTCCTACCTCCTAATAGTGACTGCAAAGAACAGTTTGCATTTGTTTGTCAAGGTTTGGTACCTCCTAATAGTGACAACAAAGAACAGTTTGCATTTGTTTGCCAAGGTTTCCTACCTCCTAATAGTGACAGCAAAGAACAGTTTGATTTGTTTGCCAAGGTTTCCTACCTCCCAATAGTGACTGCAAAGAACAGTTTGCATTTGTTTGTCAAGGTTTCCTACCTCCCAATAGTGACTGCAAAGAACAGTTTGCATTTGTTTGCCAAGGTTTCCTACCTCCTAATAGTGACTGCAAAGAACAGTTTGCATTTGTTTGCCAAGGTTTCCTACCTCCTAATAGTGACTGCAAAGAACAGTTTGCATTTGTTTGCCAAGGTTTCCTACCTCCTAATAGTGACTGCAAAGAACAGTTTGCATTTGTTTGCCAAGGTTTCCTACCTCCTAATAGTGACTGCAAAGAACAGTTTGCATTTGTTTGCCAAGGTTTCCTACCTCCTAATAGTGACTGCAAAGAACAGTTTGCATTTGTTTGCCAAGGTTTCCTACCTCCTAATAGTGACTGCAAAGAACAGTTTGATTTGTTTGTCAAGGTTTCCTACCTCCCAATAGTGACTGCAAAGAACAGTTTGCATTTGTTTGTCAAGGTTTCCTACCTCCTAATAGTGACTGCAAAGAACAGTTTGCATTTGTTTGTTACGGTTTCCTACCTCCTAATAGTGACTGCAAAGAACAGTTTGCATTTGTTTGTTACGGTTTCCTACCTCCCAATAGTGACTGCAAAGAACAGTTTGCATTTGTTTGCCAAGGTTTCCTACCTCCCAATAGTGACTGCAAAGAACAGTTTGCATTTGTTTGTTACGGTTTCCTACCTCCTAATAGTGACTGCAAAGAACAGTTTGCATTTGTTTGTTACGGTTTCCTACCTCCTAATAGTGACTGCAAAGAACAGTTTGCATTTGTTTGTTACGGTTTCCTACCTCCCAATAGTGACTGCAAAGAACAGTTTGCATTTGTTTGCCAAGGTTTCCTACCTCCTAATAGTGACTGCAAAGAACAGTTTGCATTTGTTTGTCAAGGTTTGGTACCTCCTAATAGTGACAACAAAGAACAGTTTGCATTTGTTTGCCAAGGTTTCCTACCTCCTAATAGTGACTGTAAAGAACAGTTTGCATTTGTTTGCCAAGGTTTCCTACCTCCTAATAGTGACTGCAAAGAACAGTTTGCATTTGTTTGTCAAGGTTTGGTACCTCCTAATAGTGACAACAAAGAACAGTTTGCATTTGTTTGCCAAGGTTTCCTACCTCCTAATAGTGACAGCAAAGAACAGTTTGATTTGTTTGTCAAGGTTTCCTACCTCCCAATAGTGACTGCAAAGAACAGTTTGCATTTGTTTGTCAAGGTTTCCTACCTCCTAATAGTGACTGTAAAGAACAGTTTGCATTTGTTTGCCAAGGTTTCCTACCTCCCAATAGTGACAGCAAAGAACAGTTTGCATTTGTTTGCCAAGGTTTCCTACCTCCTAATAGTGACTGCAAAGAACAGTTTGCATTTGTTTGCCAAGGTTTCCTACCTCCTAATAGTGACAGCAAAGAACAGTTTGCATTTGTTTGTTACGGTTTCCTACCTCCTAATAGTGACTGCAAAGAACAGTTTGCATTTGTTTGTTACGGTTTCCTACCTCCTAATAGTGACTGCAAAGAACAGTTTGCATTTGTTTGTTACGGTTTCCTACCTCCCAATAGTGACTGCAAAGAACAGTTTGCATTTGTTTGCCAAGGTTTCCTACCTCCCAATAGTGACTGCAAAGAACAGTTTGCATTTGTTTGTTACGGTTTCCTACCTCCTAATAGTGACTGCAAAGAACAGTTTGCATTTGTTTGTTACGGTTTCCTACCTCCTAATAGTGACTGCAAAGAACAGTTTGCATTTGTTTGTTACGGTTTCCTACCTCCCAATAGTGACTGCAAAGAACAGTTTGCATTTGTTTGCCAAGGTTTCCTACCTCCTAATAGTGACTGCAAAGAACAGTTTGCATTTGTTTGTCAAGGTTTGGTACCTCCTAATAGTGACAACAAAGAACAGTTTGCATTTGTTTGCCAAGGTTTCCTACCTCCTAATAGTGACTGTAAAGAACAGTTTGCATTTGTTTGCCAAGGTTTCCTACCTCCTAATAGTGACTGCAAAGAACAGTTTGCATTTGTTTGTCAAGGTTTGGTACCTCCTAATAGTGACAGCAAAGAACAGTTTGCATTTGTTTGTCAAGGTTTCCTACCTCCCAATAGTGACAGCAAAGAACAGTTTGTTTTGTTTGCCAAGGTTTCCTTCCCCGTGCTTGTCTTACCACCTCCTAATATTGACTGCAAAAAACAGTTTGATTTGTTTGCCGAGGTTTCCTTCCTCGAGTTTAGCGAGCATGTCGATTATTGTTCACTTCACGGTTCCTTTATTTGACATGGGAAGTTCTTGTGGAACTCTTTCTAATACTGGAGTCACTTGATGTTTCAACACATGTGTTTAAAATAAGGTGATGTGCGGAAACCTATAGATCTCAGGTAGTCAGACAGGATCAGATCCGAAGAAACCCGAGGAGAGGCTGCGGTAATACTTGGTAAACGTTCCATTTCGACATGGACAAGTATATTACATCAAAGCTGACACTTCATTTCTGATGGTCGCTCAACTTATCTTGCATTAATAGACGAACCTAACTGAATCTTGTCTTATTCACATGTGCCGTAAAGCAGCGTGAGGAGTTTTCAATTTTCTATCCTGTGCCAGGCGTGTTGCATCTGTAGTTGTTGGTCTTTGATATCGCAGGATATCTGGGGACGTTATCTGTTCATCGGGTTTTATTTTTTGTCTTCTTATAGGCGCGAAATGGTAGTAGATCTGGTTTCATTCTCATTAGGTGACCGAACCATTTTATTTTGTTGTCTTCTAATATGTTGAATGCTTAGTGTGATTCCAGCCACATTTCTAATGTTCTCATTTTCTCAATCTATCCTGACTGAATTCCATCCATACATCGTATTTGATAAGAAATAACTTGAGTGTACGAGGGATAGTTGGGTAGTTTCCTGAACTCATTTGTAAACTTAACCATTATTATTGAATCAGATCAGCTTTACATTGACTAACTTTCAACTACATATTAGGACAAAACTTTATTTTTATCTTTACAGCGTACCATTGCAACTTTATCTTTACAGCTTACCATTGTAACTTTATCTTTACAGATTAACATTGCAACTTTATCTTTACAGATTAACATTGCAACTTTATCTTTACAGCTTACCATTGCAACTTTATCTTTACAGATTAACATTGCAACTTTACCTTTACAGATTAACATTGCAACTTTACCTTTACAGATTAACATTGCAACTTTATCTTTACAGCTTAAAATAGGACAAATTCAGGAGAAGTGATGACATCAAAACAAATGTCTTGTCAGCCACTAGTGATAACTGTTATAAGAAAGATAAGATAGAGATATGTTGGGCATACTCTGAGAAGAAATGTCTTGTCAGCCACTAGTGATAACTGTTATAAGAAAGATAAGATAGAGATATGTTGGGCATACTCTGAGAAGAAATGTCTTGTCAGCAACTAGTGATAACTGTTATAAGAAAGATAAGATAGAGATATGTTGGGCATACTCTGAGAAGAAATGTCTTGTCAGCCACTAGTGATAACTGTTATAAGAAAGATAAGATAGAGATATGTTGGGCATACTCTGAGAAGAAATGTCTTGTCAGCCACTAGTGATAACTGTTATAAGAAAGATAAGATAGAGATATGTTGGGCATACTCTGAGAAGAAATGTCTTGTCAGCCACTAGTGATAACTGTTATAAGAAAGATAAGATAGAGATATGTTGGGCATACTCTGAGAAGAAATGATCAAAGAATAACAAACCATACATTGATGTGGGAGGCAAAGGGTTCAAGAAAGAGAGGACACCCTAGGAAAACCCTGAAACAAGCTCTACTGGAAGGATAAGAAAATTCGGACTAAATTACATAAAAGAGATTGAGCAAGTTACCCAGGACAGAGTGGTGTGGAGAAATTACTTGCATGTAACGCATAACGGTACGAGATAACTATATATATATTTATTTATAAGGACAGATAGATGAGTGGATAGCTGGGTAGTGGATAGATGGGTTAGTTAGTCTTTCCTCTTGGGCCTGTGGGCAGCGCATAGGGCAGAGGTCATAGCTCTCCATGTCTCGCGGTTCGTTGCTATTTGTTTTAAGTCTTTAATGTTTACTAGGCCCATCGTTGAGCCTTCTCTGGTGATGGTTCTACGCAGAGTCTCTCTTGGTCTTCCTCGTTTTCTTTTCCCTCTGGTGTCCATATGAGGGATTGGTAAGGAGTCTTCTCTCATCCATTCTAAGTGTGTGGCCGATGTAGTTCCAGCGGCGCTTTCTTATAAAATTTGATACATTTTTGATAGATGGGTGGATTAAGATTTAAATTTATAATTAGACTGAGATTGAGACATATATATCGGTTTAGATTTAGATTTTGCTCGCGTGGTGCCGGGACCCGCAAGGGAAGCAAAGAATAATACCACTGCGACCTACAATGCATGGCTTAAGAGGCGACTGATGTATGCCCTAGGGATGCTGCCTTAGTAAATAAAAAGCAGTGTAGAAATTGGATATGTTGGCCTACTTGTAGACGCATAACTGGCACAACGTACAATAGCTCTTAGGCTCAGATCACATACAAATCACACAGAGTGGTTAACAAGTGGACGATATGAAGCGTTTGAAGACGAAAAGAAGAAGAAGATTTAGATTTACATTAGATAAATATTTTTTTACTGTTGCGAAATGCAAAGCAATCAATGACATTACCATATCAACAAATATGACTTCTTCAAGGGGTGATACAACACTCACAAAGTGATAAATCAATAAGATTACGTAAAATGTAATAAACGATATTACTTTGTGATCTTTCTTTATGTATGACAATAGAAGCAATATCCGAGAAGAACCGAACAGATTCATAAGTTTTCTTGAAGCAAGAGCTAGCTGTACAGTCACATGCTAGAAGTAAAGGGCAACTGTATGGAATATATTACCTTTACCGACCTGTGTTCTATTTCTAAATAAACAAAGAGAAATATTGTCTGTTAGGTTGTAGTTTTTTGTGAAAATGTAGTAAGCTTTGTAGCATCTCATCGAGTACAGCCTTGGTATACATTGGTATTACATCTAAGTGGTTAGAGCGCTGTGATTGAAATCCTCTTACTAGAGCTAGGTCACGGTACAGATACTATTTAGTCAATCCACATGGAAACACAAAGTGTATCTGTGTAATGCTTTTTGAGTGGAAAACAACGGGGAAAAGAATTCACCATTTCACTTCTATATGGATGTGGTCTAATACTGTGCAGCTCTGCGCCATGTTACGTTACCTGTTTAGTATTACCGTCAACAGTACATATAATGAGAATCGTCGTACCTTTGAGGCACAGAGAAAACGAGCTGCGCGAAAAAAAACAACCCCAGAAAACATTACACTCACATGTCTAACCTTGATCATGTGTGCCCCACCTGTGGTAGGGGATTGTGTTCTAGGATTGGACTCTACAGTCACCTCCGCACACACCAGAGAGGTGCAGCCTTCACACGTCTGAGGCTGTCATCATCGCTTGCGATGTACGGCTATTATTATTATTATATGAGGCGTCTGCAGTTTATGCTATTAAATGGTAAATATGGTCGATCACAACAACTAGTGAGCGGGAAATCATAGCAACAGAGTTGGGATGTCTTAGAAGAGCTGTATGTGTAACAATGAAAGATAACATTTGAAATAAAGAATTTAAAAGAAGACTAGACTGCGAATAAAACCGGTCAATGCAATTCGTAATAAAACGAACAGATTAAATGGTTTTGTTGTCACCTGACAAAAATGTCCTTGTATCGTCTACCATAGAGAGCTACATAAAACAAAAATAATGAATACAGAGCAAGAGAAATCCCAGGCAGAATATAGAGTGATGGCATCAAGAGCAACCTTAGAGAAATGAATGTAAACTTACAAAGCGCATTAGACAATGCATTTGAATCAATATAGATGTTCTTTCTCTCTCTCTCTCTCTCTCTCTCTCTCTCTCTCTCTCTCTCCTCTCTCTCTCTCGATCACCCTTAGACTGATGTACCAGATTTCCTCATAAATCTCATTCATGTGGAAATCTGATTCATGCAGCCTTAGCATGGGTGTATTTTCGTCACATCTTCAGCGCCATTTGGAGCTCTGGTGCTTATCTTTCGGCGATGTGTCCGGTTTTAGACAGCGTTTACTGGTTTCGCTCTCCGTCAGCCTTTGGCTGTCCCCAGCCGACCTGCAGGGCAATAGGTTATATAGATGTTCTAAATCCTGAATCATGCAAACATCCATCAACTGGTGTCTGCGCAGAATAGACTGAGATGGTATGATAGGGTCACACATGAGGAGCTTATGGAGAGAAGTTATGAACCATACAGATCCAAGTGAACCAAGAGATGAAGAAAAGACGCTGGCGATGATTAAGACACACCTTGAAAAAACCCGAAGGAAATATAACAAGAAGGACCCTTTCATGGAACTCGAAATGAAAGCGAAGATTGTGAAACCTAGAAATACATGGAAATGACATTTGAAGACAGATTAACGATACACAGAAGAGCTGTAAGGAGTTGCAAGAGATAGCTAAAGATAGGAAGACTAGGCGTGGGTTGGTTGAGGGTCTATGTTGCAATCGGAGAGAAGTAAGAGAAACAGAGAGCTGTCATAGAACTATGGATAGTGCGCTTGTTTCGTAGACAGGTCAACAATCTTTCCCGACCTTAACTGTTCTCAGTTCGATCCAGGATCAGTCGGATACCAGAGAAACACTGACACAGTAAAGTCGACTAGCGTGATCTGAGTCGTATTACCCATTGTGTGCCGTTAGACAAATATGGGACTAACACCGCATTTATTAAATATATCATATGGTATTACAGCTTGTTCTTTTACTGCTACTACTGCTCCTGGAACTGCCACCACCACTACAACTACTACTTCTCCTGCTACTACCACCACCACTACTAAAAAAGTTAATTGCATATCCTTTACATGACTTTGCGAATCAACCCCAGCTTCTTAACGCTGTTTGTGATTTTTTTCTAGGCATTATTACGTTCAGTAGTTTGCCATTGCTTGTTCAACGGGTGGTGCTATCGTCCTTTTATAATAATCCACGCGAAACAATTTGCAACCAAACTGTCCGTCGCGTGATTCGAACTCATAACGTCGGGGTTAATAGACCGAGTCACTATTCCCTAAGTCACAGACGCCACTCTACCACAACTACTACTTTTTATACTTCTACTACCACTACTATTATTTCTTCTACTGCTACTATCACTACTACTACTGCTACTGATATTACTGCTATTGCCGCTACCACCACTACAACTACCGATACTGCTACTACTACCACTGCTACTGTTACTATTGCTATCATCACTACTACTGAAACTACTGCCACTATCACCACCACCACTGCTACTACTACTACTACTGCAACTACCACTGCTACCGTTGATACTATCACCACCACTGCTACTACTACTACTACTGCAACTATCACTACTACCACTGCTACCGTTGATACTATCACCATCACTGCTACTACTGCTACTACTAATTCTACTGCTA
Organism: Arion vulgaris; assembly: GCA_020796225.1. Classification (NCBI taxonomy): domain Eukaryota; kingdom Metazoa; phylum Mollusca; class Gastropoda; order Stylommatophora; family Arionidae; genus Arion; species Arion vulgaris. The sequence continues at coordinate 71,208,574 of CM036753.1, read as the reverse complement.
CTACTACCACCACCACCACTACTACTACTACTAATGCTACTATGTATATAAGTACTGAAGACAAAACATCATACATGTTGCCAGAAGCTGGTCACTTTGAAATGTCTAATTTTCATTTGATTTCAAACCAAAAGCTAGACTGTTACAAAACAAACATGACATATTCGAAATATTTACATTTACTCATTTCTATCCGACATGAACGTGGGTGAAGTCGGTATTCCTATCTTTTCATGAATCCCAACCTCCATCCTTATTGCTCTCTCACACCTACCTACACCTTTCTTGATCGGGGAAAAAACAAACTTTGTTATGAATTTGAATCTCTGCTGCGAGGAATGGAAAATATGAATGTTGTTTGTCTTTGAAAATGTCTCGTTGATCACGCCTAGTATGTTTATTATGTGTGCGTCGTCATCCTTCTGCGTGTAAAGTTCTGGTATCGTTCCTTCGTCTCATCAACACATTCACATACTTACACACACAAACAATATTTCTTTAAAAATAGCAGACTATTTTGAAACATTTTATTTATTTCTGTGAGACCTGGGACGCAGTAAAATGACATGAGAAAGAGATACCAGTGGCACCGGACCTGCTTGCTAAACCAAAGAGATATCAGTGGCACGAACCTGCTTGCTAAACCAAAGAGATATCAGTGGCACGGGACTGCTTGCTAAACCAAAGAGATACCAGGGGCACCGGACCTGCTTGCTAAACCAAAAGAGATATCAGTGGCATGGGCCTGCTTGCTAAACTAAAGAGATACCAGTGGCACGGGACTGCTTGCTAAACCAAAAGAGATATCAGTGGCACGGACCTGCTTGCTAAACTAAAGAGATATCAGTGGCACCGGACTGCTTGCTAAACTAAAGAGATACCAGTGGCACCGGACCTGCTTGCTAAACTAAAGAGATATCAGTGGCACCGGACCTGCTTGCTAAACTAAAGAGATACCAGTGGCACCGACCTGCTTGCTAAACAAAGAGATACAGTGGCACGGACCTGCTTGCTAAACTAAAGAGATACCAGTGGCACCGGACCTGCTTGCTAAACCAAAGAGATACCAGTGGCACGGACCTGCTTGCTAAACTAAAGAGATACCAGTGGCACGGACCTGCTTGCTAAACTAAAGAGATACAGTGGCATGGACCTGCTTGCTAAACTAAGAGATACCAGGCATGGACCTAACCTTTAAACTAAAGAGATACCAGTGGCACGGACCTGCTTGCTAACTAAAGAGATACAGTGGCAGGACCTGCTTGCTAAACTAAAGAGATACCAGTGGCACGGACCTGCTTGCTAAACTAAAGAGATACCAGTGGCACGGACCTGCTTGCTAAACTAAAGAGATACCAGTGGCATGGACCTGCTTGCTAAACTAAAGAGATACCAGTGGCACGGACCTTTGCTAAACAAGAGATACCAGTGGCATGGACCTGCTTGCTAAACTAAAGAGATACCAGTGGCACGGACCTGCTTGCTAAACAAAGAGATACAGTGGCAGGGACCTGCTTGCTAAACAAAGAGATACCAGTGGCACGGACTGCTTGCTAAACAAAGAGATACAGTGGCACGGACCTGCTTGCTAAACTAAAGAGATACCAGTGGCATGGACCTGCTTGCTAAACTAAAGAGATACCAGTGGCACGGGACTGCTTGCTAAACTAAAGAGATACCAGTGGCATGGACCTGCTTGCTAAACCAAAGAGATACAGTGGCACCGGACCTGCTTGCTAAACTAAAGAGATACAGTGGCATGGCCTGCTTGCTAAACTAAAGAGATACCAGTGGCACGGACCTGCTTGCTAAACTAAAGAGATACTCGAGTGGCATGGCAGGACTGCTTGCTAAACCCAAAGAGATACCAGTGGCATGGACCTGCTTGCTAAACAAAGAGATACCAGTGGCACGGACCTTGCTAACTAGCAGGCACGACCGCTAAACTAAAGAGATACCAGTGGCACGGGACCTGCTTGCTAAACTAAAGAGATACCAGTGGCACGGACCTGCTTGCTAAACTAAAGAGATACCAGTGGCATGGACCTGCTTGCTAAACTAAAGAGATACCAGTGGCATGGACCTGCTTGCTAAACTAAAGAGATACCAGTGGCATGGACCTGCTTGCTAAACTAAAGAGATACCAGGGGCATGAACCTGCTTGCTAAACCAAAAGAGATACCAGTGGCACGGACCTGCTTGCTAAACTAAAGAGATACCAGTGGCACGGGACCTGCTTGCTAAACTAAAGAGATACCAGTGGCATGGACCTGCTTGCTAAACTAAAGAGATACCAGTGGCACCGGACCTGCTTGCTAAACTAAAGAGATACCAGTGGCATGGACCTGCTTGCTAAACTAAAGAGATACCAGTGGCACGGACCTGCTTGCTAAACCAAAGAGATACCAGTGGCATGGGCCTGCTTGCTAAACCAAAGAGATACCAGTGGCACCGGACCTGCTTGCTAAACCAAAGAGATACCAGTGGCATGGGCCTGCTTGCTAAACTAAAGAGATACCAGGGGCACGGGACTGCTTGCTAAACTAAAGTGATATCAGTGGCACGGGACTGCTTGCTAAACTAAAGAGATACCAGTGGCATGGACCTGCTTGCTAAACCAAAAGAGATACAAGTGGCATGGGCCTGTTTGCTAAACCAAAGAGATACCAGTGGCATGGGCCTGCTTGCTAAACCAAAGAGATACCAGTGGCACCGGACCTGCTTGCTAAACTAAAGAGATACCAGGGGCACGGGCCTGCTTGCTAAACCAAAGAGATACCAGTGGCACGGGACTGCTTGCTAAACCAAAAGAGATATCAGTGGCATGGGCCTGCTTGCTAAACCAAAGAGATACCAGTGGCACCGGACCTGCTTGCTAAACTAAAGAGATACCAGGGGCACGGGCCTGCTTGCTAAACTAAAGAGATACCAGTGGCACGGGACTGCTTGCTAAACTAAAGAGATACCAGTGGCACGGGCCTGCTTGCTAAACTAAAGAGATACAAGTGGCATGGACCTGCTTGCTAAACTAAAGAGATACCAGTGGCATGGACCTGCTTGCTAAACTAAAGAGATACCAGTGGCACGGGACTGCTTGCTAAACTAAAGAGATACAAGTGGCATGGACCTGCTTGCTAAACTAAAGAGATACCAGTGGCACCGGACCTGCTTGCTAAACTAAAGAGATACCAGTGGCACCGGACCTGCTTGCTAAACTAAAGAGATACCAGTGGCATGGACCTGCTTGCTAAACCAAAAGAGATACCAGTGGCATGGGCCTGCTTGCTAAACCAAAAGAGATACCAGTGGCACCGGACCTGCTTGCTAAACTAAAGAGATACCAGTGGCATGGACCTGCTTGCTAAACCAAAGAGATACCAGTGGCATGGGCCTGCTTGCTAAACCAAAGAGATACCAGTGGCACGGGCCTGCTTGCTAAACCAAAAGAGATATCAGTGGCATGGGCCTGCTTGCTAAACTAAAGAGATACAAGTGGCATGTGGCTGCTTGCTAAACGAAACCAATCCTTGACGGAATCCATCATATACTATGAAATTTGCCTATTCCATAACTCTCTTCCACCCACGGCGCATGACTGTCTGCCCAGAATGTATCCCCCTTGTATATCTTCACACTACTTCACAAGTATCATTATATGTGTTATATGTTTCTATCTTAATGGGATTACATATATACATAACGAAACACAGACATACACAAATATGTATTGAAATACTGCTATTGTACTGCTCATCTATCGCTCTGCTATTCATGTGCTCAGCATGAAACCCACTTTACTTGTCTTGTTATTGTTCTATTTCAATATCTACTACTACTACTTTTACTATTACTATTACTACTTTTACTATTACTACTATTACCACTACTTTTACTACTACTTCTACTACTACTACTATTACTACTACTATTACTACTACTACAACAACTACTACTACTACTATTACTACTACTTCTACTGCTACTATTACTACTACTACTACTTTCACTATTACTTCTACTACTACTTCTACTACTACTTTTAATATTACTACTACTACTACTAGGCTTTCTTGTTTCCCGTGGAACATAGGACTGCAACTGTCGCTCTCGATCAAACTCTTCGGATCTGTCTTTTTAAGCTCTACCAACCAGGCTCAGAGCTCTCTGACCTCCTCTTCACAGCTATTCACCAGATAATTTATTCCTTACTCTTTTATTCGCGTGTGGCTTCCAGTCAAGTGCATGTTTTTAGTGTATCCACTCCATTTCCACGTTCTCTCTTTAATCTCCAGTAGTATTAGTTTCTTTCCTGTTCTCTTCTACAATTATGTATTTATAATCTTCTTTAGTTCTATGATCATGTGAGGTTCATTGCTGTAGATACCACCACCCGCCTGAATTCATCTGTATTATTTTTGATCTTGTATCGACTGAGATACGTTATTTTGGATCTTGTGAAGCATCGACTGAGATACATATACAACAGCGGCAGCAGTAAAAGGAGTCCCAGAGAGTCAATGGAGGCCAGCTATAACGGCCTCAACAGCCATCCTCATACTGGAAATAGTTGTCCTATATGCTCCACTTCGCTCGGCGGGCTACTAGTAAGACTTTACAAACTGAAATCCTCACTGTATAGTACCAACATTTACTGAGTTATACGGTAGTTTGATGTCAGATCTGACTGGCGAGCCGTCATAGATGACACATGCCACCAAATCAAACAAACATTTATTGATTAGAATAATGCTAGCGAATGACGTCATACTTCTCAATTATTGGATTTTTAAAAAGTATCTTTAAATAGTAGTTATGTTGATGGTTTCAAGGATGTCTACGTCAGATGTCGATGTGGTTACTAATTACTTATCACTTACCCACGTGCGAGCTCACACACTTTGTAGATAAAATCCGGTAATGATCATACGATACTTATACAAACATTAAAGCAATGCCGTGTAGGTATCTTGAATATGCTATAATAGTTGAAATGTGTCTGTTTTGCAACAGCTTGTTGGAAGTTGGCTATTAAAGAACATAAAAACAAGGAAAATTAAATATTTCGGACACATCAAACGACATGAGTGTCTAGAGAAGATATTTTTGGAGGCAATGGTGCATGGAAGAAGAAGGAGAGGATGACCTTGAAGACGATGGGTGCAAGATGTTATTGACGATCTGAGGATGCCTGCTTCTGACGCCAGTCAACTTGCACAGAACAGAGAGTTTTTCAGGACTGCTGTCATGGGAGCCAAGTTCCGGAAGGGACAAGCTACTTGATGATGATAATAAATTGACATAAACACGCAGGTTATCTATGAACTACATCACAATTGGCCAGTAAATTAATCACCTATTTTCCGGTATGATTATATGTACAGACGACAGATTATGAGAATGTAGGAAATCTGAATCGTACTATACATGTGTAAAGAAAAAGTACAGCACGTAAAGAACCTGGTTTTACACCGTGCGTATAGTATATTGGGTAATACTATGGTACTCCCACATTTTTCTCTGACCAACGGTACACGGAGGGTGATGTGGCCAACATCACACCGACAGTCGTTACTTCCCAGTATTTTTTTCTCTGATACGGAATCGAAGAGTTTGGGTCGATCTTAGAGTAGTACGGTCGGAAAAAATCATACTTTTACTGTGGAATTTGATCCTGTGAACACACCATACGAAGGTATGTATTAGGCGCTTCGCTATCGAGGCGCTCAATGTGTAGAGATGGAACAAAATAATAGACGATAGTTGCTAGATGTCATTGCGCCCTTGTGTTGCAGGGACCTCAAGAAGGGCAAAGAATAGTAATGATGATGATGGTGACTTATTAAAGCAATGTTACTTTCATATTTAAATTGCCTTTTTTTTAAAGATGTGGATATATATACTGTTCTTTTCTTATTTTCTTAGGTCAGGCTACACTATTCCAACGCATATTCTATTGTAAATATGAGCGGCGCGACTCAGTTGCTGCTTGATTCAGATCAGTTGATGTAATATTTCATGCTGACGCTATCACTTCGTTCGTGCTTTTCATTGCGGAACGTACTTCCTCTAATATATATTATGGCGTTTACTTTTCACCTTCCATCGTCATGTCTAGATTCTTTGTCGAGGAGCGTCTGGCCGAAGAGATTGGAGCGCGGTTCTTATGCGGGAGACCTGTGTTTAGTCAAGGATTTGGTTTAGTTGTGGGTATAAATGAAAAATCCTAACCTGAACAGCTTCGCAGCGACTGCACGTGCCATGTGACCATTAAGGCGGGAGACCCACCCAGAACTAGGGTTGTCTTTTTTTAAAATTCACAGAAAAAAACAAAACTACCAAACAAATTCTCATACAAGTTGGCCACATGTTGCAATAGGCATTGTTTTCGATGATAAACAACGTTTAGTGTATGCACTGTAATTAGTTATTTAAAAATAATTAATTTTCGTGAAAATATATTGTAAAAAACCCCCACTTCATCGTGTAGTGGATTTCAAAAACATAATAAGAGCAAAGAATGCCAAACTTGCATATGATGTACATATCACCCATAGTTATAGCGTGAACCTCCAAAAATGTCTAACTCAATTGGTTTTGTAGATATGGTTTTTGCAATGTAACCCTCAAAAATTAAAAAAATTCAAATTAGAAAAGCAACATCTCTGCTTATATAGTTTAGACAAAAAGTGGAGGTTCACGCTATAACTATGGGTGATATGTACATCATATGCCAGTTTGGCATTCTTTGCACTTCTTATATTTGTGAAATCCACTGCACGATGAATGGGCTTTTACAATATATTTTCCAGAAAATTAATTATTTTTGAAATAACTAATTAGAGTACATACACTAAACGTTGTTTATCATCGAAAACAAATACTTTTGTAACAGGTGGCCAAATTGTATGACGATATCTTTGTTAGTTAGTTTTTCTGTGAATTAAAAAAATACAACCGTTGTTCTGGGTGCATCTCCGCCTTAAATTCCCAGTCCCTTGTTCCACCTGTCCTACGCCGCCCTAACAACGGTACTACAGACAATAATGGCAGTTTTAACGACCCTCATACATGTCTCTACAATATTCCTCCCATCTTTCTACTATTTCCCTCATACATGTCTCTACAATATTCCTCCCATCTTTCTACTATTTCCCTCATACATGTCTCTACAATATTCCTCCTATCTTTCTACTATTTCTTTGAATTGTTAACGTATGTTTCCATTTTGCATATAATTGTGCATGTAAAATGATGGTCATAATTCACCTGTCAATGTTCAAATGTTTTTGAACAATCTCCATTTTTCACCTGCAATTGATCTTCTATTCCAGCGGTTCCCAAACTTTGCATTACCGCTGACCCCCATTTAAATACAAATTGTTGCCGCGGAAATCCAGAAGTTTTGATATATGAAAATGAACAGAAATAAATTATCTTTGTGTTACAATAGTAAACAATGTTCTCAGACTGTGGGAAACTTCAAATGATCTCTCATTTGGTCCTGTCAGACGTTTAGACTCCGGTCTGATCCGAGTCCTTTAATTTCGCAGTGCAACTAGTTTACTACTGTTTTTATACATATTTAAAAAAAAATATTTTCTGTTTGAAAAGTCAAAGATTATAATATTTCTTCAAGCGTTTGATGACCCCCTGTGCATACCCCGTCGACCTCCGGGGGTCCGTAGACCCCAGTCTTGGAAACGCTTCCATATTCTATTGCACGTGTTCTTTATGTGCTGTTTCATGTCTCTTTCTAATATCTCTCTCATGACTTCTATTGTTCAGTTTCGATATTTAATATTGTTACGATATATTCGTTTCTCCTTCATTGTAGTTATTTTTTACTTTCTCAATAAACCTCATTGTTTCCTTTGTAATTTGATTCTGTTTCTCGTGTACTTTTCTAGAAACCAAGTTTTCTGCTGGCAAGATGTGCTGACTATCTTTCTCATGTTTACTTAATTCATTAATTGCCGTGTCATATCTTCTTGCACAATCATCAACATCTCGAATTTCTCTCATGTACTGTGATGGTTTTCCGGTTCCGGTTTCAAGATGGAAGGTGTTGTTTTCTTCGTACTTGCTATGGTCGGTTGATCTGAGACCTAATAATCCTCAATCGTAAAAACCCCAGTATTTCTGAAACAGAGGATTTATCTAAATGTGTATCGTTCTATAAAGAACCGTATCACATGGAGATCTAAAACCTCTGCCCTATGTGCCGCCTTTGGCTCGAAAGGAATAAACTAACTAACTAACTGTGATGTTATATTCAAGCGATTTTTCTTTCTTTCTTTTATCCAATCCTGGTTTGCCTTACAGCGTCAGGATAAGAAGAGATTTCTAGAACGAGTCATAGTCTGCGGTTCATAAATAGTGTCTTTCGTCGCCTCTGTTATCTATGAGGTCCACTTTTTGCGTGGCCATCCTTTTGCTTTTTATCCATTATATCGAAGCAACATTGCTCTTTGATGTACACTGTCTGTTGAATGTTTCCACATTCAAGTGATATGGAACTTAAACCTTTTATTCCGTAATGTGTGTAATACCTCCAGATGCATTTATGATGCAATACATACTGAATTAGCTAGTATACAGGCCTTTCGTCATGTTAAAAAGTACTGCCAGTCATTTTATCGGCGCAGATGGACGAAAGGGTTAAATAAAAAAAAAACCTAGCGGCAATGCTTCCTTTAACACTTTTCTTGAATTTCGTTCTGAAATCTGCAACTTTTAACTGATGATCTGAATAATAGTCTGCTCCTAGAAGTGTCTTTGTAGATGATACTCCTGGTTTCCATCTTTGTTGTATCAGAATAAAATCTCTTATTTCATTCCTAGTTTTTCCCCAGCTTGTGTGGTTCATGTATATACATGTAATAGCATTCTAGTTCTTTCTTTGAACATGATAGTTGTAATTTAGAAGTTGTTTTATAAACATATATCATTCAAAATTTTTTTATCTTTGTTTTCTTTGTCTTGTACAAACTAGTCATTATATCTTTTCCTCTTATTCCGTTCTTTCATTTCTTATTTTCGCATAGAAATCGCCCATAGTTATCCATATTTTTTTTTTTTTTATATATATATATAAAGCTCGTGTTAAACTGTTGTAATCTTTCTTCAATGTCATCCTTATCTAATGCTTTTGTTGGCGTATAGACATTTTATACTTGTGGTATCTCTTTTCTTTCTACTTAATCTTCTTACAAGAAGTATGTTACTTACTAGGTAGTATTTAAGTAATATATTCCTATATATATATATATATATTAGAGGTAAGAAGAGAGAAATATTAAAGACAAGCAACATGGCAAAAGCTGTAAGGGTAACAAACATGAAGAGGTGTATACATTCAAATGTATTGCTATCACAAGAGATATAACATATTGCAGATCAGTTACATCCAGCCTTGAATATAAGATGTCTTATGCTCTAGTCTTATCATCTTCCTATATGTGTACATTGTGTATATATATATATATGATACCTCTTGTGATAGCAATACATTTTAATATATATATGCATCATGTTATTAGAAATCGTGTGGTTTCTGCGGCTAAGTGTTTTATGTCTTTGCGTTACGTTCGAAAAGGTGGGGTTTCGAATCCGGACCTCACCGATGCTCACGAGTTAATTTTATTCTGGAGACCCCTATGATTGTTGCTAATGCTACGGAGTTCCATTCTTTGTGGAATACTCTCGGCATGTGACATGTTATTTTTGTGAAGAGGGTCCTAGCTATATGGGAGAAACCCGGTGCAATGAAGACAATCCTTCGTCTTTAAACGCTCTTTGGGGATCGTGATACTGAGAAATCACACTTTGCACTTTTTCTTTTTCAAAGCAACCAATAAGAGAGAAATCAAAGAACAAATGAAGTGGAACGAACACAATAAGAAAAACATAGTAACTTGTGCAGGTTATCTTTGCTGTACAAATACATTTTATTATTTGAATGTGGACCCTACATACATTTAGTAAATCACTTAATAACAGCTTGAAAATCACTGCTCAGATTTAACAATTTCTGCAACCCTTCTCACAAGTTTGAAAATCACTGTTTAGATTTAACAATTTCTGTAACCCTTCTCACAAGTTTGAAAATTACTGCTCAAATTTAACAATTTCAGCAACCCTTCTCACAAGTTTGTAAATCACTGCTCAGATTTAACAATTTCAGCAACCCTTCTCACAAGTTTGTAAATCACTGCTCAGATTTAACAATTTCAGCAACCCTTCTCACAAGTTTGTAAATCACTGCTCAAATTTAGCTTCAAATGGTTTGGCCACTTTGTGAGAATGAACCCGAATACACCAGTTGCAAGAGCGTACAACCTTAAAATGGAATCATCAAGAGGAAAGGGCAGACCAAGAATAAAGATGGGCTCAGATTTAGCTTCAAATAGTTTGGCCACTTTGTGAGAATGAACCCGAATACACCAGTTGCAAGAGCGTACAACCTTAAAATGGAATCATCAAGAGGAAAGGGCAGACCAAGAATAAAGATGGGTTGATGGAGTTACAGACATCTTAAAACTCCACAATACCACACAGCATATCAAAAGACCGAGCGTGCATTATCTCGGAAACCCGATCATCGATTAAACCTGCTACGCCTAACAACAAAAAAGCAGAGAAGAACAAAAGAAAGAAGTAACACTTCTCACAAGTTTGAAAATCACTGCTCAGATTTAACAATTTCTGCAACACTTCTCACAAATTTGAAAATCACTGCTCAGATTTAACAATTTCAGCAACACTTCTCACACAGCAGGTGTTTCGGAAGTCCCCTTAATTAGTGTCTGTCTTGTCTAACAACAGACAACATGTCGATGTTATCACCTGGCTTGACGCCAAAAAGTGGTATCCAGTTGTGCGATTCTCTTTGAAAGCTGAGAAACATTTTAACAATTTTATTTTGGTCTTGTAATTGTTTATCTAAGTTTGTTTTGTTGTTTAGGATTAAGTTTGTATTTGACTGCGACTTTTTCATAGTTTGGTTGTTTGTTCGACAATAACTCACTCTTTCTCATGTCTGTTATTTTTTAATTTGTTTAATACCTGGTATATATCAAGCAATCAATAAGATCGCTGAAAACCACAGAGATCTGGTTTTACAGAAGAATGATGAACATTCCAAACGCAGAAAAAACCACAAAATTATGAGTTTTTAAAACAGGTCGACACACAAACAACCCTTATCAAAACAATACGAATCAGACAAATCAGATTCTTTGGATATAAAATACGAAGATGATGTTTAGAAGATTTGATGGCAACTGGTAAAATTCAGGAAAGTGGAGATAGTGGAAGATGTTGGATGGTCTGACATCGTGGTTTGACAAAAGATCATCATCATAACTGATTAGCTGTACCAAGGAAAGAGAGTGGGAAGATACATGGGCGCCGGTGGCGTGGCACTTGATTAATTGCTATAAGCGTGTGTATAACCAACGAGCTACCGGAACTATCAACATGCATACCGTTTGCCGTCAGCTGGGACTATTAGTCTGCCCGGTGTAGAGTAGAGTTAGTTCTGCTAATTAACTAATAACACGTCTTCAGTTTTTGATTTCAGAAAAGGCAGAAATTCACTTGCAGTGGATTCCATCTCACTGTGGCATTGCAGGCAATGAGAGTGCTGATGTCTTGGCTAAGAAGGACAGTGCCAAAGAGCAAATTTACCAAACCCTGTCTTTTCAAGAGGTCCAAACCCTCATACAGATAAAATCTGGAGTAAGACAAACACTGGATATGATTATGGAAACGACTCCCTCAAAGACCTAAACAGAACAGACCAGGTCATTATATTTCGACTACGCACCGGACACTGCAGACTCAACAAACACTTATATAGACTAGGAATAAGTCAAACAGCTCTCTGCCAGTGTCAGCAGGCGGAACAGACACCGGAGCATATCCTACAAGACCGTCCTCTCCTGGGTGAGCTGAGAAGCAACATGTGGCCACACCCAGTCGACCTAAAAACTAAGATTTGTGGAAACCTGACAGACCTGAAGCTAGCTGCCCAGTTTATGGTCCACAGTAAATTAAGTGCATGACCAGAGATCGATGAAGAAGATTTAAAATGTCTTAAAGGTGAAGGATTGACTTCATTGCTCTGAGTTTCCCCATATGGCTCCGCCCCTGACCAAGAGGGTTGCTCAAAGCACGAACTCTGTAGCTCCAGCAACAATCCTCGGATCTCATCAAAAATTGCACATGCTACTCGATCTGGATTCGAACCCACACTCTTCAGAACTACAGATAATACTAAATCACTTCGCCATATAGACCTTTTTTTAAATTTGTGTCTATTTAAGCAATGGTCCGTCAACTTCAATTGTCTTAGCCTGATACTTCCGTACATGATTGTATATAGTGATGTTTCTGATTGTATGACTGAGTTGATGTCTGTGGGGATGTTCAGTTTTATGTTTGTAATGTTACACTTCTGTTATGTAAGTAAAAGGTAAAGGATCCCTTTCATACATCGTGGTATATAGGTCAATACAGTGTTAGGCCTGAATTTTTCATTGACCGTCGGCACACAATGGGTGATGTGGTCAGCATCACGCCGGCCGCCTTTACTTTCCCAGAGCATGTCTGGTACCCAGTTGAGGCTGGATCGACCTGAGAGCCGTCGTGGTCGGGAAAATTCCACGCGCATTGCGGGAGCTGAACCCAGACCACCAACCTTGCGAAGCGAGTTCACTAATAACTATACTACAGCGGCTCTCATCACGCCCTTTACCACACCCTTAATGTTTGTTTACCTATTTTTTTTCTCTCATCAACTCCACTATTTCGGTTCTAAGTCCTGATGAGTAAGGAAGAAGATTAGTGCGTAAGACCCAGCTACCCTATATCTGAATCACGCCTGTATGTATGGGGACACTGATAAAACGGAAAACACGCATTCACGCAAAAATCAGTCATAAACACCATACCAGGCGCCCTGACTATGCCTGAATTTATAGCGGGCGAATCAAGAAGAAGACCAGCTATCTCACAACAAGTAATTGTAATAGCTAGACAAGCTTACAAGATATGACTCCATGCCGGTGGTAAACAGACCCCATCCAGGTAGCGTAAGGTACACCTAGTGCATCAGTGACAGTTGCTGATGAAAGCCGCTTTGCGGAAGTCAGCAACCCGACTCCTCCTACATTACTTGGCAACAATAGATGCACTAAAATTGGATTATGCGGTGTCAGAACAATGGCAATAGATACAAAATTATCACAGGCTGCTAAGGAAATAGAACGATACGGACTGGGCGTATTGGGGTTACGCGAGATGAGATCGCCTGGAACAAATACAAAGGTTGTTAGCCGACTAACTTGCATTTACTCAGGGAGAGAAGATGGACAGAATTCGGAAGGAGATTCATAATGGTGTCAGTTAGAGTAACAAAGGGCAGATTAGAATGGGAACATACCACGAGTACCATAATTAAAGCTCGCTTAATTACCAGACATGTTTTTTTTGGTGTAAACCTTCTATGTGATTGAAACATATTATATTTGCTAAATGTGCTATATGAGTGAAACATGTTATATTTGCTAAATGTGCTATATGAGTGAAACATGTTATATTTGCTAAATGTGCTATATGAGTGAAGCATGTTATATTTGCTAAACCTACTATGTGAGTGAAACATGTTATATTTGCTAAACCTTCTATATGATTGCTAAACCTTCTATGTGAGTGCTAAACCTTCTATGTGAATGCTAAACCTTCTATATGATTGCTAAACCTTCTATGTGAGTGCTAAACCTTCTATGTGAGTGCTAAACCTTCTATATGAGTGCTAAACCTTCTATGTGAGTGCTAAACCTTCTATGTGAGTGCTAAACCTACTATGTGAGTGCTAAACCTTCTATATGAATGCTAAACCTTCTATGTGAGTGCTAAACCTTCTATGTGAGTGCTAAACCTTCTATATGAGTGCTAAACCTTCTATGTGAGTGCTAAACCTTCTATGTGATTGCTAAACCTTCTATGTGAGTGCTAAACCTTCTATATGAGTGCTAAACCTACTATATGAATGCTAAACCTTCTATGTGAGTGCTAAACCTTCTATATGAGTGCTAAACCTTCTATATGAGTGCTAAACCTTCTATGTGAGTGCTAAACCTTCTATGTGAGTGCTAAACCTTCTATATGAATGCTAAACCTTCTATGTGCGTGCTAAACCTTCTATGTGAGTGCTAAACCTTCTATGTGAGTGCTAAACCTTCTATGTGAGTGCTAAACCTTCTATATGAATGCTAAACCTTCTATATGAATGCTAAACCTTCTATGTGAGTGCTAAACCTTCTATATGAGTGCTAAACCTTCTATATGAGTGCTAAACCTTCTATGTGAGTGCTAAACCTTCTATGTGAGTGCTAAACCTTCTATATGAGTGCTAAACCTTCTATATGAGTGCTAAACCTTCTATATGATTGCTAAACCTTCTATATGAATGCTAAACCTTCTATGTGAGTGCTAAACCTTCTATGTGAGTGCTAAACCTTCTATGTGAGTGCTAAACCTTCTATATGAGTGCTAAACCTTCTATGTGAGTGCTAAACCTTCTATGTGAGTGCTAAACCTTCTATATGAGTGCTAAACCTTCTATATGATTGCTAAACCTTCTATATGAATGCTAAACCTACTATATGAGTGCTAAACCTTCTATATGAATGCTAAACCTTCTATGTGAGTGCTAAACTTCTATGTGAGTGCTAAACCTTCTATGTGCGTGCTAAACCTTCTATGTGAGTGCTAAACCTTCTATATGATTGCTAAACCTTCTATGTGAGTGCTAAACCTTCTATGTGAGTGCTAAACCTTCTATGTGAGTGCTAAACCTTCTATATGAATGCTAAACCTTCTATATGAATGCTAAACCTTCTATGTGAGTGCTAAACCTTCTATATGAGTGCTAAACCTTCTATATGAGTGCTAAACCTTCTATATGAGTGCTAAACCTTCTATATGAGTGCTAAACCTTCTATGTGAGTGCTAAACCTTCTATGTGAGTGCTAAACCTTCTATGTGAGTGCTAAACCTTCTATATGAATGCTAAACCTTCTATATGAATGCTAAACCTTCTATGTGAGTGCTAAACCTTCTATATGAATGCTAAACCTTCTATGTGAGTGCTAAACCTTCTATATGAGTGCTAAACCTTCTATGTGAGTGCTAAACCTTCTATGTGAGTGCTAAACCTTCTATGTGAGTGCTAAACCTTCTATATGAATGCTAAACCTTCTATGTGAGTGCTAAACCTTCTATGTGAGTGCTAAACCTTCTATGTGAGTGCTAAACCTTCTATGTGAGTGCTAAACCTTCTATATGAATGCTAAACCTTCTATGTGAGTGCTAAACCTTCTATATGAATGCTAAACCTTCTATGTGAGTGCTAAACCTTCTATGTGAGTGCTAAACCTTCTATATGAATGCTAAACCTTCTATATGAATGCTAAACCTTCTATGTGAGTGCTAAACCTTCTATATGAGTGCTAAACCTTCTATGTGAGTGCTAAACCTTCTATATGAGTACTAAACCTTCTATATGAGTACTAAACCTACTATATGAGTGCTAAACCTTCTATATGAGTGCTAAACCTTCTATATGAGTGCTAAACCTTCTATATGAGTGCTAAACCTACTATATAAATGCTAAACCTTCTATATGAGTGCTAAACCTTCTATGTGAGTGCTAAACCTTCTATATGAATGCTAAACCTTCTATGTGAGTGCTAAACCTTCTATATGAGTGCTAAACTTCTATATGAGTGCTAAACCTTCTATATGAGTGCTAAACCTTCTATGTGAGTGCTAAACCTTCTATATGAGTGCTAAACCTTCTATATGAGTGCTAAACCTTCTATGTGAGTGCTAAACTTCTATGTGAGTGATAAACCTTCTATATGAGTGCTAAACCTTCTATATGAGTGCTAAACCTTCTATGTGAGTGCTAAACCTTCTATGTGAGTGCTAAACTTCTATGTGAGTGATAAACCTTCTATATGAGTGCTAAACCTTCTATATGAGTACTAAACCTTCTATGTGAGTGCTAAACCTTCTATGTGAGTGCTAAACCTTCTATATGAATGCTAAACCTTCTATGTGAGTGCTAAACCTTCTATATGAGTACTAAACCTACTATATGAGTGCTAAACCTTCTATATGAGTGCTAAACCTACTATGTGAGTGCTAAACCTTCTATATGAGTGCTAAACCTTCTATGTGCGTGCTAAACCTTCTATGTGAGTGCTAAACCTTCTATATGAGTGCTAAACCTTCTATGTGCGTGCTAAACCTTCTATGTGCGTGCTAAACCTTCTATGTGAGTGCTAAACCTTCTATGTGAGTGCTAAACCTTCTATGTGCGTGCTAAACCTTCTATGTGAGTGAAACATGTTTTATGTACAGAGAAAAACGGCGACCTTGATCGAAGCAACTTTTTATCATGTGCCAATAAAGCCGATTCTGGCCTTTATATTTTCACTTGTCATTTTGAATTGTCTCTGGAGGCTTGTAAAATATATTAGAGGGGATGCATGGCGGAAGAGAATAGAAAGTAAGAAGGGTTTTTATTATTATTATTATTATTAACTGTAAGGCATTTCTATATTGATATTGTCAGCTGTATATTTTATTTTTCTCTTTCATTTTCTCGATTTACATAAAGGCTGGTTCATTATCAGATTGATTATTTGAATGTTGTATTGTTAAAGATATTTATATATATCCACATCCATCTATGTTTTATTGTTTCGTTCTGTCTTTCACATTTTTCTAAACAAATGGTTGCTTATTTATTAATTCTTCTGTCTCTGTTTTATATTTAGCTGCCTCACGGGAAACGTGTTTTATCATATTTATATGTTTTATAATTTTGAGATAGATGGATCGATTAGATAGATGGATGGGTGGATGGATGGATGAGTGGGTGAGTGGGCGGTTGGTTCGATGGAGGGATGGGTGGGTGGATGGATGGATGAGTGGGTGGGTGGGCGGTTGGTTGGATGGATGGATGGGTGGATGGATGGATGGTTGGATGGATGGATGGATGGAGAGAGGGAGGGAGAGAAGGACAGACTGGTGAGTGGGTGAGTGAGATTTTGATAGATCCAGATGTATACCCACATGTGTGCAAGCCCTGAATTATGAGTACGAGTCTTGGGTAGTGACCACAACCCGTGAAAGCCATATTAGAATTTCACAAATGAGCTATCTAAGAAAGGTGACTCAAATAATAAGAATGGAAAATCTCGTAACCAGACAATACGTAATGATATCAAAACCCAGACCTTACAAACCCGAGTGGAACACACTACAATTGTTTATACCTACATTTTCTTTATTGAAAGTGGATCGGCCATCACAACAAGCATGAGTTGTTAAAAGACAAGATCTAGATCTCAAGGGCGACCCAGGGTGCTCTATGAAGAGAACATTCGATAGTTTTTACTTGTCAGAATACCCGTGTAATCGGATGTGCTGGCGTACTTGAAGGCGCATACCTAGCACAACGTGCAATCGTTCTTATGTTCAGATCACATACATATCACACAAAGTGGTTAACATATGGAACGTTCGAAGAAGAAGAAGAGGAAGAAGCTTGTCAGAAGACTGGACTGGAACCAAATCAAAGGAAAAGTCTCCGGTGGAGTCTGACGTTCACTCTGCCAAACCTCTAAACTTCAAGCCTTCTACTGTGTAATGTGAACAAGTGACAGATGCATGTAGACATATGTGCATACATGATTTATATACATATATAACATAAAAGTACACATTAAGATTTAGTCTTGCATATAGTGTTAAAAGTGAAGTAAACAACACGCTTTTATACCATGTGGTATACCGGGGAATACGATGTTGGACTCAGTATTCTTCTTTGACCTACGATCACTCGATGGGTGATGGGGTCAACGTCACATCGACCCCCTTTACTTTTCATGATCTCTTTTGTATTCAATTGAAACCGAGTCAACCTGCTAGCTATGTACAAAATAAATGTCACTTTAACTGCAGTTTTCGAACTTGGAACCACGGGTCTGCTAGTACTCTAGATGAGCTGAGGCACGGTGACGAATGGATGCCTATATCAGAGGATATGACTGCTTACGCCAGGGTTATCAGCACACTTGGACGCCGCTGTAGAGAATGGGCCCCGGGCGTCGTCAATGCGGAAATTCTTGCACTCGTGGATCAGCACTCCCATCCAGGTGATATCATTATCTACACTGATGGCTCTGTCAAGCGTGGCACCAGATCATCGTAGGCTTACCCAGCACAACGAAACGAGGACTGCGGTGCTTTTGAGACAACGACATCGAGCATGGCTATGGAGATCACCGCTGCCTCCAGGGCTCTGTCATGGGTGGCTGAGCAACAGGTTACCCATACGATCATCATATCAGACTCGATGAATATGCTTCAACTGATTGAAACTGGAAGTATGCGTGTAGAATGGGTGGACATCATTCGAAGATCACATCTCAAGAAAATGACTTGGCTGGACATGCTGGAGTGGGGGGTAACGAGCGTGCTGACTCTCTTGCAAACTGTGCCTCGACTCAAGTGGGCAGAAGTATGGACAGAGCTGATATCATCAATGCGGTACGCTCTCAATTGTGTGACATGGGCGGGTCTTAGACACTGGAACGAGTTCGAGAATTAGGCGCTAAGTTTGGACATGCCAGACAGTGTCGTCTTCGTGGTAGAGAGAGAAGATATAGTAATCAACTTCTCATGGGTACTGTGAGCAAATGGACTTTGGGATAGCTGCTGCAACGGAGGACAGAGCACGAATGGGAATGTCCAATGTGCCATGACGTCGATCACATAACATAACGGATCTGCTAAGCAAATGCACTAAGCACTTGTCTATCACGGTTCTCGGATACAGTAGTAGAGTCAATTGTAATCTCATTATTATGTATCTCTCTCATTAGTCTTCACCCTTCGCCCCTAGGGAGGCATAGGTTCTCAACCAAGGCATTCCAAACCCGCCTAGCCAAGACCATCTTTTAATCGGCAACCCGATTTCCTTTCGACTTTCATCGGGCCGCTTCGTGAGTCCCTCCTTACGGTGTCCTTTTTCTTCCTCGGGCGGCGAGCTATGAATTTTCTTGGTGGTGGTTTCTGTAGCTATCTAGTGTTTTTTACGATGTGCGGTAGCTAGCCCCATATCCTACCCCCTAGTCGCCTCTTACGACATGTATGGCAGGTAACAGTGGTTCTATTATTTACACCCATATTTTGGGACCCAGTAACCACTCGGGCGATCTCTCTCATATGTATACATAGTTTCATTACCAGCGTCTTATGATGGTTCCGTCTTATATCATATCTCTAGAACTCATCATGTTCAAGTCAACTTTGACCTCAGATATATAAAACATGTCACTAATCCGAAGATAACAGATCGAATAATTAACCTGAATAGTTGACTAGTATATTCAGTCCAACTAAGACACTCGCAGACTTTAAGATGACTTTTCTGCCGCTTTGCAGTCGTATACGAAGCGTTATATATTGTAACAGTGTTCAACCAACACTCATATACATTAATATATATGTAGATATTATATATAATTATTTGTAGGGTGTTTGCAGTATATCATTGTTATTAGTTGTTTGAACTGGCTCAACTCGTCTATTGTAACTTCATTCGTCCTTCCTTTCGTTTCTTGGAAATATTGTCTATATATTCGATGCAACCTATTCAGTGGTCACGGACAACATGACTGAAGCCTTGGCACCAGATCATAAAGTGAACAGACTTTATATTTTAAAATAACACGAGAATGTTATGACATTATTATTGCCTCATTATGTGTTACGGTCGATGTGTCATAGCCGTGACCATCAAAATGTTGTTATGCCACCAGTGTATCACTTTGTTGTGTTTTTGCTTTGTTCTTGTTCCGTACTTTATGTTCTAGCACCTGGTTTGATGTTATTCCACTTGACTGCCAGTATAACACACGGCACTGAATGTTAAGTCTGTTACATTAGTGGATGTTGGAATGTTAGTTACTAGATCACACTAAACATAACCAAGTACAGTAGCAACACTTTATTCAATCACCATGTCCTAGCAAGCTTTTTGTTTTGGTAAAAAGAGCATTAAAGAACATTTGCCTTGGAGGGAGCTAACAGCCTCATTACGCAAAACAAATTGCTATTGAAATCTCAGTTTGAGGTCACGTAATGTCACACGTTTACTGCTTATTTACTTCCTTAATCCGTTCAATCCTTAATTTATTTTACCTCTGGACACATTTACTTTGCAATATAAACTAGATTAACCAGTAAACTGGCTTGCCTCAAATTAAAGAATGTATGTGATCTGATGTATCAGATCAGAAGAACGAATCGGTTAACTATCGTTATGCCTTGTGCCACATAAGGCTTCTACGAGGATACTCCATGCTCAGTCCGTATTTTGCAACCCTCAGCGTATTATCGATATAAGGAAAAACTGCAGTCAAACTATTTAGCAATGACGAAACATATCTAAACAAAGTACTGTCATTTTTACCAAATACAAAAAACAGTAATAATACGCCGCAACGTTTCGTCCAATATCCTTTATTTGATAAGTGCCTTTTGGTCGAAACGTTGCTGTGTGTTGTTATTGTTCTTGTATTTTATCAAATCGATATAGGAGGAGATTGCAATAAGACTATGTAAAACCACAGTACTTTGTTATTACGTGTTTCTCTATTTTGTAAAACTACAGTAATCGTACTTTCTTTTTACGTGTTTCGCCAACCTCCAGCGTAGTATCTTGCTTCTTCAAGTTCTTCTTAATCATCCTTTCCTTCTTCTTCTTTCCAGTTTCCTAGTAAGGGCTGTTCTTTCAGATATATCAGATTCATTCCCATAACATTTCCTAGCCTATCCTCTTTTTCCCCCTTTTGCTAAACGGATATTCTCCATGCATTTTAGATTGTCGTTTAAGAGATATTTGTTGTTTGATGTTCCTTCTGTTTATTCTATGCAGACATGAGTGATTGACAGTCTGTAATTGCCTCTCTTGGTTCTTCCCCAACATTCAGATTCCCAGCTCTGTTCGATCTCTCGTGAAGCGATCAGAATATTTTCAGAGATTCCCTATCGGAGACGGACGATAAAACATAGCTCCCATGTTCAGGCTGAGAACGTAAAAAGACCCTTAGCAGTTTAAAATCGAGAAGAGCGAACTGGAAATCGCTTCGACGTGAAAGAACCCTTAGCAGTTTAAAATCGAGAAGAGCGAACTGGAAAGTCGCTTCCCGACGTGAAAGAACCCTTAGCAGTTTAAAATCGAGAAGAGCGAACTGGAAAGTCGCTTCCCGGCGTGAAAGAACCCTTAGCAGTTTAAAATCGAGAAGAGCGAACTGGAAAGTCGCTTCCCGACGTGAAAGAACCCTTAGCAGTTTAAAATCGAGAAGAGCGAACTGGAAAGTCGCTTCCCGACGTGAAAGAACCCTTAGCAGTTTAAAATCGAGAAGAGCGAACTGGAAAGTCGCTTCCCGACGTAAAAGAACCCTTAGCAGTTTAAAATTGAGAAGAGCGAACTGGAAAGTCGCTTCCCGACGTAAAAGAACCCTTAGCAGTTTAAAATTGAGAAGAGCGAACTGGAAAGTCGCTTCCCGACGTAAAAGAACCCTTAGCAGTTTAAAATCGAGAAGAGCGAACTGGAAAGTCGCTTCCCGACGTAAAAGAACCCTTAGCAGTTTAAAATCGAGAAGAGCGAACTGGAAAGTCGCTTCCCGACGTAAAAGAACCCTTAGCAGTTTAAAATTGAGAAGAGCGAACTGGAAAGTCGCTTCCCGACGTGAAAGAACCCTTAGCAGTTTAAAATTGAGAAGAGCGAACTGGAAAGTCGCTTCCCGACGTGAAAGAACCCTTAGCAGTTTAAAATTGAGAAGAGCGAACTGGAAAGTCGCTTCCCGACGTTAAAGAACCCTTAGCAGTTTAAAATTGAGAAGAGCGAACTGGAAAGTCGCTTCCCGACGTAAAAGAACCCTTAGCAGTTTAAAATCGAGAAGAGCGAACTGGAAAGTCGCTTCCCGACGTAAAAGAACCCTTAGCAGTTTAAAATCGAGAAGAGCGAACTGGAAAGTCGCTTCCCGACGTAAAAGAACCCTTAGCAGTTTAAAATCGAGAAGAGCGAACTGGAAAGTCGCTTCCCGACGTAAAAGAACCCTTAGCAGTTTAAAATCGAGAAGAGCGAACTGGAAAGTCGCTTCCCGACGTAAAAGAACCCTTAGCAGTTTAAAATCGAGAAGAGCGAACTGGAAAGTCGCTTCCCGACGTGAAAGAACCCTTAGCAGTTTAAAATTGAGAAGAGCGAACTGGAAAGTCGCTTCCCGACGTGAAAGAACCCTTAGCAGTTTAAAATCGAGAAGAGCGAACTGGAAAATCGCTTCCCGACGTGAAAGAACCCTTAGCAGTTTAAAATCGAGAAGAGCGAACTGGAAAGTCGCTTCCCGACGTGAAAGAACCCTTAGCAGTTTAAAATCGAGAAGAGCGAACTGGAAAGTCGCTTCCCGACGTGAAAGAACCCTTAGCAGTTTAAAATCGAGAAAAGCGAAAGGAAAGTCGCTTCCCGACGTGAAAGAACCCTTAGCAGTTTAAAATCGAGAAGAGCGAACTGGAAAGTCGCTTCCCGACGTGAAAGAACCCTTAGCAGTTTAAAATCGAGAAGAGCGAACTGGAAAGTCGCTTCCCGACGTAAAAGAACCCTTAGCAGTTTAAAATTGAGAAGAGCGAACTGGAAAGTCGCTTCCCGACGTAAAAGAACCCTTAGCAGTTTAAAATTGAGAAGAGCGAACTGGAAAGTCGCTTCCCGACGTTAAAGAACCCTTAGCAGTTTAAAATCGAGAAGAGCGAACTGGAAAGTCGCTTCCCGACGTAAAAGAACCCTTAGCAGTTTAAAATCGAGAAGAGCGAACTGGAAAGTCGCTTCCCGACGTAAAAGAACCCTTAGCAGTTTAAAATTGAGAAGAGCGAACTGGAAAGTCGCTTCCCGACGTGAAAGAACCCTTAGCAGTTTAAAATTGAGAAGAGCGAACTGGAAAGTCGCTTCCCGACGTGAAAGAACCCTTAGCAGTTTAAAATTGAGAAGAGCGAACTGGAAAGTCGCTTCCCGACGTAAAAGAACCCTTAGCAGTTTAAAATTGAGAAGAGCGAACTGGAAAGTCGCTTCCCGACGTAAAAGAACCCTTAGCAGTTTAAAATCGAGAAGAGCGAACTGGAAAGTCGCTTCCCGACGTTAAAGAACCCTTAGCAGTTTAAAATCGAGAAGAGCGAACTGGAAAGACGCTTCCCGACGTAAAAGAACCCTTAGCAGTTTAAAATCGAGAAGAGCGAACTGGAAAGTCGCTTCCCGACGTAAAAGAACCCTTAGCAGTTTAAAATCGAGAAGAGCGAACTGGAAAGTCGCTTCCCGACGTAAAAGAACCCTTAGCAGTTTAAAATCGAGAAGAGCGAACTGGAAAGTCGCTTCCGGCAAAATTCAATCAAATTATTAAAAAATAAAATTCCTTCAAAATATTTTACCATCTTCTAAATTACACCGAGGAACCTCGCCGGTGCTACAGAGTTCGTGCACTTCCGCTGAGATCTTCATGTGTAAGAAAGAGATCGGAGTACACATGGTTACTCACAGAAGTGCAATGCTGATGGTTCTATCAATCAATCATTCAGATCTCATCAGATTAAGATAAAAATACGATTGATTAAAGGTTTGATGTTATTGGTACTTATCATTTAGTCTGTGCCCGCGTGCCCAGCGTGTTGAGCTACGGGTGACTAGTCCTCTATAAGTGCGGGTTCAACTCCGCGGACTGGCAGAAAAGCTACAGCTTTCCCGTGGCACCGAGCCGAAGAGCTTTCAGCGCAAGTGCTTCTGGATCGGGAAAAAATCCAAAAAAAAATCATTTAGTCTGTTAATTTGTTGATACATTTTCAGTTTACCAAATTTTTATGAACATTAATTTTATTAACTCACCTACCAATTCATTAACTTTTATCATTTCATGTATGTTCCAGGCATGGTACGAGATGTGCAGGAGAGGTAGCCGCCCAGGCGGACAACCATGTCTGCAGTGTAGGTGTAGCTTTCAATGCCAGAATTGGAGGTACAGTATTAATATCGACTTAGACTGTAGACTTCATCAGTGTTCTGTTTGAAATTTACTGTCAATATGTAGGATATGTCATAAATAGCCGTCCATCGCAAGCGATGATGGCAACAGCCTCAGGCGTGTACTGCTACACCTTTCTGGTGTGCGTGGAGGTCACTGTAGAGTCCAATAAGAACACAATCCCCTACCACAGGTGGGGCATACATGATCAAGGTTTGACGTGTGGGTGTGTGTTCTGTATTTTATAGTAGCGCGTTTTCTCTGTGCCTCACCGGTACGACGATTCTCAGCTCCTCTTGTGTTGTTACAGCGTCAAGTTTGGCGATCTTGCGCCAGGATTCCCAGCATGTAAAAAAAAGTAAAGGAACCTTTTCATACCTTGTGGTATAAAGGGCAATACAGTGTTTGGCCTGTATTATTCATTGACCGTCGGCACACGTTGGGTGATGTGGTCAGCATCACGCCGGCCACCTTTACTTTCCCAGAGCATGTCTGGTACCCAGTTGTCTGGTACCCACCTGAGAGCCGTCGCGGTCGGGAAAAATTTCACTCACACTGCGGGAGTTGAACCCAGACCACCAGCCTTGAGAATCGAGTTCACTAACAACTACGCTACCGCGGCTCTCGATTCCACCCAGCATGTGGTGTATAATACTTAGTATTATGTACATAGAAGGCGGTATTCCCAATACTATGGACTGAAAAACAACAAATATGCCCATTTTCATTCAATACAGTACCATGCATGCCGGCGCATGCGATCATGTCTCTCCACAACTCTTTGTGCAGTTAATCAGTTCTGACTCCGATCTCTTGTCGTACCACACTGTCGGATCATCCAACATCTTTTCCCTCTTCTTCTTTCATCGATATCTCCTTCCCTGTATTTTACCTGTTGTTACCAAATTTCCCAAACCTCCTTTTCGTATTGTGTGTTCGAAGTACATTTATTATCTAAATCGCATTCTTTTCATCAGGTCATGTTGTATGCAAACGTCATTTAAAACGTCACCAATTGGTGTTTTCGCTGTCTGTTAGACTTTTCACTGTTTATTGGATCTTCAATATTCTCCCATATCATATTAACCTGTTCTCATATTGCCCGTCGCGGAGTTTGGGCCAGGTACGCATGGCTTGTGATCGAGCTCACTACCGTTTGAGCTATAGACGCTCACAAAATTAGGTTTGTATATTCTCAAAATGTGACTTCCCGAAATAATATTTCTATGGTCCCCAAAACATTGTTACATTTTTTCTTTCCCACATCAAATCTGTCTGCTCCCCAAATCGGATCTTTCTGTTCCGTAAATCCGATTTATCTGTTTCCTAAATCCTATTTATCTGTTTCCTAAATCCTATTTAATGCTTCTGTTCTGCAACAGTTTGATATTAAAGATAGTTGATTATTAAATAGCAGATCATCAAGGGAAATTAAATATCCGGACACATCAAACGACATGAGTGCCTAGAGAAGATCATTTTCGAGGAATGGTACCTGGAAGAAGAATGAGAGGAAGACCTAGACGACGATGGGTGCAAGGTGTCATTGACGATTTGAGAATGACTACTGTTGACGCCAGTCAACTTGCACAGAATAGAGAGTTTTTCAGGACTGCTGTCATGGGAGCCAAGTTCCGGAAGGGACAAGCTACTTGATAATCATAATGATGATGAAATCTTATTTTCCCTTCCCACATCAGATTTTCCCTTCCCACATCAGATTTTCCCTTCCCCACATCAGATTTTCCCTTCCACACATCAGATTTTCCTTCCCCACATCAGATTTCTATGGTCGCACGTCATTATTCTCTCCCCACATCAAATTCATCTATTCCCCAAATCAGATTTCTATATTGTCCAAATGAGATTTCTCTATTCCCCAAATTAGATTTCTCTATTCCCCAAGTGAGATTTCTCTATTTCCCAAATGATATTTCTCTATTGCTCAAATGATATTTTTCTGTTTCCTAAAGATATTTCTTTCTTCTCTCAAATCCAATCTTACAATATATGCATTACTACTCTAGTATCTGAACTTGTCATCATTTCCCAGCATTATTCCCATATAAAAACTCATCCATTACTGTAGATATGATCTATGAGTATAATATATGCCCCGTATCTTTAGCAGTGGATATGGCTAATGCTTAAGATAATTGCTCATGTTTACATGTGGAGGAATAGGAAATAGTTTGCGAGACTTGACCCTAGCTCTAGTGACCCTAGCTCATAATTTGTAATTCAAATGTCATATTTCCGGGTTAATCTAGCGGTGATGTCGTAACATGGGGAGGGTGTGTTCATGGAAGTATGTGTATGCGGGGAGTGTGTGGAAGTGTCTTTAAGTGGGGGTATGTGCAAGTTGTGCTGTCACCAAGTGAGTGTGTCTGTAAGGGAGAATATGTGGGAGTTTGAGCAAACTGTGGTATGTGCGAGTGTGTACATCTAAGAGCGTGTACAAGTTGGAATATGTGCATGTAGTAGCCTGTACATGTGCGAGTGTGTACATCTATGAACGTGTGCAAGTTGGAATATGTGCATGTAGTAGCCTGTACATGTGCGAGTGTGTACATCTATGAACGTGTACACGTTGGAATATGTGCATGCAGTGGCGTGTACATGTGCGAGTGTGTACATCTATGAACGTGTACAAGTTGAAATAGGTACATCTATGAACGTACACAAGTTGAAATAGGTATATCTATGAGCGTGTACAACTTGGAATATGTGAATGTAGTAGTGTGTACAAGTGTGATCGTGTACAAGTGAGGTTATCTGCATCCTACTGGATACTGAACAACAAAATTAATATTATCAAGAAAATTCACGCTGGCTGTATAAGGCAGAAATTGCTTGTCACATTGAGCACACCCTGAATGACCCATCTAGCACTTTTTTACATACCAGAGCATGAGAGAGTACAAGACAATGAATGTGCAGATCACCTGGCTAATGCAGCGGTGGGCGAGAAAGTAGTCTATGGATAGTGCAGATATCACAAATGACATAAGAGAAGCAAATCGTACATATAACTTTGTGAAAGTGAAAACTGCCAGACATGAACACTTTGTTACAAGATATATGATCAATCAACACAGAAATGGTGTTGTTAGTCATTATAGGCTGGTAAAGATATTGAAGAGGAGATCGGAGAACCTACGAACCTGTCTGGGTTGCTGTGATGATGATACTCACTAATCACTGACAAGAAATTAAAATATCTCAAAGCAGGCAATGATTTAGTAGACAAACGGTTCAAGAAAGAAAGGACGCCCTAGGAAAACCCTGAAACGAATTTTACGGAGAGTTTGAAAAATATCTGACTCAATTCCATCGACGAGTTAACCAGATTAGAGCGGTATGGAGAAATTGCTTGCAGGTCTTATATAACATAAAACTGTAAGAGAAGAATATAATCCTTTGCTGTTTAATGACAGTTGCAGAAATTATATCAACACTATGTTACCAGTGCCAAGTTTGGTCCCTGACAACAACACATCACAGAAAGCTCACCACATGTGAAAAGAAATGCTTGAGGAAGGCAGTGGGGGTCACCAGAAAGGTAGACTACGAAAAGAGGACATCAGATGCAGAGTGGGCATAATTTCATTCACCGAATACATTGAAAGACAGCAAATGCAGTGGTTCGGACATTGGATGAGAATGGATAACAACCAACCACAAATAACTGCATGCAATAAAAAGAGATCAGATACTAGAGCCAAGGGAAGACCAAGAAAAAGCAAGACATCAGAAGCAGAGGACATCAGACGCAGAGTGGGCATAATTTCATTCACCGAATACATTGAAAGACAGCAAATGCAGTGGTTCGGACATTGGATGAGAATGGATAACAACCAACCACAAATAACTGCATGCAATAAAAGAGATCAGATACTAGAGCCAAGGGAAGACCAAGAAAAAGCAAGACATCAGAAGCAGAGGACATCAGACGCAGAGTGGGCATAATTTCATTCACCGAATACATTGAAAGACAGCAAATGTAGTGGTTCGGACATTGGATGAGAATGGATAACAACCAACCACAAATAACTGCATGCAATAAAAGAGATCAGATACTAGAGCCAAGGGAAGACCAAGAAAAAGCAAGACATCAGAAGCAGAGGACATCAGACGCAGAGTGGGCATAATTTCATTCACCGAATACATTGAAAGACAGCAAATGCAGTGGTTCGGACATTGGATGAGAATGGATAACAACCAACCACAAATAACTGCATGCAATAAAAAGAGATCAGATACTAGAGCCAAGGGAAGACCAAGAAAAAGCAAGACATCAGAAGCAGAGGACATCAGACGCAGAGTGGGCATAATTTCATTCACCGAATACATTGAAAGACAGCAAATGCAGTGGTTCGGACATTGGATGAGAATGGATAACAACCAACCACAAATAACTGCATGCAATAAAAGAGATCAGATACTAGAGCCAAGGGAAGACCAAGAAAAAGCAAGACATCAGAAGCAGAGGACATCAGACGCAGAGTGGGCATAATTTCATTCACCGAATACATTGAAAGACAGCAAATGCAGTGGTTCGGACATTGGATGAGAATGGATAACAACCAACCACTAATAACTGCATGCAATAAAAGAGATCAGATACTAGAGCCAAGGGAAGACCAAGAAAAAGCAAGACATCAGAAGCAGAGGACATCAGACGCAGAGTGGGCATAATTTCATTCACCGAATACATTGAAAGACAGCAAATGCAGTGGTTCGGACATTGGATGAGAATGGATAACAACCAACCACAAATAACTGCATGCAATAAAAGAGATCAGATACTAGAGCCAAGGGAAGACCAAGAAAAAGCAAGACATCAGAAGCAGAGGACATCAGACGCAGAGTGGGCATAATTTCATTCACCGAATACATTGAAAGACAGCAAATGCAGTGGTTCGGACATTGGATGAGAATGGATAACAACCAACCACTAATAACTGCATGCAATAAAAGAGATCAGATACTAGAGCCAAGGGAAGACCAAGAAAAAGCAAGACATCAGAAGCAGAGGACATCAGACGCAGAGTGGGCATAATTTCATTCACCGAATACATTGAAAGACAGCAAATGCAGTGGTTCGGACATTGGATGAGAATGGATAACAACCAACCACAAA
The DNA here is from genome assembly GCA_020796225.1 of Arion vulgaris. NCBI lineage: Eukaryota > Metazoa > Mollusca > Gastropoda > Stylommatophora > Arionidae > Arion > Arion vulgaris. The sequence goes on along the minus strand of CM036753.1, from coordinate 71,179,282 downwards.
TAACTGCATGCAATAAAAAGAGATCAGATACTAGAGCCAAGGGAAGACCAAGAAAAAGCAAGACATCAGAAGCAGAGGACATCAGACGCAGAGTGGGCATAATTTCATTCACCGAATACATTGAAAGACAGCAAATGCAGTGGTTCGGACATTGGATGAGAATGGATAACAACCAACCACAAATAACTGCATGCAATAAAAGAGATCAGATACTAGAGCCAAGGGAAGACCAAGAAAAAGCAAGACATCAGAAGCAGAGGACATCAGACGCAGAGTGGGCATAATTTCATTCACCGAATACATTGAAAGACAGCAAATGCAGTGGTTCGGACATTGGATGAGAATGGATAACAACCAACCACAAATAACTGCATGCAATAAAAGAGATCAGATACTAGAGCCAAGGGAAGACCAAGAAAAAGCAAGACATCAGAAGCAGAGGACATCAGACGCAGAGTGGGCATAATTTCATTCACCGAATACATTGAAAGACAGCAAATGCAGTGGTTCGGACATTGGATGAGAATGGATAACAACCAACCACAAATAACTGCATGCAATAAAAAGAGATCAGATACTAGAGCCAAGGGAAGACCAAGAAAAAGCAAGACATCAGAAGCAGAGGACATCAGACGCAGAGTGGGCATAATTTCATTCACCGAATACATTGAAAGACAGCAAATGTAGTGGTTCGGACATTGGATGAGAATGGATAATAACCAACCACTAATAACTGCATGCAATAAAAAGAGATCAGGTACTAGAGCCAAGGGAAGACCAAGAAAAAGCAAGACATCAGAAGCAGAGGACATCAGACGCAGAGTGGGCATAATTTCATTCACCGAATACATTGAAAGACAGCAAATGCAGTGGTTCGGACATTGGATGAGAATGGATAACAACCAACCACAAATAACTGCATGCAATAAAAGAGATCAGATACTAGAGCCAAGGGAAGACCAAGAAAAAGCAAGACATCAGAAGCAGAGGACATCAGACGCAGAGTGGGCATAATTTCATTCACCGAATACATTGAAAGACAGCAAATGTAGTGGTTCGGACATTGGATGAGAATGGATAATAACCAACCACTAATAACTGCATGCAATAAAAGAGATCAGGTACTAGAGCCAAGGGAAGACCAAGAAAAAGCAAGACATCAGAAGCAGAGGACATCAGACGCAGAGTGGGCATAATTTCATTCACCGAATACATTGAAAGACAGCAAATGCAGTGGTTCGGACATTGGATGAGAATGGATAATAACCAACCACTAATAACTGCATGCAATAAAAGAGATCAGGTACTAGAGCCAAGGGAAGACCAAGAAAAAGCAAGACATCAGAAGCAGAGGACATCAGACGCAGAGTGGGCATAATTTCATTCACCGAATACATTGAAAGACAGCAAATGTAGTGGTTCGGACATTGGATGAGAATGGATAATAACCAACCACTAATAACTGCATGCAATAAAAGAGATCAGGTACTAGAGCCAAGGAAGCCCAAAGAAAAAGCAAGACATCAGAAGCAGAGGACATCAGACGCAGAGTGGGCATAATTTCATTCACCGAATACATTGAAAGACAGCAAATGTAGTGGTTCGGACATTGGATGAGAATGGATAACAACCAACCACAAATAACTGCATGCAATAAAAGAGATCAGATACTAGAGCCAAGGGAAGACCAAGAAAAAGATGTATAGACAATATCAACACCACACTAAATAAACACTAAATAACAAAGGTAGCTCATCTGGCCCTGGAACGCAAAGTTAAAGCTCCCACCCCAACGCTTAACGACAAGAGTGGACAACCAATTCCATCATCCACCTGGGAAAAAACAATAGACGGAAATGAAACAAAATGAAGTTAAGGTGCTGGTTAAAGAAATAAAGTGAAAGATTGATTGAAAAGTTTTGTTTTCTCTACAATTCTTTAATCTGTTTATTGTTTCAGGAGTACGGATGCTGGATGGTGATGTCACAGACTCTGTTGAAGCCCAGTCTCTAGGTCTGAATCCTCAACATATCCATGTATACAGTGCCAGCTGGGGACCAGATGATGATGGTAGGACAGTAGATGGACCAGCCACTCTTGCTAGGAAAGCATTCTATGATGGTATCACCAAGGTATGATTTCACCATTTTTCTCATAATTATTCCTTCTCGTTCCATGTGAAACATAAGATAGCAGTTGTTATAGTACTGCGGTTGTTATAGGACAGTAGTTGTTATAGTGCAGCGGTCGTTATAGGATAGCAGCTGTTATAGTGCAGCGGTTGTTATAGGACAGTAGTTGTTATAGTGCAGCGGTTGTTATAGGACAGTAGTTGCTATAGTGCAGCGGTTGTTATAGGACAGTAGTTGTTATAGTGCAGCAGTTATTATAGGACAGCAGCTGTTATAGTGCAGCAGTCGTTATAGGACAACAGTTGTTATTGGACAGTAGCTGTTATAGTGCAGCAGTCGTTATAGGACAGCAGTTGCTATAGTGCAGTGGTTGTTATAGGGCAGTAGCTGTTATAGTGCATCAGTCGTTATAGGACAGCAGTTGCTATAGTGTAGCGGTTGTTATATGGCAGCGGTTGTTATATGGCAGCAGCTGTTATAGTGCAGCAGTCGTTATAGGAGGTTAAAAGACGCTGGCGCTGGATAGGACACACTTTGCGAAAACCGGAGGGAATATAACAAGAAGGGTCCTTGCCTGGAACCCGCAGGGACAGCGAAAGAAGGGGAGGCCGAGAAATACATGGAGACGAGATTTGGAGGCGGAGATCAACAATATAAAGAAGAGCTGGAGGGAACTGCAGGAGATAGCTAGAGATAGGAAGACTTGGCATGAGTTGGTTGAGGGCCTATGCCCCAACCGGGGTAAAAAGGCAATGAGAGAGAGTCGTTATAGGACAACAGTTGTTATAGGGCAGCGGCTGTTATATGACAGTGGTTGTTATAAGGCAGCAGTCGTTACAGGACAGCGGTCGTTATAAGACAGCGGTCGTTACAAGACAGCGGTCGTTACAAGACAGCGGTCGTTACAAGACAGCGGTCGTTACAAGACAGCGGTCGTTACAAGACAGCGGTTGTTACAAGATAGCGGTCGTTATAAGACAGCGGTCGTTATACGACAGCGGTCGTTACAAGACAGCGGTTGTTACAAGATAGCGGTCGTTATAAGACAGCGGCCGTTATACGACAGCGGTTGTTACTGGGCAGCGATCGTTACAGGGCAGCGATCGTTACAGGGCAGCGATCGTTACAGGGCAGCGATCGTTACAGGAAAGCTGCTGTTATTTGAAGCAGATTTTAGTTTTACCTTCATTGTTTATCTCCATGAGATTTGCTGTGGTTTTCGATTGTATAATTCTTATTCTTGACCATACAACCTGTTTCTTTCTGTGTAAATTACAGTTATAGTTTCATATAGTTATATTTGACAGTGTATGTCAGCTTTGTTGGTCTATTATCTAACTGATCAGATCTGACCTCATGCTACAGTATAACTCAGAACTTCTTGAAACTCTACTTCGTCTTTTCAATGCTGCACATTTATTTTGAAACGAGATATTAAAAAATGTTACAGACACATTGTTGACTTCATTGCACTGCGTTTCTCTGTATGGCTCGGTCCATCGCCACAGAAATAGCGCACTATCTGCCTAGAACATTGCACAAATAACGAACTCCATAGCTCCAGTAAGAATCGTAGAGATCTCATTCAAACAATGCTCTCGTGAACCGAACGACAGAGTCCGTATTCCCGCAAGACAAACAGACATTGTCGTCCAGAGAAGTTGTTCCAGGGAGGGTCAAAATGGAAAAACAAAATGTGTTGTTGGTTGTTTACTTCGCGGAAATGGAGAAGGCCAGATTCACATAAAACTGTTTTATCCTAAATCCACCCTCCCCCCTTTCCCATCCTTGTCTTAACGTATGGACGCCCATGCACACAGCTTGACCGCGTCATCACAATATCACCCACCGCACAAACACACTCTTTCAAACCATAAATAATAATGGTGTGTTATTACAGTCCTATATATGGTCAATATTACAATAAGTCATCCTTCTTATATAATTAGCCACTGCTATGGGTTGTTGTTTTTATATGACCCTCCTTCTGCTTCTTCAGGTTACTATCATTTCTCATGCTAAACCGTTAAGCTTATCGCCAAGACGTAGTGTGTAATCTTCTCGAGGTCAAGGCAGCGATCTCGTGAAGGCCCAGCTTCAATGTGCACAGATAGTAGCTGATGGAAGCAATGATATGGCGATAGAACAGATTGTCTCGTAAACCATGTTCATATATTTTTGCATGTGTGTGTGTGTCCATATTTTGCCCGTCTGCCCAGCGTGTTCGTTGGACTACGGGTAACAAGCTCCCTGTGAGTGCGGGCTCAATTCCGCGGGCTGGCAGAAAAGCCGCAGGTTCCCCAGATTCACGGTGTTTGTGGGACGGAACCGAAGGGTTACAATGTCCATGGCATCGAGCCGAAGAGCTGAAAGCTCAAGTGCTTCTGGATCGGGAAAAAACAAGATATTAACTAAAACAGAATACTGCCATTTGAGAAAAGGTCAAAAAAAAAGAACAAGAAAAAAAAATATACCCCGTTTTCTGCGCCATTGCTAAAACACTCCATCTCTAGCAGATCGGATTATGTTTTTTTTTCTAGGTTGTCTCGCATAATCCTCTCCAATAAAAAGTTGTCTATCCAAGTGGAAAATACAGTGTAAAGTTATATGTAGTATATGTGCTGCGGTGTATGCTCTTGAAGCTTACCTTCATCTTTGTCCCATGTCATCATTCTGGTATGAAGGGCAATGAGAGAGCGAATGCACTAGCAAGCAATGCTACGATCGAGTATGGGTCTTCTATGGACAAAAGCGACATCATCAACGCTCTAAGAAAACATACGCTCTGAAGATTTCAATAAAGAAGATAAGTGGTATTCTCTATCTCGGTTGCGCAAGTTGTGCATACCGATAGGTGCGGCAAGTCCGGAAAACCACGAAAGAAACCCCAGTAGACATATCACCCAACACAGAACGGGAGTTGTTAGCCTAAACACACTGAAAATACATGCTGGGGAGAAGATCGGAGCAATTATGAACATGTCTGATGTGCGTTGAGGATGATCCTCAAATGAACAAATGAACAAAATGCACGTGAAACATGGACAATATGCAGACAGGCTGAGAAACATTGGAGATTTACTGAAGAAAATGCAAAGAATACCATGTACGAACAGAGAAACAAATGGGACAGTCCTTCAAGAAACAACTGCAGATTGATTAGAGAAATTAGATGTAAACAGTGAAAATTATTAGGGGCATGTTATGAGGAGAAATAAAGGTGATAATTTGGTGATACTGACAAACTTGATGGGAAAATAGGAAGGTAGAGATATACATATTTGAATGACTTGACCATATGGCATAGTCAAGACAAGAACATAGATCTTATCAGGAACACTGGCAAACATATGCCAATCTTGACCATCTACGTAACGATGGCATAGTCGAGATAAGAACATAGATCTTATCAGGAACACTGGCGAACATATGCCAATCTTGACCATCTACGTAACGATGGCATAGTCGAGACAAGAACATAGATCTTATCAGGAACACTGGCGAACATATGCCAATCTTGACCATCAACGCAACAATGGCATAGTCGAGATAAGAACATAGATCTTATCATGGACACTGGCGAACATATGCCAATCTTGACCATCTACGTAACGATGGCATAGTCGAGATAAGAACATAGATCTTATCAGGAACACTGGCGAACATATGCCAATCTTGACCATCAACGCAACAATGGCATAGTCGAGATAAGAACATAGATCTTATCATGGACACTGGCGAACATATGCCAATCTTGACCATCTACGTAACGATGGCATAGTCGAGACAAGAACATAGATCTTATCATGGACACTGGCGAACATATGCCAATCTTGACCATCTACGCAACAATGACATAGTCGAGATAAGAACATAGGTCTTATCAGGAACACTGGCGAACATATGCCAATCTTGACCATCTACGCAACAATGACATAGTCGAGACAAGAACATAGATCTTATCATGGACACTGGCGAACATATGCCAATCTTGACTATCTACGCAACAATGACATAGTCGAGATAAGAACATAGGTCTTATCAGGAACACTGGCGAACATATGCCAATCTTGACCATCTACGCAACAATGACATAGTCGAGATAAGAACATAGATCTTATCATGGACACTGGCGAACATATACCAGTCTTGACCGTCTACGCTTACCGGCTTATCTTTCACCGGTAGTCTCATGCATTTGCTTACATTACCTAAAATTGGTACTTTTCTCTCCTCTCAGTTGTTTTTGATATTACGTCACATAAGGAATTAATTAGGGCGACAGCTAGATGGTATATCAAGAATGCGGACCCAGTCCAAATCGGAACAACACATTTACCAAGATGACCTACTTCTGTTGGGTGTGATTTTAACGCAATGTTTGTACTCCCACACTCTAAAAATAGGACCGGTTGGTGGCATTCCTGTTAAAGTTCTTATGATTTTTCTTTATGCCCCCGACAGAAAAAACTCCTTGCCTTACCGTGGATTGAACAATGGTCTCCCGCAATGGAAGCCGCGCTATAATCCAATCGGTCAAACGCTCCACAGCGTTAGGGATAACAACTATTTGAGACCAAATCGCATTGTAATTTGTAACAAAAACTAATCTACCAACAATATATGAAACCGACATATATTGGAATAGTTGTATTGTCATGAAGGTTAATAAGTATACGACATTGCAAGGGACGCAACCACATAATATATATATGCTGTATGCAAAAAAAAGGACAAATCTTATCAAAGGGATGTAATTTTGAGAACTAAATACAGAATTATCTCCTGAGAAAATCTTTTGGTGATAGCTTTAAGACATAGCACCTTCAGACCATATCTAAATTTATGTAGTGCTAAATGTATACATATTGTAAATCTAGGACACAACTGACACTAGACCAGTAATAGTAAACCACCAGGAAATACGATTTAAAACCCCAGGAAACAATGCGATAATTTTTTTTTTCTACTTAAATCCCCACCTTGGTCTTCATCCTCTGAATATGATAGAATTAAACATAGATTGCATAACAAGGGGACTGCAACATCCTGATAAAATGCTTGAGATGATGCTGAATTAATCAGCATGTAAAAACACATGCGGCCATAGTAGTAGTAACAGGTTGAACTCGCTATCAAGTGAAGATAGAGGGAAATGATAAAGAGCACTAGGTAATAAATAAGTGAGGTAGAACCTCCACTGGAGAACAAAAACAGCTAAACCAGGAGATATAGATGAATCCAAGACAAGACTGGATGGATAAATGTTTACCTCTGTACATATGGAAACAAATTGAATGATTCGGCCACATAAGCAGATTACAAATAGACAGTGTTCCTCAAAGAGCACTGCTATTACAATACAGTTGATACAAAGCAAAAAAAGGTCCATGCAACAGGTAGACTTCCACAATAATAGAGACAGTGAAAAACACTAATTATGAAGTGCACACACAAACCTGTTCTAGAAATCTTTTCTTTATCCTGACACTGTGAGACAAAGCAGGATTTGAGAAGAAGATATATGAACCCAAGTTGAGTGAATCTGAAGTACTGCGGAATAAAGGATCAAAATGGTGTGGTGCAAAATATTGTTTGTATTCTTGCGGAGTATGTGGCCTAGGGGTTAGTGACTCGGTCTATTAACCCGACGTTCTGAGTTCGAATCACGCTGGACAGTTTGCTTGCAAATTGTTTCCGTTGATTTTAACAAAAGGACGATGGCGCCACCGCTCAGAAAGCAATGGCAAACTACTGAGCGTATAAGTGGTGCCTAGAAAATCAACGACTCATTTACTGTAGTTGATGGCTACATCCTTTAGGATATGCCACGATTTTCATTTCATAGAAACATACAGATCAGAGGTGGTCAGACCATATGCTAGGCTGCTTTGTTTCAGTATGTGTTCAGGGTTGCCACGAGGAGTTGGATCCTAGTCAGTGCTAGATTACTAGTAATTAGTAATAGCCGTCCATCGCAAGCGATGATGACAAAAGCCTCATATGTGTGCTGCTGCACCTCTCTGGTGTGTGCGGAGTTGAGAGTCCATTCCTAGAACACAATTCCCTACCACAGGTGGGGCATACATGATCAAGATTAGACATGCGGCTGTTGTGTGTTCTGTCTTTTCTTGCAGCTCGTTTTCTCTGTGCCTCAACAGCACAATGAGTATCAGCTATGCAGGTTCCTCTTGTGTTGTTACAGCACCACATTTGGCAATCTTGCGCCAGGATTATTTTCTATCTAGCATACATTTGGTTGAATAATTAGTTATTTCTTTCTAGTCAAACACGATAAACAAAGTACTATAGTTTTACAAATACATAAACAGTGACGATAAAAGCACGTTGACAAAGCCTTATCAAGCAAGGAACAAACAGGAGTGACAAATTAAATGAACACAATGGACAAATCCAGCGAGCTGGATCTGAAAAACGAATAACGAAATAAATGTAACACAAAACACTAAAAATAGAATGAAAGAAACAATGAAACATCTAGTAAATATATACTTGAATACAAGCAACATATACCATATAGATTATAGCATGGGAAGAGAAGTATAAGAAGCATAGAATGTAATACATGCAAATATACCCATAGAGTACAAGCATGGGAAGAGAAAGTACTAAGAAGCATAGAATGTACAGTGAGCCGCATGGTCGCAGGTACCATACAAAGAAATCACCGATTTCAGAGCAAATCGACTACAATCATCAGAGAACATGATCGATGGCTGTGACCTGGACATCGCAGCTTCTGAATGGCCAGTATCATTGAAATGGTAGACAGGTCACAGACATTGGCGATATCGCGCAGTGTTGGCAATCGGTCACTAGTTCTGCGTTTCCAATATAGCCTTGTTCACGCTTGCAGATAATGGCATAGAAATCGGACTGACGTGAACGCTCAACACGAACGTGGCTTTGAAAGACACCGTGCGGGTCTGTACATAGCACAAGTGTTGCAGCGTGCCAACTGGATGGTGCCAAATGACTCTGGATGGGCTTGAGGTACTGTGAACCAACATATCCTAGGCTTTGTCCGTCTGCGCCACCAAAGGATAGTGTTGGAAGATTGAACGGTATCAGATCAGACTGAAGAATGGAGAGATGATGGAATAAGACTTTTCACAAGGGAACAGAGGGGAGTTAAGACAAGTTTCACCCTGTCAGAATTGAAGTTCTATGCGGTTGAGAGCCTCGGCAGAATTGCTGAACGCCGCATAGCAGAGCAGCACTTATCCGGTATAGCGCTACGAAAGAAATCCAGCCTTTCGTAGCGCTATACCCGGATAAGGTGCTTGCTTCTGCTATGCGCGTCTCAGCAAATTTCGCCAGAGGCTCTCTCAACCAGCATAGAACTTCCAATTCTGACAGGGTGAAACTTGTCTTAACTTTCCATCCTCATAGTTCCCTTGTGAAGAAAGTCTTATTTCGTCATCTCTCCATTCTTCAGTCTGATCCTGATACACGTTCAATCTTCCAACACTATCCTTGGTGGCGAAGACGGGACAGAAGCCTTAAGGATATGTTGGTTCACAGTCGCCTCAAGCCTAACATCCAGAGTCATTTGGCACCATCCAGTGTGGCCGTCGGCGCTGCAACACTTGTGCTTATGTAATACAGACCGCACGGTGTCTTTCCAAAGCCAGCTTCGTGTTGAAGACAGTTTCACGTGCGAGTCCGTAATATATCTATGCCATTATCTGCAAGCGGTGCAACAAGGCCTATATTGGGAAACCGGCAGGAGACTCAGTGACCGATTCGCCCAACACTTGCGCGATATACGCCAATGCTCTGTGACCCTGTAGCTACCCATTTCAATGATACTGGCCATTCAGGAGCTTGCATGTCCAGGTCAAGCCATCCGATCATGTTCCTCTGATGATCGTAGTCGATTTGCTCTGGAGAATCGGTTGATTTCTTTGTATGGTACCTTGACCACGCGGCTCAACGATTACATTCTTATGCTTCTTAGTACTTTCTCTTCCCATGCTTTGTAATCTATATGGTATATGTTGCATGTATTACATTCTTATGCTTCTTAGTACTTTCTCTTCCCATGCTTTATAATCTATATGGTATATGTTGCTTGTATTCAAGTATATATTTACTAGATGTTTCATTGTTTCTTTTCTATTTCTAGTTTTTATGTGTGCTTTTGTGTTACATTTATTTCGTTATTCGTTTTTATTCCAGATTTTTCTTAGCTACGTTGGTATTTGGTCGTCCATTTGTGTTTCATTTTAATTTGTCACTCCTGTTTGTTCGCTTGCTTGATAAAGGCCTGTTGGTCAAACGTTGCTGTTTATCGTCACTGTTTATGTATTTTGTAAAACTATAGTACTTTGTTTGTACGTGTTTCACTATTTACCAAGTTTTACTGCAGTCTTCCCCCTATTTCGATATTTCTTTCTAGCGTTCATTTGGTTGAATAATTAGTTATTTTCCATTGACAGGGTCGAGGAAGTCTTGGATCCATCTTTGTATGGGCTAGTGGTAATGGTGGACGAGATGCTGATAACTGTAATTGTGATGGCTACACAAACAGCATATACACGCTGTCAATTAGCAGCGCGACTGAGAACGCAACATTCCTGGTACTCTGAGGCCTGCTCCTCCACTCTAGCCACCACATATAGCAGTGGCTCAGGTGGGGAGAAGCAGATTGTAAGTGATCTAGTGTTGTGCATCTCTCTGTTACTCATAGCTATACGCAGAACTATGTATGTTTTGTACTTCAACTATGATCTCCTATTGTCTGCATCTCTCTGTTAGTCATAGCTATACGCAGAACTATTGTATGTTTTGTATTTCAACTATGATCTCCTATTGTCTGCATCTCTCTGTTAGTCATAGCTATACGCAAAACTATTGTATGTTTTGTATTTCAACTATGATCTCCTATTGTCTGCATCTCTCTGTAGTCACACACATATAAGCATACACTCACACATCTGAGAGCATGATGAATACAGAGTCAGATCTTGTAAAAGAGCATGATTTGAGTGCATGATGAAGAGTCAGATCAATAGACAACATCAAAGAAATTCTCTGTCAAATTAGGCTTACAACAATCAACTTCTGGAACATTCTTGACTGATTAACTAGAGTAAATTTCTTGTGATGCTCCACTAATTTTTCATCTTTTCTCTAATCCTGCTTTACCTCACACTGTCAGGATAAGAAGGGATTTCTAGAACAGATTTTTATGTCAGCTTCAGATATAATATTTTTCAATGTCTCAGTTATTTCTGTGGTCCACATTTAGCGTGGATGACCTTTTGTTTTGTATCCGCTGTGTAGGAGTAGCAGTGCTCTTTGAGGCCTGTTGGTAATCTGCTTATGATGCTGAATCTCTTAATTTGTTGTTTCTCAATATTTATTGTTCTTACAAATGACATTGTTTCAGGTGACCACAGATTTACGACAAAGCTGTACAGAAACACACACAGGCACTTCAGCTAGTGCACCACTGGCTGCAGGAATTATTGCACTATCTTTAGAAGCAAAGTAAGTTGTTCTGTTTACTATGTACTATCTTTAGAAGTAAAGTAAATTGTTCTGTTACTATGCACTATATTTAGAAACAAAGTAAGTTGTTCTATTACTATGCACTATCTTTAGAAGCAAAGTAAGTTGTTCTATTACTATGTACTATCTTTAGAAACAAAGTAAGTTGTTCTATTACTATGCACTAAATTTAGAAACAAAGTAAGTTGTTCTGTTTACTATGTACTAAATTTAGAAACAAAGTAAGTTGTTCTGTTTACTATGTACTATCTTTAGAAACAACGTAAGTTGTTCTGTTTACTATGCACTATCTTTAGAATTAAAGTAAGTTGTTCTGTTACTATCTTCATATATTAGTTATTGAACCAAAGCCATATTACTCCAGGCATATCCATATGTTCTTATATCTGTCTCACCCAGCAGATTTTGAAGGTTATGCATCTGATGGTACCAATGGTTTATTGATCTTCTTCTTTGCGTTCGTTCTTACGACCAATTTTAATCACTCTTTGTGATAAGTTTGATCTTTGCCAAGAACGGGTATACGTTGCACATTGGTTTGGTAGCCCCTAAACGCATAGAATTCTACATGTTTAGGACATGTGTATCCGATTTCAGCCAAGGTTTATTGATAATTCACAGATTTATGTCTATAGATACTTCTATCTGGGAGTTTAATCATCCACTGAGTGAGAAGTGCCACCTCATGGTAATGAAGGCTTTACAGAGAATGGGAGTGGTCTGAGTTCAAATAGAAAGCTCTAGAGAAACACAGTCTCAAAATGAGAGAGATGGAGAAAGAATCTAAAACTTGTCTATATGATCATAAAAAGAAGAATCTATGACTTTTATGCTTGTCTTCTTCTTCTTCTTCTTTGTTCACACTGAACATTTGGGTTGCTAAATTATATTGCTGTCTGCAGCCTGGTTGCAATATCTACACCTGACGGCACCACACTTCTATTTCAGTACTCATTTTTTAAACAGGTTTTCTCCCATTTTCAAACTCTACTCTCTTTACCAGACTGCAGGGATGTTTCCTGTTACCTTGGTCACCCCTTTGAGATAAAGTAGTCTTGTGTCAGCTCTAGTTACCTGACTCTGACATTTGATTCACAGTAGCTTAGTGTCCATTTCTTGTCTGATTGCTAATACTGTAGTTGATATACTGTTTTCATGAGGATAAACTAACAGACAGTTTTGGAATAGGAATTCAATGGACTCTGACAGGTCAGCTGGACGACCTGAACTTCGCTGATGATATAGTCCTTCTCTTCCATGCACGCAACCAGACACAGGATAAATTAAACACACTTGATCGGAGATCATAACATAATCATCAAATAGCTTGTCCTGAGCAGAACTTTGCTACCATAACAGTCCTTCGGAATTTCTCTTTCATAGACCAGATGTCTCACCTCTACAGATGTCATGCTCAAATCATCAGTTACATCCTGAATCTATCTTCTTCGTGGTCTTTCTCTTCTCTTTGCCACGATGCCTCCTTCCTTAATGGTCTTCTCCAGCCCTTTGTGTCTCTTTATATGTCCAAAATGCTTGAGTTTTCTCATTCTTATTTGTAGCATAAGCCAGTTTTCTTTGATTTTGAATTCTTTCTGGATATATCTGTTTGTTCTCTTCTCTATCAATGGTATACGGAGGTCACAATAACATATAAGTATTCATAAGGGATAAAGATAATGAGAAGTAACCAAGCAAACAGCAACCCATTCTCTCAGGGTGAAACCCCACTTCAAGAGACAAACTCATACACATACTTATGATGCAATGAAAACAGAGAGAGAGAGGAACAGGTAGAGATGTTAGATTAAGAATACAAAAGGCCAAAAAAGCTTTCATTGCACTAGAAAATGTGTGCGTCTAAAGAAATCACATCTAGAACCAAAATTATAACATTTAACTTCAGTGATAACATAATTTTGCTGTATAGTTCAGAAACATTGAGAACAACTAAAACAAACACTAAACATTTTCAGACATTCATCAACTGGCGCCGATAGGGCACATCTTGAGAAAAGCGTAGACAAATATAGCAAGAAGGGTCCTTTCCTGGAACCCACAAAGGAAGAGAAAGAGAGGAAGGGCTAACCATGAATTAAGAAGAAATTTGAATGCAAATATTTGGATGAAGAGATTAACAATATATAGAAGATGCTGTAAGAAACAGCTTAAGATACGAAGATGTGACATAACCACCATGGCTTATATTGTTCAAGAGAGACAGATATTTATGCTGTAGAAATAATTTCTTGTTGTTGGTTTTGTTTAGTCCATCATTAACCTGGCGGGACATGCAGCACATTGTAGTGGAGACTGCCAAACCCCACAACCTGAATGCTGATGACTGGGTCATTAATGGTGTGGGGAAGAAAGGTAACTAATGTTACTGAGTTATTATGAATGTGAGTGAGAGAATTAACTAATGTTGTTTACCAAGTTATTATTGTTTTTTTGTTTTTTTAATTTGTGTTGGGCCTTACCTGTTAGTACCGTAAGCAGGTGGACCCAGTTACGTTTGTAATGTGTAAAAACTCTAAGCGTTTTCATTTTTATGAATGAGATCTGCTCTGAATTTGTTATTATATTTAGTTGCCTTCTGGCTTGATAAAGGCTCCCACGTTTTGGCCATGCTCAAGTGGGCACTGCACTTTGATCTTAGCCAGAAGACCTAGAAATGATATTATTGATGTGAAGAAGAAAGGTAATTAATGTGACTAAGTTATTATTGTTGTGCTAAAGAACGGTAGTTGATGTTAATGATTGAGTCGTTAATGGTGGGAGAAAGGGAAGTAATTGTTATTGATAACTTTTTGAATTTAGGTCAGCATAAAGTTGATCCCCAATGTCCAAGAAGCAATGAATACAATTCTTTAAGTCTTCATTTTGATTATATTGTACTTTTCAGTATTTTTGTGCTAGCTGACAGTTTTCTCTCATATTGAAACAATGCTAAAACTGGCTTCATTAGTTGGTCTTTATAAAGAGCATGTGTCACTAAGAAATGGTTCATCTTATTCTATATGAAATATCCCTCATACCTTGACTATAAGTAAAGTATACCATGCGGTTTATAGGGTAAGTACGGTGTTAAGCTCGTATTTTTCATTAAATTCACTAATTAACTCTTTCCACGCGGAATTATTTCTTCAATTTTTAAGCAGTTAATTCAAGGGAGGTTTTAACCCTTTAGCTGCTAAGGACGTATATATACGTTTCCCCATTCACTTCTAAAGACGCATTAACACGTCTGTTATTATCTCTCCTCTCTGGGCTAAAGACGTGTTAACACGTTATACATTGCTACTGTCACTGCTATATGCGTACACTCACGTTTGTGACCTAGAAACAAAGAGTAGCTATTTTTAGCTCAGCCTTCAGAAAGTATTTAGCAGCGAAAGGGTTAAATTTTTTAAAAAAATTTTTAAACAATCCCAATTATTCGTCAATAAATAAACATATATATATTATTATATACTAAATTGAAGAAAACTGGACAACCAAATAGAATAACAAGGTTGAAAAGTAGTATAAGTAAAACAGTAGAAGTAAAACTAGAAAGACTTTTTATAAGGGAAGCAACTCTATGGCGCATTGTGCGGCTAATAGTGCGCACGGACTTCCACCATGGCGCAGTGTGCGGCTTAAAGCGTGGAAAGAGTTAAGTAGTGTATCATTCCATTCACTGATTACTCAGTATATTATTTCATTCAGTTGTTACATAGTTTATCATTCCTTTCACTCCTTCTATAGTGAGCCATTCTTTTGGATTTGGCCTGATGGATGCAGCAGCTATGGTATCTTTATCACGTAATTGGACAACCGTGCCCGATCAGCACATATGTGAGATACGGTCACAAGACCACAATAGGTATGTGACACCAATTAAAATTTGTTTATGCATAACAACAGTAGTACTAATCTGAGAGTTGCTGCATTGATCCATACTGTTTCCAGTTTGAAATTATGAGTTTTATCATTTTCAGAGTAATGTAAGGGGTAACATGTTGCTATTGCATGACTCCAAGGTTAGATTACTAATCTAGACCATAAAGCATTTCAAATTATGCATCCTGGATATACAGACAATCTCAATGTCATTGAATTGCCTGGAGAACACTTAGGGAACATGTAACCGCACTAAATGCACCAACACATTATGCTTTCCCTTCTGTTGAGCATCACTCTTGAACTACAGTCTGTGTCATTTTTAACAGATACAAGAAGAAAACTACAAAACTAATTCAGTCTAGAAAATTACCAGGTCTACAGTCTGAACGGTGCAATCAATGTAAGGTTGCTGTGTAATCGAAACCATCTCACTGATAAACTTGGTTCTGTCTGCTTATGCATGGGAAGGCTGGATCTAGCTGACTTTTTGGATGAGGCCACTAGCTGTCTCAACGGCTAGTAAGGCAGATCACAGCAGAGCGATGTGCACCACATATAGCGTGGTGAGGCACATAGAAAGTCCCTGGTCATCCACTCATCCGGTACTATCTCCAGTCATCTCGACTTGTCTTGTCCCTGGATACAAATAATCTTAGACAAGAAAGTGAGGTAGCCGAATAGCGCAACTTTTCATCACTTAAATCAAAATACAGCACAAGCTACAGTTTCAGACAATACAAATCACACAATAACACATCATAATGAAGAACATGTTTAAATCTCTCATCATGGACACCTGGAACATGCGAAAACTAGACAATGTCAAAGCCAAAAGACCTGAAAAACGGACTGCACTTATGGCTAAGAATTGGCACACTATGATATTGACATAGCTGCCTTAAGCAAGACCAGACTCCCTGACAAGAGGCAGTTGTCAGATGTGGTTATTGGTTGCACCTTCTTTTTAAGTTAGCAAGCCAACACCGAACTCTGTAAAAAGGCTCTGTGGATAACAGACACGCAAGAAAACTAAATCACTTCCACACAAGTTGTCTATGCAGACTACTCAAATTAAAATGGAGGGACAAAATTTCAGATACTGAAGTCCTCACAAGAGCCAAAATTTCAAGTGTCAGCACCTGATTGCAGAAGGCCCAGGAGAGAAAGGCCAGTCACTTTGCTCGGATGCCTAATAAATGCATCCCAAAACAACTGATGTATGACAAGCTTAAAGGGGGCAAATGATCGGTTGGTGGACATGAAAAATACTTTAAAGACTTTAACTCTTAAAGTTTCTCTAAAATGCTTTGATATAGACACCACTTGCTGGGAATCCCTTGTGCAAGATTGCCAAATGTGACGCTGTAATAACACAAGAGGAACTTGCATAGCTGAGAATTGTTTTGCTGTAGAAATTAATTATATTTCCTGTATAATTGTGATCTCTGTCTGTCTGTTTGTTTGCTTGTGGTGGCTTGTAGATAGGGATGACCAGTAAGTAAATGATACCGGATTGTTCATTTGAGGATCATCTTCATCGCACATCAGACATGTCCATAATTGCTCCGATCTCCTCGCAAGCATGTATTTCAGTGTGGTTAGACTAACAAATCCTGTTTTGTGTTGATTGATATATCTACTGGTGTTTCTCACTTTACTCTCATACCTATCGGTATGCATAACTTGCACAACCGAGATAGAGAATACCCTTTATCGTCTTTGTTGAAATTTTCAGAGCGTATATTTTCTCTTAGAGCATTGATGATGTCACTTTGGTCCATTGAAGACCCATTCTCGATCGTAGCATTACTCGCTAGTGCATACACTCTCTCATTGCCCCTCACCCCAGAATGACCTGGGACAAAGATGAAGATCAGTGTCTATATTGTCGCATTTTGTATTAATTGCATTCACTGCCGTCATACATAACCGATACATAAAATGATACTGGATATAATAGGTTACGGAAAAATTAAGAATTGTTGCTGGAGCTAGTGTTATAAATTTTAAGTCACCGATACTTTCATGAAGCTGAAAGAGATTGCCAGTTTTAGAACACCCTGAGTGCAGCAACATCTATTCTAACCGTTTTTGTTGCCAATTTGAGAGATAGAGTGTATTACTCGTGTCTTCTTAATTATTCCAATATTTCTCTATACAGCCAACAGATTCCAATGAATGGGCGCATTACAGTAACTCTTTACACCGATGGTTGTGAGGGCACCGGTAACCATGTCAAATACTTAGAGCATGTGCAGGCTCGTATTACAATGACTGCTACACGTCGGGGAGAAATCTGCATCTTCCTATCATCACCATCCTTGACTAAATCTACCTTGCTTGCCAAACGCTCTCGAGATGTATCAAGAGAGGGCTTCAACAACTGGGCTTTCATGACCACTCACAACTGGGGAGAATCTGCTAAAGGACAGTGGACCCTTGAGATAGAGAATTCAGTCAGCACATGTAAGTACTACATTACCTTCTTTCAACTTGAGATACTCATGAGTTATATTTCCTGTGTAATTGTCACCTCTTTCTGTATGTTTGATCCCAGTACTTACTTACTAGCTCTATCATTTTTGAATATCTTCAAGATAGTTTCACTTTCATTATGAATAAGATAGCCTCTAGCAATATCTCTGCTAAAATTGTTCAATGCTCTGATAGGAATTTGTCTGAAATTGTAATTGTCTTTGATCTACCTGTGCCGTCATGGATTTTAATATTAATAAAGTTTTAATTACGTTACTCTGATCATTCCTCTGTGGCGTAGAGGTTAGCTACTCGCTTCTTGTTTCAAATGTACTCGGTTTGCTCTTTCATGAAAAGATCTGTATATTTTTTCAGAGATCCCTGATCTCAGTGTGATATCGTTCCTAGTCCTATCAGAAACAGATAGTAAAATGTAGGTCCTGTGTCCAAGCTGAGAATGTAAAAGAACCTTTAACAGTTCAAAATTGAGAAGAGCAGGCTGGAAAGCTGCTGTCCGGGTAAAATTCTTTCGAAAGATTACAAAATTATATTCCTACCAAATATTTCACCATCTTCTAAATTACAGTGAAACCCTCACCGGTGCTACAGAGTGCTTGCACTGCTACTGAGATCTTCCTGTATAAGAAAGAAATCAAAGCACACATGGTTACTCACCGAAGTGCAATGATGATGGTCCAATCAATATGATCATGCACACTTGAAATAATTCATTGTTTTCTGCTACTGAAAATTCAAGGAATGTACTAGTTCAGCGAAACTGGGGTCCACAGATCTTCAGAGTCCGCTAGGTACTCACAGGGGTCCTCAAGCACTTAAAGAAGTATGATCTGACATTTCAGACAGAAAAATAAAGTTTTTAATTATGTATAAAAACAATGGTAAACTAGTTCAGCTGCAAAATCAAAGGACCCGGACCAGACTGGAGTCTAAATTTCTGACAAGACAAAATGAAAGATCATTTGAAGTTTGCTGCAGTCTGAGAACATTGTTTACTATTGTAAAACAAAGATTATTCATTCCTGTCCATTTTCATATATAGAAATTTTGGGGGTCTGCGGTAATGCAAAGTTTGGAAACCGCTGTACGCGATTGTTTGTTGATCAAACTAAAACCACCTTTTTTCACTCACTGCAAAATAGAAAGACAGATCAAAAGTATTTTGATTGTACAGTCAGAAATGTCTGTACTGATGAATGAAAATCATGGCATATCCTTTACAGGACATCGCCATCAACCACAGTAAACAAGTCGTTGATTTTCTAGGCACCACTTATACGTTCAGTAGTTTGCCTTTGCTTTCTGAACGGTGAGGTCTATTTCTACCGTTCTGAAAAATCCATGGGAACGAATTTACTTCTGCGGTTTTGAACTAAGTATGCTTGGGTTGTGATCCTTCTCACTACAACTTAAGCTACAGATACCCACTTTACTGATACCATGAAGAATATTGGCGTGCTTGACCAAATGGATTAGAGAGTGGGCTCCCGTTCAAGAGACCTGGGCTCAATCCCTTGTACAGCCAAGTAGTTTTGTTCTGTCGCTGACATTAAGAAAATAATTATAGCCTGAACAGTTTCACGGGGACTGCACTAGCCATGCGACAATTAAATTTCACAGACTCGTTTCTCCCCTGCCCTACACTGCCCTCAAAAGCGGTATTACAGGCAGTAACGAAAGTAAAAGTGAACAATATTGTATCTATTATGAAATTGGATATTTAGAAATGTGAATCATCAACTGATGCACAAATTTGTAGTAGTAGTAATCAAATTTACTATTTAGTCTGTTTGTTTTTATACGTTTAAACAGGACATGCACTGCTTTCTGGTTGCTCAAGATTGAAGATTTTTCTGATTATTTTATTTACAGCAACCTGCATATAGTTGATTGTGTCATCTTTTATTTATCAAAAATTGATGTTAAGTTGGGACTCCTTCTCCTTAGATTTTGCTTTCATTGACTGTTATTTGACTTTAGTTTTTTCTACTCTTCTCTCCATACTTGCATGTGAATGACAAATCAATTTTATCTGCATCATTTTTGCTTTTCTCTGAATTTGACCTTTCTCATGTGCATTTATTTGATCTTTGAATGACCAGTATTTTGTTGAATACATATAGTGATAGAAATTATTGGTTGTAATGTACAAGAAGGAAGAAAATAAATGTCAAAATTTATTGCATTTTATTTGAAGTTAACCA
Organism: Arion vulgaris; assembly: GCA_020796225.1. Taxonomy (NCBI): domain Eukaryota; kingdom Metazoa; phylum Mollusca; class Gastropoda; order Stylommatophora; family Arionidae; genus Arion; species Arion vulgaris. The sequence continues at coordinate 71,159,028 of CM036753.1, read as the reverse complement.
TTTTCCTGAATTTCTAAAAGAGATTTTCCATCATAGTTGATGACATATGTCTATTCTTGTTTCCATCATAGTTGCTGAAGTTTGCCTTCTGCTTCCATTATAGTTTATGAAGTTTGCCTCTCTGCTTCCATTATAGTTTATGAAGTTTGCCTATCTGCTTCCATTATAGTTGATGAAGTTTGCCTCTCTGCTTCCATTATAGTTGATGAAGTTTGCCTCTCTGCTTCCATCATAGTTTATGAAGTTTGCCTCACTACTTCCATCATAGTTATGAAGTAGAGAGGCAAACTTCATTAATTTTCTGAAACAAATTTCTGGAAACAAAACAAATTTTCTGAACTCTGCTTCCATCATAGTTGATGAAGTTTGCCTCTGCTTCCATCATAGTTGATGAAGTTTGCCTCTGCTTCCATCATAGTTGATGAAGTTTGCCTCTGCTTCCATCATAGTTGATGAAGTTTGCCTCTGCTTCCATCATAGTTGATGAAGTTTGTCTCTCTGCTTCCATCATAGTTGATGAAGTTTGCCTCTCTGCTTCCATTATAGTTGATGAAGTTTGCCTCTCTGCTTCCATTATAGTTTATGAGTTTGCCTCTGCTTCCATCATAGTTGCTGAAGTTTGCTCTCTGCTTCCATTATAGTTTATGAAGTTTGCCTCTCTGCTTCCATTATAGTTTTGAAGTTTGCCTCTCTGCTTCCATTATAGTTATGATGTTTGCCTCTGCTTCCATCATAGTTGTGAAGTTTGCCTCTGCTTCCATTATAGTTGATGAAGTTTGCCTCTCTCTTCCATCATAGTTAATTAAGTTTCCTCTGCTTCCATTATAGTTGCTGAAGTTTGCCTCTGCTTCCAGTATAGTTGATGAAGTTTGCCTCTCTCTCTTCCATCATAGTTAATTAAGTTTGCCTCTCTGCTTCCATTATAGTTGATGAAGTTTGCCTCTCTGCTTCCATTATAGTTGATGAAGTTTGCCTCTCTGCTTCCATTATAGTTGATGAAGTTTGCCTCTCTGCTTCCATTATAGTTGATGAAGTTTGCCTCTCTGCTTCCATGATAGTTGATGAAGTTTGCCTATCTGCTTCCATCATAGTTGATGAAGTTTGCCTCTCTGCTTCCATTATAGTTTATGAAGTTTGCCTCTGCTTCCATCATAGTTGATGAAGTTTGCCTCTGCTTCCATCATAGTTTGAAGTTTGCCTCTGCTTCCATATAGTTGATGAAGTTTGCTCTGCTTCCATCAAGTTGATGAAGTTTGCCTCTCTACTTCCATATAGTTGATGAGCTTGCCTCTCTGCTTCCATTATAGTTGATGAAGTTTGCCTCTCTGCTTCCATCATAGTTGATGAAGTTTGCCTCTCTGCTTCCATCATAGTTGATGAAGTTTGCCTCTCTGCTTCCATCATAGTTGATGAAGTTTGCCTCTCTGCTTCCATCATAGTTGATGAAGTTTGCCTCTCTGCTTCCATTATAGTTGATGAAGTTTGCCTCTGCTTCCATCATAGTTGATGAAGTTTGCCTCTGCTTCCATCATAGTTGATGAGTTTGTCTTACTTCCATCATAGTTGATGAGTTTGCTCTGCTTCCATCATAGTTGATGTAGTTTGCCTCTCTCATCCATCATAGTTGATGTAGTTTGCCTCTCTCATCATAGTTGATGAAGTGTCCACTTTTCACAGATTTAATATAGTATTCCCCATTATGTCTGATAAGTTTCCCCATTTTCTACAGTTTAATTAGTTTCCATCATAGTTGATGAAGTTTGCCTCTGCTTCCATCATAGTTGATGAGTTTGCCCTCTCTCCATCATAGTTGATGAAGTTGCCTCTGCTTCCATCATAGTTATGAAGTTTGTCTCTTCCATATAGTTGATGAAGTTTCCCTTTCCATTTCATCATAGTTGATGAAGTGTCCACTTTTCTACAGATTTAATATAGATATTCCATTATGTCTGATAAAGTTTCCACTTTTCTACAGATTTAATATAGATATTCCATCATAGTTGATGTAGTTTGCCTCTCTGCTTCCATCATAGTTGATGTAGTTTGCCTCTCTACTTCCATCATAGTTGATGAAGTGTCCACTTTTCTACAGATTTAATATAGATATTCCATTATGTCTGATAAAGTTTCCACTTTTCTACAGATTTAATATAGATATTCCATCATAGTTGATGTAGTTTGCCTCTCTGCTTCCATCATAGTTGATGTAGTTTGCCTCTCTACTTCCATCATAGTTGATGAAGTGTCCACTTTTCTACAGATTTAATATAGATATTCCATTATGTCTGATAAAGTTTCCACTTTTCTACAGATTTAATATAGATATTCCATCATAGTTGATGTAGTTTGCCTCTCTGCTTCCATCATAGTTGATGTAGTTTGCCTCTCTACTTCCATCATAGTTGATGAAGTGTCCACTTTTCTACAGATTTAATATAGATATTCCATTATGTCTGATAAAGTTTCCACTTTTCTACAGATTTAATATAGATATTCCATCATAGTTGATGTAGTTTGCCTCTCTGCTTCCATCATAGTTGATGTAGTTTGCCTCTCTACTTCCATCATAGTTGATGAAGTGTCCACTTTTCTACAGATTTAATATAGATATTCCATTATGTCTGATAAAGTTTCCACTTTTCTACAGATTTAATATAGATATTCCATCAGAGTTGATGAAGTTTGCCAGTTTTCTATAAATGTAACATAGATATTCCATCAGAGTTGATGAAGTTTGCCAGTTTTCTATAAATAAGAAAGTAAATGTCCATAGTTTCAGTTATTTTCTGTTAATTGTTGGTTATTGACATTAACTGTTACATTAGTTGCCTTTTTGATTGTCCTCTTCATCATTATTTCTTTACGAAAACTAGTTATTTCTGTGTCCCATCTGATGTCAAATCTAATATCTTTTTTTTTTTGGTGACCATTCCATATCTGAACACTCTATTTCTTTTTTCATTAGTTTGAAAATTTGTTTTATATTTTGCAGTAGTAGTATGTGTCTATTTTTTTACTAATATTTATCTATGCATTTGTTTTCTGAATGTACAAAAGTTGTCTAAATAGTGTTGTGACTCTAGCATGTTTAGTAATCCTATTTAGTCAACCAAATGTAGTCAGACTGTAGTTAACAAATAGTCTTGTATACAGAATCTGTTATTAACACTTGTAGATGTGCAATGAATGGCAGATAACAGTAATCATCTTTCGATGGATGAAGCCTTCCTGTCTAGCTGGATGTATTATTCGGTGTAATAACACTTTTTATTTCAAAACCAAGCTTGAGCAATCTTTTTTTAACAAGTTTCGATCAGTGAATCTAAATTTTTAACCAAGATTGATAAGTTATTAGTAAATGGGATAGAGCTAAGACAAGTACGGCAATTTAAATACCTTGGAGTCCTGGTAACATCAGATGGTAGATGCCGATCAGAAATAAAAAGCAGAATAAGGCATGCCAAAGCAGTGTTCCAGGAAATGAGAAACATTATATACAGCAAGTCATTGTCAATTAAGATCAGAATGAGAGGTATACAGTGCTACATAGAACCAATACTGACATACGAATGTGAGTCATGGACAGTAAACAAACAGATCACAAAATCTCTGACGGCTACAGAGATGTGGTCTTACAGAAGAATGATGAGAATCCCTCGCTGTTGGAGATATTGCGAAGGAGATCGGAGCGCCTATGGACATGTCCGGAGTGCAATGAAGATATTCCAAACTGAAACTGAGAATCCCATGGACTGCTAAAATGACTAATTTGGAAATGTTGAATGAGGTCAAGACACAGAAAACTTATTATCAATATAATAAAGAGGCAGTCGCCAAGCAGTTACCGGGCCCAAATTTGGGGTGTAAAGAATAGAACCACTGTTACCTGCCACGCATGTCGTAAGAGGCGACTAAGGAGATTTGGCTGAAATCGGACGCACATGTCCTAAACGTGTAGAAATCTATGTGTTTAGGGTCTACCAAACCAATGTGCAACATATACATGTTCTTGGCAAAGATCAAACATATCACAAAGAGTGATTAAAATTGGTCGCAAAGAACTAACGCAAAGAAGAAGAAAAAGGCAGTCATCATTTTTCGAGCATATGATAAGAAAGTCAGGTCTAGAACATATTGTAACAACCGGTAAAATTGAGGGAAGACGAAACAGAGCAAATATTTTTTGGATAGTTTGACTTCATAGTATGGATGAGCGTTAACATCTGAGTTGATAGCAAACACCAGAGACAGAGATTTATGGAGATCTATGATTGCCTACGCCAGCTTGCATGGTACCTGATGATGATGATAATAATAATAATAATGATGATAAGTTATTCTAGTTTTTATCATGTTTGGTCAATGGATCTAAATTTTAACAAAGTATGATCAGTAAATCTAATTTATTTGAGCAAAGAATGAACAATGAATTTCATGAATATTTGTTTTCCTAATCAAGAAACTAAGATAATTAAGAGGGTAGTAAGAATTAAATTCAAAAGAATATATATGTGCTTTTGAATATACGTGTTACAGAAAAGTTCTCCATATATCGTGGACAGAGAACAGAACAAACATATCTGCTCAGAAAGAACTCAAAATCAAAGAAAACTGGCTGATGGACAAATAAGAATGAGAAAATTGAAGTGTTTTGGACATGAAAAGAAACACAAAGACTTGGAGAAGATGATTATGGAAGGAGGCATCCCGATAAAGAGGAGGAGAGGAAGACCACGGAGAAGGTAGATTCAGAATATTGATGATTTGAGCATGACAGCTGCAGAGACGAAACATCTGGCTTATGAGAGAAGGAGAAATTCGAAGGAGTGTTAGTGTGGCAAAGTTCTGCTCAGGACAAGCTATCTGATGATGATAATATAACTACTATAGTTGTTTTCATATAATTATGCTTCTGTAATCGTCTTCTTGATTTTACTTTGGGGCTCTCTGGCGAAGTGGTTAAGATGTTTGCCTGGCAGACTGAAGATTGTAGGTTGGAGTTCAGACCGAGTCACATGTGCCGAGTCAATTTTTGTTAGAGATCCCTAGGATTCTTGCCGGCAGATGGCATCCCATTTCTACCAAGAGGGACAGAGCCATAGGGGAAACCCATTGAAAAGAAATTACTCTTTCACCTTTAGAGCCTTTAGGTCCCTTTCGTTTGTCCTTTAACACTGATATTATGGGACACAGATGATAATGATATCTATCTTAGACATTTACAGGCCTGTTTTTTCGAGATTTTCTTTCTGAACATCAGCAACACTGAAACCTTTCCACTATTTTTTATGTTCACAATCCATAAATATTTACCTATTCATTTTGCAGCACCTTAAATAATAGTTTTAGTACAACCCAAAAATCTTTACATGTCTAAATTGTTGCAATTTTCATAAAACTGATTGTCAATGGCAATGAGAGAGCAGACAGGCTGGCTTGCTCTACCACCATATGGATGGAACTGACATTCTGAAATCCCTCATAGAGTGTGGCCACAAAGAGGATTTTCATTTAAAGAAATCCATGTCAACTGCTAGATTGCAAGAGCTTGGATTGGAGTAGCAAGAAAAGAAAGCACAGCAGGTGTATGAGTAGGCTCATCAATTTAACATCAAACTGGTACAGTTGGTTAGTCGTTGGACGCTGTTGGAGATATTGGGAAGGAGATCGGAGTAACTATAGACATGTTCGAGTGCAATGAAGATATCCCAAACTGAAACTGTTTTCATAAAACTCAAAATTAATGTTATATTTACATTGAAAGTTATTACGTTGTGAAAACAGTTACCAGATCGTTATCTTTATCAGATTTTAATGTTGTAATTACGTATGTTTATTTTCAAGAACCTATAATATGACATTTTTTTCCCTTGATTTACTTAGACTATATGTTACTGGATTCATTTTTTAAGCATGTTTTTTGTTATGAATTGTTTTCCCTTCATATTTATACTTATTATACCCCTTAACTGTTCTCACATATGACATTGTATTACAGCTGACGACTCATCCAAAAATAAATTTTGTTCAAATTTTCCTACAATTTAATATGTTTGGTATATTTTAATGTTACTTAATGGTTGGCCGGATGAATTAGAGTGTGGCTCCCATGTGGGAGACCCGTGTTTAATTCACAGTAAGGCCAAGAATTGATTTTTTTGTTGGCATAAATGAAAAATCCTAACCCGAACAGCTTCGTAGTGACTGCACTAGACTTGCGGCCATAAAATTCCTCAGGCTCTCGTACCTCCTGTCCTACACAGCCCCAAAAAATGGGACTACAGATAGTAATGACAGTTTTTTTTAGTGTGTTTTTGTTTATTTAATGGTTCAAATTCAGTGTTTGGGAGTTGTTTTTTTTCTGGAGGCATTAAATACTTGTTACTATCTATTTATTTACCATATTCATTGGCTTGGATGCTTGACCTGGGAGTTTCTTAGAACTCCTTACTCACTTGTTACAATTGAATATGGTATTTTAAATAATTAAATATCCAAGGTTATCATGTGATATTTCACCAGCTGGGGTGTTTGAAATTTAACTAGGTTATCATGTGATATTTCACCAGCTGGGATGTTTGAAATTTAACTAGGTTATCATGTGATATTTCACCAGCTGGGGTGTTTGAAATTTAACTAGGTTATCATGTGATATTTCACCAGCTGGGGTGTTTGAAATTTCACTAGATTATCATGTGATATTTCTCCCGGTTGGGGTTTGAAATTTAACTAACTATTTTTGTTACAAAATACCTGTTTGTGCCTTTGTGTTTGCTTCATGTCTGGTAACAATAACATTGTTTTAATACATACAGAAATCATTTGTGAAATATTTCTTTGTATTATTTACTCATTTTTTGCGATTAACTTTTACTCATGTTCAGAGATTGTGTGTGTGCAATTGAAATTATATTTTTTTTTCTACTTTCTAAGCATTAACTGAATTTTTATTTAGTTTTTTAAACTGTGGGGTTTTTTGGGGTTTTTTTCTGTGGATATTTTTGTGCATCTTGTCTTTTGTGTTACCAATTTCTTGCTGTGCAGTTTTTAGGCATGCTAAACATAATGGCATGGGTTTGTGCCTCTTCTTGGATGTGTATTGATGTTGTACATCTGCATCTGTGGTAAGTGTAGTGTTGTAATCCTATCACTAGCTGCTCATTAACAATACGATGCCATTCTAACCCTGTGTTTTTAACTTGTTTGCTGTTTTTACAAGCTATGCCACAATCTTGTAGACTTTAAAAGCTTCCTACTTTTCTTTGCCTGATCAGTAGCATTTATGTTAGTTCAGTTTTTAATGGGAAACATTTTAATAATGTTATCCTTGTTGTTTCAAACAATCATTTTTACTTTATAACTTACATTCTATTATGAGAGATTGGGTGACCCACTGGTTAAACACGATGGAGTTACGTAGTGGAAATGTCCTGTGTTCAACCCCTCAATAAGGTCAAAAGTTAGTCTGTTGGGGAGAAAATAAAGTCGATAACCTGCACATGCTTGATGACAGCCTTGGACAATTCCTTGGCCTTATGGAATCCCTCAGCATACATCCAGAAATGAGTACAAAACACTCGTAGAAAAAACAAAATGCATATTTTAAAAGAGAAAGAAAATTCATACAAAATTGTCAATCTCTTCAAAATTACATCTGGGATCCTCGCTGGCGCTACAGAGTTTGTGCACTGCCGTTGAGATCTTCCTGTGTAAGAAAGAGATTATACCACACATGGTCACTTAATGATGATGTAATGCTAAGTGCTTAATGATAAGTGCAATGATGATGGTCCCATCAATCAATCAATCTCATTGTCCATCAGTAGAGCTACTGAGTAAATGTGCTGATACTTACAGCTAATGTCCAAGGTGGTTGATAGAACATCCATGAGTATATTGATGTCAATTCTACTTTCATTTACTTCATGGATATGCTAGTACAATCTCAGTTCAGTACATTTCTACTCAATCAACATCCTTGCACACTGGACAATGTTTATATGTGCTTCATCCTACACTGCAGCAACCATCTCAATGATCCTGTTGGTTGACTTAGCATCTCTCTCTATCCTGTATACATCACCATCAAGGGTTTAAAGCCATAGGATTGATTTTATTGCTCGGGTTTTACCCCATATGGCTCAATCCTTCTGTAGAAATGACATGCCACCTGCCAACAGTATTGCTCAAAGCACAAACTCCATAGCTCCTGCAACAATCCTAGGGGTCTTTGGAAAAAAAATGCACTTGCGGACAGAACAGCATGTTCAGATTCAAACCCACAACCTCTGGAACGCAGCTCAAGGACTTAACCATCATGCTTGTCCATGCTTTTGTTTTTTGTTTTGTTTTTCCGATCCAGAAGCACTTGAGCTTTTCAGCTCTTCGGCTCAGTGCCATGGACATCGTAACCCTCCGGTTCGGTGCCACGAACACCGTAAATCTGGGGAATCTGTGGCTTTTTCTGCCATCCCGCTGAATTGAACCCGCACACACAGAGGGATAGTCACCCGTAGTCCAACGCGCTACTAACACGCTGGACAGACGGGCCTTGTCCATGCTTAACCCCCCCCTAGTAAATCACAGAGAGCACCAGTCTCTGCTTCTGGAAGAACAGCTTATATTCAAGATCGGCAGTTACCGTCATTCAAAGCACTCCCATCTCATTTCTGTCTCGATGATGATGTCAACATCATTTTGAAATAACAGACCTCTGTCAAAATTGATGCAGAGACATTTGAGATAAGATGCCATATCAATATCCTGTCCATGCATGCCGTTCATCAGCATAGATATGTTGTCTGCTCAGTTATTTAATGAGAATATGTCACAGATATCTTGACTCTCATTCTGGAACTCACACATCATGCACTTAATTGATGAATTTCCAGCTGAAGGGCCATACTTTTATCATCTCTGTATCTGCCCTGCTGGTAGGTCAGTCGGACATTGACAAAGACATAGTGCACCCTAGTACAACATTCTGAACATGTGTGATATCTCCAGTGTATACACACTGAATAGGACAGACAAAAACAGAAGCCCTGAGGTAATCCAGATGTGATGCTCTACGCCATCAATGTCCATGAACTACACAGTAGCACTACTGCCCTTTCAAAATAGCAGCCACCACATGGTTGATCAAAGATGGAGAAATGTTCATTTTCAAGAGCAGCAAAATGAACAAGTCAAATAAAACACAGTTCTATGCATCTTTAAATTTCATTTTCATTATTTTCAAAATGAACAAGTCAAATAAAACACAGTTCTGTGCATCTTTAAATTTCATTTTCATTATTTTCAAAATGAACAAGTCAAATAAAACACAGTTCTATGCATCTTCAAATTTCATTTTCATTATTTTCAAAATGAACAAGTCAAATAAAACACAGTTCTATGCATCTTCAAATTTCATTTTCATTATTTTCAAACCTTTGAAAGCTCTCATTGGTGTTCTTTTCCAAGTGTCACAGCATTGGACAAGATATCCTTACCGTTGAGATGCCCTTCAAGAGTTGGGGAAATTAGACCTTCAATATCCAAGATTATCTTTTCAAGAAGTTTTCCTAATAGTGTTCTGCAAGGCGATTATTCTATATCTATAAATCTTTGTGTAATCCAGGTGTTGGTGAGGGTTGTAGATAGCTGTGGAGCCAGCTTACAGATATTGAATTATTCTGAATACTGTTGTTATACATCTTTCACATCTGATCTACTTCACTGTTGTCCTGTCCTTCGCTGTTATGCATTTAATCATGTCACAATTAGTTGCTGCTATATGTCTATCCTGTATAATCTTCTGATCTAAGCATATTTTCAGAAGATATTTCCCAGTCGGTTTGTAGTTCATTTCCACTCTTAGACCACAACCTAGGTATACCCATAGAGCTTCTGTATAGCCACTAGAGATTCTTTAAAGCCACCAGAGATTCTACTATCAGACAGGAGCGTCTAGCCAAATGGATTAGAGCGTAGGTCCCATTCGATAAACCTGTGTTTAATCCACGGTAAGGCCAAGGATTTTTTCTGTCAGGGTCATAAAAGATAAATCCTAACATGAATTTTTCGCTGACGCACTAGCCATTCGGCCATTAAATTTCTCAGGTTATCGTCCCCCTGTTCTAGACCTCCTAAAAGTGGTAACACAGGCAGTAACTACAGTCTACCATCAGTGAGACAGAGCAGAATCCATGCCAATGACTGCTGCAACTGTCACTCTCCACCAAACTCTATTGTGGACCATCTTCTTCAGTTTTACCCATGAGACTTCAATTACTCTGACCTCCTCACCTACAATTCTTCAACAGGTTGGTTTTTTAGCTCCTCATTCCTCTCTTTCCCAATAGGGTCCAGACAAGTGCATATATGGTTATGATCAATGAGATGGATTGCAATGACAACAATGTGTACTATAGCCCTTGTAGAGAACATATTTGTATCTTCCTTAAGAATAAAAGGGACCCCTACTACAATTTAGGTGGGATCCCGTATAACACCCATCAACACATTCGAGCCATCCTGACATGCCCTTTTACATGCTGTTAGGTTGTTTCCTGAGGGTGTTTCCAGTCCATAACCACATTTCTCCTTCACCTTCCGTTGTATTGGGTTCTGTTCACCTCCGTTATTCTGTATTTGTTATCCTTTGTGGTCCTCTGATAATAAATTATTTGGCAGAGTCCTCGGATTATAGATTATGTGGCAAGGTCCTCTTCTTCTTCTTCTTCTTCTTCTTTATAATCGCTATTTTGATAATTATACCATCAGACGGGTTCTTATGATGAAGTCAACTGTTGTCTGGAGCTCATCTCTGGTGCCATGTAGTTTTGAATGTAGTGTTGTGTTGTAGGGCCAGCATTTTTTTCTAGGGGGACATACAGGGGACAGTCTTGCAGGACATTTTCTGTGGTTTGATCAGCGGTGCCACAGGGACACGAGGAGGGGGGGAAACAATCATATCCTGTATAGGGGTTTGTTCAGTCTGTTATGTCCTATCCTGAATCGGAAGATGATAGTCTGTCCTTGTCTGTCGAATGTGTGGTAGTCATCATTGGATAGTTTAGGTTCTTTTCTAATGTTCACAATAGCTCTTTTTTTCTGAAGTATGTGAACTTGTTTCCCACCTGTTCACATTCTGCTTCCATTTTAGCAAGTTTGTCTGCCTTCTCCTTACCTCACACTCCACAGTGTGATGGTACCCACTGGAGTGTAACTATCTTGTTGGCAGAAATCTTACTGAGCTCCTTTCTTAGGGATGGAAGTTTACTCTGGAGGGCTTGCAAAACAGATAGTGCATCTGTGAAAAAAATCACTTATTGGCAGTCAGAGTTGATCATGATTGTGGCCTGTAGAAGGGCTTGAGCCTCTGATGTGTAGTTTTAGAAAAATTTACCAGTTGGAACATAATTCAGGGTCCTCTGATAATAGCTTATGTTTCAGGATCCTCTGTTGGTGAATGTCTGCAGTTTGGCTGTAATATTCGTGTTGAAGAGTCTAAACTTATTTTCCAGAGAGAAAGCTGTAGAGTATCATACTGGGTAGAAGAGTTGAAAGCAAGTCTTTGTCAATTCTAGAACTGTAAAACAATGAACTTACTATTATTTTTTGTTAATTGATTAGCACAATCTAGATTTCACTTGGCGTCTGCTTTTTTAAAAGACATTGCTTTGTCTATTTTAAACAACCCCAAATCTATTTTTTCGAGTTACGATTCTAGGTATAGAGCAGACTTCAGCTTGAGTCTTCTGATTATTCATGAAGAAGATCTATTCATTCTAAGGCACAGTATATCCAAACACTAGATTATTAAACAAGAAACCAATGTCAAAGAATCAACATGAACCAAATGCATTGTTTGTTTTGTTATATTGGGGATTTAAGCCGAGGCATGCACTTTCAACATAAGGACATGTCTTATATTGATTATATCAGAGCTTGTACGCCATAAACCATAAAAAATTAGAATTAACTCTTATGGAAATTCCAAGATATGGTCTGAACCAAACGCAGATACTGTACATAGCTTATATCTAGATAAACTTCAACATAATTTCTTCACAGAAACTGTACATAGCTTATATCTAGATAAACTTCAACATAATTTCTTGTCATCATTTTTTGGGATAATCATCTTCTTTATTTGTATTACTAATAAATTGTCATAATTGCTTCAAATAATATTTTAGTTCAGTCATAATTGCTTCAAATAATATTTTAGTTCAGTCATAATTGCTTCAAATAATATTTTAGTTCAGTCATAATTGCTTCAAATTATATTTTAGTTCAGTCATGATTGCTTCAAATTATATTTTAGTTCAATCATAATTGCTTTAAATTATATTTTAGTTCAGTCATAATTGCTTCAAATTATATTTTAGTTCAGTTATAATTGCTTTAAATTATATTTTAGTTCAGTCATAATTGCTTCAAATTATATTTTAGTTCAGTCATAATTGCTTCAAACTATATTTTAGTTCAGTCATAATTGCTTCAAATTATATTTTAGTTCAGTCATAATTGCTTCAAATCATATTTTAGTTCAATCATAATTGCTTCAAATTATATTTTAGTTCAGTTATAATTGCTTCAAATTATATTTTAGTTCAGTCATAATTGCTTCAAATTATATTTTAGTTCAGTCATAATTGCTTCAAATCATATTTTAGTTCAATCATAATTGCTTTAAATTATATTTTAGTTCAGTCATATTTGCTTCAAATTATATTTTAGTTCAGTTATAATTGCTTTAAATTATATTTTAGTTCAGTCATAATTGCTTCAAATTATATTTTAGTTCAGTCATAATTGCTTCAAATTATATTTTAGTTCAGTCATAATTGCTTCAAATTATATTTTAGTTCAGTCATAATTGCTTCAAATCATATTTTAGTTCAATCATAATTGCTTCAAATTATATTTTAGTTCAGTCATAATTGCTTCAAATTATATTTTAGTTCAGTCATAATTGCTTCAAATTATATTTTAGTTCAGTCATAATTGCTTCAAATCATATTTTAGTTCAATCATAATTGCTTCAAATTATATTTTAGTTCAGTCATAATTGCTTCAAATTATATTTTAGTTCAGTCATAATTGCTTCAAATTATATTTTAGTTCAGTCATAATTGCTTCAAATAATATTTTAGTTCAGTCATAATTGCTTCAAATTATATTTTAGTTCAGTCATAATTGCTTCAAATCATATTTTAGTTCAGTTATAATTGCTTCAAATTATATTTTAGTTCAGTCATAATTGCTTCAAATCATATTTTAGTTAAGCCATAATTGCTTCAAATCATATTTTAGTTCAGTCATAATTGCTTCAAATCATATTTTAGTTCAGTTATAATTGCTTCAAATAATATTTTAGTTCAGTCATAATTGCTTCAAATCATATTTTAGTTCAGTCATAATTGCTTCAAATCATATTTTAGTTCAGTCATAATTGCTTCAAATTATATTTTAGTTCAGTCATAATTGCTTCAAATCATATGTTAGTTCAGTCATAATTGCTTCAAATTTAATTTTAGTTAAACCAAAATTGTTTAAACTGCATGATGTAACTGTTAGTTCAAATATTTGATGCATGTCTTGATATAACCTCTCATTCTTCAGAAAACCTCAGTTTTTACAACACTTCTTATGTTCATCAACTAAAACTGTTTCATTTTCTTTCTGTTATCATAGAATATATCCTAGGATTAAAACTTCTAAATTATGAAAATTTCAGTTGCATAGCTTTGTCTTGTCAGTGAAAAATTGCAATGAAAAATTCATTTGAAAATCTCTAGATAAACATAAAATAATTTCTAATTGACATTCATGTATATTTAATGATAGTTTTATTGTTTGCTTTAATTGTTTGAGAGAATTAAAGTGCATTAAAAAATGTTGTTAATTCTACCTTGTTTTTTTATTATTCAGTTAAACCCGTTAAATATAGTACAAAATTATCATCTTGAAGGTAAATACAATGTGATAAAAGCAGTGCATATTCTTGTATGAGCGTGTTATTTATAAGTAACAGTCTTGTTGTCTTTGTTATAAAGATGTGTCTGTGAGTTAGATATTGTCAAGGTGATTGTGCTGATAATGATGCTTCAGGTAATATTCTGTATCATACTGGTGTTAGTTTTCTCTTTGTCTTTTGTTTTTCAGTTCGCCCAATCGACTCAGAGACTGGGTTCTGGTCCTGTATGGTACTGACTCCCCCCCACGCAAGAGTCCCACTTCAGTACGTAGTCCCAATTATGACTACGGACAGCACCTTTATGTTAAGGGATCTCAGGATGTGAGGGTTGACAGAAGGCAGCCCTCCTTCTATGATATCTTGAACTTTGAAAATGATAATGACTACTATCATGAATCTCCACCCACAACCACCACAACTACAACTACCACAACCACTGCTACAACCACACTCTACCACCACCGAGACAGCCTCCTGTACCCATGGTCAGAGCACCAACATCACCAGCAGACAGGATATTGGCCTCCTTCCTCTTCTTCTTCCTCCTCCTCTACCAATCAACGTAAGAACTCGGATTCATTTTATTTTTGGAATCCTTTTTACCAAGCTTATGCACCACAATCTAACAATGCACATCAGCCTGGCTCACAGCATCGCCACTCTGAGCATACTTGTGTTTATGAAACTTTAACCAAAAAGTCCAACATATCTGCCATTCAGTATGCGCGTAAGAAGCGCCCCCAACTAACTGCAGGCAAGCAAGCTAACTCATTAATTAACCCTCTAATAAAATTAGTTTCCTGAGTGTTTCATATTGTTATTCTTTTGTTGCTTTCCCCCAGTAACAGCTTCCTGCTTGATGTGTTCATTCATACAGCCTTATAATTTTGCACCATAGAGCAATGTTAATGCTTTCTATCCATTTTTATTTGTGTAATTATCACTTAGTTTTGCTTGTGGCTAAACAACATTTTTGTTTTCAAATACTAAGTTATGTTTTTTCATTTATCATTTTCTTTGCTCTTGCTTGAATGTTGTGGTTATAAGAATCAGCTTGTGAAAGGATCAGCTTATGAAATAATCGACTTATGAAAAAATTGACTAATTAAAGAATCATCTTATAAAAAAACAGCTTGTGAAAGGATCAGCTTATAAAAAAAATCAGCTTTTGAAAAGATCAGCTTATGAAAGAATCAGCTTATGAAAGAATCATCTTATGAACTATTTTCTTCTGTTCTCACATTAATGCACACTAACAAACTTTCAACATGTAATATGTAAGCTAGATAATGCAACAGTTCTGATTTTAATGATGAAGTTTGTGCATGGTTTTTAAACACTGTTTGGGTCCAGATTTAGAGGTAGTTTTTACTTTCTGTCTAATAATGATTGAGTGCATGATATGCTAGATGCAGGGGTTAAAGTTTTACTTTGTTTATAACTTTGTCTTGTTTTACTTTGTCTTGGCTTGTGCAATATGTAGAGATCTTAAAGTGTTAAACATTTAGGTTTTAGTTTGTTAAGCTCGAAGTTTTGAGCTTATTAGATGTGAAAATCTGAAGTTGGTAGACATGAAGATGAAAGCTAATTAGACATGAAGGTGTAAACTAGCTAGATATGAAGATGAAAACTAGCTAGATATGAAGATGAAAACTAACTAGATATGAAGATGAAAACCAGCTAGTTATGAAGATGAAAACTAACTAGATATGAAGATGAAAACTAGCTAGATATGAAGATGAAAACTAGCTAGTTATGAAGATGAAAACTAGCTAGATATGAAGATGAAAACTAGCTAGTTATGAAGATGAAAACTAGCTAGATATGAAGATGAAAACTAGCTAGATATGAAGATGAAAACTAGCTAGATATGAAGATGAAAACTAGCTAGATATGAAGATGAAAACTAACTAGTTATGAAGATGAAAACTAGCTAGATATGAAGATGAAAACTAGCTAGATATGAAGATGAAAACTAACTAGATATGAAGATGAAAACTGACTAGATATGAAGATGAAAACTAACTAGATATGAAGATGAAAACTACTAGTATGAAGATGAAAACTAGCTAGATATGAAGATGAAAACTAACTAGTTATGAAGATGAAAACTAGCTAGATATGAAGATGAAAACTAACTAGTTATGAAGATGAAAACTAACTAGTTATGAAGATGAAAACTAACTAGTTATGAAGATGAAAACTAACTAGATATGAAGATGAAAACTAGCTAGATATGAAGATGAAAACTAACTAGTTATGAAGATGAAAACTAACTAGATATGAAGATGAAAACTAACTAGTTATGAAGATGAAAACTAACTAGATATGAAGATGAAAACTAAGTAGAGAAAATAATAGATGAAGAAAAACTAGCTAGTTATGAAGATGAAAACTAGCTAGTTATGAAGATGAAAACTGACTAGATATGAAGATGAAAACTAACTAGTTATGAAGATGAAAACTAGCTAGTTATGAAGATGAAAACTAGCTAGTTATGAAGATGAAAACTAACTAGATATGAAGATGAAAACTAGCTAGTTATGAAGATGAAAACTAACTAGATATGAAGATGAAAACTAGCTAGATATGAAGATGAAAACTGACTAGATATGAAGATGAAAACTGACTAGATATGAAGATGAAAACTAACTAGATATGAAGATGAAAACTAACTAGATATGAAGATGAAAACTGACTAGATATGAAGATGAAAACTAGCTAGATATGAAGATGAAAACTAACTAGATATGAAGATGAAAACTAACTAGATATGAAGATGAAAACTAGCTAGATATGAAGATGAAAACTAACTAGATATGAAGATGAAAACTAACTAGATATGAAGATGAAAACTAGCTAGATATGAAGATGAAAACTAACTAGATATGAAGATGAAAACTAACTAGATATGAAGATGAAAACTGACTAGATATGAAGATGAAAACTAACTAGTTATGAAGATGAAAACTGACTAGATATGAAGATGAAAACTAACTAGATATGAAGATGAAAACTAACTAGTTATGAAGATGAAAACTAACTAGATATGAAGATGAAAACTAGCTAGATATGAAGATGAAAACTGACTAGATATGAAGATGAAAACTAGCTAGATATGAAGATGAAAACTAACTAGTTATGAAGATGAAAACTAACTAGATATGAAGATGAAAACTAGCTAGATATGAAGATGAAAACTAACTAGATATGAAGATGAAAACTAGCTAGATATGAAGATGAAAACTAACTAGATATGAAGATGAAAACTAACTAGATATGAAGATGAAAACTAACTAGATATGAAGATGAAAACTAGCTAGATATGAAGATGAAAACTAACTAGATATGAAGATGAAAACTAGCTAGATATGAAGATGAAAACTAACTAGTTATGAAGATGAAAACTAACTAGATATGAAGATGAAAACTAGCTAGATATGAAGATGAAAACTAACTAGATATGAAGATGAAAACTAACTAGATATGAAGATGAAAACTGACTAGATATGAAGATGAAAACTAACTAGATATGAAGATGAAAACTGACTAGATATGAAGATGAAAACTAACTAGTTATGAAGATGAAAACTGACTAGATATGAAGATGAAAACTAGCTAGTTATGAAGATGAAAACTAACTAGATATGAAGATGAAAACTGACTAGTTATGAAGATGAAAACTAACTAGATATGAAGATGAAAACTAACTAGATATGAAGATGCAAGTTAACTAGATATGAAGTTGAAAACTAACTAGTTATGAAGATGCAAGTTAACTAGATGTTAATTTTGATTTGCTTAAAATACATTAACTTCAACTTTAAACATTCACCTTTTTTTATATCTGTCTTATTTGTTTCATATTTTTTGGTTAAAATACTTTGAAATTACAAAGAACTTGAGATATCTTTCTCCCAAATATCCTTATGATCATTGTGAAATTAACTAATTTTATAACCAACTTTCATTTTTTTCATTTTTGATTATTTATTATATTTTATGTATGTATAATATTCTGATAATATGATCTATATCCAATCATTTTTATTCACCTTATTAATCTATAATTATTAAAAATTAATTATTAATCATCTTATTAACTATATCTCTTTCATAGGAAACTGTAAGCATGATAATGTCACTTGTCAAATACTAATATAGCATTTAGATTAATACACATATTGTACTTGCTAATGCTATAACATTTAGCTATCATCTCTGTCTTGTATCCATTTATCTTCAATTATTTTTATATGTGTTTACTTATATTTTACTGTAGTTCCTTAGTTTGTATTTGTTTACCACAGTTGATATATTTATAGTATAGTTTCTAAAGTTTAGATATTTCTTATGATAGTTTCTAAAGTATAGATATTTCTTACAATAGTTCCTAAAGTATAGATATTTCTTACAATAGTTCCTAAAGTATAGATATTTCTTACAATAGTTCCTAAAGTATAGATATTTCTTACAATAGTTCCTAAAGTATAGATATTGCTTACAATAGTTCCTAAAGTATAGATATTTCTTACAATAGTTCCTAAAGTATAGATATTGCTTACAATAGTTCTTAAAGTATAGATATTTCTTACGATAGTTCCTAAAGTATAGATATTTCTTACGATAGTTGCTAAAGTATAGATATTTCTTACGATAGTTCCTAAAGTATAGATATTTCTTACAATAGTTTCTAAAGTTTCGATATTTCTTACGATAGTTTCTAAAGTATAGATATTTCTTACAATAGTTATTAAAGATAGATATTTCTTACAATAGTTCCTAAAGTATAGATATTTCTTACAATAGTTCCTAAAGTATAGATATTGCTTACAATAGTTCTTAAAGTATAGATATTTCTTACGATAGTTCCTAAAGTATAGATATTTCTTACGATAGTTCCTAAAGTATAGATATTTCTTATGATAGTTCCTAAAGTATAGATATTTCTTACAATAGTTCCTAAAGTATAGATATTTCTTATGATAGTTCCTAAAGTATAGATATTTCTTACAATAGTTCCTAAAGTATAGATATTTCTTACGATAGTTCCTAAAGTTTAGATATTTCTTACAACAGAAATTATCATTGAATTTTCATGAGATCTATTGATTTGGCCCTGCAGTAGTGAAAAACTTTAAGTATGAATAGAGAAATATCTTGATTTCACCTATTTTCTTTAAAATCACTTAACCAGTAATAAGCGATAACTAAGAGGAAGCTTTCTCAGTGATCTCTACATCCCAGAATAGAAGAGAAATTATAAAGTAAGTAAAAATTAGGAGCAAGAATGAGAGAAAGAATTAAAGGTATGCTTAAACAGCGAGCTGCAAGACTTGTTAACATGCATAATCTTCACCATCTGCTGCAAGAGGCTGAGTACGTATTTATCTGCTAGAGTGTTTGCAGTGATTAACTTTGATAACCATTAAACAATAGAAATAATAATATAAAGATTAACCAGGAATTCCAATGCTGCACTTTCATCAACAGCTTGCAGCAACTAGAGAGCAGAGACTGAGGCCTTAAAAGGGACAACAGAAACCATAATCTCTGAGAAATATGTACAAGAAAATGTTGTATTTTGAATTGTTGCACTGTCTGTAATCACATCTCTAAAAATTCCAGAAGATAATACCTTAAAAGAACTACATGAAATACGCAACAAACAAAAAATTAGAATGTTAATGCAGTGGATACCATTCTACTGAGGTATACCTGCCAACGAGCTTCATCGTTCAATAACAGAAAACTGGATTTATGCACTGGTTGACAGTGTTCAATTCCCTGTACAATCATTTGTCTTAGAATCATCGCATGAGCAACAATGTAGATGATTTGTTGCTTTCACTTTCAGCTTTCTGAAAAGGACAGAGCACATTTAGGAACATCTTCCCTCTCAGTGCATAGACGTCGATTTTTTTCATATCTTTTGGGGTGTTTTTTATTACAACTTCACAGTCTTTTTGCTCATTCTTTTATTTTGCTGTATTCAGTTTTTCTATAAGTTTTTTTTACATTATATATATATATATTGTTTTACACAAGACTACTCAGAATCTCATGGACTGCTAAAATTATTAATGTTGATGTGCAGATTGAAGTCAGTATAGAAGCTCATTAAACACATCTCCCAAAAAAAGACCACCATCATTAATCTGGCATGTCATGAGAAAAGGTGGCATAGAACAGATGATGTTAACCGGCAATATCAATGGGAAATGAGACAAAGGACACCAGAGAGAGAAACCATTGCAAAGATAAATGTCAACTTCTGAACTGATAGTCAATACTCAAAAATAAAATGTTCCTCTGTTACACTGAACTGAAGTTTACAATTTGAGTCGCATATAACTAAGTTGATAACACTCTACACCATAGATTCCCAAACCTTTTCGGCCCGCCACCCACTTTGCACAAAATAA
This sequence comes from Arion vulgaris, assembly GCA_020796225.1. Taxonomy (NCBI): domain Eukaryota; kingdom Metazoa; phylum Mollusca; class Gastropoda; order Stylommatophora; family Arionidae; genus Arion; species Arion vulgaris. The sequence goes on along the minus strand of CM036753.1, from coordinate 71,138,634 downwards.
ACTTTGTAACGCCCTCTACATTTTAACAGTTTTCCAACGCCCCGCCCCACCATGTATACATGCTCTATATTTCTCTTTGACATAGAAAATTAATATATATTTCTGTCAGACATGGTCAACTTTCAAATAATTATATGCATGAAATAGAAAATTGATGAAAAAATGGATTGTGTAAGGCGGACATAAGATGAATTAAAATGCAGAAGTCAAATTTTAAATGATTATTCAATAGCAAAATCATGAAAATAATTCATTTTAAAATGTATATTATTAATTTCTTCTTAAAGGAGCCACCGAACCCCAATCGCCTGAACACCCCCCAAATTATTCTGAGCCCACTATCGCCCCCCTAGAACGCTTCAGCCCCCACTGGGGGGTGGTACCACCCACTTTGGGAAACGCTGCTCTACACTAATGATCACATGCTGTAGAAATTCCAGGGTTCGAAGCCAGCTTGTTTCCAAAAATATTCTTAGTGTGCACATGGTACGCAGTTGGACTATAGGAGACCCTGATCCATTTCTTTAGAGATCTAAATTACAAGTACCTCTGAAGTCACTGTAAGGCTGACCTGAATGGCAAGAGATACTGATGACATGAACAGCAAGCTCTCACACAAAAATTACACTATATTAGGTGCCATGACTTTGCCTGAATTTATAGCAGGAGAAAAAGAAATTGTGAACAAGTTTCATATATTCATTAACTTGTTGCATTTTTAGAAATTAAAATTTGATTGACTGAACAATTCGTTTGTTTAGGCAGGAGACCACTGGTGATAAGAAAAGCAAGCTCTCACACAAAAATCACACCATATTAGATGCCATGACTTTGCCTGAATTTACAGCGCACAAAAAAAAAAAAAAAAAAAAGTCAATATGTTTTGTGTAACTTGTTGCATAAATAGAACTGAACACCTTCATCTAAACCAATCCACGTCAACTACTAGATTGCAAGAACTGGGTTTGAAGATTGGTGTGACAAAAGAACGGTACAACAGGTATACGAGTCGGCTCATCAATCAAAATAGAACTGGTACGGTCAGTCGCTGGACGCTGTTGGAGATATTGCGAAGGAGATCAGAGCACCTATGGACATGTCCGGAGTGCAATGAAGATATTCCAAACTGAAACTCAAACTGAAACTGAACACTAAAGGGAACTGAACAATTCATTTGTGTAGAAAGCGAGCCACTGGAACCATCAGTAGATATATATTTGTGCATGGGATATATTCTTGAATGTCATAGTTAAGTGGATGCATATAACAACACAATACAATTCATACAAAGAGTTCATGAAGAATTAAATTTGTTCAAATTGCCTTCAAATGCTGACTATGCTTGACATACTGCATACATTATATGTGATCTACATCATGAATACTTCTTGATGTCACTTTCACAAATTATAAACACATAAGCGGTCCTAGAATAATTTCATAGCAGAATGCCCGAGTGGTTACCGGGCCTAAATTAGGGTGTAAAGAAAAAACCACTGTTACCTGCCATGCATAAGGAGGTTGGGGTTAGGACTATCTACCCCACCCTGTAAAAATCACTAGATATCTACAGAAATCACAACCAGTAAAATTCATAGCTTGCCACCCGAGGAAGAAGAACCCCACATGGAGGGACTCCTGACAAGAAAATAGGAAGATAGTGGAAAGATCTAGAAAAGATCACCTTGGATAGGCAGGCTTGGAAGGCCTTGGTTGTGGACCTATGCCTCCCTAGGGGCGAAGGATGAAGAAGAAGAACACAGTGGCAAGCTTCTGAAAAAGTTAGTGGCTTGCAGCCTGGAGCGGGATTTGGAGTGATGCAGCATGATTTCTTCCACCATTGGCGGATACAGGCAGAATAAAGAAACTTGGTGTAATGCATTGATCTTTGCATATGATGTCTTTGAAGGTTTTCAGGCTGGGTTGGAGACATGCGCTGTTGTATTTGATCTAGAGGATGCTTATAACAAAGTCACAATCACATACCTTATACACATTCTCGCACTACTTAACATCGATACTATACTACAATAGATGGGTGTCAATATTGGTGCAGCCCGAAGAGAACGACATACCAAATATGCAAAGAGATTGTTTAATTGTTTAATCAATATCAAACTGATGTGTTGGGCTACTGGACGCTGCTCGATCTGTTGAGACGGAGACCGGAGCACCTATGGACATGCCTGGAGTGTTATGATGATAGTCCACTGATAACTTTGATACACCACACAGAGTTGTCTCTAGGGTGGTGCAGTCAATCTATTTGCCTTGCGTTGTGAAGGTCATGAAATCAAATCTTGACTGCATATTTCAGTTCATAAGTGCATTTTTTTTAGAAATCCCTAGGATTGTTAATGAAGCTACAGAGTTTGTGCTTTGTGCAATACTCTTGGCAGGTTGCACGCAATTTCTGCAAAGAAGGACCCAGTCAAATTGGGAAACCCGATGCAATGAAGTCAATCATTCACTTTTAAACCTTTAAAACATAAACAATTGAAAGTTTAGTATCATTTAGTTTGTTTTCTATGAATTTTAGAACTATATTCTACCATTGTCACTATATAGTCTGATCGTAATATATCTCTTAATGAGATGATAAAAGTTCCCAAGTTTAATTCCTGATTCATTCATTAATAAATTTCATCTGTAATTAATGTAATGGTGTCTTCTTTATTATAATTAAGTTTGTCAATTCTTGTAAGGGGACAACTAAACAAGTTTTTTTTAACTTTTCAAGGGAATAGAAACAAATTCTGAGGTTTAATTTTATTATTTTTAAGAAACAAAATTGAAAGATCCTACACTTTTTTTTTACAATTTGGTATTGAAAATGTAACGGTCGTGTACACTCAAGAGACTATAGGCATAATCAAATTCAGATGTAGGGTTAGGTATCTAGTGCAATTACATTAATACATTCTTCTGGTTATTCTAAAATAATAGAATTCATCACCTGAAATATGCATGAACTTCATTGATTTGATTTTCTGTTTGCATTTATAATATATTTAAAGAAATCAGTTATTAAGTTTTATCACTAAAAGCTTTGCAGTTTTAAATGTATTATTTTGATTAAAATTTTAATCCCCATTTTATTTCTATTCTTTTTTACTTTTTATTTTTACTTTTCAAATGTCTCTAGGTAGCCAATTTCTTTCACTTGTTGAGCTTTCTTTCTTTATCTAACTTAAGTTTGTATGAACAACATTGATGTATTTACCCTGTGTCACTATAATTGTATATTTTTCATACAAAATTTAGACCGTTTCTTTGTTCTATTTTTCATATATTTTGTGCTTGTCTATTTGTAATTTATTAAAGACAAACCTTTTGTTTGTTCATACCATACCTGTTACATGTTAACTTTTTCTTTTCAAAGGCACAAACATGTCATTTGTTAACTAGTAGTTCAAGTTTTTCGGTTATGTAGCCTACATTTTCCTAAATGTATGTAACAAACAAAAATAACAACTACATATATTTATGAAAATCTTTGTTAACAGATGTCTTAATTTTTTGAATGAATGATTTGTCTATAAACAGTAGTCTCAATTTAATGATGGAATTATTTAATGATAACGAAATTAACTACAATTTTTTTCTTTGAGAACATATATCACTTTTTAACCAGCTATTGCTAACAATATATTAACCCATTAGCTCTTCTGAACCGATTTACTCTCTCCCTCTTTCTCTCTCTCTCTCTCTCTCTCTGCCTTATTAACCCAGATTGGGGCATAGGCCTCAATCAACTCATGCCAATTCTTCCTATCTCTAGCCATCTCCTGCAGCTCCCTCCTGCTCTTCTTTATATTGTTGATCTCTGCCTCCAAATCTCATCTCCATGTATATCTCAGCCTCTCCTTCTTTTGCTGTCCCTGTGGGTTCCAAGAAATGACCCTTCTTGTTATATTTCTCCTCAGGTTTTCCTATTTTAGTATACATTGTAATATAAGTGCGTCTGGAGGTAAAACAAAATTACGGAGTGAAAGGGTTAATGCAATAAGACTTCAGTTTTTGATTGATAATTGCAGCACTCAAAATTTAACTTAGCTAGTACCAGTCAACCATCAACAACCTTTTTTTTAAAGTCATAGATATTTAGGTCTGTATGAAGAGAATTGTTTGAACTCTCCCCCAGTTCTCAACAGCTCTGAACTGAGATCTAGGGTTTTTGAAGGGTTTTTTTAGAAATAATAACGTACATTATACATTAATTATAATCATATTTGAAAATGTGTTACAGAAAATATAAAACTTTGATAACAAAATATTTTATTATTATAAAATTTAATTGTTAAAAATTACTTTCAAAAATCCACATAGGAAATCAATGATGTTTCTACCTTCAAAGTCGATACTACTTTAGCAATTAATTATTCTCCTAGGGATGCTTTTTTCTGGAAGTAAATTAATCATTTTTAAGCAAGGAACTACTGTGTGGGTGCATGTGGTTGGTTTGTGCGTGCTTGGCTGTTGTCAGTTCTCAAACAACACTATTTATTATTTATATTTGCAAAGTTGTTTTATTTGGGAAGTTAAGCTTATAACAATGTAACAAAAATTTGAAGTGAGCAAAAGACCAAATATTTATTTCATTATTAAGTATTTATCTCAACTTTTTAGTATGTTAGTCACATTTTCTGTTCTTGTATTGTGTAAATGGCTGAAGGTTTGGGGTTCAATGTGTCTGGTCTCATACATATTTAATCACACTTTGAAATGTTGAAACATAACTGATGCCATTAATTATGTTTCTTCTTCAAGGTTAGAATTGGTAAAAAAAAAGGTCTTTATGCTACAGTTCAAATAGTCATTCTTATTTCTTGGTCTCTTAAACAGAATGTCAATATCTGTTCTTGTGACAGACATATTGAGGACAAGCAGTTGCTGATGAAACTGTATTGACAGATTGCTTGTAATTTTCCTCTCTTAATTCCAGCTGAACTAAAGGAATGGACACTGGTCATGATGGGCACCTCTGGTCACCATGTTAAAAAAAATATAACACAAGCTGGCCAGAGTGCCAGCCTTCACAAGGGTCAGTCTTTCACATGTGCCAGTTATGACCAATGGGATCTGTATAGGTCGGTGTGTGTTATAATATATTGTCTCAATATAGAATTGTCACCTATTTTGTACACATCTTATTACTTATAGCTACTTCTTCTTTCTTGATTATTCATTCCAACATTTTTATAACAGTGACAGTATGTGTGATTTTGTTTTTTAGTCTTTCTAAATAAGAATTCAAGTTTTGTTGTAAATGGAAATGTATAGCAAAAACTTGTTTGTACTTTCTTAAGTGCAAATTAAATCACACTGAATGAATTGTTTCTATATTCTATTCTGTTAATACAGAACATCATTTATATAACATTTGTTTTCTGTGTAAGTTTAAACCTATCCCATGTGTTCCACCTTGATGTGATGGGACGTCTTGCATGCAGGTTTTTTTTCAATTCCCAGAGTTATGTCCACTAAATCTTTATGCTTATGGTAGGTTTAAATCAAGGCAAACTGATCATAAGAGAAATGTTGTGCAAAATAAGCAAATCTATGAAGATACTATTTTATTACAGAATAACATTATAACGTCAAAGTAAATTTTTTCTAATGGGAGCGACATAGCACAGAAGCTGGCTATAGTGCACCACAAGACTATTAGAGCCAGCGCTGAGCATGACAGCTGGTTATAGTGCACCAAGACTATAAGAGCCAGCACTGAGCATGAAAGCTGGCTATAGTGCACCAAGACTATAAGAGCCAGCACTGAGCATGAAAGCTGGCTATAGTGCACCAAAACTATTAGACCCAGCGCTGAGCATGAAAGCTGGTTATAGTGCACCAAGACTATTAGAGCCAGCACTGAGCATGAAAGCTGGTTGTAACACGCCAAGACTATTAGAGACAGCGCTGAGCATAACAGCTGGTTATAGTGCACCAAGACTATTAGAGCCAGCACTAAGCATAACAGCTGGTTATAGTGCACCAAGACTATTAGAGCCTGCGCTGAGCACGAAAGCTGGTTATAGTGCACCAAAACTATTAGAGCCAGCGCTGAGCATGACAGCTGGTTATAGTGCACCAAGACTATTAGAGCCAGCACTAAGCATAACAACTGGTTATAGTGCACCAAGACTATTAGAGCCAGCACTAAGCATAACAGCTGGTTATAGTGCACCAAGACTATTAGAGCCAGCGCTGAGCATGAAAGCTGGTTATAACACACCAAGACTATTAGAGCCAGCGCTGAGCATAACAGCTGGTTATAGTGCACCAAGACTATTAGAGCCTGCGCTGAGCACGAAAGCTGGTTATAGTGCACCAAAACTATTAGAGCCAGCGCTGAGCACGAAAGCTGGTTATAGTGCACCAAAACTATTAGAGCCTGCATAGTCTTCTACTGACACTGTTTGGATATAAATCACATGATTGTCATTGGATATTACATTTTTTTTGGGTACAAGTTTCGTAACATTCTTTCCAGTACATATCCAGACGGAAGTGAGAAAAAAAATATTCAACAAATATAAACAAAACAGCATGAAGTGTAGAAGTCAATCTCATTATCATGAATGAAGAATGCCCACATGACCTCTAGTTTATAAAGAATGAAAGAGCAGGAGTGTATATAGTATACCCAAATAATGTTAGTGAAATGATTGCTACCAACAGGCAAATTCTGTTATATCTGTGATTCAGAGATTCAGACAATCAAAGTAGGAACTCAGAAACTGTTGAACACCAATCTCAGTCCACATCTTGTGGTATTTTTGACAGGTACAAATCAGCAATCCAAGCACTTCAATCCAGAAAATGGTCATGTCTCCAGGATCTACTTCCAGAACTGTGCTACCAAAATAGCTTTGTCAACCAGTGGATACCATCTCATTGGGAAGTGCTGGGAAGTGAGAGATCAGACCAACTAAGAAGGGTGCTGCAGATGAGCAACCAGGGGAAACAGTTACCTATCACCAAAAGAAAAGGATGGTTGAATAAATCAGAAAACCACTGTTATCAACACAATGCAACTGTCAAACTACGAATTGATTAGAACAAGTTATCATTCTGCTCTTCTGAACAGGACACAACAGACTCTGCAGTCACATGTATAGAAAATATTCAAGATTGGTAGTTCAATCATCTGGACAGGTAGCCACTACTGCAGAGCACTTGCTCCAAGACTGCAGAGTACTTGCTTCAAGACTGCAGAGAACTTGCTTCAAGACTGCAGAGTACTTGCTCCAAGACTGCTCTGAATATGATAAACTGGGCGAACTCGCTGGCCCAGAGAAACAACAGTGGAAGCAAATTACCTCTGTGTAAACTACTAAAAACAATGAAGTTTATACAAGAAATAACATTTCAGATATAGACAATAAATTTCAAGAGAATGAAAGGAAAGATTATATACAAGATTTTATCAGCTTGCTGAATTTACTTTCCCTGTTTGTGATTTTTTTTGTGCATTTTGTGCAAGAGGTTACCATGCTGCAACATTTGTCAACAAAACTACAACCCCTACATATACAATAATTATAAACTGACACCCATTAACTGCATGTATGCAAAATTAGAGATCTCCTTCATTAGTGTCTTTTGTATGCAAGATATGTTTCCCAACCATTGACAGCATTTACATCAAATAACAGCTAAAACCAATCAATTATTGATTATTCTTATGCTCAAAAATAAGACTTGTCTTGATTAAGTATAACCTTACTGATCAACATTTGAAACTTGAGTTTATTTAGTAAATTAGCTCCGGTGGAACATGTAAAACCAAAGTACTGTAGTTTTACAAACTACAAGGACAATATACAGTGAGGTTTCTACCAAAAACCTTTATCAAGCAAATAATATAACAGAGCGAAGAAATTCTGATTTCTTTTATGGCAGACAATAAATCATTAACTGCTCTAAAATTAACTCTTAGTGGACCAGGGAAAAAACCATGTTTTTACAATCCACTTGTTTTTAGAATAAAAAATGCCCATTAATGTGGCTCCTGGTAAAAAGGTGTCCAACCCAAAGCCATGTAGTGTGGTGTTTGGTCTGCAAGGAGTTAAAATATGTCACTGTATATTGTTTTTGTACGTTGTAAAACTACAGTACTTTATTTTTACGTGTTTCGCCATTGCTACATAGTTTAACTGCAGTCTTTCCTTATATCAATAATATATAAGGGATCGCGAGAGAGAGAGATATCAATAATATATAAGGGATCGCGAGAGAGAGAGAGAGAGATATCAATAATATATTAGCTCCAACATTTTTTTAATTGTATTCCTGAACACTTGCTAGTTTCCATGCACTCTATTTCTTTCTTTTTTTTTTTGAGTCATCTTTTTATATGGTTACGGAAATTTTATTTTTCAATGTATCAAGCATAACTTTCACTGCAACCCATTATAGACTCACAGTATTTGGAAAGTCAGTATATCATTCTGACTCAACTTTCAAATATTTTGTTTAAATTAACATAACACCCGCAATGAATGGCAGATATTTGATCAAACAAACACATTACACTGACTATAAGGTATGATAAACATGAACAATACACACTTAATACACTAGTAAGAATGATAAACATGAACAATACACACTTAATACACTAGTAAGAATGATAAACATGAACAATACACACTTAATACACTAGTAAGAACGACCAATACTTTAATAATATGTAAATTAAGTAAATTTTGCTGTGATGGTATTCATATAAATATGTTTCTGTTAGAAGTTTGAAATAAAAAAATTATATGAAGTAAAACAGTTTTACAAAGTACAGCAAAAGGCAAAATTGATAATTCAAACAAAATGACTTTATCAAACACAGAATATATGGGGAAAAATGCACAAATTCAAATTAATTTTTAAAATGGTCGCCACATATGGTGCATTTTCTTCATTTATTCTGAGCTTGATAAAAACATTCTTGTCAATTTTGTCTGTTTTTTAGTTTTACAACTACCTAACTTTGTGTTTCTCTTTCATCTTAGGTAAATTATTTTACTGCAGTATTTGATTCCTCTTAGAAAACACTGATCACATTTGTTACGTGATTTGTTTTTCAATGTTGTTTGATTTTGTTTGTGTGTCATTTGTGTTATTGAAGTTGTTGTATGTTGCAGTTGTCTGATTTTGTTTGTGTGTCATTTGTGTTATTGAAGTTGTCATTGTGGTCTGATTTTGTTTGTGTGTCATTTGTGTTATTGAAGTTGTTGTATGTTGCAGTTGTCTGATTTTGTTTGTGTGTCATTTGTGTTATTGAAGTTGTTGTATGTTGCAGTTGTCTGATTTTGTTTGTGTGTTATTTGTGTTATTGAAGTTGTTGTATGTTGCAGTTGTCTGATTTTGTTTGTGTGTTATTTGTGATATTGAAGTTGTTGTATGTTGCAGTTGTCTGATTTTGTTTGTGTGTCATTTGTGTTATTGAAGTTGTCATTGTGGTCTGATTTTGTTTGTGTGTCATTTGTGTTATTGAAGTTGTTGTATGTTGCAGTTGTCTGATTTTGTTTGTGTGTTATTTGTGTTATTGAAGTTGTTGTATGTTGCAGTTGTCTGATTTTGTTTGTGTGTTATTTGTGGTATTGAAGTTGTTGTATGTTGCAGTTGTCTGATTTTGTTTGTGTGTCATTTGTGTTATTGAAGTTGTCATTGTGGTCTGATTTTGTTTGTGTGTCATTTGTGTTATTGAAGTTGTTGTATGTTGCAGTTGTCTGATTTTGTTTGTGTGTTATTTGTGTTATTGAAGTTGTTGTATATTGCAGTTGTCTGATTTTGTTTGTGTGTTATTTGTGGTATTGAAGTTGTTGTATGTTGCAGTTGTCTGATTTTGTTTGTGTGTTATTTGTGTTATTGAAGTTGTCATTGTGGTCTGATTTTGTTTGTGTGTCATTTGTGTTATTGAAGTTGTTGTATGTTGCAGTTGTCTGATTTTGTTTGTGTGTCATTTGTGTTATTGAAGTTGTTGTATGTTGCAGTTGTCTGATTTTGTTTGTGTGTTATTTGTGTTATTGAAGTTGTTGTATGTTGCAGTTGTCTGATTTTGTTTGTGTGTTATTTGTGATATTGAAGTTGTTGTATGTTGCAGTTGTCTGATTTTGTTTGTGTGTCATTTGTGTTATTGAAGTTGTCATTGTGGTCTGATTTTGTTTGTGTGTCATTTGTGTTATTGAAGTTGTTGTATGTTGCAGTTGTCTGATTTTGTTTGTGTGTTATTTGTGGTATTGAAGTTGTTGTATGTTGCAGTTGTCTGATTTTGTTTGTGTGTTATTTGTGTTATTGAAGTTGTTGTATGTTGCAGTTGTCTGATTTTGTTTGTGTATCATTTGTGTTATTGAAGTTGTTGTATGTTGCAGTTGTCTGATTTTGTTTGTGTGTTATTTGTGGTATTGAAGTTGTTGTATGTTGCAGTTGTCTGATTTTGTTTGTGTGTTATTTGTGTTATTGAAGTTGTTGTATGTTGCAGTTGTCTGATTTTGTTTGTGTGTTATTTGTGTTATTGAAGTTGTTGTATGTTGCAGTTGTCTGATTTTGTTTGTGTGTTATTTGTGGTATTGAAACTATCTGATGTTTGTGGTGTTATTTACATTATTTAAGTTGTAAATATATTGTATTTGTGTGTCTGTTACTCTTTTTCTGTTGTGTTGTTAAAGCTGTAAATGAAATCATAGAACAAGTTTAAGATTATGTGTATCTGGGAAGTACAGTATGAAAAAGACATAATTGGAAAATTCAAAAAGCAAGTTAAACTTCCACCATGCTCAATAAAATCTGGAAACCAAAGGATTCTTCTTCTTATTTGCGTTCGTTCTTTACGATCAATTTTAATCACTCTTTGTCATATGCTTGATCTTTGCCAAGAACATGTATACGTTGCACATTGATTTGGTAGGCCCCTAAACTCATAGACTTCTACACGTTTAGGACACATACATCCGATTTCAGCCAAGCCAAAGGATTAAATCTTAAAACAAAACTTAAAATGTATAGAAGCAGTGTTCTGTCAATGTTATTATACAGAAGCAAGTGCTGGAAAATGACCAACAACATCATACACAAGTTGAAGACATTTCAAAACAAATGTTTAAGAAGAATCCTGCAAATTTCTGAGCAATTACAATAGCAAATGAAGAGATTTTGAAATGAACAAACTGTGCACCATTGAAAACCATCATTAAAAGATGAATATAGAAGTGAATTGGTCATTTATGTTCTATTCCAGTAGAAGCATTGGTCCTTATAGACAGTGGATGTGACAAGAAGACTGGATGCTCAAAGGAAACATGAAGAAGAACTTTGGAAAGAAAGTTGAAAGATTGTGGCCTGAGATGTGAAACATTTGTAGAAGGGCAACAGAACAGCAACAATGGAAATCTCTTGTGAAAGCATTATATGTCAAACAGGATACAAAGTGGATATAGATATATATATATAGATAGAATGTAGTTATATAATTTTGTTTGTGTATAATATGTCTTGTTGTACTGAAGTGATATCATTTTTGTTAACAATGAAAAAATCTTTCTCAATGAGGCATCTATTCTTTAGAATGTAAACCAGGGTTCTTCAAGATGGGAGATAATTGTGTTGCCCACTGCCCCCAACATTACTTTGGCCGTGTTCAAGCCGTCCAGTTGGCATCGACCTTCAGACAAAATATTACAAAACCTTTGTTACATACACAAGTGAGTTAATTGTTAAAGTTAGCAACCAGCAATAGCACTCAGATACAACGGCAACAGGCCCAGAGGATGACCATGTAACCAATGGATCCACAGAATATCTGAGGCACTAAATTCCACCTTGTACAAAGCGCATAGGTGCCTCTTTTTTAGGCCCAATGCTGAAAGGCAAAACAGGGATAGAGAATAGATAGACAAATGGTAACCAGAGTTGGATTACAGAATGGGGGAGGGGGGATGATGTCTGTAGTCTGGAGACCTCCACCAGATAACGGAGATTTGGTATTTGTTTTATGTTGAAGATATTACTGGGATTAGGGACCGAGGATGCCTTCTCTGTATCTGCCGTTGAGTTAGGAAAGGAAAGTTAACAAGGAAGAAAACTGGTCATCTCATCTCCACAATCGAAAGTCTAGAACTGTAAGACATCTAATACTTCACAATCCTTTATCATTATATGCTTGTGAGAGTACTTTTACCGTACATGTTATTTTTAATTTACTGACTTGTTTTGGTCCTTCCACAACTTCCAGTTATTTTCTTCTAACCGTTTATCAATTTTATTGTTGACTTTCTTCAGTAACTTCATGTTAACTTTCCAATATTTTCGGACTTTGTCCCTTGTTTTTTTTTCCCTTCGAATGTTGCTAGAGTGTGCTCTGTTTCTCTTATTAAATGCACACAAGACAAGAACTTCTTTCTTGTTGATGCGATAACCTTTATTTTTGCACTGGCTACTCCCAGCACTTCTGAAAAGTCTTGTACAAAATCACACTTCTGTTGCGTCCATGTGGGTTTAAAAGACCACTTCGTCTACTTATCACCATAAGCAAGGTTACGTTTTTTTATCCCTATTCTACTCATTATTGAGTGCTCATACTTGTCACTCTCTTAACACACTGATAATCTACACTCTGTGTCTCTGACTGATAATCTACACTGTGTATCTCTCTGAATTCTTCTCCCATGTACTTGTATATAAATTTTTTGAAAGCCTCTGTGACATTTACTTCTCAGTGATCTCTGATACCCAATTGAAACTAGGTCAATGTGAGAGATTGCAATGAGAAAAAAATCTCACTTCAACTAGACATTCCAAACCTGGGACTATTTGTCTATGAAGCAAGTGTACTAATCACTCCACTATCATAGCTATATACAATTATGGCATTTATATCAATGATAACTGAATCTTCTACTTCTTTTTTATTGTCATCACACTGCTACCAGATTGTTGTCCAGTGTTGTGGTTTTCTGTTTTTGTCTTACGCTGTTCTGGGGGCTTGGGTGATTGGTTTTTTTTTGCCCTTTGACAGGATTCTGCTACACCATCTAACCATCTTTTTTGTTGTCTTCCTTTCACCTTCTTTCCTGATGTTCTGTTGTAGCAGACTTTGTATACTGTGGAATTTGGATGCATTCTTATTAAGTGGCCAAACCACTTCATTCTTTATTTCTCAATGTAATTCAAGCAAGGTTCTGTGCCAACTTTCTTTCTTATGCTGATGTTGGTGACTCTTGTCTTTTCTGGTGTTGTTGGTAACTTTCCTGAGGTAGCGCATTTCACGTGTAGTTATTTTTTGTGACTGCACTTTGCTCATTGTCCATATTTGGCTCTGGTAACATAAAGTAGATATGAAAATGCTGTTGATCATCTGTTGTTTAGCTGTCAGTGAAATTGTTGGGTGCCTTAACAATGGGACTAACTGGTAGGTTACAGCATTTGCTTTTGCACTCTAGCCTCTATCTCTCTATCTAGTCTTCCATCTTCTGTGAATATGCTTCCTAAGTATTTGAATTCTTTCACTTGGTTTATTGTATTGCCATTGACATGGATGTCTAGTTTATTATGTTTTCTTCCCATATTCATTATTTCTGTTTTAGTGTTGTTGATTTTCATGTCATGTTTTACACAATTTTTGTTCAAGGTGTCAATATGATGTTGTAGATCTTGTTCATTTTGATGTATCAGGCACTGATCATCTGCAAAATGATAACTGAATATATGTGACAAAGTTGCCCAAATTATTGTTTTGTAAATCTACATTATTTCATGTTTTAATATTTTACCAATATATCTTCTTCTTCTTTCATGTTTGTTCTCATACTCCAGCTGGTTATAACAGGATGCAGTTCAGAGAATGGAATATGTTGTGTCAGTTTTCAGTGTGAGCTGTGGTATCTGCATTTTTCAGTTAAACACATCTGACTTCAGCATAGCCATTTTTGGGTACCAGGTTAGCTTCTCCCTCTTTGATCTCCAAAAAACTTGGTCAGACTTCTTGATAATTGTCTGTTTCCTGGGCCCTCACAGGGAGATAGAGTGCAGTCTTGGTTAGCTTTGTTTATATGCTGACCCTGACTCTAACAATAACTTATGAGTCGCTGACTGCTCAAGCCCATGCAACTTGTGTGCAGTCTACCATAGCGAATGACTACGACAAGTACCATTCTGGGACAAGTTCTTTAGGCACACTAACAGGCTCAGACTGATCACTGCCTTCTTTTAACAGATCTAAGTTGACATCTGTGAGTACACAGAGAAAACTTGTATGTTTCTTGTAAATCCATACCTGGTTTTAAAGTATATTTTCTTAGTTTTCAGAGTTCTAGTCTTAACTTGTTTCATTATTTCTGTTTAGGGTGTTTGCTTACCTTGCCATCATTCGTGCCTGACATGCAGAGGCTCGCTGGCCACCGACTGCTTTCAATGTGCCTCAGGATTTGAGTGGAAAGGAGAGCTGTGTGAAAAGAAGATGATCTGGGACTTGCTAGACCCTGATGTCATGAAACATCTGGCCTGGGCTATTATCCTGTGCATTGCTGCAATATTGTTATTTAGGTATGTACAACATGTCATCAACGAGTGTTTTTATTCAAGGTAGTGTTACAGATATCTTAAAACTCCACATTACCACAACATATCAAGCAAACAAGTGGGCACTATCTTGGAAACCGATCATCAGTTAAACCTGCTACGCCTAACGGCAAAAAAGCAGAGAAGGACAAAAGAAAAGACAGCCTTGAGGCAGACACGTTTTTTAGAACAATAGATGTGATTGACCAGGATTTCAGTACATTCTCTTCATTTGAGATATTCTGTGTGTCCATAGTAAAGGAACCCTTGATCATACCTCAAGGTATATTTGGTAATAAAGTGTTAGGCCTGTATTTTTCATTGACCATCTGCACATGATGGGTGATGTGGTCAACATCACGCTGGTTGCCTATACTTCCCAGGGCTTTTCCTGATGCCCAATTGAGGCTCGGTCAACCTGAGAGTTGTTACTGTCGGAAAAATATTCTACTCCCACTGTGGAGTTGAACCCAAACTACAAGTCTAAGAAACGAGTTCACTAACAACTATGGTACTGCGGCTCTCTCTGTGTATCCACATTTACATCTTATTTACCTTGGACTACTCCTGACAAAGAAGTCAGTGGCCAACTTGTAAGATATATGGCATCTTGTAGGACAACACAAAACATTCTCTCTCTCTCTCTTCATATTGCTTGATCTATTGCCAACTGTCACATGTTGCCTCAAGACTGATGAACACAGGACATCTCTGTGCCTCTATTGTTCTGTTGCCACTTTGTCTTTAGTCTACCTCTCTTTCATCTTCTCTTGAGATTCCACTGAATGACAGTTCTAATGATTTCTGAATCACTTTTGAGTATGTGGCATATCGAGGTCCAGCATTTTTCCTGTCTTATTGTTTGACATTCTTTCTGATTGTACTTGCTGAAGCACTTCTTGGTTGCAGATTTTGTTATATCAAAATGTTCTGAGAATGTTTCTTATCCATGTTTTGTGAAATTGTAACAGTTTAGATGTTTCATTTTTTTTCTGTTGTTCTCCAGCATTCAGAACTATACAAAAGTACTGAAAGTACATAGTTCTCACATAGATTATTAATTTGGTTTTTGTGTTGTATGCAAGAAGTCTTCAGATGTTGTTTACATTGGCAAAAGTCATTCTGGCTTTTTTCATCATTTCGTAAATATCCGTGTCGATTACTCCATGTTGTGTGAATATGCTTCCCAGGAATGTGAATGTATTTTTCTGCTACTAGCTCCTGCTTTTCTTTATTGACTGGTGTAGAATTGCTTACATTTAACATCATTTTTGTGTTAATGTTCAATCTTATTTGTGGATCACATTTGTGCATTAGTATTTGCAGTAGACTTACTGAGAGGCGAGAAATATCAAACTCAATTCAATAGAAAAAAATTGAATAAGTTGCCCATGAGACACATAATACTAACATGTCCAGGACTTTTGAGTCAACAACATTGAGCATGACTATGGAGATCACCGCTTCCTCCAGGGCTCTCTTGTGGGTGGCTAGGCGACAAGCCACTCATACGATTATCATATCATACTCGAATATGCTTCAAAGTCGTGAATCTGGAAGTCTGCATGCAGAATGGGTGGACAGCATTCGGAGATCAGATCTCAAGACACAAGTTTTTACTTAGCATCTCAATAAATGCAAACAGCATATACTACACAACTACAAAACCTATGCACATTTTTTCAACTTATTGACTGTGAAAGAGTGACCAGTTCAGCAGCACAAATTCTCAACAACAGCAGTGTATATTACTTATCAGCTTATGTTGTTTTATTAATTCCCCAGTGTTGTATTTGGAATCCTTCAAGCCAGAGACCGAGGTCGCCTGTGTTGGAGAAGCAAGCCAAACTATCTGCCAGACTGGAGCAAAGGTCATTATGATGGAGTAACTCCAAGTTATGCTATGCAGGATAGTGATAATGAAGGAGAGTTTGCTACCCCTGTCAAAACCCAGAAACTCTTTCCACGAACAGTAGCTTTTAAATACCACCCACAAACTGGAGCTACCCATAATGTTTGATAGACCATGTACAAAATGAGTGAATGTATGTTGAGTTGTCATTGCTGTAGAAACAATAATTCTGTTTTAATTTATCAGATACAGCAATTTAACTTACTTGAGGTTGTACATTTTGATTTATAAAGTAGAATATTATTTACTTTATTTCATTCAAGTCCAGAGTCTGTCTCTTCATTCTGTTATTGAAAACTTTATTTAACTTCATAGACAATAAACTTGCAAAGGTAAAAGATAACGATAATTAATACCTTAGCAAGTGATTCAATAGCAGTGTAAATTACTAGAGGCCTCATAGTTTGAGATATTAGCATTTGGAGGGTACAGTGAACAATTCCTTTTTTTTTTACAAATTCATTTTCCTAATTTGTTTAATAGATACCAATGTAAAATGAGATACCAGGTCAATGATATTATAAGAAATGAACAAATACTAGACACGAACTGATTGTTACTTGAGAATCTAAACTGCAAGTATCTCTAACTCGGAAAAGGTGCTCCGGAATGTTAAGGGACATTGATAATAAGGAAAGCATGCTTATGCAAAAATCCATCAGAAGCGACATACCAGGTGCCATGATTATGCCTGAATTCATAGCGGTCAAATGCAAGAAGAAGAAGAAAACAGAGCAAACAGAACCCTTCTGTGAACATAAGTTATGACGAGACCATGAGATTTGTCACAAGAACATACACGATCAAGAGAAAAACAGAACATGCAGGTCACCAGGCAAACTATACATATTACCAGCTCAACAGAAATAGCAAGTAGTAATCTTTAGCCTCTGCACAGACCACAACAAATGAAGATAACACTTCTTCAACAAACTAAAGAAAGGGACCTATGATTATTGTGACTGTGACAAAATGGTCTCTGATCATCTTTTATAAAGGTGGCCAGCGTATGAGGCAAGAAAACACTGATATGGCCATCACCAGAGCCTATTCTGCTATATGGAAGTGAATCATGGATAATTGGTTATTGAACCGACATCATTACACTCCGGGCAGACCCATAGGTGCTCAGTCTCCCCCAACAGATGTCGGGTATGCATACTGATGGTTCCTTTGGCTCGCTGACTAAATGATAATTGAATATTCAAGAAAATCGCTGGAATTCAAAAAGATTTAGTTCTAAAAGAACAATTTTAAGAGCCCCGTGGGCCTCTAACAAAAAATCACTGCTGGTTCTGAATGAGACCAATGCACAAATATAGCTTACCACTAAAATCATAGAAGGCAGTAAAAACTTTAGGGGGATGTACTGAGACGAGTCATTAAATAATTACATCTCAATTCAATAACAGACACAATTAATAGAAAGGAGACAATGGATAGCAAAAAGAGAAGGCACTGGACTACCTCTTGGCATGTAAGAAATTCAACAACAGAAGAAATTCAACAATAGAAGAAATTCAACAACAGAACTGGTAGACGTCACTAGTGATAAGAAATTGTGATGTTCCAATGTTCACCTAATTAGTCAGACAAAATAAATGAGTGTAAATCAAATTCCAAATAAAACAAAATTTCATGTTGCATGTCTTATCTAATCTTGTAGCATGTAAGCTTCATCACAGTTTACCAACCTACAAGACTCAATCTCTGTCAGTTCTCCCATCTTCTCCAACATTGCATTTCAGGTTTTCTGTTGTCCTGTTACTATCTGTATATATCTTATCTACAGAAGCTTGTATTTATATATATATATATATATATATATATATATAAAGACATATAATATGCTGAAATTCCTAGTATAGTTACCCTTATCTGTGAACACTGCCGTCAGATAACTTTGTCACCTGACTCGGATGGATGACACCTGGATAATTTATATGGGGAGCTAGCTTCTGACATAAACACGGTGGGGTGACTTTTCCTTCATAACAAAGTTGTATACAAGCATGACCTAAAGATGCTTGACATAAATACAGAAGGCTTGGAGAATCTGGCCAGAGACAGATCCAGCTGGAGACAGGCTCTGAAAAATGATCTGAGAACTGAGGAAGCCAGACTAAGGCAACTTGTTGACATAAAATATTCCAGGAAAAGGCAGAAATAAAACCCACCATGAACATTTCATTATCTTTTGAGACTAACAGAATGATATCATACATACATTCTGACTTCTTCTGAATGTCCTTGTAGAGTAATCTTAGCAAGATGACTGCTATAATTCTCCAGTGGGTACCATCATACTGTGGTATAGCAGGAAATAAAAAGATGGACAAGCATGCAATGATGGGAGGAGAATATGAGCATAAAGATAATGAAATGAAAAAAAAAAGTGGAGAAAAAAAAGCATTGAAGGATTTAAGAAAGAAACAGAACATACCCAATGATGATTACCATGCTCTCGACCAGCAGGGGGCATTCTTCGTCTTATGACAGGGTATAACAGATTAAATAAGCACATGCACAAACTTCTCGGTTGTGCTCTTGTTGAATGAGTGAACAAATTGCAGAGCATGTTCTACAGCATTACTGTCTAACATACAGGACTACTGTCTAATATACAGGAAGTATAGAAATAAATACTGGTCCGACAATACATTTCTATATACAAAAACTATATGAAAATAAAGAAGAGCTCTAAAAAACAAGTCATGTTCATCATAAGAACTTGTCTAGCTGTGTTAACAATTTAAGCAATTATACAGAGAGATGGATATCGGTGCCTTCAATATTTGAGAACACTTTTTTGACCATCATCAAATTTTACAAACCTTACACAGAGAAGAATCCTGTGGCAGTGGATGCAGAAGTCAAGGTCATCATCAATGACAGCTGTAATGAGAATGATGCGGGATCTACATGAATGGATTGGTAGTTCCACACAAAAAGTCTGCATGACAAAAGTTTTCTGCAAGCTTATATGGCAGAAAGATGGCCTTTGCTGCATGCTCATGCATCAGAAATATTAAGGAAGTCAATGATTTGTTCAGTAAGACAACAAGTAGCATGATAAGGAAAGTATGATACTGGTGGTGACTATAAGGTATTACTCTGATTTAAATGATAAAACTTACATTCATGCATGCTTCCCGAGTGGTTCATTGAGTATGATCCGGATGGTGGAAGCTAGTTCGGTGCCTAGACAAGGAACTGAATCACTACAATGGTCAACAATTTATAGAATTACATGTATCTTTATTCTGTGGCACATGGGTATCTATGGTAAAGAGAGAGAGCGAACAAACTGATTGGCTCTGTTACCATATTGCGGGGTTAGCCAATGAATAGAGCTGACATTCTGAACGCCCGCATAGAGTGTGGCCGCAAAGAGAACTTTCAGCTAAAAAATATTCACATCAATAACTACATTGCAAAAGCTCAGATTGAATATTGAAGTTGCATGAAAAGAGAAACACAACAAGCTTATGATTAGTCTCATCAGTCAACATTGAACTGTTATTGTTA
Source organism: Arion vulgaris (assembly GCA_020796225.1). Classification (NCBI taxonomy): domain Eukaryota; kingdom Metazoa; phylum Mollusca; class Gastropoda; order Stylommatophora; family Arionidae; genus Arion; species Arion vulgaris. Next base: position 71,118,638 of record CM036753.1, on the reverse strand, counting down.
GTTGCTGCATGCACACTATTGGAGGGAGATATTGTGGAGGACATCAGAGCATCTATGAATATGTCCGGAATGAGAATAGTCCAAACTGAAACTAATAACGAGAAGAAGAAGAGCATTCAAATATATGGGACTTAGACAATGATACTGTTGAAATGTTGAAAATTATACTGCAGGGTAAAATTATTTGGCATATGGACTACTGGAAGACAATGATGTTAGTGAGAGAGCAACAGCGAATGATTGACAAAGAACACTTTTTAAAATGGATTTAAAGGCAAAAGATTAAATGCATTTTATCAGGTTTCCTCATATGTCTTAGTCACTCTCCAATTAAATATAAACACCACCTGTTTAGAGAATTTCCCAAAGCATGAACTACTTAGTACCAGCAACAATCCAAAGATATCTTTGGGGAAAAGTGTACTTGTGAATTGATGTGCTCCGAATTTGAACCAATAGCTTTCAGAACACAAGGCATACTACTTCGCCACAGAGATACCCACCCAAAAACTGTCAATTTGACAGAATGTACCACCATGACAAGAGACCACAAAATATTGGACTTCTATTACAGCTGAACTTTTATGTGCATGTGGCACCTGATCTGATCTACAGTAGTAATTTAAGTTGAAAAATTGGAACATAAAAAAGCATGATTGACAAATAAAATATTCATGAATCATTTGTCTTTTGGGTCTATGAGAGCATTCCTGCTGCTGTTTTTTTTTCTATGGCTAGCTCACAAGTGTGTCAACCATGAGAGCTTTAAAAGTTGCATTTATTCTGATTATCTGATGTATTACTTTGATTTGGTGTAGTATTTAATTATAATAATAATTGATGTATTGTTTTGATGATTTTGTGCATTATTTCTGTGTCAAAGTATCATTTTGATGATGATGTATCATTCTGATGACTTGGTGTATCATTTTCAAGACTTGGTGTATTATTTTACTGATTTGGTACATTATCTTGACAATGTATCATTTTGTTGTATGTATCATTTTGATGACTTGGTGTATCATTTTGTTGATCTGATTAATATTTTGATGAAAGCCCAAATTTAGTGGCCTTTTTGTTTACAAATCTGATGACATGTTATGCACTAGTTTATTTGTATCTCCTTGTGTTTATAGATGATCTGTAGGAAAGTTCCAACTGTTTCCTAGAGGCAATCACTGATTTGTGTCTAGTGCATTACATGCAAGTTTCTAATAATCTGTGACAACATTTGATATAGTTATTCTGTTTGTATTTAAGTGTTCTTAGCTACATTTGATTTTACTGGAATCATTGTTGAAGCTTTTCTGTAATTCAATGAGCTGAAAGCAACTGAGCAATTATGTAGGCAGCCTGACAGCAACTGAGTTATGAAGACAACCAGACAAGAACTGAGAAATTATGTAAGCAGCCAGACAGCAACTGAAAAATTATGTAGGCAGCCTGACAGCATTCAAGCAATTATCAGAGCAGTCTGACAGCACTCGATCAATTATCAGGGCAGCTTGACAGCATTCAGGCAATGAGGGCAGCCTGACAGCAATCTAGCAATTATGAGGGCAGCCTGACAACATTCTAGCAATTATGAGGGCAGCCTGACAGCTTTCAAGCAATTATGAGGGCAGTGTTACAGCAATCAAGCAAATATAAGGGCAGCGTGGCAACAACTGAGCAATTATCAGGGCAGCCAAATTATAATTTATTGATATTTCTTCTTTTTCCATCATTTTCATACATCAACTTGTTTACTTCTAAAGTAGTTAGTGGTCAACTGAAGTCTGTGTACATCTCCATATAGCTTGTCTTGGACTGGCATTGACTTGTATACTTCTCAAGTAGTTAGTGGTCAACTGAAGTCTGTGTACATCTCCATATAGCTTGTCTTAGACTGAACTCTGAAATGAACTCTGAAATGAACTTTACTGAGAGGCAAGAAATATTGGACTCAATTTCATAGAAGAGATTGATCGAGTTGTGAGGATAGAGCAGTATGGATATATTGCTTGCAAGGCCCTATAACGATATAAGATAACTATAATAATAATAATAATCTCTCAGCACTTTATGGTTTATTTTTGTGGTTGTTTAGGTTGCTTGTTTATGATTGCCATAAACATTCAGCGTAGATTTATTATGTATAATACATAATTTAAATGTATGTCAGTGTACCATCAGTGTTTCACTTCATCATTGGAACATTTGCTCAGCTAGTGAACTATTGCCAGTGGACAAGGAAACCAAAGTAATCAATCCTCGTTAGCGAAAGTTGAAGAAAATGACCCAAAATAGAAGCCAAACAACCTGGCCTGCCAAAGATAGAATGTGTCAGCTACCATGCATATACAGGATCAAATCCTGCAGAAACTTGGATGTACTGGACCAAAAAGCAAAATATTGCAGCTGTTTATAAAAGCTGTAAACTAACAGCACAGCTTATCCCTGTTCTTCTGCTAAGAAACCACTTACATGCCACAGATAGGGACCAACAAGTGGTGATAACGAATGCAGAAGAAGGGTCAAATGAAGTAGACATATGCAATTGTGTAGCAATCAAAGCTATTGTCATGGCATTGCTTCTTTTCATTTGTCCATTATGAATTTAGACATAGTCAGGACGACTAGTATGGCGCCTCTAACTGATTTTTACATGAATGCTTCACTTATCATAAGTGTCCCTCATCATTCAGTCGAGCCTTCTCCGAATTCAGAGGTTTGGTATTGCTTCTGTCAGGGAGGAGCAGAACTACGCCCCCCCCCAGTCTTGCTATGTTGATAATAGATCACCTGACTAGGGAAGAAAGAATAGAACTACTTCAGAGTATCAAACATGTGATAAATTATAATTAGATAGTGTAAATAGGACTAGCAACCATCTTATTTATAACACCCTGTTATAGAAATGAATACTTTAAGAGCATGTTAATGTTTCAACTTTGTCGATATACAATTTTTTTAATGTGGCTATGTCTACAAGTGTATCAATGCAAAATTGTATCAGAGCTTTAGTTTTGTCTAAAGGCATATAAATGCATTAGCTTAATTGTAATACAATATAGATATGGTGAAAAACACATAAAAACAAAGTACTGTAGTTTTACAAAGTACAATAACAATTCACAGTGAATTGTTATTGTTTTTGTAAAACTAACATTTCTGTGTATTGTTATTGGTTTTGTACTTTGTAAAACTACAATTCTTTGTTTTTAGATATTTCACCATTGCTACATAGTTTTACTGCAGTCTTCCCTTATATTAATAATACAATATAAATACATTGTTGTCCTGAATCTACTTTATAAGTAGGAAAAATAAAAGTATCTACAGAAGCACAGGAATTGTGAAAAGTTTCTGTTGACATTTCTTCACATTTTTCTATGTTCAGATTATGAGGTGTACTAGATCTTCAAGCTTGTTACCAGTATGACAAAGTCCAAAGTGTTATTCACGTGACAATCTAACAAATTTCTGGCCTCACCCAATCCTGGTTGTACTTAACTCTTAGTAGACCAGGGCAAAAGACATGTTTTTACCAGCCATTTGTTTTTAGAATAAAAAACGTCCTTTAGTGTGGTTCCTGGTAAAAACGCATCCAATCCAAAGCCACATAGTGTGGCATTTGGTCCACAAGGAGATAAATAGAAGCAGTATATCTGATTGTTGCATTTCGATATCTCTGTGTTTCCATATGTATCCTGAGTTATCCTGTTTTTTATGTTATAACTGGCATCTTTCTATCTTCAGCTTATATATGATTTTTTCTGTATATGTTATTTCCTAAATATATCCATCACCTGATGGTGGCCTGCAGGGAAGCAAGGTTTGTTTTATCAATGTTTCTTTTCCTGAGGTTAGAGCATGTAGTGACTTGATTGATGTCATTGGGCATTTGGGGTATTTTGTTGTGAGTACCAATGCCACCAGTTGCCGTTCTGTCTGCAACTGCTTATTTGTCCAGTATGAAACTGGCTTAACAACTCACTCTATCACTGAATGTTGCTCCACAATTAGCAACAGTGCCGTAGATGTGTCTGGTTGGAGTCTGTTGCCCTTTCTGTCAAGAGTTACAACTCTGAGCTTCATAAGCAACACAAAGATTGTAAGAAGTAATAGTTGACAACTTTAAACTTTATAAGAAACACAAAGATTGTAAGAAGTAAGGGTTAACAAATCTAAACTTCATAAGAAACACAAAGACTGTAAGAAGTAAGGGTTGACAAATCTAAACTTCATAAGAAACACAAAGATTGTAAGAAGTAACAGTTGACAAATCTAAACTTCATAAGCAACACAAAGACTGTGAGAAGTAACGGTTGACAAATCTAAACTTCATAAGAAACACAAAGACTGTAAGAAGTACGGGTTGACAAATCTAAACTTCATAAGAAATACAAAGACTGAGAAGTAACGGTTGACAAATCTAAACTTCATAAGAAACACAAAGACTGTAAGAAGTACGGGTTGACAAATCTAAACTTCATAAGAAACACAAAGATTGTAAGAAGTAAGGGTTGACAAATCTAAACTTCATAAGAAACACAAAGACTGTAAGAAGTAACAGTTGACAACTCTAAACTTCAATATAAACCTATAACTACTCTGTATTAACCAGCAGCTGATATTATGTAGAAAATTATCAATATTGTCTGGCTAATGTTAGTTTGTATTGTAGACACACTCAGTTGTCCAACACTCCAGCAGATCTGAACATTACATTTAGTTGATATATTACTTGTATATAAATCCTAATATATAACATTGTGTATATAATCATATGATACACGTTATGGCTCTAGATGTTGATTGTTGTCAGATTTTCTGGATGTGTTTAATGCTATTCCCATTCATAATTACTTAGTCCATCATTGACTGTTAGAATTCATTGATCGTATTTACATATTAGATGTATGGTGTGTGAAAGATATCAGTGTAGTGGTGGCTGCTCTGTGTGTGTGTGTGTGTGTATTATGTATATATTGAAGGTAAACCAGTATTTCTAGACTATTGTTGTTCAGTGTCAGTTTATCTCTCTTCTTTATTATCATATTTCATTGATTCCTTTGTCAATTTTATCACAATTTTGTTCACTGAATCGATCACATTTTATAACGGGTACTTACAGACAACAAATCATAGACAGATAAAAATAGAATAAATGTCACTTGTGACAAATTGTCATGTGCTGTTGAAAATCACCCAAGATAACCATTTGGTTTAGTCATTCGTATGTGTTGATGCCTTCCTCCAATAATGGCTGATGAGATCTGTCATCCCAGGCTTGTCTGGAGTGGTTTCACTCTATGTGACTTCACCGTCTGCCACCAGTCCAGACTTTTGTGCAGGATGTGCTTCCTGGACACCTGTTTAATCCACAAATACTAGAGAAAGTTTCGTAGAAGACAAGACAAAGGATGTATTCCTCAAGGGAGAGAGAAATAGAACAACTGCTATTTGTCCCATAGCTGGGGAATGGGTTTGTCGCAGCCAGACCATTTACCACTTGCTGGTGGGTTCTGCACTGTCACTTTATGCTGCCCCATCCTACTCCTCATCCTTTGGTCTGGCCTTTCACCTTCAGTCTGTTCAGCTTGGTTAGACATGCCAGGAGTAAGACTCCCATTAACATAGCCTGAAGGATCATCAAGACACACAAACCCTCCAACTTGGATAAGGTGGGCTAATGTGGATAGAACTATTTGAAATTGTGCAGTTTATTCAACTGATTATTTATGTAACATATTAAGTATCAAGTTCTTCAGTTTGTCCATGTTTCACAGACTACACCATGATTTATTTCATTGTTAAATTAGCTCAACATTTTCAGATTGCCACTGGTTCGTAATTTATTCTTTCACAATCGGGTAGCTTCTAACAAAGGTACATTTATTTATTTACATGTTTTAGCAGTTATAACGGTATAACTTATGTATCTTACAGAATAAGAGTGGATCAGTTATAGTGGTCTATGTATCTTACAGAATAAGAGTGGATCAGTTATAGTGGTCTATGTATCTTACAGAATAAGAGTGGAGCAGTTATAGTGGTCTATGTATCTTACAGAATAGGAGTGGATCAGTTATAGTGGTCTATGTATCTTACAGAATAATAGTGGAGCAGTTATAATAGTCTAACTTACGTATCTTGCAGAACAAGAGTGGAGCAGTTATAATAATAATATAATTTACAGAATAAGAGCAGAGCAGTTATAATAATAATCTAACTTACAGAATAAGAATGGTACAGTTATAATAATATTCTAACTTACAGAATAAGAGTGGTACAGTTATAATAATAATCTAACTTACAGAATAAGAGTGGTACAGTTATAATAATAATCTAACTTACAGAATAAGAGTGGTACAGTTATAATAATAATCTAACTTACTCATGCTGTATTGCTATTTGTTTTGTTACATCCTTGCCTCTCAGTCAGTTATAAGGCCAGTATTTATTTTGTCCATGTTATTTTCAAACTTGCATGTTCATTGCCAGTTTTTATCTCAAACATCAGTTGAAGTTTTGCGGTATCATCAGGTAATTCATCAAATACACACAGATTTGTTTTTCCATGAACACTGTTGAGTAATAGTTGTCATTTGTCCACAATCACAGATTTGTTTTTCCATGAACACTGTTGGGTAATAGTTGTAATTTGTCTACAATCACAGATTTATGAGATGAGATTAATAAATGTATGTCAATAGTAACCATTGTCTTGTCTGGGTTTTGTTAGTTAATCGGGTTCATTGCTTTCTTATTGAATATTGCTGATGCTTGTCTATCATGGGTGAGGATGACCACCATTTTTCCTCCAAGAGAATGTAGTTGCATTATGTTTGTCTAAGTGTGCACAGATGATGTATATTTGATGGATGACTTGCACGATGATTTGGTTTAAAGTGAGAAAGAGTTGTGCAGTTCATCGATCTCACGCTCTCGCTCAATTCCTTCTATGTCCGGTGGTAGGACAAAGTCAAGACGACGGCAGAAGGATCAGGGTGCAGCGGATGACCAGGGAATTCTATGTGTCTGGCTGTGCTCACTACGCTTCACAATGCGTTGCTGGCAGACACTGTCTTACCCATTGAACCAGAGTATGGTTTCTTCCGCACAGTCTGCCGAGTCCAGTCTTCGCATGTAGGGGTGACTTACGCTGATTCACTGATTGGTTTAGTACTGAATCAGTTACCCGCGCCTGGTTTAACCGGCCTGTCACAGATGCTGCCACATGCTGACAACTAATATGCTATTACAGCCACAACAGATGATGTGATTCAGCACAGAATAAACTATTTGATGCAAAACTTATTGTATCCTGAGACAAAGAAGCCAATGATGAATGTTTTCTCAATATTATTATTATCATCATCAGACAAACTTATCAGCAGCTGGATTACAAAATTAAACCATTCAGAGATTCAAATCAACATCTAATTTCACCATCTGTCATTAGCACTCATGTCCTTTCAACTAGCGTTGTACTATGTGAATAGTATATATAGCACATCAGAGAATACTGACCAGCTTGTTACTCAACATACATACCAAATATAGCACATTACTCAACATCTATACCAAATATAGCACATTAGACAATACTGACAAGGACATTCTTGATATCCAACAAATCAAATGGAATAGTTCAAGTAGACATATGACATGGAAGATTTTTAATGAAACTAGATAACAATCTGACACATAATAAATACAAACTATGTTGTTCATCATACAAATACAGGGTGTTCAACTTAAAAGCAGCCTGTGAATGGAGCTAATCTGGCATATATGTATGGAAATGAGATGATTCAGTTATGACGTAGTATAGGTCAAGGTTGTGTGATGGTGTGTAATTGTAGTGCGGGAAGGGCGATGAACAAATGTGACGTAGGACAAGCTAGTCAGAACCAGTTTAAATAGTAAATAGACAGAGATGCAATGCATACCTGGCAAATTTCTATTTATCACTGGGGCTGCTTTTAAGTTGAACACCCTGTACTACAAGTAACAAAGACATGTTATTGTAAGGAAAAATAATTCAACATGTTTAGTATAATCATCATATATAGTTTCTAATATAAGTCAAAGTTAAGTTGTCAAACAAAATTGTCAAAGTACCAACATATATGATAATGAGGCTAGGCTAACTCAGCATAACACAAGCTTACATTTTTAGAATGTCAAGCGGTTTGTTAAAAGAAAATACACATTCAAGGGAGAAACAGTACATACAAGCCAACAAATGATGATCCATATTACCAGTTTCAGAGAAAATAGTCAGTTGCAATCAATCATACATAAGTGTCTGCACATGTCACAACAGATTAAGATACAATCACACACATAAGAGTCTGCACATCTCGGAACAGATTAAGAGATTATATTTTCAACAAACGAACGAACGAAACTTCTGATAAATGTGACTGTAGCACTGAAAAAAAATGGCTTCTAAGTACACTTTACAAAAGAAAATCAGTTTATGAGCAATATCTTCTTCTTCTTTGCATTTGTTCTTTACAACTAATTTTAATCACTCTTTGTGATATGTTTGATCTTTGCCAAGAACATGTATCAGTTGCACATTGGTTTGGTAGACCCCTAAACGCACAGACATGTTTAGGACATGTGCATCCGATTTCATCCACACCTCCTTTGTCGCCTCTTACGACATGTGTGGCAGGTAACAGTGGTTCTATTCTCTACACCCCAAATTTGAGCCCCGGTAACCACTCGGGCGGTGAGCAATATAAAAGCCTGATATAGCCATCAATGGAGCGAGACACTGTAAGAAGAAGTTCTTTGAAGATGTTGACAGCCAAAGACTGGTCACTGTTTACTTTGAAAATATTCATGTCACTATATGAGCAAACACAAGAAGAATCTAGTCTACAGATCTCGCAATCTATATCAATAAATCATTTAAAACTTGTGTGTTGGTATGAACAATAAAGCAGTTACTATTTCATTTTGAAACACATACAATCTGATTCTGCAAAAGATATCCTTTAGATGACTATAGCAAACCTATCGTAAACATTTATTTGCTTCAAATTTCTTCATTATGTATTCAGAATTTTCTTTGTTATCAACGATAAAACACTACATTACATACTACATATTGTTTAAGTGCTTGGATGTCGGGATTTCATCTCTTCAATGAGATTTGTGGATAGCAAGCTCAATGTCTGCTGAATGTCAAATAACTCAGACAGACTGGCTTTCTTCAGGTTTGAGGGTGAAGAATATTGTTTCAATGCTTCTTTGAGACATGAGCTCATTTGAATTGGTCTTTCATCATGTGGTAGTGCATCTCCAGCTGTCTCATCCTCGTAAGTTTCAGGACTGCTGTTATTTGCCTCGTTCATGCAAAGACTTAGTGGAGAGAGCTGTGGAGGTTCTGTGTCTGCCTCTATTTAAGTGCAAACAACAATGAAGATAATCAACATGCAAGAAAATGTTCATACAATATGACATATTTCATTTCAGATTTAAGAAAATATATTTCTTTATTGTATTTAATAAATGTTTCTCATATTTACACTGCTGGATAAACATGTTGAAGAGTGGTAAATCAAGAATGGGCAGTGTTGAAGCTTAGCAGCGAATGGGTACCAATGCCTGTGGATACCAACATTATCATTTCCATCCACATCTCACTCAACCGAAGCTGTGCAGAACAGGTTCTTACTATAGTTAATACGGAACATCACGGTGAGGGTGGATAGTGATGTTGTGGGATAGAATTGATGGATTAGTGATTCGCGGTAAGCGAAGTGAATGCACATTTACTGTGAGTTTGAGATCAAAACTGTCAAGGACAGCGTTGTCTATACTGTAACTATGAGCAGTCTCACAATTAAGATCAAAGTGGTAACTATGTGGTCAAGTACCTGCTGGATAACATCTCCATAATTTACATCTCTTTAGTCTATTCCCTTTAGCTGTAGTCAGCACATCATGGAGTGGGTGCTGAATGTCAACATTTACCCTGAGGTAATCATATTCTCTGGATAGTTTAACTCCATGATGGGAAAGTCTATAAGATATCTCATAGTTTGACAAGATGTGTGGTGTCCCCAAGAATTACATGCCTTGCTTCATTTTGTATTCTTGCTAGTCTTTTTATTTGTGTGGTGCTATCTGGTAGGATGGCCAGTGCATATTTAATGTTAAGAGAGAACCAGCCCCTGATATAATACCATACATGGATACTTTTCAAAGTTTGCAGCCATCATGACCTTTATTGCTGATATACCTTTCCTAGCTTTGATAATGGTATGGTCTATGTGCTCTTTGAATGATAGACTGTGATCAAATCTCACACTCAAGTACTTCATAAAGCTGGTTTTTTTAATGTCCATCTCACATAGTTTCACTGTTAACAGTGTGTTGACAACATAATTGTTGAGTGAAAACCAAGTTACTATTGCTTTAGATGGGTTGACTGTTGACGCAGAACTAATACCCCAGGATAATAATAATAATAATTCCTCTCGTACCGTTATCGTTACATAGGGCCTGCAAGTAATTTCTCCATACCGCTCTATCCTGGGCAACTCGCTCAATCTCCTCCATGGAACTGAGACCGATATTTCCTGCCTCTCTCAGCAAAGTTCGCTTCAGGGTCTCCTTAGGTCGACCTCTCTTTCTTGAACCCTTTGCATCCCACTTCAATGCCTGCTTTAATATTCTTTGATCATTTCTCCTCAAGGTGTGCCCAATATATCTCCATCTTCTCTTTCTTATAACAGTTGTCACTAGTGGTTGACCAGACATGTCTCTGATTTCATCACTTCTCCTGAATTCGTTCCATTTTATATTCATTATTTTTCACAGACATCTATTTTCAAATGCATTCAACTTGCTTTCTATATCTTTAGTCATTTTCCAACTCTCGCTGGCATATATTAGGATTGATACAACATTTGAATTGAAAATTACATTTGAATTGAAAATTCGTAATTTAGTTTTAATACTATATAACTTGCAGTTCCATATTTTATTTAGACTTTTAAAAGCTGATGTTGCTTTGCCAATTCGTATCATAATTTCTTTTTAACATTTCCTGTGCAATCAAAATTGCTACCCAAATAGGTGAACTTCTCTGTTATTTTTATCATTTTAGATTCCAGTGTGATATCTGCATTACTTGCCATAGGTGTCTTCATTATATTTGTTTTTCATAGCTTATCTGCAGTCCAACTTTTGATGCTATAGATGACAAGTTGTCTGTTTTTCTTTGCATATCTTGGTTGTTTCTACTTAACAAGGCAATATCATCTGCAAAATCCAAATCTTCTAGTTGACTATTTTCTACCCAATCAATGCCAGTTTCGCCCTGCAACATTTTCGCATCACCCAGTCAATGGCCACTCCAAACAATAGCGGAGATAGAATACAGCCTTGCTTTACTCCGGTTTCAACCATAAACCAGTCGCTGTGTACACCATCAGTGCGAACTGCACACTGTGAACCATCATAGAGGCTCTTTATAATGTTTATTATTTTGTCTGGTATTCCATAGCATCTCAGAATATTCCACAGAGAGATTCTGTGTAGACTATCAAAGGCTTTATCAGAATACCCCAGGATGCCTGATCTAAATTTTTTAAACTATTAAACAATCTTTTCCCTGTCTGTATACAAGCTTGTCAATCTGCAACTGAGAGAGTTCTGTAAAGTGTGGATGCTCTTACAAGTCCCTGTGAAGTGTGGATGCTCTTACAACTCACTGAAGTGTGGATGTTCTTACAACTCACTGTGAAGTGTGGATGCTCTTACAACTCACTGTGAAGTGTGGATGCTCTTACAACTCACTGTGAAGTGTGGATGCTCTTACAACTCACTGTGAAGTGTGGATGCTCTTACAACTCACTGTGAAGTGTGGATGTTCTTACAACTCACTGTGAAGTGTGGATGCTCTTACAAGTCCCTGTGAAGTGTGGATGTTCTTACAACTCACTGTGAAGTGTGGATGCTCTTACAAGTCCCTGTGAAGTGTGGATGTTCTTACAACTCACTGAATTGTGGATATTCTTACAACTCACTGTGAAGTGTGGATGCTCTTATAACTCACTGTGAATTGTGGATATTCTTACAACCCACTGTGAAGTGTGGATGTTCTTACAACCCACTGTGAAGTGTGGATGCTCTTATAACTCACTGTGAATTGTGGATATTCTTACAACCCACTGTGAAGTGTGGATGTTCTTACAACTCACTGTGAAGTGTGGATGCTCTTACAAGTCCCTGTGTAGTGTGGATGTTCTTACAACTCACTGAATTGTGGATGTTCTTACAACTCACTGTGAAGTGTGGATGCTCTTATAACTCACTGTGAATTGTGGATGTTCTTACAACTCACTGTGAAGTGTGGATGCTCTTATAACTCACTGTGAATTGTGGATATTCTTACAACCCACTGTGAAGTGTGGATATTCTTACAACCCACTGTGAAGTGTGGATGCTCTTATAACTCACTGTGAATTGTGGATATTCTTACAACCCACTGTGAAGTGTGGATGTTCTTACAACTCACTGTGAAGTGTGGATGCTCTTACAAGTCCCTGTGTAGTGTGGATGTTCTTACAACTCACTGAATTGTGGATGTTCTTACAACTCACTGTGAAGTGTGGATGCTCTTATAACTCACTGTGAATTGTGGATGTTCTTACAACTCACTGTGAAGTGTGGATGCTCTTACAACTCACTGTGAAGTGTGGATGCTCTTACAACTCACTGTGAAGTGTGGATGTTCTTACAACTCACTGTGAAGTGTGGATGCTCTTACAAGTCCCTGTGAAGTGTGGATGTTCTTACAACTCACTGTGAAGTGTGGATGCTCTTATAACTCACTGTGAATTGTGGATATTCTTACAACCCACTGTGAAGTGTGGATTCTCATACAACTCCCTGTGAAATGTGAAGGTTTCTATTCTGAGAGAGATGACATGTAGCAGTTTGTCATAGATTTAAAAATGGCCCTGCTCCAAGAATTGCAGTCCTCAACCACCATATTGAAATGTATATCAATTCCCATTTCTCTAATACCACAATAATTGTATGGAGCCATAGTGCTGACATATAAAATATATTCCTACTTAATAATTTACAGCAGACACCCACCTTTGATTGGAGAAAGTTGTTTCAAATCTTTGTCAGCGTCAGGTTGTATCTGAATTCCTTCATCATCAATACTGGCTGGGGTAATTTCTGAGAGAACAAAATTAATTATGAGAACCAGGAAAATCATGTTTTGTTTATGCATTGTTAATTTTATGTAGGAATTTGGTATTCTTCTTCAAGACTGTACTGTCTGCAAGAAAGTCAGCATGCTCATTGCCCTGCACTCCAACCAAATCAATTGTATTGAGATGTGACCTCAGTTTGCTGTCCATATATTCCCCACACAGACTTCCAGTTTCAATCCTTTGAAGTGTATTCATTGAGTCTGATATGATAAACATGTATGGATTGTTGCTCAGCCAACCATGAGAGAACCCTGGAGACACCGTTGGGTTTCACTCTCTCTCTCTCGTGATCACCGTCCAGACCGATGTACCAGATCTCCCCATAAATTCTATTCATGTGGAAATCTGATTCATGCAGCCTTAGCCTTGGTGTGTTTTACGTCACAACTTCAGCACCATTTGGGGTTCTGGTGCTTATCCTTAGGTGATGTGTCCGGTTTCAGCCAGCGTTTACTCGGTTCGCTCTCCATTCTGTAGCCATCTAGTGTTTTTACGGTGTGGGGTAGTTAGCCCACGTCCAACCTCCTTAGCCGCCTCTTCGACATGCATGGCAGGTAACAGTGGTTCTATTCTTTACACCCCAATTTGGGCCCGGTAACCACTTGGGCGACCGTTGGATTTAATCTGTGTATGTGAAAGTTGAGTCCAACATGTCCTATTCTGAGATGGAAGAAGGTATTTTACTCTCTAACTTACAACATGTTGATGTTCTCTTCATGTTTTGGTCCATTCATTTCAGTGTACATGGAAGGGGACAGTTTCAACAGTTCATCAATTCAATTACTTTTCTTAGGAATAACTTTTTATAGGATTGCCGTAATAATTTGATAGTTAGGAATTTGGTATCATAAGGTTACATGAGTCACAAGTGAACCCTGCAAGGATATATGAGGTGAACCCTGCAAGGATATATGAGATGTGTGTATAACTGGCATGCTGAACCTTTGCAACATCATACACATGTTGGAGACATTCCAAAATGATTGTAATATATATATACATCAACTGGACTACATATATGCATATACTACTACATCAACTGAACTACATATATGCATATACTACTACATCAACTGGACTACATATATGCATATACTACTACATCAACTGGACTACATATATGCATATACTACTACATCAACTGGACTACATATATGCATATACTACTACATCAACTGGACTACATATATGTATATACTACATCAACTGGACTACATATATGTATATACTACTACATCAACTGGACTACATATATGTATATACTACTACATCAACTGGACTACATATATGCATATACTACATCAACTGGACTACATATATGTATATACTACTACATCAACTGGACTACATATATGCATATACTACTACATCAACTGGACTACATATATGCATATACTACTACATCAACTGGACTACATATATGTATATACTACATCAACTGGACTACATATATGTATATACTACTACATCAACTGGACTACATATATGTATATACTACTACATCAACTGGACTACATATATGTATATACTACTACATCAACTGGACTACATATATGCATATACTACATCAACTGGACTACATATATGTATATACTACTACATCAACTGGACTACATATATGCATATACTACATCAACTGGACTACATATATGCATATACTACTACATCAACTGGACTACATATATGCATATACTACTACATCAACTGGACTACATATATGCATATACTACTACATCAACTGGACTACATATATGCATATACTACTACATCAACTGGACTACATATATGCATATACTACTACATCAACTGGACTACATATATGTATATACTACTACATCAACTGGACTACATATATGCATATACTACATCAACTGGACTACATATATGTATATACTACTACATCAACTGGACTACATATATGCATATACTACTACATCAACTGTACTACATATATGCATATACTACATCAACTGGACTACATATATGCATATACTACATCAACTGGACTACATATATGTATATACTACTACATCAACTGGACTACATATATGCATATACTACATCAACTGGACTACATATATGTATATACTACTACATCAACTGGACTACATATATGCATATACTACTACATCAACTGGACTACATATATGCATATACTACTACATCAACTGGACTACATATATGCATATACTACTACATCAACTGTACTACATATATGCATATACTACTACATCAACTGGACTACATATATGCATATATTACTACATCAACTGGACTACATATATGCATATACTACATCAACTGGACTACATATATGTATATACTACTACATCAACTGGACTACATATATGCATATACTACTACATCAACTGGACTACATATATGCATATACTACTACATCAACTGGACTACATATATGCATATACTACATCAACTGGACTACATATATGCATATACTACTACATCAACTGGACTACGTATATGCATATACTACTACATCAACTGGGCTACATATATGCATATACTACTACATCAACTGGACTACATATATGCATATACTACTACATCAACTGGACTACATATATGCATATACTACTACATCAACTGGACTACATATATGCATATACTACATCAACTGGACTACATATATGCATATACTACTACATCAACTGGACTACATATATGCATATACTACTACATCAACTGAACTACATATATGTATATACTACTACATCAACTGGACTACATATATGTATATACTACTACATCAACTGGACTACATATATGCATATACTACATCAACTGGACTACATATATGCATATACTACTACATCAACAGGACTACATATATGCATATACTACTACATCAACTGGACTACATATATGCATATACTACTACATCAACTGGACTACATATAAATATATATATAGGATGGATTAGCGCAATGCATAGAATCAAATGAATTCGAATGTTTCTTGTCATATCAAATACACAACGGTTGTGGGTTCACCCCCACACTCAATATCCTACAAGTGAGAAAAGGAATTAGCCTTCCTACCTCATACATACTCAGATTAGAAATGTGAAATGACAGGCCTTCATACACTAAGGTCTGAAAAGGTTAATGGACATTTTTAAGATATATATATATATATATATATATATATATATATATATATATATATATATATATATATATATATATATATATATATATAGAGAGAGAGCATCTGTAGCTCAAGTGATAGTGAGTTCGATCACGAACCCTAGCGTACCTGGTTCAACAGTGGGCAAGTTTGGAAGCAAATTCGTTTTCGTGGAATTTTTACAAAAGGTAAAAATAGACCTCACAGTTCAGAAAGCAATGGCAAACTACTGAACATATAAGTGGTGCCTAGAAAATCAACGACTCGTTTACTGTGGTTGATGGCTATGCCCTTTAGGATATGCCACGATTTTCATTTCATATATAAATACTTTTTTTCCACACTATATTTTTATTCTACGTAAACTATATATAAGGGTATGAATGCACTGCCCCCATCATTGCTGTATCAGCTACTTAATAAATTGTTCAACAAACTAATGCTTACATAGATATAAGAGTATGAATGCACTGCCCCCATCATTGCTGTATCAGCTACTTGATAAATTGTTTAACAAACTAATGCTTACATAGATATAAGAGTATGAATGCACTGCCCCCATCATTGCTGTATCAGCTACTTAATAAATTGTTTAACAAACTAATGCTTACATAGATATAAGGGTATGAATGCACTGCCCCCATCATTGCTGTATCAGCTACTTGATAAATTGTTTAACAAACTAATGCTTACATAGATATAAGAGTATGAATGCAC
Organism: Arion vulgaris; assembly: GCA_020796225.1. Taxonomy (NCBI): domain Eukaryota; kingdom Metazoa; phylum Mollusca; class Gastropoda; order Stylommatophora; family Arionidae; genus Arion; species Arion vulgaris. The sequence continues at coordinate 71,101,530 of CM036753.1, read as the reverse complement.
TGCCCCCATCATTGCTGTATCAGCTACTTGATAAATTGTTTAACAAACTAATGCTTACATAGATATAAGAGTATGAATGCACTGCTCTCATCATTGCTGTATCAGCTACTTGGTAAGTTCTTTAACAAACTAATGCTTACATAGATATAAGAGTATGAATGCACTGCCCCCATCATTGCTGTATCAGCTACTTGATAAATTGTTTAACAAACTAATGCTTACATAGATATAAGAGTATGAATGCACTGCCCCCATCATTGCTGCATCAGCTACTTAATAAATTGTTTAACAAACTAATGCTTACATAGATATAAGGGTATGAATGCACTGCCCCCATCATTGCTGCATCAGCTACTTGATAAATTGTTCAACAAACTAATGCTTACATAGATATAAGGGTATGAATGCACTGCCCCCATCATTGCTGTATCAGCTACTTGATAAATTGTTTAACAAATTAATGCTTACATAGATATAAGAACCAAACAAACAAATATCCTCTATGAATCTAGACAGAGAACAAAACTTCAGCACAAACCTTGTTCAATAGCAGAACCTTTTGATCTTGAACTTTTATTGCTATCCTGCATATCCTCAACACAGCTGATAACTGTCACAAGTCCATGCTGTATCATATAATTATTCAAAGTGGATTTCACACTTTCCACTTTTGGATTACGAATTGGTAACTGATTTATCTGTACTTCAGTTAAAGTGCTTAGGTCTCCAATTGTGTTTACATTGCGACCCTTCATTATCTGACACAAACCTCTATACCTATCAATGGAAATATGAAAGTTTGAAATGAAATCATTTTGTAGTACCTATATTATTATCATCATCATCAAGGTTGTGTATCCTTTATAGGACATTGCTCTATCTTTGCAGCACATCTGAAATTCACTCTGTCTCTAGCAAGTTCACCCACTTCGTCGATGGTCATATTCATGGTTTCTTTAATATCTTGTAGCCATCTTTTTCTTGGTCTGCCTCTGCATCCTGAGACCCTGCCATCTAATATTGTTCTTTCCAGGTTATTGTGACGCTTAATGTGACCAAAATTATCTAATTTTTCTGTATAGTATGTTGTTTATCAACCAATTTTCTTTAACATTTAATTCTTTCAGGACATCAGTGTTCTTTCTTCTTTCGGTCCATGGTATTTGTAGGATCTTTCTGTAGCATTTAGTTTCGAAGGACTAGATTTCGTTTTTGTTTTTGTGTAATGGTCATGATTCACAACCATAAGTAGCCACTGGAAAAATGCATGTTCTCAATAGTTTTTAATTTTAATATTTTGCTGGTGCTTTGCCACATGTTCTTCATTGTGTTTAACTTCTTGATTGTTATTGCCAATCTTCTTGAGATCTCTTTGGAGCAGTCACCGTTATTGTTAATTATTAAACCCAGGTATTCGTAGCTCTCTACACATTGGAGTTCTTCATTGTTTAATTGGATGTAAGGTGAGCCTTTTGCTTTGTCAGTTGACATTATTTTTGTTTTTTGTGTATTTAAATATAGATGTTGGTCTTCACTATCTTTCTTGGTCGTCATGATTAGGTTTTCCAAACCCTCTTTGCTGGTGGATAATAATACCGTATCATCTGCGTATTTAAGCTCTGGTATGGATTTGCCGCCTATATTGAAAGGGTCATAATTCACATAGTTACGACTTTTACATTGCTTATAATGTTCTCCGCATATATATGTTGAATAAGTTTGGGAACAAAATACATCCCTGTCTTACCCCTTTTGAATCTCGAACCATTCAGCTATTTCACCTCCTATTTTAATGGTTATAACAGTTGGCGGACAAAACATGAACAATCTAAGATACGCTGATGACACAATTCTCATGGCTACCAATGAACAAGATCTGCAAGACCTGATAGACATATTATGAGAAGAAAGTGAAAAGAAAGGATTAAACATGAATATAAAGAAAACTCAGGTTATGGTTGTCTCGAAGAAACAGGAAACACCAATATGTAATATCAACATAAATAAAACAACACTGAAACAAGTCCATCGTTTCAAGTACCTGGGAACACTTCTGACATCAGATGGCAGGTGTAAAACAGAGATTAGAAGTAGAATAACTCAAGCGAAAGCATCTTTTATGCAAATGAAAAACACACTATGCGTGAATTCATTACCAATGACACTGCGAAAACGAATACTCCAGTGCTACATTGATCCAATACTTCTGTATGGCAGCGAATTATGGACAATCAATAAACAATCAATATGATCATTGGAAACCACAGAGATGTGGTTTTACAGAAGAATGCTGAAAATTCCATAGACAGCAAAGAAAACAAATGAGGTTTTAAATCTGGCCTACACACAAAGAAACCTTATCAAAAGAATAAGAATCCAACAATCAAGGTTCTATGAGCAATGAACAAAGAGAAGGTTTAGAACATTTGGTGACAACAGGTAAAATTCAGGGATGGAGAGATCGTGGAAGACAGAGGAGAAGATGTTGGATGGCCTGACATCATGGTTCGACACAAGGTCGACATCAGAACTGATTACATGCACCAGGCAGAGAGAAAGTTGTGGAGAGACATGATCGCCTACGCCGGCAGACATGGCACTTGATTGATTGATTTTAATGGTTGCCTGTTGTTCGTGGTATAGAGATTCTATGAGTTGTATTATGTGTTGGAAAACGCATATCTTTCATGATGTTCCACATTTTCTGATGTTGTATACGGTCGAAAGCCTTGCTATAGTCTATGAAACATGCATGCAGGTCTGTGTTGTATTCTCTGCATTTCTCGATAATGAGTTTCATGCTACAAATATGGTCTCTAGTGCCTCTACCTCTTCTGAAACCTGCCTGTGTTTTGTGTATTTCATCTTCTAATTTTTGTTCTATCCTCTTCATGATGATTCTTAATAAGATTTTGCTGGAATGACTTATAAGGGCAATAGTTCTGTAGTTGGTGCATAGTTTCAGGTTTCTCTTCTTTGGAATAGGTATAAATACTAATCTTTTCCATTCCTTTGGCCAGGAGGAGCTATTTCATATCTCTGTGCACAATTTATGATATACCCGAACACTGGCCTCCCGCCTGCTTGAATCAATTCTGCTGGTATATCGTTGCACCCTGGTGACGTCCCTCTTTTCAGACTTTTCGATGGCCAGGCGCACTTCATCCAACATGGGCTCTGGTTCTGTCTCTTCGCTTTCTGTTATTATCATATGTGGATTTCTAGATGTGTCTTCATACATGTTTCTGCAGTACTCACGCCATCTTTCTAGAACATCTTTCTTTTCTGTTAATGTTTTGCCATTGTTATCATTTATGACTTGTATTGATGGGCTGAAGTCATGTGTCATTATATTAATTTCATTGTACATTTCTCTCACTTTCCATTGTTTTCTTAATTCATCAATTTTATTGCATGAGGTGACTATGTGTTGTTTCTTGTCTTTTCAGATTTCTTTCTTGATTTCTCTTGAGCAGTTTTTATATTCAGTGCTGTTTCGCTGTAACCTATATTATCAACAATACAAAAATATTGACAACTTTTATACAGTGAATTCCACCTAACTGGAATGTGTATACATTAAATTCCATCTGCAGCAAAATGCCATGTCTGGCAGAACACCATCTCTAGCGGAACACCATGTCTAGCAGAACACCATGTCTAGCGAAACACCATCTATTGCAGAACACCATCTACAGCAGAACAACGCCTATAATAGAACACTATCTTACACAACATGTATATACTACAATAACAACCAATTTAAAAGTGGAGAACATTTTTTTTAAATGGCAGTAACAATTACAAAATTAAAGAAATATTTGTGTTGTTATTTAAATAAATATCATCATACAAGACATCAAACATACTCGTGTGAAGAAGTCAGCTGTGGAAGAATATCATCCAATGGGTGGGAACAGTCAACAAATTCTGGGAAGACAGGCCCAAAGCTGTTGAGCTGAGACTCTTGGGTAGGCTTGTATGATAACTGAGATTGTGGACTGCGCACTAGGTACCTTGCTGGTTCCTTGGATAGTTTAGAAATTTGTCAAGATCAATGTTAATAGCTAGTACTCTCCCTTTGTTGTAGAACACAATCAGTTAAATAATTTCTCCTACTTGATGAAGAACTCAAGTATATAAGTAAGTACAGAATTTATCAATACACATGATAACTGTTATGTTATGCTATCGACGTCACGGCACATTGGGTATTCCCATGCACACACATGATAACTGTTATTACTGCCTGCAGTACCGGTTTATTGGGTGGTGTAGAATAGGAGCGGAATGTTCATGTGAAATTTAATTACCGCGTGGCTATTGCAGTCAATAAAAACTGTTCAGATTATGATTTTTCTTTATGCCCCCCACAGAAAAAAATGATGTGGTCTTACTGGATATTGAACCCGGGTCTTTCACACAAGAGCCGGAGTTGTAATCTATTTGGCCAGATGCTCCACCATTCAGCTAAACACAATGTAACTATACTCTTGAAATGTACATACATTTTATACAAGAGTCATTGGATCCTCAGTCAAACAGTAAAATTATTTCTTAAAATAATAACGCTATTTTATCAAACAAATTTGTGACTGCATAGTTTACTGCACAACTACATTAACAATTTTGGGCTTTTTAAATTGTTATTTTTGCAATGTAGGAACGACTTGCTGCTATTTTTGCCTTCAATTTTGCTGTAAAAACAGAGCAAGATCCCAGAAAAAAACTATATGCTTCTGTGCAATTTTCTCATGAAGTTGCAGCCTCTTCTCATAAACCAGTACATTAAATTGCACTATGAACTTTGATCTGCAAATAGCTTTGCCGCATATGCTTCCAGCCCTATTAACACACAAGATCACAACATTTAAAGTTCCATTTTATTGCTGGAAGGTTTGCTTAACAGACTTTGAAATAGGTTTCAACCAGAATTCTTGCAGATAAATATGCTAGCAGAAAATAAATACCCACATATGTACAGCAACTAGAGATTGTTGAGGTCACTGTTAATAAGACAGGTTTATCCTAGTTAATGTCTGCCTAAACATACAGCCTTTGACAACTAAATCTTCTTGTGGTAGACATGATCAGCACGAACAATTCAGGTTATTGGTTACCGAACTGACATCACAGCCATCCGGGTAGACCCATAGGTGCTCAGTCTCTTCAAACAGATGTTGAAGGGTATGCATACTGATGGTTCCTGTGGCTCACTAGTTAAACATACTTCTTTCTCTGCCCCTCAAGTATCCAGTTCTATGTGTACAATGTGTAATTCCAAACTCCCTAAATCGCTGGATTGATTAAACACCAATTTTATGAAGATGTCTAAATCATAAACCAGTATCTGTAGAACTGGTGCTCGTTGATTTGCACTTCGATAATTCCAAAAGCCGATTCACAGATACTCGAGGGCAAGTCTGGTGAATAACCAAAGCCAAATAGCCTATCTTCTGAGTCTGTGTGGGCACACTGTAGACCACTAGTGACAGTCTCTATAGAAAATTTTCAACTATTAGAAATGGAAATATTGGGTCCATCAACATGTGCACCCCCAGGATATACCAAGGAAACCCACACTGGTAAAAACTAAAGCAAAGGGGTAAACCATGCTTAAAGTATGTGGAGAAGTGGCAATGGAAAACGAGATAGAATTGACAATTAGTGTAAAAGAGTTATTGGAAAACTAAATTTAATTGACAATGAGAGTAGAAGGGGCATTAGAATATGAGATAAGAGTGAAGAAGCTGTATTGGAAAATGAGATGAAGTGACAGCGTAAAAAGACATTTTAAAATGGGGTGAAATTGATGTTTCTCTGTACCCACATAGGTGCTCTGCCCCTTTCAGCTAAAGCCAGCTGATAGTATCAGCACAAGAACACTTGAAACAGTAGCTCCAACAATAATTTCAAATTTGTTTATCCCAACTCAGAAACTATGGGTATCAACTTTCAGCTGCTGGGTAAGTTGGGAAATCAACTGAAGCTGGAAATTGGTCACTGTATGCTGGTAGGGAGTCAGACAAAGTTGCATTTTGTCACCTTGACTGTTTAACATATACGCAGAAAACATCATGAGAAATGTTACAGAAGTTAGGGGATAAGAACAATACGATCCTTTTATAATCGGAGGAAGAGAAATATCTGAACTATGATACGCTGACGATACAGTGTTACTGTCAACATCACAAAAAGGGATTCAGAAATTATTAGAAGTGAAAGATAAAATTGAAAAACAAAATCTATATCTCAATGTAACAAAACTAATGACAACAGATAAAACGAACATGACAAAAGATATTTTTATCAACGGAGAGAGAGTGTAGAAAATGTGAACAGTTTTGAATATCTTGGTTCACTGCTAACAACAGATGGAAATGGGATGAAGGAAATTAAAAGTAGAACAAGCATGGCTTTGGAAAAATTAAACAACTAAAAACAGTATGGAACGGAACTGATAAGAAAACAAAGATCAGATTACTAAGAGCATGCATATTCCCATTGGCAACGTATGGGTGTGAAGCATGGACATTTAGTAAAGCAGTGGAAAAACATATATGTGCTTTCGAATATGTGTTACAGAAGAGTCCTCCGTATATCTTGGACAGAGAAGAGAACAAATAGATCTATCCAGAAAGAAGTCAAAATCAAAGAAAACTGGCTGATGCTACAAATACGAAAGAGAAAATTGAGATATTTTTGACATATAAAAATACATGAAGGGCTGGAGAAGACCATCATGGAAGGAGGCATACCAGCAAAGAGAAGAAGAGGAAGACCACGGAGAAGATGGATTCAGGATGTAACTGATGGTTTGAACATGACAGCTGCAGAGTCAGGACATCTGGCCTGTGAGAGAAATTCCGGAGGACTGTTGGGGTGGCAAATTTATGCTCAGGACAAGCTATTTGATGATGATGGTGATGCTGGTACACAAATCATGTTTCAGGCTAATAAAGAATCTAGAAGGGAAGCTTCACACATACTGCACAGCAAAGAATTGATAGTCTAGAATGATAGTTTATCTAAGAAGAGCTCACTCTGATAACAAACTATTGCTGTCTTGCAGGAAACTCGAGATAGACCAAAAGAAGCTGCCTCACAAGAATGCATGCTGAAACAGAAGCATTAAGCCGATAGATGAACTGTACAATGCAAAAACTGTTGTATAAATGTAAACAATGATGATCCCTAGACCCTTCTCTATAAATACATATCTTAGCTAATAAATGAGTATATAAATAAATGTCTCAGCTAATAAATGAGTATATAACAGCATTTATAATTAGGTGAACTATTACAATAACAGCTTAAGTGATACTTCAGATTGGATGTCTTCTCTTCTTCTTTGCGTCGTTCTCTTACGACCAATTTTAACTCTTAGTGGACCAGGGCAAAAGTCACGTTTTTACAAAGCCATTTTTTATTATACATTTGTATACAGACAGCTGTCATTAGTTTTGACATAAAACTTATATATTTAATTTTATGGAACATGTACAATATATCAAAATGTTCAGAAATGAATGTTCTATTTATTTATATTAGTGAAATATTTTTGAAAAAGAAAGAGAGAAATTTTATGTGACTTTTAGTAAGAAGAAAATTTTTTTAAATATTTTTAGTGAGAATAAAATTCTTACTTACCACTCAATATGAATATATCCAACACATCTGCAAGCCATAACACATTTTCTGCTCATACTACAATCATTTTTACACATTCCAAGAAAGTTTCATCCGTTTTTATGAATAAATAACATTTTTATAATAATTTACAGTGTTTGAGTCTTGAAATTGAAAATTTTGAAATTTTTGAAAAAACAATAAGTCATTATGTACAAGTTGTTCCAAATGTTAATTACTTGGAATGATATTTAGAAAAACATTTGTTTGGATGTAGAAATGGGTGATTGGTGCATCTTTGACAAAAAAATGATGTTCTTTTTCTTTTCTCTGCGGTGCTGCAGATAACACATTGACGGGTTATCAGCAGTGATTTTCTTATTATGTGATTGTTAATTTGAAGTCTGCTTATATGGTGTTCATCGTGGAATACAAGAGATAACTCATGTATGAGCTGGGTCTTGAAGTGCAGCAGAGGCTTTTTTTGGAGTGTTTCCTGGTCTTGTCAGGGCATGCAGAATAAATGCATTCAACTGCGCAACTTCGAAGATCCAAAAATATTTTTTCCACCATTTCCTGGTTCGCCTTTGAAAAGTGCCATAAGTGGTGACACACTGATCGACCTTGTCACATCCATTCATGCTGAAGTTATATGATTCAACTAATGATGGCTTTTCCCTTACTTCTCCAGTACGGCTTGTTTTCTGGACCGTGGCTACTGAAGCTTCACTGGAAACAAGAATGCAAGGCTTTTTAGCTTTCTTGTCCCTAAACATAACACAGAGAAATTTATTTTCTACATGCATAAACCACTTCATCTGCAAGTAGATCAATTTTGTGGTCTTGATCGCTTAGGAAATCTCTGCGGTTTATGTTTAGGGTTCCAGTGTAGTAATAGCTTATCTCATGGAGATACTGAAGAAGTGGGAAACTTGTGTAGTATCGATCAGCGTAAATATGATGGCCTTTTCCGCAAGGTTTCAGGAGGGTGTCAAAAACTTTAACAGCCTGTTGGCTGGCTGGATCCAGGTCTGGGCTATAAGATGTCTTGCTGCCAAAATAAATAAGTACGTTGAAAACATAGCCAGTGTTGCTGTCACAGAGCCCGAAGGTTTTAACGTGATATTTTTTGGCTTTGATGCATTGAACATCTTATGAGCCCACCGTCCCTTCCATCCAATGACCATCTCATCTATAGAGAGATCCTTGAACGGATAATAGGCATTTTGAAAGTTAGACACCACTTTCTGCAGAAAGGGCTCTATTTTTGCCTTTCCCAGGGCATCTACTTCACTTACATGGAACATGGTTTGGTAGATCGCCTTGAACCTGTTCCTCGTGAACATCTCACTGTACCATTGTGTCTGCATGTAGGGTTCAGTGGACCAGTAGTCGCTAACTTTGGGTTTCTTTACTATGCCCATTGCTATGACTACAGCAAAGAATTTATGCAGTTCTGGCAAGTTCAGTGGTGTCCAGGAGAGAAAAATTGAGTGCTTTGATGCGTTTCCTTGTGCACCTTGCACCGCTCTTCAGCATAGTTATTTACTGATGTCACAAGCTCTTCCAATGTTTTGTCGCTGAAGAGAGCTTTCAAGCAATGTAGAGCTGTTGAACCTTCAGGTATAATATCAGGATTGACACCAGTAATCCTATGCTGAGGTGGAACAAACCGAAAGTTGTTCTCAGTTTTGCCCTCAAATATTTCCTCCCAGTTTTCATCACTACTGGCCTGTGTGTTTGGTCTACTGGATGGTGTTGTGCCTGCTGTGGGGCTCCTTCTAGTATTATTTGCAGAAGTAGAAGTAGTTGGATTAGTAGTATCAGTATCAGTTAATAATACAGAACGTGATCCTCGTTTCCTTTTAGAAGCAGAGCCTTTTCCCTTACCTTTACAGACTTTACTTGAACAGCTGGGTAGACAGCAGGAAAACGCCCCCTCTTGATCACTTTCATTATTGCTGCTGGTATCAGACAAATTATTCAGAACTTCGTATTCATAATCTGAACTATCAGCACTCGACACTTCATCATCATTGTCGAACTCAGCCAAATGATGAATAAGATTTACAGCTTGCTCTACTGTATAACGCGACTTACGTGTTTCAGAAGAAGAAGCCATTTTTTTCAATAAAAACTGTGAGTAAACAAAAATGTTTGCTGAGATTTTGTGTGTTTTATAACGGTTCTACTAACTGTAGCTCGAAAACGACTACACAAGCATGTACAGACGGAAATGACGAATGGCCAGAGGTCAAAATAAAAATGTGGACTGGAATATAAATTTACTACAGCGGTTCTAAAACTGTGATAACCAAACGCCACTTAGCGTGGCGGAATGTAAAACGCGCCACTTCAAACGCCACTTAGCGTGGCGCTTGGTCCACTAAGAGTTAATCACTATTTGTCTTCTTCTTCTTTGCGTTCGTTCTTTATAACCAATTTTAATCACTCTTTGTGATATGTTTGATCTTTGCCAAGAACGTGTATATGTTGCATATTGGTTTGGTAGGCCCCTAAACGCAGAGACTTCTACATGTTTAGGACACGTGCATCCGATTTCAGTCAAACCTCCTTAGTCGCCTCTTACGACATGCATGGCAGGTAACAGTGTTTCTATTCTTTACACCCCAAATTTGGGCCCCGGTAACCCTCGAGCGTGATGTTTTCTAAATACAAACATTGACAACATCCACATGAAAAATCTGTACCTTTGGTGACTCAAGCTGCCTTCTGTACTTTGATACTTTTCCTTGATACTGGAAAATGTATTGAAATCTCACATTTAGTGAACTTTTCATTCAAAACAACTTATTCGGATCACATTTTAATTTTAAAAGCAATAAACTAATAAAGTCATCCAAAAAGAAAGTTTCATAATAAAGTCATCCAAAAAGAAAGTTTCATAATAAAGTCATCCAAAAGAAAGTTTCATAATAAAGTCACCCAAAAAAGAAAGTTTCATAATAAAGTCATCCAAAAAGAAAGTTTCATAATAAAGTCATCCAAAAAGAAAGTTTCATAATAAAGTTGACCAAAAAGAAAGTTTCATAATAAAGTCATCTAAAAAGAAAGTTTCATAATAAAGTCATCCAAAACAAAACGTACATACTTTATAGCTTGCAATAAGTTTTATAATGGTGATTATCAAATAAGATTAATAGATAATAGAGATGACTAAGTAAAGGTATCTAAAGAATTTGTATGGATTAGGGTGTTGGACAACAACAATAAGGGATGCAGGGAGATTATCTACATGTCTGGACAATACTCATATCAGGCCAGAATCAGGAGAATATTCTGTCAGAAAGAATATCTAACAGGTTTATCCAAACAACTAAGCAGAAAACAATGAATGACAACATTAAAGAAGAGAGAAAGAAATGGCTTAGCCATGTAAAGCGAATGAATCCAGTTATACAAATTAAAAACAGCAATCACACGAACACCAAAGAGAAGAATTCAGATGGGAACACCAAGAACAACATGGAGATGAATGATGGAAGAACTATTTACAGTACCTCTGACATAGAATAATGCACTGAAGGTTGCAAGAGGCGTGACAGAATGGAAAGCCGTACTAAAGTCACATGTGCCAGAAGACATGAAGAGGATAAGTAAGTAAAAAAGTATAAGAATAAAAAAATTATATCTAACCAAATAACACATTATTCTTCAATTTATAGTCATTAAGATTTCAATAGATCAAAATCAAAGAACACTGGCTGATGTCCTAAATAGGAATGAGACAACTGAATTACTTTAGACATATAAAAAGACACAAAGTGTTGGAGACAACCATTATGGAAGGATACATCCCGGCAAAGAGGAGAAAAGGAAGACCACAGAGAAGATGGGATTCAGCATGTTACCAATGGTTTGAGAATGATGGCTGCAAAGGCAGGACATCAGGCCTATGATAGAGAGAAATTCTGAAGACTGTTAAGGTGGCAAAATTCTGCTCAGGACAAGCTATTTGATGATGATGATAAAGACAAACAGGTGGCAACGTTCTGCTCAGGACAAGCCAGTTGATGATGATGAAGACAATCAGGTGGTAAGGTTCTGCTCAGGACAAGTCAGTTGATGATGATAAAGACAAACAGGTGGTAAGGTTCTGCTCAGGACAAGCTATTTGATGATGATGATGAAGACAATCAGGTGGTAAGGTTCTGCTCAAGACAAGCCAGTTGATGATGATGAAGACAATCAGGCATCATGCTTTCAGGTTACCTGACTTTTATATTTAATAAACTGGTTGGCCAGATTTTGTGAAGTCAGAAACAAAGAGTTCATATCTAACTTATTCAAATTTAATCAGGTTTAACATCTTATGTTATTGTTCTTATGTCATTATTTTGCTGGTATGCCTCACTCCATGATGGTCTCTCCAAGCCTTCATGTCTCTTTATATGTCCAAACTACTTTAATTTTCTTATTTGTAGCATCAGCCAGTTTTCTTTGATTTTGAGATCTTTCTGGATATATCTATTTGCTCTCTTCTCTACTCATATAACCCTTCCATCGAGGCAATCGGTTACTTACCCGTGTTTCATGTGTATGTCCCTGAGATTCACTGGAATTTACTACAATCACATCTGCAGACGACATGCTGATGAAGAAATAAAAGACAATTATTTTTGGAAAATAACTAATGTCACTAATCCCCAGGATAAAAAGGAACATCTAAGTAAAATAACTGATGTCCCTAATCCCCAGGATAAAAAGGAACATCTAAGTAAAATAACTGATGTCCCTAATCCCCAGGATAAAAAGGAACATCTAAGTAAAATAACTGATGTCCCTAATCCCCAGGATAAAAGGGAGCAACTAAGTAAAATAACTGATGTCCCTAATCCCCAGGATAAAAGGGAGCAACTAAGTAAAATAACTGATGTCACTAATCCCCAGGATAAAAAGGAGCAACTAAGTAAAATAATTGATGTCCCTAATCCCCAGGATAAAAGGGAGCAACTAAGTGTTTAATTTTCTACAGAGCATATTTTCTCCAGTGTTCAGTTTATTTTATACCAGTGTTTAATTTTCTACAGAGCATATTTTCTCCAGTGTTCAGTTTATTTTATACCAGTGTTTAATTTTCAACAGAGCATATTTTCTCCAGTGTTCAGTTTATTTTATACCAGTGTTTAATTTTCTACAGAGCATATTTTCTCCAGTGTTCAGTTTATTTTATACCAGTGTTTAATTTTCTACAGAGCATATTTTCCCCAGTGTTCAGTTTATACCAGTGTTTAATTTTCTACAGAGCATATTTTCTCCAGTGTTCAGTTTATTTTATACCAGTGTTTAATTTTCTACAGAGCATATTTTCTCCAGTGTTCAGTTTATTTTATACCAGTGTTTAATTTTCTACAGAGCATATTTTCTCCAGTGTTCAGTTTATTTTATACCAGTGTTTAATTTTCTACAGAGCATATTTTCTCCAGTGTTCAGTTTATACCAGTGTTTAATTTTCTACAGAGCATATTTTCTCCAGTGTTCAGTTTATACCAGTGTTTAATTTTCTACAGAGCATATTTTCTCCAGTGTTCAGTTTATTTTATACCAGTGTTTAATTTTCTACAGAGCATATTTTCTCCAGTGTTCAGTTTATTTTATACCAGTGTTTAATTTTCTACAGAGCATATTTTCTCCAGTGTTCAGTTTATTTTATACCAGTGTTTAATTTTCTACAGAGCATATTTTCTCCAGTGTTCAGTTTATTTTATACCAGTGTTTAATTTTCTACAGAGCATATTTTCTCCAGTGTTCAGTTTATTTTATACCAGTGTTTAATTTTCTACAGAGCATATTTTCTCCAGTGTTCAGTTTATACCAGTGTTTAATTTTCTACAGAGCATATTTTCTCCAGTGTTCAGTTTATTTTATACCAGTGTTTAATTTTCTACAGAGCATATTTTCTCCAGTGTTCAGTTTATTTTATACCAGTGTTTAATTTTCTACAGAGCATATTTTCTCCAGTGTTCAGTTTATACCAGTGTTTAATTTTCTACAGAGCATATTTTCTCCAGTGTTCAGTTTATACCAGTGTTTAATTTTCTACAGAGCATATTTTCTCCAGTGTTCAGTTTATACCAGTGTTTAATTTTCTACAGAGCATATTTTCTCCAGTGGCTCGCTGGTTACATACTCATTTAGCCCTGCAGTTGCTCCTTCGTACTTGTGCAGTGTGTGATTTCAATTCCTGCAGTTGCAGCCTATCTGCTTCATGAATTGCTATGTCATCATCCTACGAGGTATAGATATCAGGTACCAGCATGATTCTTCTTCTTCTTCTTGTGATTGCTATTTGGATTATTATACCATCAAATGTGTTGTTATGATTAAGTGAACTGTTGTCTGGAGCTCATCTCTGATGCTGCGCCCGTGTGATGCAGGGGCCCGCAAAGAATAGTACCACTGCAACCTACAATGCATGTCATAAGAGGCGACTGATATAGGCCCTAGGGATGTTACATAACCGGATGCAGTGCAGTGCAGAAAGCAGCGCAGAAATCGAATGTGCTATCCTATTTGTAGACGCATAACTGGCACAACGTACAATCGCTATTAGGCTCGGATCACATACAAAACACAAAGAGTGTTTATCAAGTGGTCGATATGTAGTGTTTGAAGAAAACGTTTTTCAAACTAAGTTTCAAATAAAACAATTTCATATAATTACATTGTAAATCAGCAACAATTGAAATCTCTTGTGACAGTCTCATGTGTCAAATGGAAAATGAATATGATATAGATAGAATTCAGGTTAATTCCACTTCAACTGGAGATTTCAAACCAGAGACTACATATCTATGAAGCAAGTACACTAACCACTTCGCTAATGCAGCTCTCATTCTATATTGTACTAGTAACTATTGAGGTAATATTGTGAACACTCACCATTTCTGTTTAAGAACTTCTTTCTGGTGATCTATTAAAAGCTTCTTCTTTTTGGTTGCAGGTGAATCAATGCGGAGAAACTTCTAATTTTTTAAGAGAAAGAAAACAAGGGGATGGTTTGATTAAACAACAGCATAATTGATATTCAGTAGTCACATGTCTTATATTTCAGTGCAAATTTGTTCAAATGTTTGCAAATATCACAACAAAAGAATATCAAGACATTGTACTTATGACAACAAAAGAATATCAACGTTATTGTACATATCACAACAAAAGAATATCAACGTTATTGTACTTATGATAACAAACGAATATCAATGTTATTGTACATATCACAACAAAAGAATATAAATGTTATTGTACTTATGATAAACGAATATCAATGTTATTGTACATATCACAACAAAAGAATATCAATGTTATTGTACATATCACAACAAAAGAATATCAATGTTATTGTACATATCACAACAAAAGAATATCAATGTTATTGTACATATCACAACAAAAGAATATCAACGTTATTGTACTTATGATAACAAACGAATATCAACGTTATTGTACATATCACAATAAAAATATATAAACATTTTACAGGTTACAAAATAATGATAACACATCAAACAATCATGGCAAATGATATTTGTATCACGGGAGAGAAGATAGAAAAAGTGAACGATTTTGAATATCTCTATTCACTCATCATCATTATCAAATAGTTTGTCTTGTGTAAATTTTTGTCACCGTAAAGTCCTTCGAACTTCAATCTCTAATTTGCCAGATGTTCTGGCTCTGCAGCCGTCATGCTCAAATTATCAGTTACACCCTGAATCTATTTTTTATGTGGTCTTCCTCTTCTTCTCTTTGCCAGGAAGCCTACTTTCCATAATTGTCTTCTCCAACCCTTTGTGTCTCTTTATATGTTCAAAATACTTCAATTTTCTATTTATTATTTGTAGCATCAGCCAGTAAAGCAAGAGCAAGACCACGCAAAAGATGGAGTAACGGCATCAAGAACAGTCTTACGAAAATGAATATCAGCTTACAAAGTGCCTTAAAACAAGCCCACGTAAGATCACTACATTCCCCCAACACTTCTATAAAGAAGTAAATGGTGGAAGAGAAGAAGAAGCATCGGCCAGTTTTCTTTGATTTTGAGCTATTTTTGTATAGATATATTTGTTCTCTTTTCTGTCCATGATATACTGAGGACTCTTCTGTAACACTTATATTCTCTCTCGCGATCGCTCTTAGGCCGCTTTATCATTCTATTGTGATATATAAGCAGCCAAACATCAAGAATGGATGTACGTTCATAACCTTCAGTACCTATTGGTGCTTGTCCTTCGGCGGTATGTTCGATTTCAACCAGCATTTACTGGGTTCACTCTCCACTAGCCCTTTGCTGTCCCCAGTCAAACCTGCAAGGTAGCAGGCTGCTATTTTCTTTCAGGGCGCGACCGTAGACGACCTGACCTCCTGGGCTGATGAACGTCATCTGCCCAGCCTATACCCGTCTTTTTATGGACTGCTTGGTTTGCCTACCGTCCAGTTTTGTGAAAGGTTTGCTCCGCTAGTCTTTGATTGTCCCCAGTCTGGCTTTATCTCTGCTGGGCCTTCCAGTTTTTCTGCACACTCGGGTGGTCCGTACACCCTAACACATGCGTGCTAGCTCTGCCCCGGTTCCTGTCCCATCGTCACCGTCAGTTTTTGCCGTCTCACATTTGCCTGGGTTGTCCGACTCTGGAGCTTAAAATCGTGCCCCCATCCCTAAGATAGGGGCCAGAGTTTCGATCTTTGTGGGCCCACATGCAGCTCAATTTGACTCCCAGCATACTCATTGTCTCAAGAGAGAGGGCTCAAGAGAGAGGGCTCAAGAGAGAACATGTGCGGACTCCAAATTTCGCCCTGCGTGGGTCAACATCTCTTCTTTCTTTTTATTTCTTTTGTCCTTCTCTGCTTTTTGCCGCTAGGCGTAGCAGGTTTAACTGATGATCGGTTTTCGAGATAATGCACGCTCGGTCGCTTGATATGGTGTGGTATTGTGGAGTTTTAAGATGTCTGTAACTCCATCAACCCATCTTTTTCTTGGTCTGCCCTTTCCTCTTGATGATTCCATTTTCAGGTTGTATGCTCTTGCAACTGGTGTATTCGGGTTCATTCTGACCAAGTGGCCAAACCATTTGAGTCTCTGTTTTTCAATAAATCTAATAGCAGGTGGTGTATTCGGGTTCATTCTGACCAAGTGGCCAAACCATTTGAGTCTCTGTTTTTCAATAAATCTAATAACAGGTGTTGTTCCAACTATTCTTCTAATTTCCTAATTTCTTATATGGTCTCTTCTTGTTTTATTTACTGCTTTCCTCAGGCATCTCATTTCGCATGTGGTAATTTTCCTTTCTTGTTCTTTTGTCAGTGCCCATGTTTGGCTCTGGTAGCACAGTGTTGGTATAAAGATTGAATTTATAATCTGTCTTTTAGTCACTACTGGAATAGCTGGGTGTTTCAAAATTGGGGTAAGCTGGTATGTAATGACTTAAAATCGTGCCCCCATCCCTGTGATGGGGGTCCAAGTTTTGAACTTTGTGGGCCACAGCTCAATTTGACTACCAGCATACTCATTCGCTCAAGAGAGAGCATGCGCAGGCTCCGAGTTTTGCCCCACACGGTTCCACATTTATCCTTCCATCTTTTGCCATCGGCCGGGAGAGACGAGCATTAGTAGTCAATCTGGGAATTCGCTCGTCTTTGTTGTGAGCGGATCCCATCTAGCGTGACTACCTTTGCATCTCTACTTGCACCAAAGAAGCTGTTCCACGGCGCCTGCCCACTTAGCCAGACCGGAACCACCGTCTGTTTCCAGGGTCACTACGAGGTGAGGTCAGGGGATCAGTACCAGCTCACAATCCTAGCATGCCGGTGTTCACTTGCACCTTTGACCCCACATTTATATTCAAAAGCACATATATGTTTTTCCACTGCCTTGTTAAATACCCATGCTTCACACCCATACGTTGCCACTGGGAATAAGTATGCTTGGACATCGGATAAAGGAAATCAAAAGAAGATCAAATATAGCAGTACAAGAATGTCACTAAAATTGGTATGGAATTAAACTGATAGGACAACAACAATCAGAATACTAAGAGTATGCATATTCCCAGTAACAATGTATGGGTATGGACATGACATTTAACAGCGCAGTGAAAAAGTATATATTGCGCTACTGAATATACATGTTATAAGAATCCCTGTATACCATGGACAAAGAAAATAAAATATAAATCTATCCAGAGCAAACTCAAAATTAAATAAAACTAGATGATGCTACAAAAATGGAATGAGGAAATTAAAAGTATTTTGGACACACAAAAAGACAAGAGCTGGAGAAGACAATTTTGGAGGGAAATATTCCTGACAAGGAGGAGAAGAGGAAGTACACAGAAAAGATTGATTCAGGATGGGATATATGATTTGCGCATGATGATCTCTGGTTTATGAGAAATTCTAAAGAGCTGTTAGGGTGGGAAAATTCTGCTCAGGATAAGCTATTTGATGAACAGGTCTCAACAAACAAAAATATATCCCCACATTGTACAGGTGACAACAAAAATATATACCCACATTGTACAGGTGACAGCAAAAATATATACCCACATTGTACAGACGACAACAAAAATATATACCCACATTGTACAGGTGACAACAAAAATATATACCCACATTGTACAGGTGACAACAAAAATATATACCCACATTGTACAGATGACAGCAAAAATATATACCCACATTGTACAGGTGACAAGAAAAAACACTTAATTAAGGAACTGTGTCATTTACATTTAATGTAAAGTTGATTCTGCGGTATCACACAAATTATTCATACTCATTTGTAACATTTCTCCTACTGTTGGATGAGGACACTAAAATTGATGTTGAATCAATCCAGCAATTTAAGGAGTTTGGAATTACAAGTAGAACTGGATGCTTGAGGAGCAGAGAGAGGAGTGTGTTTAACCAACGAGACCCCGGAATCATCAGTATGTATATCCTTTGACATTTGTTGGAGAAGACTGAGTACCTATGGGTCTCCCCGGAGTATTGTGACGTCAATTCAGTAACCAATAACATTTCACATTACAGTATGTATTTGTAGTATTCATGCATTATATTCTTTGTCAAATGTTTTATTTCATGACATTCAAATTTAACTTTTCATTCATCTTAGTCTTGACATGTATTATCATATCAAGTACAATTAGAAGAAAACACTCAAGAACATAATACAACAGGAGACGCATACCTCTATTGGAAGAAAATCTTAGACTTGACATGTATTAGCATATCAGTTACAATAAGATGCAAACACTCAAGAACATAATACAACAGGAGATGCATACCTCTATTGGAAGAAAATCTTAGACTTGACATGTATTAGCATATCAAGTACAATTAAAATAAAACACTCAAGAACATAATACAACAGGAGACACATACCTCTATTGGAAGAAAATCTTAGACTTGACATGTATTAGCATATCAAGTACAATTAGAAGAAAACACTCAAGAACATAATACAAAAGGAGAAACATACCTCTATTGGAAGAACATCCGCAATCCTTTTTCTAGTTCCTGAGAGCAAACTACTTGCTTCTTTTGGGCTAACAATTTTAGCAGGGAATACTTTCGGTTTTGAAGATAATTTTATTGCTGGCGATAAATCCTTGTTAAGGAGACTTCCTTTTTGATGTTTAGGTGAGGCCAGCTGAGGAAGAACTCGAACACGAAATTGCGAGTCTCCCTGAAAAAAGAAATGAATCGGAAAATACACAATCTTTTTTCATTTATGTTTAAAATATCCGATCTCAAATTGGAACTTGATTTGATTGACAAAATGAAGTATATATATTCGGAAAATCTCGCACATATCCAAATTAAACCAGAACAGGCATGCATGGTCTAGTTACATAATCTTTCATAAACTCTAAACTAAAATCTTTCATGGTCTCTGCATGCATTAAAAGGTAATTCAACTTTAATCACTTGTTGACTTAATGCTTACCATATCCATTTATGACTACTGACCATTCAGACAGAACAATATATGAGATGGATAACACATTCTATTTGTATATTAAAGATACATGAACCAGAATTCCACTGAAATCCAACCAGTCTGCAGGGACATCCTAGTAAATTTTAAAATACCAAAAAAGAAATTGTAAATGCTATGAGTTCCATGATGAACAACAAAGTACCAAGTAAAGACAAAATAACAGCAGAACTTCTCAAAGCAGATCCAACAGTTGCAGCCAATGTAATGAAATCTCTGTTCGCAAAGATACAGGTCATAGAAGAATTCTTCACTAACTGGACACAATAAATAATAGTTCAGATTTTAAATACACGGGGATCTAACTGATTCAAACAATTGGAGAGGAATACTCTGATCTCAATTTTAGGTCAGGTAGTCTGCTAACTTATAATTTGATTACAGGAAACCATAATGGAAAAGTCAACACATTGAACGGGTTTTAGAAAAAGAAACGAACATCTATTTACCCTTTGTAATATTTTGGAACAATGCAGTGAGTATACCACATAACTTCACATACTACAAGAAGGTTTTTAATAGCATTCACAGAGACAGCTACTGGATGATACTAAGACACTAACAGAGACTGCTACTGGATGATACTAAGACACTAACAGAGACAGCTACTGGATGATACTAAGACACTAACAGCGACAGCTACTGGATGATACTAAGACACTAACAGAGACAGCTACTGGATGATACTAAGACACTAACAGAGACAGCTACTGGATGATACTAAGACACTAACAGAGACAGCTACTGGATGATACTAAGACACTAACAGAGACAGCTACTGGATGATACTAAGACACTAACAGAGACAGCTACTGGATGATACTAAGACACTAACAGAGACAGCTACTGGATGATACTAAGACAGTAACAGAGACAGCTACTGCGTGATACTAAGACAGTAACAGACAGCTACTGGATGATACTAAGACACTAACAGAGACAGCTACTGCATGATACTAAGACAGTAACAGAGACAGCTACTGGATGATACTAAGACACTAACAGATACAGCTACTGGATGATACTAAGACACTAATAGAGACAGCTACTGGATGATACTAAGACACTAACAAAGACAGCTACTGGATGATAATAAGACACTAACAGAGACAACTACTGGATGATACTAAGACACTAACAGAGACAGCTACTGGATGATACTAAGACACTAACAAAGACAGCTACTGGATGATACTAAGACACTAACAGAGACAGCTACTGGATGATACTAAGACACTAACAGGGACAGCTACTGCATGATACTAAGACACTAACAAAGACAGCTACTGGATGATACTAAGACACTAACAGAGACAGCTACTGGATGATACTAAGACACTAACAGAGACAGCTACTGGATGATACTAAGACACTAACAGAGACAGCTACTGGATGATACTAAGACACTAACAGAGACAGCTACTGGATGATACTAAGACACTAACAGAGACAGCTACTGGATGATACTAAGACACTAACAGAAACAGCTACTGGATGATACTAAGACACTACTGTATATAACAGACGATGATCAACATCATAGTCCCTCTTCTACAATGACTTCTTATGTGATTTGTCCTTTTATCACATAAGATGAACACATTATAGAAAAATACACTGGGCTAAACAAACACTGCAAGATAAATAAAACAATAAATACGAGTAGAACTAAAATGATGACAAATAATTCAAATCATGTATTCATGTAACTAGGAGACCAAGCACTGAAATATGTTTAAGAAGTATGTCTTTGCAGCTCCAGAGTGGAACAGACAAAGATATAAAAGTATGTTTGAATAAGGTCAAAACTACTTTTGCAAGAATAAAATCAATATGAAAATCCAGTATATACAAAAAAACCAAGTAAATATTATATGGAAGCACTATCTTACCAGTCCTATTATATTAATCAGAATGCTGGAGAGTGATCAAGAAAGATGTTCATGACTGTCCACATCTCATCTCTCATATCTTGAGTAGAATACACAACAAATTTTGGGATAAACAATCAAACAGTAGACTTCTCTTACACACCATTTTAGAAAGCATGAAACATATATCCTTAAATCTTATCTTATCTTAACCACATTTGCCGTGAAGCGTCGTGGGAGAGTTAGTTTTCTATCTTGTGCCAGGCGTGTTGCGCTTGACGTTGCTTTCACAGGGACTCTGAGATGTTATCTATCCATCGTGTTCTTGGCCTGCCTTGTGCTCTGCGCCCTGAGTGTCGATTATTGTAGGCATGTGATGGTAGTAAGTGTGGTTCCATTCTCATTAGATGGCCGAACCACTTGATTTCGTTGCTTCTCGATGTACTGTATGCATAGTATAGTACCAACGATGCTTCTGATATTCTCATTTCTCACTCTATCTCTCCTTGTAACGTTGACAGCTTTTCGTAGACATCTCATTTCACATGTTGTAATCTTTCTTTCTTGTGTCGTAGTCAGGGGCCATGTTTGGCACTGATATCCTTAAAAATAGATGGAAACGACTAGGATATGTTATGAGAATGAACCTTGATATACAAGTGAGAACAGCCATCACATGGACACCGGAAGAAAAGAACAAATATAACTTGGGAGCCACACAATAAAGAACATAATTCCCAAAGTATCTCTAACATGAATACTGCACTGATTTGTCGCAAATGATACAGGAGCAAAAAGAGTTCTTGTAAAAACTTCATTGATTACATGGCACAAGAAGAATTAACTAACTAATGTTCATTTAAGAGGCACTACAATTAGAAGGAAAAAAGAATCTCCATTTGTTTGTCTATTTCATGCTCACCATGCTCATTTCACTGAATGGTGTTTCTGCAACTACAGAAGCTTGATTGCTTGTGTTCAGTCCAGGTATAATGATAGTGTTTTTCTCCATCTTTATCCTGATGAGAATTTGCCTGGTAAATGATAGCAAGAATTACAATAAACTATATCTATGGTCAAGTTGATTATCATTTATTATCAATCCTTCCTCTAGGTCACTACCTGAGCAGTCACATAACTTTCTTACAAGAAGAACCTGTTTTTATACCATGTGGGTATTGATGAATATAGTGTTAGGCCCTATTTTTTTTCCTGACTGAACTTCAAATAGTCATCTAAATGGTGCCGGCAATGCCTTACTACAGGCATCAATTGATGTTGCAATTAAATGAGAACATATTTCTAAATTACTGACAGTCCCTGCATCAATGTTTGGTTGACATGTATGCCAAGATTGCGACTGATAGACTGCTCTTCATCCTAATATTTGTTTGATAATTTTAAAATGTATTTTCCGTTCTTTAATAATGTGCAAGAATGAGACTCTTTTAGTTTCTTCTGTAAAATATAATTAAATATATAATTTATATATACAAGAATGTCAATACTAGGCAAAGTTGGATAGTAAAGATAGTATATATATATATATATATATATATATATATATAAATATTTATTTATAAATAATAAAAAACATACAGATATCATAACCTCATTAACAAAATCAACGACTCAGAGTGAATATGGTTTTTAACTTCATTTGATATATTTGTCTTTTGGGCAACTCATTTTTTGTAAGGCCATGCAGAAAAATTGTGCTAACATTAAAATAAATTACCTGGCTTAGATTTTAAAACAAATTATCTACTGTAGAAGATACAACTATATGTTGTAATGACGAGACCTACTACAATCAGGTTAGACCATCCAAAGGATGTGGTGATAATGTTGACTAATCATGTCTCATCATTGTACCCTGTAATCTGTGGATCTCTTTAGATCACCATATCTAAACACTGATGCCCATTTAGGACTATACAATGAATGTGGTCTTTGGATGTTCCATTTTTTCATCTCGTATAAATGGATTTCCATCACCGATATTTTCTGCAGTAAATCTTATTTGACCTACACTATGACCAAAACATAAGAACAAAAATCAAGTGTTTAAGAGCCTGCATTTTTTTCCTTGGCAACATATGGTTGTGAAATATGGACCATTGACAAAGTGGCGGAGAAGATCATTAATGCCTTTGAATGTAAAGGCTACAGAAGATTACTTAGAATATCATGGACAGAGAAAAGAACAAATGCTTCTGTCTGCAACAGCTTGATATTAAAAAGAGTTGGCTATTAAAGAACATAAAAAATGAGAATTAAATATTTCGGACACGTCAAACGACATCTAGAGAAAATATCATTTTGGAGGGAATGGTGCTGGAAGAAGAATGAGAGGAAGACCTAGAATATGATGGGTGCAAGATGTCATTGATGATCTGAGAATGACTGCTGTTGATGTCGATCAACTTGCACAGAATAAGTTTTTCAGGACTGCTGTCATGGGAGCCAAGTTCCAGAAGGGACAAGCTACTTGATGATGATGACCAAGTTATAACAACCTCCTTTTATGCACTCTTTCCAATGTATTAAAGTCTATTTGAATGTATATCTGTTCTACTGACTTGTTTTATTCTGAGAGAGCATTACATCTCAAACACCTTTTGATATCTTTTCCTTTCTCTAGTTCAAAATTTACATTTCTAAGACATTCAGTGAAATTTATTTTTAAAATGTATGTGATTATAAGAGTGTCTTCATGTAGCATTTCCTTTTTAGAACATAAGTATCATAACCTGAAATAATGTCAATCTCTAGTCAGTTCTTCCACCTCCTCCATTGTCATGTTCAAGATTTTCTTAATGTTCTCCTGTCTCCATTGTCCTGTCTCTCAGGTATCATGTCATACATTACTGCTCTTTCTAAACCACTGTAATATTTAGTGTCATTGTAATGTATTTTATGTTAGGAATCAGATTCAAGACATATTTATGATACAATGTTTCTCCATGTTCAGGTCTTGTAGGATGACTATAATTCCATTATAGGGCCTGCAAGCAATTTCTTCATACAGCTTTAACCTGGGCAACTCGCTCTATCTCCTCCATGGAACTGAGACTGATTTTTCTTGCCTCTCTCAGCAAAGTTCGTTTCAGGGTAACATTTCCAGAGAAATCAAAATTGCTACCTAAATATGTGAACTGCTCTGTTATTTTTATCACTTTAGAGATAAAAAATGTCATCCTCGAATGAACATTACTATTAAAAATCATTTTTTTAAATAGCAAGCAGAGAAAATATATGCTGTTCTGTTTATTTAAGAAAGTGACATGAAACATATAGGTCATACTTCAGTTGGCTGGGGTATTCAAGAGCAGATGCGAGACCAAATGTGGTGTTCCACAATTTCAATGACTGGTTCTTGATAGGCCGGAGTTTGTGCTCAAAAGTCACTTCCAACAATGGAGACAAGTGTTTCAAGAACTCTGAATCATACAGTCCATTATAATGACCAATAATGCACTGAGCAATTTCCTGCCAAAGCTTTTCCAGCTGAAGAAAAATAAAAAATATGTAGTTTTTGTCATCACAAGCAACATAGATGTAAAAACTTTTCATTTTATCCTCTTGTGTGTCATCGACTTCTTTTGTTCCTTGTGTGTTGTTGGCTGCTTTTGGAAAAATGGATATTCCTGCATTTGGATAAACACACACACACCCCTAGAAATTCATTTCTAGAATATCTATTTAAAAATGGATATCCTTGCATTTGGACAAACATACAGACACACACACCCCTAGAAACTCATTTCTAGAATATCTATTTCAAATGGGTCTAACTGTGAAGGACTGATTTTATTGCACTGTGTTTCTTCATATGACTCCATTACTGTCGGCAGAAATAGCACGCCATTTCCTGAGTGTTGCATAAAACACAAGCTCCATAGCTCCCATAACAATCCTAGGGATCTCATGAAATAACTGCACATGTGACTTGGTCCGGATTCAAACCAACAACTTTTAGGACGACATGTAAACGTCTTAACTACTTCGTCATAGAGACCCTCAGAATATCTATGTAGCATTAATGCTAATCACAACATATACAAAAAGTATAAATATATATAAATACATTTTTTTATTTAAATTTGCAGTTAAATTAACGTATGGGTGTGAAGCATGGACATTTAATAAAGCAGTGGAAAAACATATATGTGCTTTTGAACATAAGTGTTACAGAAGAGTCCGTATATCTTGGACAGAGAAGAGAACAAATAGATCTATTAAGAAAGAACTCAAAATCAAAGAAAACTGGCTGATGCTACAAATACGAAAGAGAAAAATTAGATATTTTGGAAATATAAAAAGACATTTTGGGCTGGAGAAGACCATCATGGAAGGAGGCATACCGGCAAAGAGAAGAAGAGGAAGACCACGGAGAAGATGGATTCAGGATGTAACTGATGGTTTGAACATGATGGCTGCAGAGGCAGTACATCTGGCCCATGAGAGAGAGAAATTCCAGAGGACTGTTGGGGTGGCAAAATTGTGCTCAGGACAAGCTATTTGATGATGAGTTAAATTAACTTCTGTAATAAATAACTTACATATATTATCTACTCTGTCAATACCTTAGTCGAGAATGGTACAAATAGCTTTCCGTATCCTGATTTTGTGTCGGGAGTAAACAATATGGTCAGCGGGATTACAAGAAGCTTTAAGCAGCTGGATACAACATCGGAAGATGTAATGTGTGTAAACAGCTTAATATACACTTCAACCAGAATATGAGCGATTGAGATAACAGTCCTTGTGAAATCTTGTTTCTGTGGGAGAAACAAAATAAAAGAGGTAACCCATTAGTCAATATCAAGTAAACATTCGCATCACTTTTTAAAATCACTTTTTAAAATCACAATTTACAACCACAATTAATCACATTACAACAATCAAGTAGATTGTATATTTAAACAGCAAAAACTATTATATACAATAACAGAAAATAATCAATAAATGGTTGGGAGATTTGATTATCATGTCTCACTGTAATTGTTAGACATTGTATGAACAGTTCAAACTTCTAAAGAGTGCCATCATTTTATTGTCTTTTTTTTTTTTTTTTTTTATATATTTGACATCTATACACTCCTAAACACATTATTTACAAATATTGTGCAAATTAAAGATAATCTTATCTACAAATTTTGCTTTATTAAATTATTACTTTCACAAATTAAAAACAATTATAATAAACCAAGTGTGTGTTTATGCACGCTGCGAGCAATCCATAAAAATGTTGCGTTAAACTATCCTTACTTTCACAAAAACACAATATATCATAAATCATATACCGCAGCTGTGTGCTATTAACTTTGCTACACAGATCAGAATGATGGAGAATGACAGAACAAGATATGTCCAAACTCTCCAACTTCCATACAGCTTCACTGCAAAGATCTTGCATGTTCTGGCCAAATACTGTCTCTAACCAAGAACTGCTTGTATGGTTTGGTAACAAATGAATATTCTTCTTCTTCTGCATTCTCAATAGATTGGGATTTCGGATTCTCTAATAAAGGCAGCCGTCTGCCTCAGATTATCAATCACGCCACACAGTTTGTCTTGTACGCTGGTGTAAGTGGGCCACCTCGTTCTTCTCAAGTCTGCATACTGGGAGCAGTTCTGTAGGATATAATTCCTATGATTTCTGCTTCCCGGTTTGTGCCGACCTCTTCCCGCAGTAAGTTTAGGCAACAGTTGTGATGGTAGGTCCGACATTCTTACTGCGTGGCTAAATCTCAGAGACAGATTGGTGACCGTATAATCCGTTATCGCATTCCTCATTATGAGGGTCGTTGCACCATGTTATGCGCCTTATGGCCTGGTGCATCCGTTTCTGCAAGCATTTGTTTCAGGTTAGCATTCCCTAGCGGACACATGCATCCGATTTCAGCCAGACCTGCTTAGTGCCTCTTACGACATGCATGGCAGGTAACAGTGGTTCTATTCTTTACACCCCAAATTTGGGCCCGGTAACCACTCGGGCGACAAATGAATATGAGTACCATCATCCAAAAGAGGCGCTGGAGATGGATCAGACATGTGATACGCATGGAGACTAACTCTGTCATGAAAATTGCACTGAGATGTACATTAGAGAGTAAACAAAAACATGGAAGATATAAAACAACCTGGAGAAGAACAGTAGAACAAAAACTGAAAGAAATGAATTCCAGCTGGAACACAATACTAAGGACAGCAAAGAATAGATAAGAATGGTATGCATTTGTTGCTGCCCTATGAGTAATGGAGTCACAAGTTAGATATATATAAGTAAGTATTCCTAAAAATATTACTTTAAAAAATTATTACTTTCACAATCTCAGAATCCTCAAATGTTGACAGAATCAAATTTAATTCCGTTTGCAAAGTTGCCAGTAGATGCACAAATGAGTGCAAGTTTCCCATTGGACGTTTTCTCCGCACCCATTTGCCGGGGCTCAATATCAGACCACCTACTGGATTCTGATTAACTGAGACAGCAGAAAAGTCCACACATTCAATCATCTTATGGCATAAGTTTGACATCAGCTCTAGATTTACTGGATCCTGTCAAAGACAAGAAAAAAAAATATATATTTCACGAGCACACACATCAGTCTATTTGTGAAATAGTTCTGAAATATGTCAGAACACCACTGTCATGAAAAAAAGCTATCCTCATCATTAACCTTCCACTTTTCAATATATGTAAGCAACATCACATACATTAGCATTGAGAGAATTGATGTTCTTTTCTTGTATTCCCCCACTACGAATTCAGACATAGTTAGGAAGCATGATAGGCCGCTTCTGACTGATTTATGCATGAAGGCTTGCTTTCCTCATTACCAGTGATTAATAAGTGGTTAATAGAGCAAACACAAATAGCATATTTATTAAAAAATACAGCACTATACTATGTCTTGGGGGGTAGGGCAGGAGATGGTAGGGATAGTACCTCATGGTGAGAGGCAGCCGCATCCTTTTTAGGGTGGCCTGGAGCCTATTTGGCTGTCCTGTCCAGCTCGCGTATGGCTCCTCGAGTCTGCTTGTGTACAGCAGTTCAACCCCCGGCAACAGCTTGGACTAGCCGGTGAAACTACGTAGAGCAAAACTCGAAGGAAGTCTCCTTTCTACAGTACACAAGGCTGCCGGCAGAAAAGGCGGGGAAGATTGACAAATGTCAACAACGGCTGCGAAGGCGGGAGCTGGAACAGCCTGGTATCGGGCTCAGGGCACACCAGAGATTATTATAGTTAAGTGGCCAGAACCAATCAGAAAGCAATGGCAAACTACTGATTGTATGTTGCCAAGAGCTTGATGCAGAACATGAAATAGAAGAAGATGGCTACACAATATTAAAGAAACCATGAATATGACCATTGATGAAGTGGGTAAACTGGCTAGAGACAGAGTGAATTTCAGATGCGCTGAAAGAGAGCAACGTCCTATAAAGGATACGCACCTTGACGATGATGATACTATGTCTTATTTTTCATGCAATAAACTAACTGCTTACCTGGGGCTTAGTATTCCAATTCTCTAATATTTTGGCACACATTTCTTCCAAACAAAAATTGGTCTCTGCAGTGGCAACAAGGGCAGATAAGCGAGCAAAACTGTGGTACAACTCTTTCCATGTCTTTAGAAGAGTTTTGGACACCGCCTTTGTTAAGGATTAATAAATAATTAGAGTTTTATCAAGAACAACTGTACTTAAAACTTGACAACAAAAGTTGATGAATAATTTCTTTCACAACTTATCCATCAATTTCTTTCTTTTCTACTTCAATAGTAGTATAAGACCCCCACCGATGAAGGCATGTGTTGCATGAAGGTTGTATAAGCTCTTAGAGTAGCAGTTAATGTAGCTATCAACTTTTATCTGGTTCTTCTTCATTCTCATACTTCCGCTGGTAATAGCAGGATGCAGTCAGTCCAGAGAGTATGTTGTGTTGCAGTTTTCAACATGAGCTGTTATATCTGTACCTTCGGTCTGACACATCCAACTTCAGCAAAGTCTTTTTTGGGTACCGTGTTATCTTCTCCCTCTATAATCTCCACAAACTAAGACTTCTTAGTAATCATTTCTTACCAGGGTCACTATGTTGAGGCGGAGTGGAGTCTTGGTCAGCTTCATTCTAACGCTGACCCAGAAGCTAGCGGTCAGCTATGAGTTGCTGACTGCTACAAATCCATACAGCTTGTGTGTATTCCTCCGAAGGAGGAACAGTGTCCGGCCCCTTTTACCTGATAAAGTCATTAGCTTATAACTTTCTTTCACGCAACCGTTGCCAAATCTACTATGCAAATGCTCTGCAAATTATACTTTTGGCTACATGGCAGAAAGGAACAGAGAATATATGGGGTAGCACGGGATGTAGCACATTTGTAGCATAGATGTCAATCCTATACAGAACTTTTCCAGTAGTTATCTTTTGAAACTGTTACTGTATAAACACCTTTCTCTTGCAATACTATCAAGACAAAAAGATCTTTAATTTCTTATGAGACAAAAATATGGGAAAAGATATTTTTTTTTGTAGATCTGTCATTGCAGCACAGTTCTGTAAGGGACATGCTAATAAATTAATAAATGAATGATCAGCAATTATCAAAATATATAAAGTAAGAGCACCTATAAGTCAACATAGCACAATCTTGAACTAACTTTTCTATCTGCCTATGACATAGGGGAGACCGAGGCACTGTGGGTCACATTTTGGATAGATCAATTCAGTTCTTAGAGTTTTTGAAATTTATTTAAGTTTAGTGTACCAGTGTATAGGGTGACCACTTAGATTCACATCAAAAATGTATTTTGTGTAAAATAACTCATGGGCATAAAATAGGTTAACACTGACCTACTCCATGTGACAAATTGTGCCCACAGTGGTTCAGTACTAGGGGCACAGTGGGTACAAAATAAGGACACATATCAAGCTTAATATTAGATGTAAAGATGTTTTTTTTCTCTCTAATTTCTGACATCTTTCCCCTACATGGCTGAACAACATGGAGATTATCTGCATCATTGGAGATTAAAATAGGACAAATCCATAGGAATAATAAGCCGCTATCGAATTCTTTCAGTCCCCACATGCTCCAAAGTAGGCAGCAATTTCATGAGGATATCATCTACATCTGCGAAAAATTCCTCAGGTTCATTACGCATAATGAATGCCTTTTGTGTTTTGTCATATTTCCAAGTAATGAACCACCCATTCTTTGAGACAGTTGAAGGTAAGAAATAATCCTCAGTAAAAATCATTCTGTTGAAAAGATAAATACCACAAGCCTTAAACCCGACACCGAATATTGGAAGGAGTGAATGCTTGCACAAATGCATTTCCCACGAGTTCTCCAACATCATAAATGATAATTTGTGACCAAACAGGTCATGACCCACTGTGTCCCCATTCATGTGACCCACTCTGCCCCACTACCACTCACTGTTGAAAAAATGTTATCCTTTCTATCATGTGGTGAATACTAATTCTGTTCCTCATTAGATGCATTCTACCTAATACTACCAATAAGATTAGAGCAATAAAAAGTAATGGTTTGCTTACACCAGTTGTATCTTAACAATTTTCCCCATGATGTCAATATTTAGTTCAGACACCAAAACTAAACCTTAACTGTCGAAATCTAACTTTCAACAACAAACACTCAAAGTGACAATGATGGCACAAGAAGCGAAGAGATGTAACTCTAGAATATTTTGTATTGTCTTTCACTGATTTCTTTACATAGTTATCCCTAACGACCCGCTATACCCTGTGACCCATTGTGCCCCTGTTGACCATAATGTTTATCACACACCTGTGACACCTTGCTTGATAGATGATGTTTGACAGGCAGCAGTAATACACTATAGATGCAGGTAAAATTGTATTCTAGAGCATCACCTTGGTTCACTTTATTTGTCTGGAAAACAACGCATGTGTTATAATCTCTTACAAAGATGACATGAGACAACAAATGTTGGAAATCTATTTAAGTAAACCATTAAAATGAGACTATATTTCATCATCTCATCTTTATTAGTTTTACAAATGACATTTGTTTCATTGTGTCAGTTATCTTCATTAGTTTTACAAATGACACCTGTTTCATTGTGTCAGTTATCTTCATTAGTTTTACAAATGACATCTGTTTCATTGTGTCAGTTATCTTTATTATTTTTACAAATGACATCTGTTTCATTGTGTCAGTTATCTTCATTAGCTTTACAAATGACATCTGTTTCATTGTGTCAATTATCTTTATTATTTTTACAAATGACATCTGTTTCATTGTGTCAGTTATCTTCATTAGCTTTACAAATGACACCTGTTTCATTGTAACAGTTATCTTCATTATATTTACAAATGACATCTATTTCATTGTGTCAGTTATCTTCATTAGTTTTACAAATGACATTTGTTTCATTGTGTCAGTTATCTTCATTAGTTTTACAAATGACACCTGTTTCATTGTGTCAGTTATCTTCATTAGTTTTACAAATGACATCTGTTTCATTGTGTCAGTTATCTTTATTATTTTTACAAATGACATCTGTTTCATTGTGTCAGTTATCTTCATTAGCTTTACAAATGACATCTGTTTCATTGTGTCAATTATCTTTATTATTTTTTACAAATGACATCTGTTTCATTGTGTCAGTTATCTTCATTAGCTTTACAAATGACACCTGTTTCATTGTAACAGTTATCTTCATTATATTTACAAATGACATCTATTTCATTGTGTCAGTTATCTTCATTAGTTTTACAAATGACATTTGTTTCATTGTGTCAGTTATCTTCATTAGTTTTACAAATGACATCTGTTTCATTGTGTCAGTTATCTTCATTAGTTTTACAAATGACACATGTTTCATTGTGTCAGTTATCTTCATTAGTTTTACAAATGACGTTTGTTTCATTGTGTCGGTTATCTTCATTAGTTTTACAAATGACATTTGTTTCATTGTGTCAGTTATCTTCATTAGTTTTACAAATGACATTTGTTTCATTGTGTCAGTTATCTTCATTAGTTTTACAAATGACATTTGCTTCATTGTGTCAGTTATCTTCATTAGCTTTACAAATGACACCTGTTTCATTGTGTCAGTTATCTTCATTAGCTTTACAAATGACATCTGTTTCATTGTGTCAGTTATCTTCATTAGTTTTACAAATGACATTTGTTTCATTGTGTCAGTTATCTTCATTAGTTTTACAAATGACATTTGTTTCATTGTGTCAGTTATCTTCATTAGTTTTACAAATGACATTTGCTTCATTGTGTCAGTTATCTTCATTAGCTTTACAAATGACACCTGTTTCATTGTGTCAGTTATCTTCATTAGCTTTACAAATGATATATGTTGCATTGTGTCAGTTATCTTCATTAGTTTTACAAATGACATTTGTTTCATTGTGTCAGTTATCTTCATTAATTTTACAAATGACACCTGTTTCATTGTGTCAGTTATCTTCATTAGTTTTACAAATGACATCTGTTTCATTGTGTCAGTTATCTTCATTAGTTTTACAAATGACATCTGTTTCATTGTGTCAGTTATCTTTATTATTTTTACAAATGACATCTGTTTCATTGTGTCAGTTATCTTCATTAGCTTTACAAATGACATCTGTTTCATTGTGTCAGTTATCTTTATTATTTTTACAAATGACATCTGTTTCATTGTGTCAGTTATCTTCATTAGCTTTACAAATGACATCTGTTTCATTGTGTCAGTTATCTTTATTATTTTTACAAATGACATCTGTTTCATTGTGTCAGTTATCTTCATTAGCTTTACAAATGACACATGTTTCATTGTAACAGTTATCTTCATTATATTTACAAATGACATCTATTTCATTGTGTCAGTTATCTTCATTAGTTTTACAAATGACATTTGTTTCATTGTGTCAGTTATCTTCATTAGTTTTACAAATGACATTTGTTTCATTGTGTCAGTTATCTTCATTAGTTTTACAAATGACATCTGTTTCATTGTGTCAGTTATCTTCATTAGTTTTACAAATGACGTTTGTTTCATTGTGTCGGTTATCTTCATTAGTTTTACAAATGACATTTGTTTCATTGTGTCAGTTATCTTCATTAGTTTTACAAATGACATTTGTTTCATTGTGTCAGTTATCTTCATTAGTTTTACAAATGACATTTGCTTCATTGTGTCACTTATCTTCATTAGCTTTACAAATGACACCTGTTTCATTGTGTCAGTTATCTTCATTAGCTTTACAAATGACATCTGTTTCATTGTGTCAGTTATCTTCATTAGTTTTACAAATGACATTTGTTTCATTGTGTCAGTTATCTTCATTAGTTTTACAAATGACATTTGTTTCATTGTGTCAGTTATCTTCATTAGTTTTACAAATGACATTTGCTTCATTGTGTCAGTTATCTTCATTAGCTTTACAAATGACACCTGTTTCATTGTGTCAGTTATCTTCATTAGCTTTACAAATGACATCTGTTGCATTGTGTCAGTTATCTTCATTAGTTTTACAAATGACATTTGTTTCATTGTGTCAGTTATCTTCATTAATTTTACAAATGACACCTGTTTCATTGTGTCAGTTATCTTCATTAGTTTTACAAATGACACCTGTTTCATTGTGTCAGTTATCTTCATTAGTTTTACAAATGACATCTGTTTCATTGTGTCAGTTATCTTTATTATTTTTACAAATAGCATCTGTTTCATTGTGTCAGTTATCTTCATTAGTTTTACAAATGACACATGTTTCATTGTGTCAGTTATCTTCATTAGTTTTACAAATGACATTTGTTTCATTGTGTCGGTTATCTTCATTAGTTTTACAAATGACATTTGTTTCATTGTGTCAGTTATCTTCATTAGTTTTACAAATGACATCTGTTTCATTGTGTCAGTTATCTTCATTAGTTTTACAAATGACATCTGTTTCATTGTGTCAGTTATCTTCATTAGTTTTACAAATGACATATGTTTCATTGTGTCAGTTATCTTCATTAACTTTACAAATGACATCTGTTTCATTGTGTCAGTTATCTTCATTAGTTTTACAAATGACATCTGTTTCGTTGTGTCGGTTATCTTCATTAGTTTTACAAATGACATCTGTTTCATTGTGTCAGTTATCTTCATTAGTTTTACAAATGACATCTGTTTCATTGTGTCAGTTATATGCATTAGCTTTACAAATGACATCTGTTTCATTGTCTCAGGTATCTTCATCAGCCTTTACAAATGACATATGTTTCATTGTGTCAGTTATCTTCATCAGTTTTACAAATGACATCTGTTTCATTGATTGATTGATTGGACCATCATCATTGCACTTCGGCGAGTAATCTCGTGTGCTCCGATTACTTTCTTACACAGGAAGATCTGAGTGGCAGTGTTTGAACTCTGTAGCTCCTGCACCAATGTAATTTAGAAGATGGTAAAAATATTTTGTAGAGATTTTAAAAAAAAATTCTAATGAATTTTGTCATGGGTCACTGTGGCGTAGAGGTTAGGTGCTCACCTCTTGTTTCATGGGTACTTGATTCGTTCCCACATGAAGCCATTGGGATATTTTTCCAGAGATCCCTGATCTCAGTGAAGGTGAGATCAAGTTCCTAGTTCTTTCAGAGACGGATGATAAAACGTAGATCCCATGTTTAAGTTGAGCACATAAAAGAACCTTTAGCAGTTGAGAATCTGTTTCATTGTGTTAGTTCACTTATAGTAAAAATGTGATATACATGTCTTTCAATATGTCTCTCCGCACATACCAGAGGTCCAACAACACACATCTGAAGCTGTTGTTGTGGCTTGCGATGAGCGGCTATTATTAATAATTGTAGCATACTTAGTTTTGCAAGTACAAACAGCCTTGTATGTTACTTTTAATACTTATCCTGTCATTTCTGCTAGACAATCTCAAATTTACACACTCACTGTATTGATTGTGTCCTGAAGTGTGTGTGCTAGTGAACTCCACATTTTCCAGAGAAGTTCAGGTGATGTGACTGTCAATGCTTGCAGATCCATCATTTCTGTAACAGTCTGCAAATACAACAGTGCTTCTTGTATATTACTTGCTCCAGCATTCACCAACGTTGAGAACAGCTTGATAAAACTGTTGAAAAACAAATACATGATAATTTCATGCAAAATTTAGCAATAACGAAACACATAAACTCAAAATACTGTAGTTTTACAAAGTATACAAAAACAATATATCGCAAAGTTTCGACCAAAAGGCAGTTAAAAGGCCGTTATGTATTCTAAGGATACAACAGAAGTGAATAAATTCAGACTTCTTTTACAGCGGACATAACATATACAATCAGACAATAAATCCCCATGGCCCTAAAAACTTATTTTTAAATTTAGCAACACCTGTCTAACATTTGTTCCGCTATTATATTTATAATGAAACAGCATATCAGTTTATGTTAGAAGTGAAATCAATGATCTACTAATCAGCATAAAAGGCGATATTTAAGTAATTATATAAAGTGCTGACATGTTTACACAAAAAACCTCTTTAGTGGCTGTGTTTGAGATGGATAAGAGAGACACATATCATTTGCTTAATCAATGCCTGTCGTAGGAGGACATTGTGATCGTTCACATAACTAAGCAATTGAAGGAACCTGAAATCATATGTGTAGAACTATGTGAACGATGCGTGGAATAGGAAATATGTTTAGCCAGTGAGTCGCAAGAACCATGCAAAATCATTTGACATCTGCTGCTGGGAGATGTCTGGAGTGGTGTTGATACGAACTTGATAAGAATTAACATATGATTTGTCTCCTTTTGGTGCAGAATATATATATACTACACAAAACTGTAAGAGATCCAAAATAGCACAGTGGTCAGTGCACCTGCTATGTAGATAAGTGATCCTAGATTTGAAATCTCCAGTTAAAGTAAGATTTTTTCTAACCTAAACGGCTTTCAGGTCCGCCCAACGTAAACTGAAAACTAGAGAAACACTGGAACGTAATCGTCATGTCATGATATTTATCACATCACCCATTGATCAAATAAAAAATACAAACCCAACACACTAGTCCACAATGTTACACTTGGTATTAAAATAGATTCTTTACATTTTTTTAAATACTAATCTGTAAAATATTTTATTTAATTAACATTTCCCTACAATATTTGGATTTGTTTGAAATAATTATTTCCGTATCTAATTTCTGATTGAAATAATATACTTTTATGCGCACAGGCAGGTAAAGTATCAACAAGAAACAGCTGCCAAGTCATTATCATAAATAAATTTTGTAAAGTAGGTATTCAAAGTTTAAAGCAAGAGAATTTCTAGCATAATGACTTCACATTGTGGTGATGGTGTACTTTCATCCAACTTACTTTTCATTACTAATCAAAGTTCTCATTACTAATTAAACTTCTCATTACTAATCAAACTTCTTATTTCTAATTAAATTTACTTCTCATTATTAAAAATGTTTCTAAATCTCATAGCCAGCAAAATCTATATTCCCTTACTGACCAATTTTACTTATTACAAATCTAACTTAGTAATCATTTCTAATGAAAGACACTACTCATGAATAATCAAACTTACTTTTCATGATCACTCGTATTTTCAATGACATATGAAGTTAGCAAAACTTCATTAAGTAGCAGTGCTGGACATCCCTACACAAACAAAATATTTATCTATTGTACATCATCTTTTAATGGTACAACATTATTTCTTTAATTTTTATATAGAAATTTGTTCAGACATATTAATAGGTGCAGGTTTTAGTAAGTTGTCAATTTTTGTCTTTTTTAAATAATAATAATAATAATAATTCCTCTCGTACTCATATATGTTACATAGGGCCTGCAAGTAATTTCTCCATACCGCTCTATCCTGGGCAACTCGCTCAATCTCCTCCATGGAACTGAGACCGATATTTCCTGCCTCTCTCAGCAAAGTTCGCTCAGGGTCTCCTTAGGTCGACCTCTCTTTCTTGAACCCTTTGCATCCCACTTCAATGCCTGCTTTAATATTCTTTGATCATTTCTCCTCAAGGTGTGCCCAATATATCTCCATCTTCTCTTTCTTATAACAGTTGTCACTAGTGGTTGACCAGACATGTCTCTGATTTCATCACTTCTGAATTTGTTCCATTTTATATTCATTATTTTTCGAGACATCTATTTTCAAATGCATTCAACTTGCTTTCTATATCTTTAGTCATTTTCCAACTCTCGCTGGCATATGTTAGGATTGATACAACATTTGAATTGAAAATTCGTAATTTAGTTTTAATACTATATAACTTGCAGTTCCATATTTTATTTAGACTTTTAAAAGCTGATGTTGCTTTGCCAATTCGTATCATAATTTTTTTTAACATTTCCTGTGCAATCAAAATTGCTACCCAAATAGGTGAACTGCTCTGTTATTTTTATCATTTTAGATTCCAGTGTGATATCTGCATTACTTGCCATAGGTGTCTTCATTATATTTGTTTTTCATAGCTTATCTGCAGTCCAACTTTTGATGCTATAGATGACAAGTTGTCTGTTTTTCTTTGCATATCTTGGTTGTTTCTACTTAACAAGGCAATATCATCTGCAAAATCCAAATCTTCTAGTTGACTATTTTCTACCCAATCGATGCCAGTTTCGCCCTGCAACATTTTCGCATCACCCAGTCAATGGTCACTCCAAACAATAGCGGAGATAGAATACAGCCTTGCTTTACTCCGGTTTCAACCATAAACCAGTCGCTGTGTCCACCATCAGTGTGAACTGCACACTGTGAACCATCATAGAGGCTCTTTATAATGTTTATTATTTTGTCTGGTATTCCATAGCATCTCAGAATATTCCACAGAGAGATTCTGTGTAGACTATCAAAGGCTTTTTAAAATCGATGAAATTTAGTATGAGTGGTTGTTGCTTCTCAATATGTTCCTCCAAAATTAGTCGTAGGATAATTAATTGGTCTAAGCAGCTTCTCCCAGGTCTAAAACCAGCTTGTTCTTCTCTCAGGGTTGTGCTTTTTTAAATGGTCTGACTTTAATAAGTAAACATTTTAATGTTGAAACTGAACATATATATCTTCATTGTTTGTCCTGGAAAGGACCAAACAGTTATATGTGCAAGGCAGGTTGACTGTGTCCTTAGTGACCTTAATGATGTGGTCTTCAAAATCTTGATTGAGATTGAACTTTCAGGTGATCGTTGCCGTGCAATGTTCAAATGTTACACAACTCCCTGTTTGTAACTAAAGGGAGGCTAACTATGTGAAATGTTCAAATGTTACACAACTCCCTGTTTGTAACTAAAGGGAGGCTAACTATGTGAAACATAATTTTTCTCTCTCTGCCTTGATAAAAATGCTTACATAACTCAAGGAATCAAATTACATGAGATTATGGTAACAATGTAATCACTACTTTCTGACTATTAGTAGGAAAGATAGACTAGGAAATGAGGACATCAGAAGCATAGTGGGCCTAACTTCATGCACGGAATACATCGAACGACAACAAATGCAGTAGTTTGGACATTTAATGAGAATGAAATACAACCAACCACCAATAGCATACAATAAAACGAGATCAGGTACTAAAGGAAAGGGAAGACCAAGAAAAGATGGATAGACAATATCAAGACCACACTACATAAACACGGAAATAACACAACAAGGGCGACTCATCTGGCCCTGGAACGCAAATTAAAGCTCCCAACACACTTAACGCAAGAGTGGACAACCAATTCCATATTCCACCTGGGAAAAGACAATAGACAGTAGGAAACATGGTTCTATGAGAAAGAAAAACTATGAAAAGGAAACTGATATAAAGACAAAACTTAAATTTTTAGGAGCATCAATTTTTCAATAGCAACATATGGCTGGGAGTCGTTTTACATTTTTTTTTTTAAATGTCATATCATGCAAATCTGTTTCTTCTTTCGGACCATTGATCATGTTGACAAGACAAAGTCTGCAATCAAAGCTCAGTCAGTAAGCTGATTGACTCTTTCTTAGATGTAACAGAGTAACGACACCAGGACGATGAATACAATTGTTCATAATCATGAACTTTCGTGATTGTCTCGACTTATCATGCATTTTTTTATCAGAACCTCACACACTCGGTCTTACGCAATTAAATATTTTCTGTCTGGGTTGATTCTCATATCATTTCAATCTCCTGAAGATGACTAGAAAACAGCAAGCTGCTTTTGTTAAAAAATGTTTCCATTTTTGTGGTCAGAGTTTACAGCAATTCTTGCTAGATTTATGTTTCTGCCATTGGACATTTTAATGTGAACATAAGTGTCACCTGTTGCTCCACCTCATCTTACTAGGGAATACATAACAGTTTCATCTATGATAGCCCATTCATCTTGCATGAAACAGACTCTGATAGCAACTCACGCTTTATGTTTGAAGGTAGTCCTACTATCCATCACTTGTAGGATCACCATGCCTGGATGAGGTTGGATGCTGTTTCAGTCAGGCAAGTATACTAAAAGAAACTTATAAAAATAAAAATGTACGAACATCTACACATTTGCCAAGTATCATGTACACTAAACTTATTATCTAATTATGAAGAATAACATACATAGCTACATATATGTAATAAAACTCACCCTAACAGGTTGTCCACCAGCAATATTATAAGCAGTAGATGCCAACACTTTCTGAGGGAAACTACAGCATATCTCAGTCATTCTCTGTAGACAGAAACAAGATTTCACAAGTAACTTAGAAGACATGACATTACTTTAAAAAAGTATCTTTCATTTCAATCAAGTCTATGTTCAGGCATACTTTCTGTCACTCTCTATATTGCATTTGTATTCTGATTAGAACATGAATCTGATGTTCTTTGATCGATTAGATGCCATCTCTAATTTGAATATATATTATATATATATATATCTTGGTAGCAGAATAGATAAATATGGAGGAACAAATAAGGATATTAAAATAAGAATACAATGGGCAAGAGGAGCTTATAGCGAGTCATTGGTTATTGAACTGGCATCCCAGCTCTCTGGGCAGACCCATAGGTGCTCAGTCTCCCCAACAGATGTCGAAAGGTATGCATACTGATGGTATCTGTGGCTCACTGGTTAAACACACTTCTCTCTCTGTCCCTCAAGCATCCAGCTCTAATTGTATAATGTGCAATTTCAAACTACTGAAATTTCTGGATTGATTCAACGTCATTTTTAATGTCCTCATCCAAAAGTAGGTCACGAAGAGACCAAAGAACATTCCCCTTATACTTTCTAAACTCCCCAACAATCGATGCAAGACTGTCTGCTCTCGCATTGCCGCGACCACCCGCACGCCCAGGACAGTAGATCCATATGAGTCTATGGAGGCTGACATCCACTAATACCACAGCCTGCCATTCTGGGTCTTCCGAAGCATCGACTGAAAGTCAGAAATAATAACAGCCCAGTAAACAGAGTCCCTGAAAGCCAATGAAGGGCAGCAGTAATGACTTTAATTGACCGGTATCAAGAATAGAGCCAGACAAAGAACACACCTTCTAAACTGGCATGATACATGAACATCTGACAGCGCATCATCTATTTTACAGGTTTCCTTTTTCAGGAATATCTTTTTTTTTAAATTTAGCAAAAGAATATTCTTGTCACCCCATTTTTTCATTGTTGCCCTGTTTTTTCAAAGTACTTAATTATCTAAACCATTTAGTCAAGTGTATCCTCACAGTATTTAGAATTCTTCTTCGAACGCTACATATCGACCACTTGTTAACCACTCTGTTTGATTTGTATGTGATCTGAGTCTAAGAGCGATTGTACGTTGTGCCAGTTATGTGCCTACAAGTAGGCCAGCACATTTGATTTCTGCGATGCTTTTTATTTACTAGGTAGCTTCCCTAGGTCCTACATCAGTCGGCCTTGTAGGTTGCAGTGGTACTATTCTTTGCTTCTCTTACAGGGCCCGGCACCACACTGGAGTATTTAGAAATAAAAATGGTATCTGGGTAACAATATCAGTTTCAATAAAAGAAACAGTCAGTTGTAAACTGCGTAGTCAATATAACAATGTATTTACGATATCAAAATAAATATAAAAAAGTACCAAAATAGTCTGTGTTTGAAGGACTTGGTTTTGCGTCATGGAGTGCAGGATGTTCAGGTAGGAACTAAATATATCTCTACATTCAGTTTTTACTGAGCTCTCCATAGCAACTTTGAGATGGTTCCCAAGACTTATCCAGATGTGAAGTACCAGGTTTTCTGCAAATACAACAAAACATTTTTTACACCTAATTATTTCTTAACAATTCGTATTCATCTTCTTTGCTCATAGCTTTAACATGTTTAAAGAAAACTGAAATCTCCAAAGAGCTTGTTTCACAAAGACATTGGTCATTACAAAATTAGTCTTCTCTGGTCCTCAATTGCAGTGAAAGATGTAAAAAGCATTTTGCCAGCTCTAGTCACAGTCATCAGAAGTTTGTATCTTTTGGTTTCTTGAACAGTTGTTATCTCGACGTGTTGTGGCATCATTTGTCCCAGGAGGCAATATGTTTTGCCATACATAGTTTGTTCTGTGCTAAATCACATCTATTATTGCTGTAATGGCCTATTCTGGAGTGACAATCCTTGCCACAAATGCTGCTGGTGAAATTGTTGCTGATACATAGGATGGTCTCTCTGTCCTCTATTTTGCCTCTATATGTGGTTTTTTCGTCACTTCTTTTTGGGCCATCCCTCACTGCAGGTCGCCACGCCTGCCATATGTGCCAACCACCCCCAATTTTCTTTTCTACACTGCATGATCACACTTGCAGGTGTCAATGATGCATAGTAATTGGCACCCATGCTGTCTAGAACCAGTTGCGAGTTGACCATATAGAATGCCTTTGGGATTCTACCATAGCTCATTCGACACATGTGTCCCAACCATCTCAGACGTCGCTGACTCAGCAATGTGTACATTCTTGGAATGCCAGCACTGTCCATGATATCATATGCTGAAGACTACAAGATTTTTTTATGTTGAACTGACATCGCGAATTTATTTCTGGTGGTTCTTCAGATGTTCTAGTTTCTACTTGATCCCACATTTTCTTCTGACAAACCTACTGACCTCTTTTATTCTTGTATCTAGGCTGAGACAGAATTCCCTCTTCTTTGTCAACCTGTCAGGATCATCATTACGAGGTATGTTGTTACAGGATGAGATCCACTGTATCACAAAGAGCTTTTAAACTGCTGGAATAGTGTTTAGCTATTCTCTGTGTCTTTCAATTTATTGGTATTGACTACATACACACCTCATTGTTTATTATAATTCGATACCTTTTCTTTACAAAGATTTATATGTCAATATCATAGACCTAGTGTTTCAAGAATCAGCAACGGCCTGTTGTACACCATTTTTGACTGGAGTTGACATTTGAACATTAAATATAAAGAGATGAGTATTATATGTCATATCAGTTATATGAGGACTACCATCATAGTATTTCGGACATGTCCATGGGTGGTATGATACCCGTCTCAAAAAATCCAGCGGCATCTAGCTGCCCAACACACCACTTCGATATTGATTAATCAATCTTTTTGCATATTTGGTATGTCGTTCTTTTTGGGCTGTACCAATATTGACCCTTATCTCTCTCAATCTGACCAATATATATCATATAAGATGAACCAAGGTTTCAGAATATCTCTTCATTGCACTCTGCACATGTCCATAGATGCTCCAATCTTCTTCACAATATCTCCGACAGCATTCAGCGACTAACAGTACCAGTTTGATGTTGAATGATGAGCCTAATCATACATCTGTAGTGCTGTTCTTTTCTGGTCACCTCAATCAAAGTTTTTGCAATCTAGCATTTTACGTGAATTGGTTCAGATGAAAATCCTCTTTGCACTCTATGTGGACATTCAAAATGTCAGTTCTATCCATTGGCTAACCCCCCCAATATGATGGCAAAGCCAGCCAGCCAGCCTATCTGCTTTCATTGCTATCAAC
This sequence comes from Arion vulgaris, assembly GCA_020796225.1. Taxonomy (NCBI): domain Eukaryota; kingdom Metazoa; phylum Mollusca; class Gastropoda; order Stylommatophora; family Arionidae; genus Arion; species Arion vulgaris. The sequence goes on along the minus strand of CM036753.1, from coordinate 71,057,992 downwards.
ACCCATGTGCCCTGGAACAAAGATGAATGTAATTCTGCAAATTGTTGATACTTGTAGTGATTCAGTTCATTGCCTCTGCCTATAAACCAACCTCCACCTGTTGTCTTCAATGAACCATGGTATACAATAGAAATCTTATTATAAAAAATGATTGTATAGTAATAAGTGTGCAAGATAGTCATATATCATTACTGGCAGCTTTTTACAAACAACCATTTTGCATCAGATTCATGTTTTTCTTTGCAATAAATCTCAGTCATAAAGAAAATATTCTCCCCATTATACATTCATTGCAAGAAAATTGACAGCCTGTGGTAGATAAGTTACAGACATTTATTTTAAATACTGACATCCTTAGGTAGTTGGTAAAAGAACTAATTATGAATTTACTGTCACAAATACAAATTCATACCTTCAATTTCCTTCCCAACAGATAATAGAACAGTCTGCAGCGCTGTCATTATAATAGGGGAATGTTTGACAAAGATAGCAGGACTTCCTAAAACTTCATCAGACAAAGCGCCTAGAAAAGATAATATTTAATAAAATCTGAACTAAAAAAACAAAGGAATTTAATTTACCGAAGCATCTACTAAACAATGAGAAACTAGTAATTACCAGCAACTGTTTAAAGAACAACTTTATCGGCTTCAGAGATAGTATTTATGTTGGCACATGTCTTTTCTTTTTTTAAGATTAGCACATAGTGCTGCTAATTTTACAGAGGCGTATCTTTCAGTCCAGCAATCTCATTTTGACATGTGTTGTGTACGAGTTCAATTTCCCGAACCTGTGACTGACTCCACACTGTCTGCAGTTTTTCTCAGTAGTGATGGTCAAAGCTAATTCTAGATTTCTAGCTTGTGTAGTACAGCTCCAAGGCACTGAACCATTTTCTCTTAGGAAGTGTATCAGGTAATGGATCTCCATCAATCATATGGGGTATAGATAATTTACATCAGATGCATTCATTCAGTATCCATGAGTCTCCAAAGGATTTAAAGGGGGATCTCTGTAACGTAGAGACTAGGTGCTTGCCTTTCGTGCCAAATGTAACTGGTTCACTCCCTTGTGCAGCAATCTGGATATTTTTACAGAGATCCCTGATTTAAGTGTAGGTGTGATCGAGTTCCAAGTCCTATAGGAGAGGGCTGATAAAACGTAGGTTCCGTGTTCTATTTTAGCATGTAAAATAGCCCTTGGCAGTTCAATAATCAAGAAGAAAAGGCTGGAAAGCCGCTGCCCTGTCAAAATTCAAAAGCAAACAAATTTTTTAATAAAGTTTCTAAACAAAATAGCTTCACCATCTTCAAAATTACATCGGGACACTCGCGGTTCTACAGTTTGTACACTGCATCTGAGATCTTCACGTGTAAGAAAGAGGTCGGAGCACACACGGTTAGTCACTGAAGTGCAATGATGATGGTCTTACCAATCAATCAATCCAAAGGACTGCATAGCCCCAAAGTGCTGCCCCAGTTCTTCTTGGATGTGACTTCAAGTAAGGAACAATCTGCTCAGCTATTTCAGAAACTCCCTAAGGAAGTAGGAGTTTTCACTCTTTTTATATTTCTGCCGGCATACGGAAAAGAAGCCACTAGCAAAATTGACTAGGGTTAACCACACTGGCAGATCCAACCAGGTAGCTAATGGGCAAAGTACCTCGACAGACCAATAAGCCATTGTTGGAGGATGGTACTCGGGGGTGCTGCTTGTCTCATATATAAACAAAACTCATTCCAGAGACAGCTACCAGGGACACGAATATGACTGCACAGTAGCTGTATGGGTAGTTATCCCTGAACGCTTACCAGATAACACTAGTCTGCATGACTACAGGATGTGCAGCATGAAGAAGTTTTAAAGTCTTATTTAGTTTGTCTTGTCTAGACATATATGCAATGAAGCAAAGTGGGAACCTTAACTCTTTCCGTACAGTTATTTCCTCAGTTGTACAGTTAATTTAAGGAAGGCAAAAAATGCAATTTAAAAAGAAATCATAACTACTCATCAATAAATAAACATTTATATAGATATCTTATTATTTACTAATTTATACAAATTTGAAGAAAACTGGACAACCTATTAGTATAACAAGGTTAAAAAGTAGAAGTAAAACTAGAAAGACTTGTTATAAGCGAAACACATCAAATGGCGCAGTGTGTGGCGATTGGCGTGGAAAGAGGTTCCAACTACTGCTGCAGTGGTTATTGTGAGTCTGTGTACCCACGATATATAAATTATATATATATAGAATGCCAAAAATGTACCCTATATTTAAATCAGATTATATTCAATCTTTAAAATGTTGTCTATGATATATCTCCAATATTGTCTGTCCCTGACAGATATTGATTGTATACAATGTCTGAATGTTGAAGGCATCTACAAAGTTATCAAAGTAGACATGTACATACCAAAACTTTTGATATTTCAATTTGAAATTTTTACGAGTCTGAAAAAGATTAACTTCTGCTGTTTTGTTGTTTTCAAACTGAAGAAAGTTTTCATTACAAAAACATTTTTTTTAAAAATATATTTGTTATTTGATCAATATATTGGACTAGTCGTTTTTTAATTCCCAAACTTTCCAGTACTGCTCTGTCCGTGAACTGTGACCCATTCTTCGGTGTGTCTACATCGCTAAGGCCTCAATTATGTCTTTCATATGCTTGTTTAATATTATTTCTGCACTCTTCAGCAGCATTTAAATAAGAAGAGGTCAACACAAGAACAACAACTCTCCGTTCAGCAAAGTGGATACTAAAACAAAGAAATTTGACTGAACAGATCGGCCATGGGAGACACTGGCACAGACACACAATCAACCTAAACCTTAATGACAACATCAATCACTTTACAAGAGCTTTATTCACCAGGCCAAAAGACTGAATAGGCAAACCTCAGACCTACCAAAAGTTGGCATTCCCCTAAAGTCTGTGCCAGAGCAAACCCCTTGGAGAGAGGAGACTGAACCAGAAGTATGTATCCAGACAGAAGTGAAAGGAATATTCGACAAGGATGAGCAGAACAGCATACAGTGCAAGACAGTCACTCTCAGTTTACTTGATGAAGAATACCCACATGACCTCTGGGTCCGGGTATACACGGATGGGTCAGCAGAAAATGCAGTGAAGAATGGAGGAGCAGGAGTGTACATAGAATACCCAAACAACGCTAGAGATGCGATTAAAGTACCAACGGGAAATTCTGTCACAACTATGATGCAGAAATTCAGGCAATCAAGGTGGCAACTGAAAAACTGTTGAATACCAGACCCGATCCTCAACCTGTTGTATTTTTGACTGATGCAAAATCAGCACTCCAAGCACTTAAGTCCAGAAAATTGCCAGATCTACAGACCCTACTGTCTAAATTGTCCAAGCATCGCAGGGTCGTCTTGCAGTGGATACCCTCTCACTGTGGAATACCAGGAAATGAAACAGCAGACCGATTGGCAAGGAAGGTGCTGCAGGAGAGCAGCCGGATGTGCCAGTTACCTACCACCAAAAGAAAAGGATGATTAAATCAATGAGAAAGCCACAAATACCAACACAAGACGATTACTATAATATGAGCAGATTGGAACAAGTTGTTATTCTGCGCCTTAGAACAGGACACAATCGGCTCCGTAGCCACATGTATACAAAATTCAAGATTGGCAATTCAGTCATGTGTACATGTGGACAGGCAAACCAGACTGCAGAGCACATACTTCAAGACTGCCCGAATATGATACACTGAGGCAAACTCACTGGCCTAACGAAACAACACTCGACATAAAACTACACGGACCTCTGTGTGAGCTACAAAGACAGTGAAGTTCATACAAGAGACAACATTGAATATATAGACATATTTCAAGCGAACGAAAGGAAGGACTTTACAAGAAGGGGCCAGAGTGCTATTTTTCGACTGAACCCAACAAATACCACTTAATACTGACAGAAACAGAATTCATCCACATCACACTCAAGAATGTCAACAGTGTGTACATCATCGTGAAATCGTTCACCACCACATCTTCAGGTGTCAAGCACTGGATGATGTCAGGAAGTTCCTTCTTTCTCCAAGGCCAGATAAATGAAACACATTATATGGTACAAAACTTACAAACATATGCATCTAGCACTATATAGCACTGGGTCAAAGTGCAAGAGCCAACTGGATCCTTGAAAAAGACAAGCGAATGTTCGATGCAGTCACCCTACATTTCAGTCAGCAAATCATTTCAGAATTACTTGAAAAAGAATACAGATCCTGACTGTTAACTTAAAAGCTCCGGCTGATTATTTCGGGAAAAAATAAGTAAAGAATTGGTATCAACAGCTTACAAGATAAACCTAGAAAGGATTGTACACTCCTCAACATTTGTTAATGTTGCAATCATTAGTGCTCTTGATAGCTCCCTAGATGATATATTGAGATTATGAAGAAAATGGTTCAGAGGAATCAGTCTCTGAATGTGAAAAGTAGACTGATACGGAATCAGATGCAGTTACTGATGGCTCAGGAGATTCAAAATGAAGTTATGAATAACATACATATTGATAAATAGTAAAAGTAAAGGAACACTTTTTCATACTTCGAGGTATATTGGGCTATACGGTGTTAGGTCCGTATTTTTTATTGACCGTCTGCACACGATGGGTGATGTGGTCAACATCACACCAGCCGCCTTTACTTCCCAATGTCTTTCCTGGTACCCAATTGAGGTTGGGGCAGCCTGAGAGCCGCTAGGGTAGGAAAAATATTTCAAGCGCACTATGGAATCGAACCTGGACCATGCGCCTAAGAGTCATGTTCCTTAACATCTACGCTACTGCAGCTCTCCCTATTGATAAATAGGTACTAGTATTGTTAGTAAATTGAATTCTGTTATAATGAATATGTTTGTCAGTTCTGAATTTTATATTACTTATTTACTTATTCTTAGAATCAAATGTGGTTTTTTTCTGTTGCTGGTGCATCTTAAATTCAATGGTGTCATAGAATCAATGTAATTACAACTTTTACAATACTGAAAGAGCAACAAAAAAAGAACTAGATACCGATTTCTAAAACATTTCTGAAACTTACCAATAGTCCATGTAACGTTTCCAGGATCATCTGAAATGTATATTTTGGAAACAAGACGAGCAATCACCTCACAGCTTAGCTTTTGCACAACAGGAAAAACTGGCATGTTGTTTATCACACTTGATGATGAATGTGGACCACTGGATGCGTTGATAACTGAAGTTTTCAGGGATTTAAAACAAAAATGTAGAAAATAGGTCACTGTAAATTATAACTCACCAGGAGATAACTTATTTTGACTCTACAGTCAAATTACCCATGATCATCACAAGGATTAGATACCCTGAATACTGGTGACAAAATTTCATGTTCATGTCTCTCCACTGTACCCGGTCCACAGCAGCTTTCATTTCCCTTCACACCTTGCATATCCAGGAGTGTAAAGTCAATAGTTTCTTGATGTAGGACTGTTGAACCATGATTACCCATTCAATACAAAGTTTTCCAGAATCGATCCACATAAAAGTACTCATTGTGTCTGTTACTATCATTGTATGCCATTTTTTTCTCTATCAGCCATGAAATCACCTAAGAGACCGCATCTATTTTCTTTGTTGTGTTTGAAGTGGTTGCATTGAATGCACAACTTTCCTTCTGAACTGTCCTTTCGTGCATTTGACTTGTTGTATAAGCCCTTTTCAAGATTGCACTCTTCTAATGACAGAATCCTCCATATAGCTGATGAAATCACATGGGTGTTTGTAGCTATGAATTAGGTTCCTTGTATGGATCCATCTGTAGCTGTCTGGGGACATTCCCTGTAGAACCTATCCAACATGATTATCACCTCCGTATGTTCACAGAATTTCACTAGAGAGTCAGTCAATTCATCACCATGGTTGATATGATCAAGTGGACAGATCTGAGAGACAGTATCATCCACTTGCACCATCCGACCTTGTCCTCTTTAGTCTTCCTCCTTTGCCCTCTGCTAGACATAGAGTAGTGGATCAGCAGAGACACATAGGAATGCCTTCACCTGGACAATCTCATGTCTTTTAGACATGTCTGATGAGTTACATATCACACATCTCGGCATGAGGCCTCTCTTGTGTACCCAAGTATCAATCTCATAACTTTATTCTGCAGCCTATCCAGCCTTTTCAGTTAAATTTCACCGATTGTCAAGAGACCCAGTCCATAGTCAATCATCTCCAAGTGCAAAGACCTAGTATTGTGAGGCCTTCAACACTTTACACTCCATGTAGAAGTCAAGTGACTAAGAAAAAAAAGGTAAAAGTACATGTTCAGACAGATTGAAACTTAGTTCTACAGCCATTTTCCCCATATGTGTGTAAAGTGACATCATCATCATCAGGTGCCGTCTCCACATCGAAGGTTGGCTGCAATGAATCTCCAGCATCCTCTGTCTTTCGCCTTGGTGTTGCACACTGCCAGATTGTAACCTGTCCATTTCTTAAAGTTTCCTCCCACTTATCTCTCGGTCTTCCTCTTGCTCTTCCCCCCTAAACTTTCCCCTCTAGTAAATGTTTTATCATGGTGTCATGTCTTTTATGTGCCCAAAATACTTTACTTGTCTGAATTTTATTTCTCTTAATAAATGTTTCTTCATGCCTAGTTTTCTAGTTTTCCTAAAACTTGTTTATTCGTCTGTTTTTCTGTCCATGAAACTCTGCCTATTCTTCTATATATCCACATCTCAAATGCATCAATTCTGTCTTCTAACTGCTTGTTCATTGTCCATGTTTCGAGCCATACATTAATATAGGATATATATAGCATTTGATCATTCTCATTTTTAGCCTGTTTGTGATTTGTTTGGATGTCAGTAATTTTCTCATACTATTGAAATTATCCTTGGCCATTTCTATTCTCTTTTAAATTTCTGTTATACATCTGTTACATATACATATACATTACATATACATCTAACAGATGATGGCAGATGTAAAGTGACAACATGGTTGTAAATCTACTAACCTAATTTTGAAGATTGACCCATATCAGATGCATTGTTCAGTTTTCCATTGCCCACACAAAACTGAAGTAATGGATGCACAATCTGAAATATGAATTCAAATATTTATCTGAAGATTATTCATTTTTCTAATTACTTTATAAACATCACAATCTGCAGAAATAATAGCATTAATTTCAAATTATTTTTCCCCCTTAAATTGCTTTGCTTGATCTGGATAGTTCACATCCCAAGTATACATTTTGGATCATTGAGTTATTTGTATGTTTTGATTTCTCCCTACCAATAATGACTGACACATTCTGTTTCTGGGGACACACTTTTTTTTAGTCTGCTTTCTAAACAGTTGCAGTCCCCTGCTGATGAGATCTGTCCTGCAGTGTTTTGTTTGGAATTGTTCCACTCTTAGGGGATTCCAGCTTTCTGCTTCCTGGGCCCTATAGTCTAATCCTTGTATACTTGGGGAAAGTGTCATAGAAGTAGAAAACAGAACAAGAAAACAGATGTCTTCCTCAAAGAGAGAGAGAGGACTGCTATTTGTCCCATAGCTGGAGAGTGGGTTGGTTGTAGCCAGAGTATATTTATATATATATATCACACTCTTGTGGGTTCTGCACTGTCATCTAATGGGGGGTCTCACTCTACAATGACGTCTTGTGGAAGATGATCTACTTAACCAATATTAAATATTATGTTTACCATTTCAAAATTCACTGCAAGTTTGGTTCCAATACAAGAGCACAAATGCCACCAAGTATGCAACTTCTGTATTGCTACATGCTCAACTTTTGCATTATCTATCGTCAACACCATCAAGAGCAGCTCGATTTGTTTTGCGTCCAAAAGTCGTGCTGAAAAAAAAACATTAAGTAAATTAAATTCCCTATTTCCAGATAACAATATATATGGAGACTGCAGTAAAACTATGTAGAATGGCAAAACACATAATAACAAAGTACTGTAATTTTACAAAATACAAAAATAATGACAATACACAGCAACGTTTCGGCCAAAAGGCATTTATCTAGCAAACGATATAACAGGAGTGACGAATTTCACACACGGCGTCATATTTGCATTGAGATACCGCTCTTTTAGTAATTTGCACTACTTTTTCAGCGCAGTCCGTGACGGTAAATAAATTTAACACTAGTCAGCCATTGTGTTTTTTCGATCGAATCGATGAAACAGCATATAAACAATTGCTTCATATGAAATACGTGTCATTCATATAGTAAAACCGATTGTTCTACGTGTAACTGTAACATATTCTACAGATCTGGAAAATTCTATGATTATATGTTAAGTAGAAGCTATTTTGAACGAAATTATTTTCGATGGTCTCTACCATTATTTTGGAACCTTGAAAATTTCGCTTGGGTACTACCCATAAACATCGTATTTACGTGAAACGGCATTATTAACTTCTCTTTACTCATAAATTTTCATTACTAGAAACATTTTTCTCTCTTCTAATGGCAACTTTACGTCTGCAACTCGTCAATAACCTACCAGACTTACCATTTATCTGTGCTTCGAAGCCGGTTTGCTTTTGACGTCCATAACAACCGCTGCAGTTTGCGATCTTCTCGTGAATTCTTTTCGGCATTTTACTTGTGTCAACGATATCCAGCAATGCTAAATACAAATTTTTAATTTTCTTTTATATTTCAAACATTATTTATGCCTTTCAGTTGACTTTTGTATCGAGTATCAACGGTAATATTAAATATCCCACACTAGATCTAGCTGTCCAAAGTGAACCATTCGTCAGCGATAGACGGCAATAATGATTGGACCGATCTTTATCGTACACTATTCAGATTTACTTGAGAAGTCTCATATTATTGTACTGTGATTTCAGAATTAAAATAACTAGTGAATCATTTCAGTATCCTTTTAATTGTCTTTCTTAATTATAGGCATTTCATGTTTAAAAGTTGTGCCATTTAAATTGCACTCATTGCTTAGCTGCAATGAAGCTTTGTGACAAAATATAGTCTAGTAGCAATTTCAAATGTAACTATTGCAAGATTATCTACATTTTCTTTTTATGTAAACTTCTTCTGTGACTTTTAATTTGTTAGTGGTTGAACTAAATGTGATAATTAGTGATGAAATACTGCATCATGTCTTCTATATGAACATACATTGAAGAAGCACATTTTATGTCATTGAAAGTTTTGTGTAGGACCTGAGCTTTGAGTAAAATTGATTAATCAAAGGTACAGTAAACACAATGATACAGCAAATCAGATCTTTGTATAAATCCTAATTTCTATATAGTTGAAGTACAGGTAAATGATTTACCAGTGTGTTTTCATTATTGTCAAAAACTTTCTTGATTGTTTTAAAAATGTATTGACTACTAGATCAACAATTTCATTGAATAATATCCTTTCTAATTTCCCCATGCATTGACCTTAGTCTTGCAATGATGGTCAAGCTTTAACACTTTCTGAGTAAATTATTCACACAACCTCTATCTCCAGTTTTTAAAATAAAGTAATAAATATATTTAATGTTATTGCAAGGTTGAAGCCAGTTGCATGGGAGATCATAATGAATATTATTTATTGAAACTGTTGATCTAGTGCTCATTATATGCTCCACACAACCAAAACAATTTAGAAAATAATAAAAGCATATTGGTAAATTATTCACTCTAGCATCAGAGGTTAATTTTTGTATTCATATATTTCTTGATTTACCTGCAATATGTTGTGCTGTTCTGAGTGACTCTTTGAATAGTGTGAGTTTTATATATTTACTTATGTATGCACATCTCACATACAAACATGCTGGATACTTATTTGGTAAATCATTTATATATGTGGAGTAAATATAAATGATCACATTTAGTTCAACCACTAACAAATTAAAAGTCACAGAAGAAGTTTACAAAGAAAATGTAGATGATCTTGCAATAGTTACATTTGAAATTGCTACTAGACTATATTTTGTCACAAAGCTTCATTGCAGCTAAGCAATGAGTGCAATTTAAATGGCACAACTTTTAAACATGAAATGCCTATAATTAAGAAAGACAATTAAAAGGATACTGAAATGATTCACTAGTTATTTTAATTCTGAAATCACAGTACAATAATATGAGACTTCTCAAGTAAATCTGAATAGTGTATGATAAAGATCGGTCCAATCATTATTGCCGTCTATCGCTGACGAATGGTTCACTTTGGACAGCTAGATCTAGTGTGGGATATTTAATATTACCGTTGATACTCGATACAAAAGTCAACTGAAAGGCATAAATAATGTTTGAAATATAAAAGAAAATTAAAAATTTGTATTTAGCATTGCTGGATATCGTTGACACAAGTAAAATGACGAAAAGAATTCACGAGAAGATCGCAAACTGCAGCGGTTGTTATGGACGTCAAAAGCAAACCGCTCAGACAGCAGAGAAATGGTAAGTCTGGTAGATTATTGACGAGTTGCAGACGTAAAGTTGCCCTTAGAAGAGAGAAAATGTTTCTAGTAATGAAAATTTATGAGTAAAGAGAAGTTAATAATGCCGTTCAAGTGAATACGATGTTTATGGGTAGTAACCAAGCGAAATTTTCAAGGTTCCAAAATAATGGTAGTGACCATCGAAAAAATTTCGTTCAAAATAGCTTCTACTTAACATATAATCATAGAATTTTCCAGATCTGTAGAATATGTTATAGTTACACGTAGAACAATCGGTTTTACTATATGAATGACACATATTTCATATGAAGCAATTGTTTATTATACGCTGTTTCATCGATTCGATCGAAAAACACAATGGCTGACTTGTGTTCGTCAGACTGCACTGAAAAAAGTAGTGCAAATTACTAAAAGAGCGGTGTTGGTCCACTGCATGTGGACTTTGACAAAGATATTACAACGGTAAAAAAATGAATCAAAATATGTGACTAAAAACGAATAACAAAATAAATGCAGAAAAACTAGAAGTGGAAAAGAAGAAAACAATTTTAAAATTTTTTATCATGTAAATATATGACATATACATTTAACAAATACACATATAAAATATGGAACATGAGAAGAGAAAGTACTAAGAAGCATAGGAATGTAGAGCGTTGAGTCCATGAGGTCGCAAGGTACCATATAACGAAATAAAACAATTCTCCAGAGCAAATCGACTACGATCCTCAGAGGAACATGATCGGATGGCCGTGACCTGGACATCGCGAGCTCCCAAATGGTCATTTCCATTGAAACGAGTGACTACAGGCATCAGCATTGGCGTATATCGTGCAAGTGTTGGCCGAAATGGTCACTGAGCATTTTGCCTGTTTCGCCGATATATGCCTTAGCACACCGCTTGCAAGTGATAGTGTAGATTATATTTCGGGACTAGCATGTGAAACCATACGATATTCCATCATACGATAGAACCATCTTCAATAACAAACGTGGCTTTAGGAAAATATACAGTACGGGTCTGTATCACATAAGCACACGTATTGCAACGCCGACGGCCACACTGAACAATGCCAAAATGACTCTGGATATTGGACTTAGGGCAACTGTGTACCAACATATCCTTAAGACTTCTGTCCTGTCTGTAAGCCACCAAAGAATAGTTTGGGAAGACTAACCAGGTCTCAGGATCTGACTTAAGAATAGACTTAAGAAATGACGTGTTATTACGTGTTTCGCTATTTCCAGATATACCATTCTTCTTCTTCTTCTCTTCCACCATTTACGTCTTTATAGAAGTGTTGTGGGGGAAACGTAGTGATCTTGTGTGCGCTTGTTTTAAGGAACTTTGTAAGCTGATATTCATGTTTGTAAGGCTGTTCTTGATGCCGTCGCTCAATCTTTTGCGTGGTCTTCCTCTTGCCTTCTACTCATTATACTTTTTCTGTGTGGCTCTCTGTGGTAGGCGATATACCATTAATCAGTCCAATTTGCGTGCACTTGCTTCCAGGATCAAACTACATCTTCTACAAACATTATGACCCAAAGAAAAGATGGCAATGATTTTTGCGTGACAGCAAATGAACAGGTATTCTGTTTGAATTTATTTCTTATATTAAAACCATAACATCTTCAAACTAAATTCAAATTTCACAAACTGTACAGCCAAGTACAATATAGACTTTAGCAAGATTAAAAACAAGAGATGGTAGTTTTATGGATGGTTAATAAAATCGAATCAATCTATGGTTTATCACAATGTATTTTGAAATGGGTTTTATTAGCATTGATAGCTGCGATAGAATAGTGTTTAGCTCAATTGCTTCATACGTGAATGACCCCAGGATCAAATTCTACAGGAGTGGGATTTTTTAAAAACCATATTGGAGTCTCAGCTGTGTACAAGAGAAACATTGGGAGGTAAAGATGGCCGGTATGATGTTGACCACATCACCCATCATGTGCTGATGATGAAAAGTGATATACAGACCTAACACTACATTCCTCAATATATCTCACAGTATGAAAACAGGTTCTTTACTTACACACTTTTACCATTCAAGATATATATTTTAGTGTGTGTCTTTACCTACATTTTAACTCAGTTTTATTTCAGTCTTTGACACATGTGATATCTCTCTCTCTCTCGCGATCGTTCTTTTACGGTCATTTTTATCATTCTTATTGTGATATATGGAAGTCCAATTCACTCAGCAAGCACTTAAAATTAAAGATCTTTAACTCTTGTGTGATTCCAGTATTAACTTATGGATGCGAGAGTTTGAAAGCAACAAAAGCTCTAGAAAGAAAATTAGATAACTTTGAGAATAGATGTCTTAGAAGAATACTGAACCTCAAATGGTCAGATTTCAGACCTAATACACAAATAAGACAAGAGACCAAGCAAGAAAATGTATAAAATTTTATAAGAAAGCGCCGCTGGAACTACATCGGCCACACACTTAGAATGGATGAGAGAAGACTCCCTTACCAATCCCTCATATGGACACCAGAGGGAAAAAAAAAAACGAGGAAGACCAAGAGAGACTCTGCGTAGAACCATCATCAGAGAAGGCTCAACGATGGGCCTAGTAAACATTAAAGACCTAAAATAGATAGCAACGAACCCGAGACATGGAGAGCTATGACCTCTGCCCATGCGCGCCACGAGAAAGACTAACTAACTAATTGTGATATATAAACAGCCTAACACCAAGAACGGGTGTACGTTCACAATCTTCAGTACCATTTGAAGCTCTGGTGCTTATCCTTTGGCGATGTGTTCGATTTTAACCAGCATTTACTGGGTTCGCTCTCCGTCAGCCTTTGACTGTCCCCAGCCAACCTGCAAGGCAGCACGTTGCTATTTTCTTTTAGGGTAGCGACCCTTAGACGCCTACCCTCCCGGGCTGTTGAGCATCATCTGCCCAGAAAATCTGTCTTTTTGTGGACTACTTGGTTTTTCTGCCATCTAGTTTTGTGTATGGTTTACTCCACTAGCCTTTGATTGTCCCCAATCAAACTACAAGGCAGCAGTAGTTCCCTGCAAGCAGAAATGCGCACTAGATTCAATCTCTGCCAGGCTTTCTAGTTTTTCTGTACATTTGGGTGGTCCGCTCACTCTTACGCCTGCCACGTCCCCTCTTCGCTACACCATCAGCGCCGTGCACGTCTGCCCACCGGTGGGCCCACCAGTGCATCGTCCGTATGCGTGTTCGCTCTGTTCTGGTGCTTGCCTCACCATCTCCATTAGTTCTCACCGTGCTCACATTTACCATGCTTTTAGGCTGTCCGGACCCGGGGCTTAACTCGGGCACCCATCTCAGAGAATAGACTTAAGAAATGACGTCAGTTTCTGAGTTTCGCCCTATGTGGGCCCCCGTGCAGCTCATCTCGGGCCCAAGTTTTCCATGTCTCTTCTCTGGATGCACCCCTCATCCCTTTATGGTTATCCGTTCAGTTTTTTTCCATCGGCTGAGAGAGATGAGCATTAATATTCACTCTGGGCTGGGATTCCGCTCGTCTGGGTTGCAAGCGGATCCCATCCAGCGTGACTACGTCTGCATCACTACCTGTACTAGAGTAGCCCTCCCTTGATCCCTACCCGCTTAGTCAGACCGGAACCAATGTCTTTTACCAGGGTCACCATGAGGAGGTGGGGTAGGATCTTGATTAGTAAAAGTAAGGTAAAGGAACCCTTTCATACCTCGTTGTATATGGGTCAATACAGTGTTAGGCCTGTATTTTTCATTGACCGTCGGCACACGATGGGTGATGTGGTCAGCATCACGCCGTCCGCCTTTACTTTCCCAGAGCCTGTCTGGAACCCAGTTGAGGCTGGGTTTGACCTGAGAGCCGTCGTGGTCGGGAAAATTCCACGCGCATTGTGGGAGCTGAACCCAGACCACCAGCCTTGCAAAGCGATCTTGATTAGTGCCAGCTCACTAATCCTGGCGCGCCGTTGTCCATATGCACCTTTGAGCCCACATGTGATATATCATTGGGAGTGCAAGTTTATACTCCTAAGACACCATTGTTGTAGTATCTATGTAAGACTTTCATTCTTCTACAACTTCTTTGTATCACACTTAGCAGTCTGTCTCAACCAGTAACATTAATAGACTTGTCTAAGAGTTTATGATACCACAATATATGATTTCTCTCACATGAGCCTTGGTCACTGACCAAGTTGAACATTGACAGCAAATGGTAGGTCACTAGCCAAGTTGAACAATGATAGCAAATGTTAGGTCATTGACCAAGTTGAACAATGATAGCAAATGGTAGGTCACTAGCCAAGTTCAACACTGATAGCAAAATGTTAGGTCACTGACCAAGCTGAATATTGATAGCAAATGTTAGGTCTCTAACCAAGATCAACATTGATAGCAAATGTCAGGACTCTAACTAAGTTGAGCCTTGATATCAAATGTTTGGTCACTAACCAAGTCCAACATTGAAATCAAATATTTTGTAACAAATATATTGTAAATAAATGATACACATCTACTTTGCAGTGTGTAGGTTACAATAAAATACAACTAAAAAACTATTACACACCTTTATCAAAAGTAAAATTATCAATAAGACTTCTCCATGCAATAAAAGCATTGTGCCTTCCAGCATGAGAACCTTTGAAACCAATCTCTGCTATCTCCAACAACAAATTTATGGTTGACCCTTTATGTAGCCCCTATAATGGACAAATATATAATAATAACAAGAGACATAGAGGAATAGCCAGAAAATATTAACAAAATAATAGTCCTGTAAAGGAAATATAATTGCAGACTTCATTCAATATATGAAACAGAACAATCTTATAATGAAAAAGGTATTCATTGATTGATTGGGTGTCATCTTCGCATCAAAGTTCCGTTGCAATGGATCTCTTTCTGCTCTTGCCATGGAGGTGCATTCTGTCAAACTGGTTTTTGTATTTGAAATTGAAAATTCGTAATTTAGTTTTAAAACATACACCATTCTATTTACGATGCCACTATCAAACATGTTTGATTGTTATGGAATTTGTGTACTGGGAACTTTTAATTTACCAGTTTGTATACTAAATTTGAGACACTTCCTTTATACTTTTACTTTCTCTTCAGTATTGCTACATTTTTTGTGTCAAGACATTCATATCTTATTTTCAAGTAAATGAGAAACCAAAAAACAACACCTCAAATAAGAATTAATGTAAGGAACATGATACATATTTTCTATATATAGTCTATTTTCTGATTACAACAATATGAGAAATGAAATGTTACTGCTAATTTGTTCATTTTTAATGTAAGGTTAATTCTTCTTCTTCAGCAATCTCTGATCATGCGCTTAGTTTGCTGTGGACCACAAGCAGGGAAAGTCAGCTTCATGTCTGTCAGCTTTCTCCAAAGCTTAGTTTTTAGATCAACTAGGTGTGGCCATATGTTGCTTCTCAGCTCACACAGGTGAGGACAGTCTTACAGTACATGCTCTGGTGTCTATTCCGCCTACTGACACTGGCAGAGAGCTGTTTGACTTATTCCTAGTCTATGTAAGTGTCTGGAGTATGAAGTGTCTGGTACAGAGACGAAATATAATGCCCTGGTCTGTCACGAATTGTTACTTGTTGTAAACTACTTTGCTCTTCAATCATTACCTGTCCAGTAACCAGCACAATGAGCGACCAAGCTTTCAGCACATATGATTCTTGAGTTAACATCAGCGCTTTCAAAGACTCAGCAAGACCCTAATAAAGAAAAGTTAGCTAATCACAACTGTGTATATAAACAAATGTTACAGCTATTCTTTTTTTTTTTTAAATCTCAAAATAAGACTTAAACACTGCAGTATGACAGTCACTCAAAAGGAACTGATGGAAAAAACAAAGCAAACTATTGACCTAAAGAGATTCTGCTATTTGATTTAACATACAAAAGGAATACTAGATATAATATAATAAATTGTGTCCTAGTCTTGTAAGAACTGAGCGCCAGAGTGGCTACTGGGGTCCAAATTGGGGTGTAAAGAATAGAACAACTGTTACCTGCCACGTATGTCGTGAGAGGCAACTAAGGAAGTTGGGCATGGGGTTAGCTACCCCACACCGCAAAAACACTAGATGGCTACAGAACGGAGAGCGAACCGAGTAAACGCTGGCTGAAGATGTGACGTAAAACACACCAATGCTAAGGTTGCATGAATCAGATTTCCACATGTATAGAATTTATGGGGAGGTCTGGTACATCAGTCTGGGCGGTGATCGCTAGAGAGAGAGAGAAAGAGCTGGAAGACCTGAAAAGGAGAGCAAATAGATGTAGATTTGCTGAAGATTAGTAGAGTAAATGATACCAAAACAGTTTTTAACCAAACCATGACAGCATATATACACACATTAACAATTATTTTTGTTATTACTTTCAAGATGATTTAAATCTGGTGTATGCTAGTTAATAATAAAAGCAGGACCTTTACAAAAGCAATATCAATATTAACATGAGTATGTTCATGTCATCAATCAGGGGCCATACGCTTTGACTACCTTCGAGAGATTACACACAAGCTGCATGGACTTGTAGCAGTAACATCTTGCTTACTGCTAGCATCAAAGTTGGCATAAGAATAAAGCTGAAAAAGACTACACTCCACCTCCCCGTGGCGGCTCAGAAAATAGACAACTACCAAGATGTTTAAGTTTGTGGAGATTGAAAAGGGAGAAGCTAACCCAGTACCCAAAATAAAGCTACGCTGAAGTTGGATGTGTCAGACTGAAAGGTGCAGATACCACAGCTCCCACTGAAAACTGCAACACAACATATTTTGTTCATGAGAGCGAAATATGAGAATGAATGAATGAGAAAGAATGAGACTTTCCGTTGGTAACGCTGAACACTGCGTCTTTGCTAAGACGGGTTCTGGCGCTAGTGCACGATACTCCGTAGCACGACCAGAAGTCCCGTTTCACGTTAGCGACTGTTTCTATCCTCAGCCATACAGCTTGTCAGCACATGAACAACTTTAAGCTTGGATTTAGTCATATATTGATGTAGCATAGTACATTATTATTGTAACGGTAAGAAATTTCAACCGCCATCTTGCCGGCACCGGATAGGACGCTGCTGGATTTGCTGAGGTGGAGATCGGAGCACCTATGGACATGTCCGAGTGCTATGATGATAGTCCTCATATAACTGATAACTGATGAGACTTTCTTTTTCAGTTATCATTTTGGAGTACGTATTCTATATTTGCTTTTGCAATTCACACTTAGCACTTTAAGCTTATTGTCTTATTGTAACTAAAACAAGCTTCAACAAACCATACATTTTTAAAATACTTACAGAATTGAGAGCCTTAATGATACGTCTGCTCAAGTCTTGTGAATCACAGAGGTCTTCTCTGAAGTGCTCCAGCAAAGACAAAGCCATTTCTCTCACATCTTGGGATGAATTAACAAGTCCTGGAAACACAAGCCGTGCCCAGCGAGGTGCTGATTGTTTAAGTCTTTTTTCAATTTGCTCCTTAAGTCTGCACACAAGAAATTCAAATCATTAATATGAGAATATCAATCATTTCTTGTAATGAAATAATGTTAGATACAAACATTACACAGGTTGCTAATGAATTATAGCAAAGGAATAAAAAATTACAAGGTTTGATGATTTTAGCAATTTTTTTACAGAAAATTGAACTGAAACTGTAACTGATTTTAACCAGGCATGTACAAAGGGGTCAGATAGTAGGATGACCTCAAGACATGTAGTGTCAGTTGTGCTCTAAAACAAAGGGGTCTAAAGGCGACTGACTTCTTATTATTAAAACACTCCATATCGACCACTTGTTAAACCCCTCTTTGTGATTTGTATGTGAATGTTCTCTCACGATCACCACTTAGACTGGTGTACCAGATTTCCCCATAAGTCTCATCCATGTGGAAAGCTGATTCATGGAGCCTTAGCATTGGTGTGGATCATCACATCTTCAGCGCCACATGCAGAGAGTTGTGGGTTCAGTCTCACACTCGAGAAAAGGAATTAGCCTTCCTACCTTCTGAACAATAGGGTCTATTAATATGAAGTGACAGTAACTTCCTACTTTAACTCCTTGTGGACCAGGAGTCACACTAAGTGGCGTTTTTACTCTATAATATTTTTAGCACTGGTCCACTAATAGTTAAGGTCTGAAAAGGCTATGGGAAAAGTTATATTTATAGACTCCCACATACTGTCCCATTGACCCATTTTACTTTCACTGGTAAAGGATATCTCCCTAGCATCCCACTGGAAAGCTTAAATTGCATTGAGAAACATATGGATCTAAAGAAATCAAATCTAGAACAAAAATTAGGATATTTAACTTTAATGTTAAAGCAGTTCTGCTGTATGGGTCAGAAACATGGAGAACTACTAAAACAATAACGCATAAACTACAAACATTCATCAACTAGTGTCTGCGCAGGATAGAGGGACTAAGATGGTATGATAGGGTTACAAATGAGAAACTTATGGAGAGAACAAGACAGATTCATGTGGACCAAGAGGTTAAAAAAGACACTGGCACTGGATAGGACATACTTTGCAAAACATGAGGGAATATAACAAGAAGGGTCCTTTCCTGGAACCCGCAGGGACAGTGAAAGAAGGGAAGGCCGAGAAATATATAGAGACGAGATTTGCAGGCAGAGATCAACAATATAAACAAGAGCTGGAGGGAGTTGCAGGAGATAGCTAGAGATAGGAAGACTTGGCATGAGTTGGTTGAGTCAGCCTATGCCTCAATCCGGGTTAAAAAGGCAGAGAGAGAGAGAGATCTCACTGGGACATAGGCCATTTACAACTGAAAACGAAACTGTTAATTAACACATGTCCTTCCCTACCTGACAAAAATTTTTACTTGTTTCTCCACAACAAAGACAGACTTTGCCTTGACTTTAGAATTCAACTCCTCCATACAACGCAAGAACACTGAAATCTGAAGAAAAATCAGTGCAAGGTTTGTTTAAATAATTGTTTGGTCTGAAAATTTTAATGTTTCAACTGACACATCTTGGACATCTTTCATTAATGTTATTACATTCATCATGTTAGTTACTGGTTACTGAATCAGCGTCATAGCTCTCTGGGAAGACCCATATGTGCTGAGTCTCCCCCAGACGATGTTGGGGGGTATGCATACCGATGGTTTTGGTTTCTTGCTAGTTAAGCATACTCCTCATTCTATCCCTTAGGCATCCAGTTCTACTTATACAATATGCAGCTCTAAACTCCTTAAATCACAGGATAAACTCAACATCAATTTTGGTGTTCTCATCCATCAGATTCATCATGTTGAAATTAATGAAAGTAACTACTTTATATAGCATTTTTTTCTTCTGTGAACATTTTCAGATTATCAGCTTGAATACTTTTACAGAGTTTGCCGATAGCAAAATTGATAACATGCTGCTCTAGTAATAAAGTGCCATGGAAATTCCATGATTCCCGGCACAGCTTGGGTCAAAAAATGTTAGTGTACACAATCTGCATGGTTGGACTACAGGAAACCCTGATTCTTTACTTGGAGATCTAAATTACAAGTACCTCTAAAGTCAGAGTAAAGCTCATCTGAATGGTGAGGGACAGTAGTGATACGACAAGCAAGCCTTCACGTAAAAATCAATTAGAAGTGCCATATTAGTTGCCATGACAACGCCTGAATTCACAGCGGACAATTACAGAAAGCAGTGGTTTGTCTACAGTTGATAATATCTCTGTAGAGATTGTCAAAATGTATCTTGATAGAACCATGTAACTTTCTATGATCATTATAAGTTTAACCCTTTTGTAACCGGTTCTCATTTTCATAGTGCAACAAATGTTTTAAAGACCTCTTTTCTTATTGAACATTTTGCATCTCATTCCATTATGAACAGTGCAAAGTCTGAAAAATTTACACATGTTCTTAGTTAACGAAGTGCTTCTAGATTTTTGGAGGGCGATTTTCTGAAATTCCGCAACCTATCAACTTTGAGTAATGAGCTTCAAACTTCATACAGAGAATCTCTTCATTCTTGTCATTACAAGCTTTCTCCTGATTCTAGATCTCAATCATTAGGTTATGAGTAGGTGGGCAGTAAAATATATATTCTTTGCAAATATACAGCGCTAACATGTTTACCTTGTTCTGGTTTCTCAATGAAACCGCCAAATCCTAACAGAGAAGCTTTTTACCTCTTATTACCTATAGCATATCAATTACTAGGTTTTCCTGTACATAATATGCCATTTAGTGACATGGTCCAGCCATAACTTATTGAGCAATGTTGGGTTCTCAGCATGTTGGATCACAAAGGAAAATATAATTTATTGGCAGCTCTGATATTATGAAATACCCAGGTATTTGACAGGCAACTCAATGACAAGTTGTTTGCTTTCGGAGTGCAACCTTTGGGAATGCATGTGCATCAAGGTTAGTAATATAACACTAGGAATCAGGTCAGAGCAATGTAAATCCTTTTCCATCCTTATTGAGCTAACAGTGTGATGCTTTTATGGTGACCCTAATGTTTTATTTTTCCCTTTTTACATAGTTCTCATGACTTTCTCCTATGTGTTAGATAGAGGTAATTTGTCTCCATTATTGCCAGTTTTTCTTATTCTTCATTTCTCTGGATTTTACAACGGTCTCTCTTCTGACACCAACCTAATTTTACGTAGAGTACTGCTCTAATATCTTTGATGCCTAAATTTGTATGGCAACTCAGAGCTGCAATCCTGCTAAATTTGTGGCTTCTTTGTAGCATACCGGCTTTGGAGATCTCTGTGCATGGACATTTGTGCACATCACTCGTTCCAAAGGTACTCGGTTCGCTCCCTTATGGAGCAATGCGAATATATTTCCAGAGATCCCTGATCTCAGTGTAGGTAAGATCGAGTTCCTAATCCTATAGAAGATAGGCAATAGAATGAAGGTTAAGCAATTAGAAGAACCCTTGGCAGTTCAAAATCGAGAAGAGCAGGCTGGAAAGCCGCTGCCCTGGCAAAATTCATTAGAAATATTTAAAATAAAATTCATACGAAGTATTTTCATCATCTTCAAAATTACATTGGGGACCCTCACTGGTGCTATGGCGTTTGTGCACTGTCGCTGAGATCTTCCTGTGTAAGAAAGACATCAGAGCACACATGGTTACTCACCAAAGTACAATAATGATGGTCCAATCAATCAACCACTACAAGCTTTAACATTTCAATGTAAATGTGAGAACATAAAACATTTACCTCAGTCGATAAAACATCTTGATCAAACCTCTGAACAGAAAAGCAGTCCAAAATGAATTTGATCACATCCACAGATGATGTTTTAAGACTACAGTGAAGTAGTGATTTCAGGGCCAATTCTGAATCTGATTTCTGTAAGCTACATGTGGCATAGAAGAATAAGAACTCATGTTTTACGAAATCTTACCAAAAATGTTAGGAAACAAATACTATATCACTATTTACTATTAGCCATGGTTTTATTGTAGTTGGTGAACAGAACCGATATCACCATTACAGATAAACTTGGTGTTCCTTCTCTTTCAGCAGATGCCTAAGAGACTATGCATGCTTATTGTTCCCATATCTACCTGGTTATAAGCAAGCCTCATCCAAACTTGCAAGAATTAACGTTGATTCATGTCTAATTTTATATCAAATCCTTCCAGACTGAATATAGTATCCTTGTCAATGGCGGCTGAATCATCAACATGAAAAGGCAGATCTCAAGAGACCTCAAGACATCACTTCCATCTCTATTAACCTTGCGTTAAGTACTAAGAAAATATCATTTATAAATGAGATGCTCCGTGACTTTGGAACTAGCCGTATTTGTGGATGATATTACCATAATAAATTATTTTAAATATATATTATTTATTTTTAAGATGTCTAACCTCATTGATAAAAGCATGCTTCTTTTGTTCTTCTTATGTGTTTGCCCGCTATGAATTCGTGCGTAGTCAGGGAGCCTGGTATAGCACTCCTGACTGATTTTTACATGAACGTCTACTTATCATTTCTACGGTGTCCCTAGCCATTCAGGCGAACCTTCTCCGACTTAGAGGTAAGAGCATGTTTTTATTACACCAACATTTCCGATCATGCTACCATTTTGGATCATCTCTGCAGACCTGTTTTCACTTCCTCTTGTCAAAAACAACACATTTGCTTATAAAATAGCATCTAATGATTCAGATTACTGTCCTGATGAAGACTATAAGTGTTAGTTCTTTATGAGCTGCTTACTAGACCAGTTCTGCATAATTTTCTCTTATTTATTTATTATTTATTAATTTGTGTCTTCAAAATATAGAAATATTTATAAGTTACAAATTTACTAATTACTGCCTTATATATTGTCCAAACAACTTCATTTTTTTAAATATATTGTGTAAATATAAATGTACTAAGAGACTGTGTTAATAGTTTTCATGATATATTTCATACCTTTTATCCCCTTCTTTGTGACTATAATTATTTGAAATTTGCCTAATATCTATTCTATGTCCATAGTCTATTCAATGAGCATTCCAACCATATATAACATGCCTATTTTTAATGCAAGGAATATATATGGCTGCTAGTAATAGAGCAGGTCATCAAACATTTTGTATCAAAAAGTGTCTGTAGCTCAAGCGGTAGTGAGCTCGATCACAAACCCAAGCGTGCCTGGTTCAAACTCCACAGTGGGCAAGTTTGGAAGCAAATTCATTTCTGTAGGTTCAGAAAGCAATGGCAAACTACTGAGCGTATAAGTGGTGCCTAGAAAATCAACGACTCGTTTACTGTGGTTGATGGTTACGTCCTGTAAAGGATATGCCACAATTTTAATTTTCATCAAAAATTACAAAAAAATCTTTAAAAATCCATGAACGTTTAAGAATTAAATAGGCCCAAAATAATTAAATCAATAATGAAATAATTCAACAAGGAATTATTTCAGTTCCTTTGCGCAATTTCACTTTCAGTAATTTCTGTGCACATAAATAGCAATTTATACATTATCATCATTATTACCACAGGAACCATCAGTATGCATACTCTTCGATATCTGTTGTGGGAGACTGAGCACCTATGGGTCTGCCCGGAGTGCAATGACGTCAGTTTAGTAGCCAATAACCAATAACATTATCAATTATTAACTCGCTATGTGCATGAGAGCTCTGACAGCCTCCCTTATAAGCAATCACATCTAATGCCATGCTACAATATAACTTAATAGATGTGTTACTATAAAGTGGGATATTATATTTGTAAAATCTTACCAATAATCCAGATATAAAACTTGTGTCTTGTTTGACCACTCCCTCAGGTTGAGTTAAAGCTATCAATTCAGATTTTTTTTAAACAGACCGAAAAGAGGTAAATAATGGATGGGCTGTGTCGAAGACGCAATACAGCGGGTATGCAATTCTGCAGATATCAATCATGACAGAGAGGAGGGTAACAATACCTGGGGATTACCTGCCTTTTTGGTCCATATCACACTTGATAGAAGTTGCAGAGAACAAACTCCTACTACGATTGATTCTGAGATAAAAAAAAAGGACGGCTTTGTGATTTGGGGCAAGTGAAGTGCTTGGGTCTTCCCAGCAAGAGGCAAGTGGTGCTTTTGCTGTAATAACAAGTAGCATTACAATGGAAACAATATTGGTAACCAGGGTGTTGAGCTGACTTGGTACACAGAATTTCAAACATGCTTGTATTCTGAGAGACTCAATAGACATGCTCAAGAAAATGTAGTCTTGACTACATACGATATGAATGGCTCGACACACTTAACACATCACAAGTAATCCATATATTTGTTTTCGTACTGAGTCATGCGGGCGTGAAGGACAATGAGCAAGCAGATAGGCTAGCTGACACAGCAATGGTCAATGACAGGAAATAGATAGGTCAGACATCATCAATGCCGTCGCCTGAGTGGTTACCGGGGCCCAAATTTGGGGTGTAAAGAATAGCACCACTGTTACCTGCCACGCATGTCGTAAGAGGCGACTAAGGAGGTTTGGCTGAAATCGGATGCACATGTCCTAAACGTATAGAAGTCTATGCATTTAGGGGTCTACCAAACCAATGTGCAACGTATACACGTTCTTGGCAAAGATCAAACATATCACAAAGAGTGATTAAAATTGGTTGTAAAGAACGAATGCGAAGAAGAAGAAGATCAATGCCGTAAGAGAAGCAAGACAAATTGGTCAAATGAATCAACATCTGCTGTGTCGAAGTGTTGTAGTCTGTTTCCAGTGCCATGGTGTGGAGTAGAGTCTTGGTCACTGTCAGCTCACTGATCCAGACACAGCTTTTTTGCATTATGTTTTTGTGCCTGCTGCTCCATTTAAAATATATTAATTAGTTATACTCTTATGCTTTGACTAAAAACATAAATTTACCTTTCAAAATGTTCACTCCCAAGACAAAAATGAACAACCTGAAGTGCACTTAGAATGATCTTTTCATCTGTGTCCAGCAAATCTTGATAAAGCAGCTTCAGTAGCTGAGCCCCCTGAGTTTTAAGTTCATCCTCTGTAGTTGTATTCTTCAAATTACTGTAGATAAATAATAATGGTCTGAGAAAAAGCATGATTCATGAACAGAAG
This sequence comes from Arion vulgaris, assembly GCA_020796225.1. NCBI lineage: Eukaryota > Metazoa > Mollusca > Gastropoda > Stylommatophora > Arionidae > Arion > Arion vulgaris. Next base: position 71,032,934 of record CM036753.1, on the reverse strand, counting down.
GATAAGATATCTGAGAGAACCAAACTATACAAAGAAGATACAAAGATAGAAAAAAGGTTAAATCTCAAAAGAATAAATGTCACTGAATTCATGGAAAGTGCTTCTGCATTTAGCAGTTTTGATAAAAGTGCTGATAACACATCACTGTTTCTGTAGTTTCTGTGACACTGCTTAATTTTTGTCTCTGTTGGTTTTCAAGACAATGTCAGAGTTTGGGCATGAATCAGCTCTGATAGCCTTTCCATGACCAATGAGATCTGACACTGTCATACAGTATAACTCAGTAGATGTGGTACTATAAAGTCAGGTTTTATTTTTGTTAAGTCTTATCAGAAACCAATCTGTACAAATTTGTTTCTTATTGAACACTATTCTCAAAGTTATTCGGTTGTATTAAGACTAACTAGCCAAATCTATCAAAATGGGAGGGGCGGTTTCGATCCCGTGCTTGAGCTTTCAGCTCTTTGGCTCAGTGCCATGGACATCATAACCCTTCAGTTAGGTGCCACGAACACCATGAATCTGGTGAACCTGTGGCTTTTCTGCCAGCAGACGGAATTGAACCCGCACTCACAGGGAGCTTAAATGGGTTTGTTAGAGAAAGTACAATGAAAAACTGAGTCTTTCTTTCTTCTTCTTTTCTCTAATCCTGTCCTGTCTCCCAGCACCAGGTTAAGAAGAGACTTCTAGAACAGGCTTTTGTGTGCACTTCATAAATAGTGTTTTTCATCGTCTGTTATTTCTGAGGTCCACCTTTGGCGTGTACTGCCTTTTGCTTTGTATCCACTGTATTGGAATGGCACTGCTCTTTGGCGCACTATCTGTTGGTAATATGCTTATGTGGCCAAACCATTTAATTTGTTGTTTTTTATGAAGTTCAGTACTGGTGGTATACTCTTTTTCTTCTTGATGTCTTCATTTCTAAACCGGCCTCTTCTTGATACTCCCAGAATTCTGCGTAAACACTTCATCTCTGGTCATGACTGGTTTTTTCTATCCTTTGATGTCATCGTCCAGGTTTGGCCCTGACAGCCTAATGTTGGGAGAAAGATTGTGTTGTACAATGCTCTTTTAGTATTCATGGTGAAAAACTGAGTTATGAACAATTTCAGCACTGTTCCATTAGGAATGTTGAATTGAAAAACTAATATAAATGTTAGTGATAAGTTACAGTCCTTTGTTGCATCGGAAACAGAAATGAATAACAGAGAGAGAAAAACATCATGTGGTTTAGATAAAGAAATGATGAAGGGCATGGTTCCTGGAAATGAGGTAATGGATTACAACAGACATTATGAAAACCATTAAACATGACGATGGAGGAGACACAAGAACTGGCTAGAGACCCAAGTCTTTTAGGTAAGCTGTGATAAGAGCAATGTTCTGTAACAGACATGCTACATGAAGAACTCATCAGATAAGGAAATGGATATGCATATTTAAATTATATGCAAAATAATTAAATAATCATGCATATAAATTGATAAACATCATATATCTCTAACATAACTTGTTAAAGTAATAACAAAATTGAACTATGAAAGAGAATAAGTCAACACCCAAACCAGTTTCAGATTAAAGTAAGAACATCACCATCACTTCAGTCTCTGTGCTGCTTAAGTCTGTATTTTTAACAATGTGTCAATACAATACCAATAATTTTCTGTTGGGTTTTTTAATTCAATTTAACAAATAATACTAACTGTTACCTGGTTACATACCTTATAAGATTTGCATATGCTGCCTCTTTGTCTTCATGCTTGCAATTTATGTTTTTTAATACGTCTATTGCTTCTTTTACAGCCATTTTCCTTCTTCAACTGATGAACAGAGAAACATAATTATGCAAATATTAAAAACATCATGTTTACATGACTTCCACAGGGAGACAACAGAGCAGTTCACCTATTTAGGTAGCAATTTTGATTGCATATAAAATATTAAAAATGAAATTATGCTACGAATGAAACTGAACATGGTGAAGAATGGACGCTAGTGGTTAGCAGGGAGCAATAAGTACTTTGCAATATGTATTTGACGAGTATATGTATATGATGCTAGTCATATAGGCAGAGGTTCAGGTGTTAATTTCCAAGAACTTATCTGAGGGCAATGTGATCATTTACACAGATGTGTCAGTGGTTTGCACAAATGCGAAGCTTATGGTCTTTCACTGCTCTGGTCTGAGGGTGTATTGTGAAGACGATGGTTTTACTGTGATTACAAGTAGTCTGATTATGAAAGCTATGACAGTAACTAGGGCAATGGTCTGGCTGGAGTTGCAGACCAATGCAAGTATTCTCAGAAAGATTGACACAAGCTGAAATCAAAGGCAATGGTTGGAGGAAGTCTGAGATTACAAAAATCAGTTTATTTTTGTGCCAGAACAGACAGTAGTAAAGAGAACAAATAGGACAATAGGTAAGGTTTGAGGGCGTTGCTGCTGTAGAAAGCAAACGAGCAATGAATCACGCAGATATTCTGAATACCTTAAGGGAGATTTGTAAATGGTTCATTGAATGAGAGTGAATATGCAACTAGACTGCAAGAATATCAAATCAAACGAGAACAAATGCACTATGCTGAAGGCAAAAGAAAAAATAATTGTAAACCAACGCAGAACTGGTGTTGTTATCATTAGTCACCACATGTGACAAACTGAGAGATTCTGAGGAAGAGATCAAAGCACTTATAGATTCTTCTTCTGCTATCAATTTCTGCTATGCGACTACTCCGGTATGTGTCATAAACAGGGCGGTGCATTTGAGGTCTTCACCTGTCCCCCATAGTTTGTTTTGTAGGGTTGTTTCTGTTGGCCAGATCTCCATTCTCACACTGCTCAGACTGTGGCAGCCTTGCAGGATGTGCTCTAGGACTGCTTTGGTGCTCCACAGGTGCAGACAGCTGAGTCCCTGAGACCCATTCTATGGAGGTGTGCTCTGAGACTGAAGTGTTCCGTTCTAAATCTGAAGACTGTGGTTTTCTGTTTAGTGTGTTTATACTGTCGTGCTCTGGGTTGTATCCTCTATTTATTTTTCTCAACATCATTTTTCTGGATTGTTTCAGGAGAGTCTTTGCTTCTGTAAAGCTTTGTGGCATGTGGTGTTGACTGATAGATTAATTGGTATGATTTTAGTAATGAAGATCCATGGTGAGCATTGATTGATTGGCAATAGCTCGTGATGAATGACTTTCTAGTTTATGAATTACGAATTACTGTATTTGTATCAGCTTTGTATTATTTATTATTCAATTTATTCTTATAATAAATAACAGTATAATAAAGACAGGTCACATTGTTTATGTTTTAAAGACTCCATCACAATACGCCATATGGTGATGAGTGAAAGTGTAGACATTTTTATTTTACTCTCCTTTTACTCATAACTGAGTAATATGTAACACTAACACAGTATCAATCAGTATCACTGCGGGCCCGCAAGGGAAGCAAAGAATAGTAGGCCTACCACTGCGACCTAAAAGGAATGTCGGAAGATGTGGCTGATGTAGAACCTAGGGAAGCTACCTAGTAAATAAAAAGCATCGCAGAAATCGGATGTGCTGGCCTACTTGTAGGCGCATAACTGGCACAGCGTAATATCGCTCTTAGGCTCAGATCACATACAAATCACACAGAGTGGTTAAAAAGTGGTCGATTTGGAGCGTTCGAAGAAGTCAGTATCACTCAGTACATTGTACAGTAGGCCGTAGTACGTTCATCATATGCATACGTCATACTAGTCCATTGGTTATTGTCCATATAATCAGTTAACGTCGACTGAGTAACACTAGTAACTTTAACTAGTAACACTAACTCCAGTCAGTTCTCGGGTGTACTTATTACTCAATTACTGTCTGTCAGTGTGTGTGTACAGTGTACTATTTAAAACAACAGGTACAGAGGTAGTCCTAGACGAGAGAGGGAGGTTGACGAATAACCCAACTTTTATTCACTTTGATCCAAATATAATATATATAGCCCATGCTACAGCCTACAGTAGCCTACAGTTGAGTTTGAGACAACTACACACAACTATTGTTGCGCAAGACCCGCAAGTCACCAGAGAAGCGCAAGACAAATACATCAAGCCACGACACTCGACGCTGTCGACACTTCACTGGGTTAACAACCCGGTAACACTTAGTAACAGTGTGCTCACAAAAGAAGAAGACACTGTCTTAGAGTACTTAGACAGTACACAATCCAAAACTTAGTACGTCTGTACGATTAATTTAGTACGATCGTTATAAGCGGTGCAAGCTAACTTAAAAAAACATAAGGAGAACACAAACGAAAAACAAATACTGCATACCTTACTTCACATGGACATACTCATAAAATAACTTTCATCAGAACGTTGCAATATTTTAAAAAATAAACTGTAAACGCGCTAAAGGCCTTGTTTTCGTGATACTCATGTATCAGAGTTAGCAACTTAAAAAAAAAAAAATCGGCCAAACACTAGCCGGAAAAAGCCAAAAATAAGCCAGGTAAATAAAAGCGCTATTTCATACAATAGTTACCAATTTGGATTTTTTAATGCCAGATTCAAGAATTGTGACATTTTTTTTAAATGGTTGGCTTTAAGAAAAGTATTTTAGACCCTTTTTTCATATGCAAACTTTTTTTTCTAAAAATTAGTGTAACTCGTAAGAGCAAATTAGGTAAATATAATTAATAAAAAAGTTTTTATTGGTTTTGGTTGGGTTTGTTAAAAAATATGCTTAGTACTCTAACAGAAAAATTATAGAAAGCTGGTTTGCCAATTTGGCCTTTTTAATGCAAATTTAGTCTATTTTGATTTTTTTGGAAAGTGGTTGGCTTTAAAAAAAAAGTGTTTGGCCTTTTAGCCGATTTGATGCCCTTGTTCATATCCAATTGTTTTTCTTCTAAAAATATGTATAATTATTAATATCGATATGAGGGAAGACAGCAGTAAAACTATCTAGCTATGAAACACATAAATGCAAAAAAAACAAAGCACTGTAGTTTTACAAAATACAAATACATTAACAATACACAGCAACGTTTCGACAAAAAGGCCTTTATCAGGAAAAGGATACAAGAGAAGTAAAGAATTTCACTTCTCACACAGCACACAACATGTAGAATCAAACAATAAGTTCGGGGTCAATTGTGCAACTCTAGGGACAACGGCGCGCCAGGATTAGTGAGCTGACATTAATCAAGATCCTACCCCACCTCCACGTAGTAACCCTGGGAAAAAGATAGAGGATACTGTCTGGCTAAGTGGGTAGGGATCGAGGGAGGGCTACTCGTGTTTAAGTAATGATGCAAGAGCAGTTACACTATACGCTATCTACTCGCAAGATAGCCGTGAAGAATCTCAGAGTGACTGTCTCTGCACATCTCTCCCGGCCAATGGTAAAAGCGAAATAAATAAGCATAAAGGGATGAGGGGTGCATCCATAGAAGAGACGTTGGCTCACACGGGGCGAAACTCTGAGCCCTGAGGTGGGGGCCCGAGTTGAGCTTCGTGTCCTGACAGTCTCGAGACATAGTGGAGGTGAGCACGGTGAGATACCAGATAATCACAATATAGATGAGACCGCATTAAAACTATTTGATTGGCGAAACACGTAATAACAAAGTACTGTAGCTTTCATTATCATCATCAGGTGCCGTCTCCACATCGAAGGTTGGCTGCAATGAATCTCCAGCATCCTCTGTCTTTCGCCTTGGGGTTGCACACTGCCAGACTGTAACGTGTCCTTTCTTATATACAAATTACAAAAACAATGACAATATACAGCAATGTTTCGACCAACAAGGTCTTTATTAAGCAAAAGAACAACAGGAGTCAACAAGGATGCCAGATAAACACTGTGAGCAAGCACCGTGGTAGAGCGAACACGCATACGGACGACTCACAGGTGGGCCCACAGGTGGGGCAGACATGCACAGTGCTGATAGTGGAACGACGAAATGGCGTGGCAAACGCGGGGGTGAAAGGACCACCCAAGTGTGCAGAAAGACTGGAAAGTCAGCAAAGGCTTGAATCCAGTGCACCCTAGAGGATGGGGTTTGCCTCCGGAGTGCAAAAATCGCGTTTCTCATCGCAGAGAACGACTACTGCTTTGTAGTTTGATTGGGAACAATCAAAGTCTAGCGAAACAAACCGGACACAAAACTGGACGGCAGGCAAACAAATTAGTCCAACAAAAATACTGCTAACCTGGGCATATGACGCTCAACATCCCGAGAGGAAGGTTATCTAAGGGTAGCTACCCTAAAAGAAAATAGCAACCTGCTGCCTTGCAGGTCGGCTGGGTACAGCCAAAGGCTGACGGAGAGCGAACCCAGTAAACGCTGGCTGAAATCGGAAACATCGCCGAAGGATAAGCACCAGAGTTCCAAATGACGCTGAAGATGTGACGAGTCACACCCGTTCTTTGTGTAGGCTGTTTATATATCACAACAAGAATTATCAAAAATGGCCGAAAAAACGATCGAGAGAAGAAGAAGAAACAAAAAGTTCCTACCGGCCCTAAAATGATTTTAAAATTGTAAAACTACAGTACTTTGTTTTTATGTGTTTCTCCAATCGTTCATTCCGAGAATTAAAGGTCTTCTTCTTCTCTTCCCCCATTTACTTCTTCCTCTTGCTGTACTCATGACTGTACTCTTGCTGTACTCATTATACTTTTTATGTGCGGCTCTCTGTGGTAGGCGATACCAGGGCATTCTTGTCAGGTGTCCAAACCATTTAATCTGTTGTTCTTTTATGAATTGCATGATTGCTTTCACGTCCAGTCTTCTTCTGTTTCTTCATTTCTAATTTTGTCTCTTATTGTCACACCTGCAGCTCTTCTAAGATACCTCATCTCTGTCGATATGATTTTCCGCTCATTAGCTGCTGTTATTGGCCATGTTTGACACTGGTAACATAGCGTTGGCCAGAAAATCGTTCTTATGAGATTTGCTTTAGTTTTTAGCGGTATCTCTTTAAAAAAAACTAAAAGAATTAAAGGTAATGTCCAGCATATAATTGAAAAAGTTAAGTTTAAAATTTGTCTCCTGTTAAAGGTTCATTGGCAGCTTCTTCGTAGCCAAAATGACCTTTTTTCCTTCTGCCTCTAACTTCAGTTTCAGCAGGAAAATCTGTTCTGTTTTCAAGATACCCTACAATCTCATTTGCAGTAATTTTCATCTGATCATATCTAGATTGCCTGTAACTTTTCCCTTTTTGTATGGTTTCTGATAAAATCCTTACACAATCTGACAAATTTATAGTTACAGATTACATGCAGTAGCTTCGAGACTGAATATATTTCAAAAAAATCTCATGCCAAAAAATTACATCGCATATAAACTTATAATTTGTAATATTTCTTGATAACCTTCTTGCTTTAACTTTAGTTTCTGTATCTCTGTTGATGTCTTCTATTATTTCGAATAATTTCTATATCACACATAGAACGCAATAGTAGTCCAATATTACCTAATAACTCTATATCTATAACACACATGCACCCGTTCCCTCTAGAGATATACCACCGCCAACTCTAGCTAACTAGGCCAGACGACTGACGGGGAAACATCTGACCTAGATCAGAGAAGGGGCTGGAATCTATATATGTTTGATAGAACAATGCAAGCTTTATTTTGCAATTTTACTCAATTCTGTGAGTCTCGCTCTCTCTCTTGCGTTCCCGCAATTCTGTGAGTCTATGGTTATTTATTGGGGAAAAAATCATAATATTGATATTCCTTATTGTTAAACTCAACTTGCTGCATAATATGACTTTGATTTAGCATTTTGTGTTGATTTTAAAATGAATTCGTCTATATACAACAATACTGGAATGCGGGGTCACGTGGTGTAGTTGTGGTCTGATATCACATAATTCTTACCTGAGTCCGAAGGCCAATAAGTTTATAGTTTACTCTGGATATACCCAGTCCATGCAAATACTATATTTTAATTCGAGTCCTTATTGTCATAACATAATCATTTTCAATGATAATAAGTAACTACAATTGCTGTTAAAAAAACAACAATATTTCTCTTACCAGTCTACTTTTTAAACACAAAACTGAATTAGTATAAAGGCAAAAATATCATATTGATATAGATATATTATATATCTGATTTACTGATTTCAACACATGCCACTACTCGAGACAAATTAACATTAAAATCAATTATTTACAATAATTGCAAGCTCAAAACAGAATTATCAACACGTAACATATGCAATTGTCTTTTGTGATAATTTCCGCCTCAGCTTTTACGAGCGGCCTTGCGGTATATTACAAACAAAAATAATACCTTCGCGCTATCAGATCAAAAGTCTTTCGGCAAGCGCTCTCCAACGATGCACCTGTACCATAAACCGAAATAAAAGGGTACCGAAAGTGCTTAGACAGAGGCGTGCGGCAAATCATAAATTGTATGACATATAGCTTTGAGTATAAATATAGCTTTGAGTATAACTTATAGCTTTGAGTATAACATATAGCTTTGAGTACAAATTTGAGTATAATGTGGAGCGTCGAGTACAACTTTAAGTATAACTTATACCTTTGAGTACAACTTTGAGTATAACATATAACCTTTGAGTACAACTTTGAGTATAATGTGGAGCTTTGAGTACAACTTTGAGTATAACATACACCTTTGAGTACAACTTTGAGTATAACATATAACCTTTGAGTACAACTTTGAGTATAACATACACCTTTGAGTACAACTTTGAGTATAACATATAACCTTTGAGTACAACTTTGAGTATAATGTAGAGCTTTGAGTACAACTTTGAGTATAACATACACCTTTGAGTATAACTTTGAGTATAACATATACCTTTGAGTACAACTTTGAGTATAATGTGGAGCTTTGAGTACAACTTTGAGTATAATGTATAGCTTTGAGTACAGCTTTGAGTATAATATATAGCTTTGAGTACAGCTTTGAGTATAATGTATAGCTTTGAGTACAACTTTGAGTATAATGTATACCTTTGAGTACAACTTTTAGTATAATGTAAAGCTTTGAGTACAGCTTTGAGTATAATGTATACTTGAGTAGAGCTTTGAGTAGAGCTTTGAGTAGAGCTTTGAGTAGAGCTTTGAGTAGAACTTTGAATAGAGCTTTGAGTACAGCTTTCGCCTGTGTGTTGCCAGGGCATGCAAGGGAAGCAAAGAATAGTAACACTGCAACCTACAAGACATGTCGTAAGAGGCGACTGGGGTAGGGGTATAGGAAGCTACCCTAGTAAATAAAAAGTGTCGCAGAAATTGGATGTGCTGACCTACTTGTAGGCGCATAACTGGCACAACGAACAATCGCTCTTAGGCTCAGATCACATACAAATCACAAAGAGTGGTTTAATAAGTGGTCGATGTAGAAATTTCATAGAAGAAGAATAGTACAGCTGTGAGTATAACGTATAGCTTTGAGTACACATTTGATTACAACGTTTAGCTATGAATATAATGTACAACTTTGAGCATAACGTATAACTTTGAGCACATCTTTGAGTATAGCATATAGCTTTGACTATAACATATATCTTTGACTACAGTTTTAAGTATAACATATAATCTTGAGCATAACATATAGCCTTGACTGAGTGTAACATTTAGCTTTGAGTACAGCTTTAAGTATAAATATAAGACTTCTTCTTCACCCCGCCCATAGGGAAGCATAGCTCCGGAACCAAGGCCTTCCAAGCCAGCCTATCCAATGCCATCCTTTCCAGATCTCTCCACTCTCTCCCCATTTAAATATAACTAATAGTACTTTATCCCTCTATTTCCTTACTACAAGAAACAATGTCAACATACAACATGATGGTCAGTACTCAATATAGACGTTTGTGGGGATTCAAGATAGCATATGTTAGCCGGCATGGCACATGATGCTTTTGTTAATTTCCATTTGAAATATTCTAATTTCTATTTTGATGCTATTTTTAAAACAGGATATTTTATCTAAACTTACCTTCTATGGTTTTTTTTTTACACATCTATTTTATTTCCTGGTCAAGTATATCCAGAAATTATTTTGAAGCAAGGAAGCTAAACATTTTGGAGTTATTTTAAAACGTACGTACTTGTATCAAGATAACTACAATTTTCTGTATCAAACACTTATAGTAACACTGTCATTTGCTACTGAAGCAGGTACGTTATTGATAGAACAAAATTCACTACAGTATTTCGGATAGACCTTTGAGTGCATTACGTGTAGAAATATCTGCACTGTATATCTAATATAATATGTATTTTACGTTTACCGACTAGAACCATCAAACACACATCCATTTATAAATTATTTATTGTATAAACGTATTCTTTAGGAAAGTCACACAAAGGTACAGGTAGTGTATTTTTTTTTTACTTTATTGCAGTTTGTCTTGTATGCATATTATTTTTCTTCTTCGTTTTCTTCTTATTTCTTCGCTCTATGCCAGTCATTTGTTACACCCTACTTTGTGGTTCGTATGTGTCTTGCAGCATATGCAGAGCTTGAGTTTGTTGTGTCAGTTAGGTACATACATACTTGTAGGCCAGAACATTCGGTTTCTGCATACTTTTTTTTAATTCGTGTTCGTCTCCCTCCGTAGAATTACACCAAAAAAATAACAAATAAACAAATAGATACATTTTAAAAACTGACAAAGGGTAGCCATCCCCTTGGTCTTTGATCTCGCGGTCAAAGTTTCCCGGTCTGCTCTACTAGGAGGTGGGGTTAGCGTGTGTGTTCTACGGGGCACCAGCAGGCTAATAATTGTCACTTTGCGTCTTCCTAAGAAAGACTAACCTATCCCAACTCAGCTGAATGCAGAGTTAGGAACATAACACATCTTGTAGGCCGTATTCATATTCAATGTTTCGTATGTTATATTTTGAAGATTGCCATAATGTGGATATATTTCTTCTATGCTTGTCAGATTTCGTAAAGAAACCCTTTTTATACCTCGATGTATATTGGATAATACGGTGTTAGACCCATATTTTTTTTTATTGATCGTCGGCACACGATGGGTTATGTGGTCAACTTCCCACCGGCCGCCTTTAATTCACAGTGTTACACAAACAACATCTGTAATCTTATATGTACATGTGAGAACGAAGTTCAAATAAATCTACAGTTTTAATTTGATTGAACGTTTACATATTTTGTTCTCGTAAATGGGAGAAAGGGGTGAGGACAATGCCTTGTTTTTGTCCATAACCTAAAATACTTTTTAAACGACGCTATAGGCACCTAATGCTTTGCCGGCAGTGTTACTCATGCCGGACAGGTCAAATGAGAGAGGTCAATGTGGCCTTCTGGTCCTCCAGGTTGGGAGTTGTGCGATGGGCTAACTACTGAACCATTTTTTTAAAAAAACACGTAATTACAGAAAAAAAAAAAAAATTCTCAGACTGAGATGGTAGCTAACAAAACTTATGGATAAGAACAGGACAGGAACCCATGATGACCCAGGTTAAGAGGAGAAAATGGCAATGGGTTGGGCATACTCTACGGAAGACGCAGTCAAGTGCCACTAGACAAGCACTAGAGTGAAACCCACAAGGAAAACGGAAAAGAGGACGTAGTAAACAGACCTGGAGACGAAGTCTTCTTGGGGAACTGAAGGGTGCTCGACTATCCAATGAGATCGTAAAGGAAACATCCAGAGATCAGAAAAAGTGGCGAATAACTGTTAAGGCCCTATGCTCTACGAGGAGCAGAGAGGAATAAAACAGAGGCACCTAATCAATCAATCAATCAATTAATCAAAGCAATGCACACACATTTTCGTCCAACTTTTGTTGTATTCTGTGATCGTGACCTTTTTCTTCTTCCTCCTGGTTCTTCTTTTTCTTCTTCTGAGTTCAGGTCTGTCTTCATTTTAAAATTTCGCGTTTGTCGTCAGTGCAAAGTAAATTGCCTTTTCAGTATAGAGACTGCTTCCCCATAGCTTGTGCCTTAGCTATACACACTCTGGTCAGATCTGACGTCAAGGGTCGTTTCAAGATGACCAGTCATGAAGCAGGAAACACGTACAAACAAAGTACTATAGTTTTACAAAAACAGAAACAGTGACGATAAACAGCAACGTTTCGACCAACAAGGCCTTTATCAAGCAAACGAACAAACAGGAGTGACAAATTAAAATGAAACACAAATGGACGACCAAATACAAACGTATCTAAGGAAAAGCTGGAATAAAAACGAATAACGAAATAAATGTAACACAAAAAACACATAAAAACTAGAAATAGAACGGAAAAGAAACAATGAAACATCTAGTAAATATATAACTTGAATACATGCAACATATACCCATATAGAGTACAAAGCATAGGAAGAGAAAGTACTAAGAAGCATAAGAATGTAATACGTTGAGCCCGCGTGGTCGCAAGGTATCATACAAAGAAATCAACCGATTCTCCAGAGCAAATCGACTACGATCATCAGAGGAACATGATCGGATGGCTGTGACCTGGACATCGCAAGCTCCTGAATGGCCAGTATCATTGAAATGGGTAGCTACAGGGGTCACAGAGCATTGGCGTATATCGCGCAAGTGTTGGGCGAATCGGTCACTGAGTCTCCTGCCGGTTTCCCCAATATAGGCCATGTTGCACCGCTTGCAGATAATGGCATAGATAATATTACCGGACTCGCATGTGAAACTGTCTTCAACAACGAACGTGGCTTTTGGAAAAGACACCGTGCGGGTCTGTATGACATAAGCACAAGTATTGCAGCGCCGACGGCCACACTGGATGGTGCCAAAATGACTCTGGATATTAGGCTTGAGGCGACTGTGAACCAACATATCCTTAAGGCTTCTGTCCCGTCTGTACGCCACCAAAGGATAGTGTTGGAAGATTGAACGTGTCACAGGATCAGACTGAAGAATGGAGAGATGACGGAATAAGACTTTCTTCACAAGGGAACTATGAGGGTGGAAAGTTAAGACAAGTTTCACCCTGTCAGAATTGGAAGTCATGAAGCATGTGTCTAAGTATAGGGATTATGGTTTCACACGGGCATTAGTTTGTATAGAAAGTCATGAGTCAGTACAAAGAGAGAATAAGGAGTTTTAATAAACCCTGGGAAAGCACCGAGTCTGTACAAACGACACAGTTCTCGGAGGAAACAGGGTGATCGTCTGTTTCCTTTGTGAAGTGATGAATTGGGTTAGATTTGTCACCTACATTCATATGATCATATAGGTCCTTCCATTTATAAGTGTACTGGCTGTGTATTATGGTTTTCACTTCTTTGTATGACAGTGGATGTCTCAATTAATATATTCTGCCATCAACTCTGGTCGACATAAACTTTTTTCTGTGATTACGCAATGGAAGGTTATCCACTGAAGAGCAGTAGCTGATGATTTGTTGATAATGTACAGCTCCATTCTAATTACATGTAGAAAGTGTCGATTCTGGTGTTCTGTAAGAGTTTATTTGGAATTTAAAGGGTCTAAAGATGAAGGATTGAACACATTTTACCGGTTTTCCCCATATGATTCCGTCCCTGTCGGCAGAAACCATCTGCCGAGACTGTTACACAAAGCACACACTATATCAATTCTCTATGTCAAAGAGAAAATAGCATGTATATATGTTGGAGGGGGGCGTTGGCAAACTGTTATAATGTGAAAGGGGGCGTTACAAAGTTTATGTTGTGCAAAGTGGGCGGTGGGCCGAAAAAGTTTGGGAATCTATGATCTATAACTTCCAGTTGGGAGTCTTTATGTTTAGATTCCTTCAATTTTTTGAATTTTTGAAGATGTCTCCGCCCCCATTCTTTTCTGACCTTTCTGCAGATCAATCTATGCATGCATGTACACATTCTTTTGCGTTTGCTGTATTTTGCTTGAATCATATCCTGTGTCAACGCTTTTATTGGAGAAGGAAAGGGGGGTTAGGTTTTTCTCGTTTATTCCAGGTACTTTTGCCTCAATTGTGATGTTCTCATACTTTCAATACGGTAATTCTGCAATTCGTAATCCATTTGGACTTCAATTTATGTTGAATTGTTATTGAGATCTTTATGACGTTGATGGAATTAAATGGAGAAATGGCTGAAGCTGATACTCTTCAGTCTGTTCTGAATAGAGCTTTGTAGTTTCTGATACACGGGATGCTAAGGTATGCGTAAGAGTTATTTGCAATGAGTAAACATTCTCTCCTTATCTTTGTCACCTGGTGATTTTGGTGTGCTTCTCCATTGCATGGACGGAATTTTTATTTTTATCGAGGAGAGAGTGCGACTCTACCAACCCTTGCATGGTGAGGAGGGGGGTTACAATTTGTAGTCTCCAACACGCACGCAACACACGCAGACCAGCAATAACATAGATACGACATAAACACAACAGTAAAGACACACACACACATACTATATAGTTAATATATGCAACCTGACAATAAAAAAAATCATGAACGCGCAGTACAAAGGCCACAACATTATGCCAATTGAGGATTTCAATTTTGTATTACAAGACTTTTAAGGGCAGAAAAAAACAATAGAACCACATTACGTACAGATGGGAACTTGCCTTACAACATAAATACTACATGGCACTGAGACTAGGTACAAGAGGGCAAGAGTCGATGGATCATTGACGAAGAAGATGAAGCAATTGTCTTCTTCTCTTTCTTCTTCTTTGCGTTCATTCTTTACGACCAATTTTAATCACTCTTTGTGATATGTTTGATCTTTGCCTAGAACGTGTATACGTTGCACATTGGTTTTGTAGGCCCTAAACGCATAGACTTCTACACGTTTAGGACACATACATCCGATTTCAGCCAAACCTCCTTAGTCGCCTCTTACGACATGCCTGGCAGGTAACAGTGGTTCTATTCTTTACACCCCAAATTTGGGCCCCGGTAACCACTCGGGCGGAAGCAATTGTAATATTGATCACTGTTATCTACTATATTCAACATTAACTCTTTCTTCTTCTTCTTCTTCTTTCTCGAATCCTGTATGCCTCACAGCGTCAGGTCAGGAAGAGATTTCTAAAACGGGCCCTAGTATGCGCTTCGTAGATGGTCTCTTTCGTCACCTCTGTTATCTCTGAGGTCCATCTTTTGTGTGGCCGGCCTTTTGCTTTGTACCCATTGTATCGGAGCAGCATTGCTCTTTGAGATGCATTGTCTGATGGTAATCTGCTTACGTGGCCGAACCATTTAATTTGTTGTTTCTTGATGAAGTCTAGTATTAACTCTTTCACCGTCTTCAATACAGGAAGAGCAACTGACGTCAAGTGAAGATGTTTAGGAAGACATTCCAGTACTGCCTTTGTATACTGTTCTTACTGTTTCATGTGAATGGTTGTGGTAAGTAGCATTATCATGGAAGGATGAGAAGGTTAAGAAAATACAGATAAATCATAATTATAGGCAAGAGAATTTTAAAATGTAACTAACTTGTATTAAGTTTATAAAGGATATTAGAAATTTAGTTTCTTAAATGTATGTATACACTTCTTAACCCTGGTATGTTTAATCAGCGAGCCACGGGAACCATCAGTATGCATACTCTTCGATATCTGTTGGGGAGACTGAGTACCTATGGGTCTGCCCGGAGTGCAATGACGTCAATTTAGTAACCAATAACCAATAACCCTGACCTCATTATGTTAAAATCCTCCACCAAGGGGAAAGAATCAATCATCTTTTTTCCCCGATCCAGAAGCCCTTGAGCTTTCAGCTCTTCGGCTCGGTGCCATGGACATCGTAATCTTTGGGTTCGGTGCGACGAATACCGTAAATCTGGAGAACCTGTGGCTTTTTCTGCCAGTCCGCAGAATTGAACCCGCATTCACAGAGGGATTGCCACCCGACGTCCAACGCGCTACGAACACGCTGGGCAGGCGGGCGATCAACCATCTCAAACCTACTGTTTGCTGATGACTACGTCGTCGCTACCAATTATGAGGAAGATGGAGATATGCTGGCTTTCTATTCCCTGTGCACGGCCTTCTCTATAGCCGCGATGTATAGCCTTCTCTTAATTACGATGGCCGCGGCCTGTGATAGGTTTGGCCTTACCAAACACAGAAATCCCGAGGTCGTGTATGTTATACGATCGACGTCATGGCAAATTGGGCATTCCCATGATTGCTCTGTTCTCCGCTGCAGCAGACATCCCAAAGTCCACCTGCTTACCTTACCCATGAGAAGTTGATTAGTATACCTTTTCATTCTACCACGAAGGCGGCACTGTCTGGCATATCCAAACTTAACTCTTAATTCTCGCACTCCTTTCAGTGTCTGAGATTCGCCCATATCACATAAATGATAGCGTACCATTCTCTTTGCTTCCTCCAAGGATAATGTCGTTCTTTCTCTTTCTCGAATCCTGTATGCCTCACAGCGTCAGGTCAGGAAGAGATTTCTAAAACGGGCCGTAGTATGCGCTTCGTAGATAGTCTCTTTCGTCGCCTCTGTTATCTCTGAGGTCCATCTTTTGCGTGGCCGGCCTTTTGCTTTGTACCCATTGTATCGGAGCAGCATTGCTATTTTGGGTGCACTGTCTGATGGTAATCTGCTTACGTGACCGAACCATTTAATTTGTTGTTTCTTGATGAAGTCTAGTACTGATGTTGTACCCACTTTTTTCCTGATGTCTTCATTTCTCAACCGGTCTCTTCTTGTTACACCCAGCATTCTGCGTAGACACTTCATCTCTGTTGTGACTAGTTTTCTTCTATCGTTTGTTGTCAGCGTCCAGGTTTGGCACTGGTAACATAATGTGGGGAGAAAGATTGTGTTGAACATTGCTCTTTTGTGTTCATGGTGACGTGTTTGCATCTTAAAATTGGCGCCATTTGCCCTATCATTTGGTTTGCTTTGTTGCATCTGTGTTGAATTTCATTAGTTATTCTTCCATTTGCTGAAAAATGCTCCCCAGGTATGTGAAATCTTTTGCTTGATTTAGTAGATGATTATCGATGGAGATGTTGGTAGTGTTTTCCTCTCTGGCGAATGTCATTACTTCTGTTTTGTCGATGTTAATTCTCATGTTGTATTCGTTACATGCTAACTGGAGTCTGTTGATGTGTTGTTGTAGCTGTTCTTCTGTTGTTGATATGATTGCCTGATCGTCTGAAAAAAGAAATTCATTTAAGAGTTCTCCGAGGTTGTTTCCTTCGCTGGTGTTAGCTATTTTACAAATGTGGTCAATGTACGTGATGAATAGCAGGGGGATAGTACGCAGCCTTGTCTTACTCCTGACCCTACGTGAAACTTTTCTGATAATCCTGTATTTGTTCTAATCGTACATTGGCTGTCAGTATAAATGTTCTTGCAAAGGTTGATTAGGTGTTCATTAACCCCATAGGTTGTTAGTATTTTCCACAACTTGTGCCTATCTACGCGGTCGAACGCTTTTTCCTGATCTACAAATGCAACGTGTAAATGTTTGTCGGATTCGATAGTGTCGTTGACATCACATAATATTACAATTATTTTGATATATTCATTTTTTCCATTTGCATGTCCGTACTTCCCCATAATCAGTTTATTGTTATCTGTTCTGACTTTTCATATACACCTCCCATAATTATTTCAATGTTTAGTATTTTTGCTCTGCCCAGTGTTCCTTGGAGCTTGTCATAAAATTATAGTTTTGCATCTTCGTCTGCGTTACTTATTGGAGCATAGCGTTGAAAAATTGTGGCATTTTTTCTCTTTGAATGAAATCTTTCTGTTATAATTCTAGGCGTTGTGGGTTTGGCATTCTCTAATTACATAAGTTGAAGATCTCACAAATATGTTGTATATATCTTGAATATTCATTTTCCTTTTTTTTTAAAAAGACTTCCCTAGTTATTGATATTTATGTATTTGTTAATTATTACATCCTGGTGTGGTTTCCCAGGTAGTTAAAAATAGAATCAATGCCTCCGCCCAACGCGTATCATAAAAGGCGTCTAAGATGGGTGTACGTGTGACCGGCGACCACACACTGTACCAAAAAAAACCAGCTTCAAAGACATACAGAAAAAAACATAAACTGGCGATGGATTGAACATGTTCCCAGGATAAGAAAAGAATGTAGTCAAAACATGCAATGCAGTAGACACCGCAGCGACAGCATAAAATATGGAGACCTACTGGCACATGCAGTGGAAATATTGAGACAGAGCTCAACGATATGCATAGGAGTAGCTTTGATGTAGAAAGAAAGGCACAAGATTGAATTTAGTGGACATTTTTTGTCTCTACTTTATGTGCCATTGAGCGCGACGATGACTGATGATGATGATAATTATTTTCTTTTAACACCACACAATGGTCTTTCTTATGGTCTTTCAATACCATCATTTATTCTTATAACACAGTTGAGCATCATGAAAACAGAACATCAGGCAAGCTGATGGTGTGTTATTATATCGCAACCACCTACTTGCCTGCTAGACAAGTTCCAGCTGATATGTGTACCCATATTATTTATGCTTTTGGCCAAATTACGAAGCAAGGAATACAACCTTCTTCACCTGGAGATTTACAAAACTACAAGTAAGTTATTAGCAAGCAAAATTTCTAACTCAAAGTATAACTGACGCACACAACCAGGACGTGTTATAGACCCGGAAACCAAATATAGATTACATACATGATTGCAAAATTACCATAATCAGGCGTACACAGTGCATAGATGAAATTAGATTCTAGTTCCGACTGCACATTGCTCTTTCTTAAGACACATGAATTCGGACGAGCATCTGGGAAAGTAAACCTTGTAGAATAAAAAATATTCATACACTGACCAATGGTCAGTATTGACGTATAGAAGAAAAGAAAGCAACAGGTCCAGGTAGCTAACAAAGTCTAAGAGGTGTGGGAATGACCAGGAAGTAATATACAAACAAGGGAGGGGAAAACCACATTATCATATAGACTTCACTGTTTTATTATTTTATTAGTTATGTTATTTGGTGCACAAGTCTTTTCTCTCTACCACGAAGGCGACACTGTCTATTGTCAGCTTGATAAAGGCCTTGCTGGTCAAAACGTTGCTGTACATTGTCATTGTTTTTGTAATTTGTAAAACTACAGTACTTGGTGATTACGGGTTTCGCCAATCAAATAGTTTTACTGCAGTTTCATCTATATTGTGATTACAAATCTTACACATTAATTTTAGATCATGAATTAATCAGTATACTTTTTTTGCGTCATCTTAAAAAATACCACTAACCTGTATATCAGCTCGGAAGGACAAATGGGTTAAATTCTGCATTATCATAATATAAGTTCTTATTTTAGAAGGTCTCTGTGTGGCGTAGAGGTTTGGTGCTCGTCTCTCGTGACAAATGTACCAGGTTCGTTCTCTCGTGGAGTCATCTGGATATTTTTTCCAGGGATCCATGATCTCAGTGTAGGTGAGATCGAGTTCCTAGTCCTATCAGAGACGGACGATAAAACGTAGGTCCCGTGTTCAATTTGGGCACATAAAAGAACCCTTGGCAGTTCAAAATCGAGAAGAGCATGCTGGAAAGCCGCTGCCTGGGCAAAATTCACTTTAATAAAGATTAAAATTAAATTCCTACAAAAATATCTTCACCATCTTCAAAATTACATCGGTGACCCTAGCCGGTGCTACTGAGTTCGTGCACTGTAGCTGAGATCTTCCTGTGTAAGAAAGATATCGGAGTACACATGGTTACTCACCGAAGTGCAATGATGACGGTCATATCAATCAATCAAGTTCCCTTTTGCAAAATATTCGAATATTTCACCCTCACTTGTTAAAGGTTCAATCTTTGTATTGCCTATGGTGTCATAGTTGCCGCGTCTGAGTTACATTGTAATACTGTTTATTAGGTAACGTTGCTGAAGTGAAGTATTGAGAACAAGAGTTCATTAATGTCGCTGCTCTAAACGTATTTTAGTTCGTCAAACACCGTCCTTCAGGTCATTACCTTGGCTGAAATCGGATGCATGTGTCCTAATCGTGTAGAAGTCTATGCGTTTAGGGCCTACCAAACCAATGTGCAACGTATACACGTTCTTGGCAAAGATCAAACATATCACAAAGAGTGATTAAAATTGGTCGTAAAGAACGAACGCAAAGAAGAAGAAGGTCATTACCTTTCTGTGATGGTTGGAGCTTTTCAGTACCTTAGTGAACTAGTGATCTAAGCTGCCTAGAACATTGTTTCTGGCAAGATCACTCTAGCTAAACAGGTGAGGAAGCAGATAAAAAAAGGGACATTCAGTCTTTCTAGCTGGGGTCATGCGCAATGTCTACATCTCTGCACCGGAAAAAAATATATTGTTACCGAACTTCAAAGACAAAAATGTGCTTTTGATGTTCAGTCAAGTCCAAAAATGATGTATCTATTTGCTCATCCTATATTTTACTTGAAACAATGAGTAAGTGGAAGTGATTATTGTTTTTAAAGTGTTAAGCAAAAGATTGATACTATTGTATTTCATGTTTCACTTTTGCAGATCGCTGGTCCAGTTAAAACAGAAAAATCCAAATTTGAAGGTCCTTTTATCCTTACAAGTTGGTTTTCCATTAGTAGTACGTGGAGGTAGTGCAGCTACAATGAAAAGGTTCATGATTTTGTTATCATTATGTCTTACCCCCTGTATCTTCTTCTTCTTAACCTTTCAACTCCCAACGGAGCACAGGTCTTCAACAAACTTTTTCCAGCTCTTCCTCTCTCTTGCCATCCCCTACCTATCCTTTTAATATCAGTCTTCAGCTCTTGTTTCCAGGTATGTCTAGGCCCTCCCCTACTCCTCTTTCCCTGTGGTTCCAAAACAGTGTCTGTCTTGCAATACTTCCCGTCCCTCTTCTAAATGTGTGTCTTACCCATCGCCAGCGTCTCTTCTTTAGCTCTTTTTCCACTGGTATATGTTTAGTTATTTCTCTGATTTCCTCTTTCGTAATCTTATCATACCATCTCAGACCCTCTATTCTGAGTAAACACCAATTTATGAAGATCTACAGTTTTCTGGTGGTATCTGTTATTGTCCTCCATGTTTCCGAGCCATAGAATAGCACTGACTTCACATTTAATTGAAAGATTCTCAGCTTTTACCACCTGTATCATCAACATCAAATGTATCATTTTTAATAACCAACCAGACATGTTAGAACTACTTTAAAAAACTGAATATTCTCCTCTCAGTCTATCCATCAAATTGTTTATGCTTCTTATCTGTACGTTTTAGGGATAAATTATAATCTCTACCAGACATTGTGACACATGATAGCAATGAAATAAAATGGACATTTATTTTCAAGTTGATGTAGTTTTGTTACACATGAAAATAAGTAAAGAAATATAGTTGTTTTTTAAAGCTTATTTAGTTTAAATCCAAGTCCTTTAAAAGGGCTATGACTTTACCCATTTTTATATATTTACAGTTTCTCTCAATCAGCTGTGAGATTTTTAAGTACTTATGGTTTCGATGGTGTTGACTTGGACTGGGAATATCCTGCAGCAGCTGACAAGAGCAGTTACTCACAATTTATTAAAGTAATAATCTGAAACTTGTTTCCTCTATCTATTACTATCTTTTGGATCTTCTGTGTTCTTTGGAATTTGAAAGAAATTTATTATTTTTTAAATTAGAAA
This sequence comes from Arion vulgaris, assembly GCA_020796225.1. Classification (NCBI taxonomy): domain Eukaryota; kingdom Metazoa; phylum Mollusca; class Gastropoda; order Stylommatophora; family Arionidae; genus Arion; species Arion vulgaris. Next base: position 71,011,349 of record CM036753.1, on the reverse strand, counting down.
TATTATTTCATATTAATTATATGTAATTATGTAATGGGTGGCGTCTGTGGCTTAGACTCAGTGTAGGTGAGATCGAGTTCCTAGTCTGTGACATGGTCTATTAACCCCGACGTTCTGAGGTCGAATCACGCTGCGGACAGTTTGGTTGCAAATTGTTTCGAATGAATTTTTACAGGAAAGGGCGATGGCGCCCCCTCCCCGTTCAGAAAGCAATGACAAACTACTGAACGTAATAATGCCTAGAAAATTCACAAACAGCGTTTAAAGCTGGGGTTGATTCGCAAAGTCCTGTAAAGGATATGCAATTAACTTTTTAATTATGTAATAAAGAAAGCAAATTTTCGTCATGCTCAACAGAATCTGGAAAGCCAAAGTATTGAATCTGCAAACAAAACTTAAAATATATAGAAGCAGTGTTCTGAGGGTGTTATTATACAGTAGTGAGTGCTGAAAAATTACACAAAATATCATACGCCAGCTGGAGACTTTCCAAAATAAATGTTTAAGAAAAATGCTGCGATTATTATGGCCAAATACAATAACAAATGAATAGCATTTGAAACGAACACACTGGGCATCATTAGAGACCATCATTAAAAAACAAAAATGAAGGTAGATTTGTTATTATGTCAGTAGTGATATTGGTTATGACAGCTTTCCGATGGACAGCGAATAGGAAAATAAAGCATGGAAGTCCAAAAGAAACATGGAGATGAACCGTGAAAGAAGAGATGAAAGATTTTGACCTGACATGGGAATTGGTTGAAAGGTGGCAGAATAGCAGCAATGGAAATCTTTGGTGAACGCCTTATATATCAAATATGACATGAAGAGGATATAGATAGATATGTCATTATTTAATATTTTTAAATGCACAATTAATGTTTATTTTGTATTTGAAACAAACTTTTATTTTAAATATACTTGACTAATAGGAAATGTGCAATTTTAAAGTCTACATTTATTTAACATTTGCAATATTTAGTTGTTGACCAACTCTGTTGTTTTGATTAATGACAAGGATATTCACACATGATATGCTTTCATTTCTTTTACATCAGAAACTGAAAAATTAGGCCCTTCGCGGAAGTGCCACTACGGGTAGACCCAGTAGCCTACTGATGAACATGTAAACTCCAAGCGTCGTCATTCTTTCGAATGAAAGCTACTCTGAGTTTATTTAAGTGGATTTTAATGTGCCATTTTGCGGTTTCTTTTAAAAGACATCCAACCTTTGGCCGCGATCAAGTGGGCCCTACACTTTGTTCTTCTTAGCCAAAGGGTAACAACAACAACAAACTGAAAAATTGTTTTCCTACAAATAACAAGTAACCGACAAAAGATAGATCTGGGAAAAAAAATAACTTATTTAGAAAATGTGCATTTGTTTCTATGACCATTTAAAATAAATTATGTTTTATTTTCACTGTTTGAAATTATTATTTATGTTTATTAAACCTTTATTTCATAGAATTTTACTTCTCTTTCATAGATTTTACGTAACGAAACGGCTAGAGCTAATATGTTGCTGTCTGCAGCTATTCCTAACAACCCCAATTCTTTTGTAGGATATGATGCCGATTGTCTTGCAAGGTGAATATAATATATATGTGTGTAACTATTTTTACTTACTTCAAGCAGTGCCGGATTACGCCAGCACGGGGCCTGTGGCAAATGTTACCAAGAGGCCCTAGGTTTTGTATCATAATAAAATAAAATACAACTTTTACAAACAAACGTTTCTCGATTCAATGTGAGCAAATTTAGAGATAACACTAGATAAATCAATTTCTCTAAGTAAATTACATTCAATGTTCATTAAGGTGAGGTTATTTAAACGATCATGTCCCATCATGTTCCTATTTTTCCTCACTTTTTATATGCTTTAATGTCGAAAAAGAACATTCTCCGCTTGCAAGCGTTCTAGAATTCCGTTCCATAAAATGGTAATTATTCCCGTTTCCAACTTACTCATCTTAAAAACTAGTCAGTACGCCTAATTACGACACTCTACCCTTTGATCCATGTTATTTGAGATGTCATCCAAAACTTGTTTGATAGTTTTACAAGCTGAACATTTTCTGCTCTAAGCGCGAAGCCTCTAGAAATGCGGGATCCGTAGCATTTGCTTCTTTTGCTATAGAGCTAATCAGGTACTGACTTCAAGTCATTGGTTATACTGACTGACTTAGATATAGTCTATGTATGAACTAGTCTGTGATCATATGAACAAAAGTTGTTAATAAAAAGAATTCATAGGCATTATTTATTTCACATTAAACTTCTTCTTTTCTTTATTCCAGTTTTGGCTCACGGCGTCAGGTTAAGAAGTTATTATTATAACGGACTTTGTGTGCGCTTCATAAATAGTGTTTTCAACTGCCTCTGTTATTTCTTAAAGTCCTCCTTTTGCGTGGACGGCCTTTAGCTTTGTATCCACTGAAACGAAGTAGCATTGCTCTTTGAGGCGCATTGTCTGTTGATAATCTAAAAAAAATATGTTCATATGACCGAACCATGTAATTTGTTGTTTCTTGCTGAAGTTCAGTACTGATGTTGTACACACTCTTTTCCTGATGTCTTCATTTCTCAACCGGTATCTTCTTGATACTCTCAGCATTCTGCGCAAACTCTACGTCTCTGTTGTGATTAGTAATCTAATTTATGCTAATAGAATTATGAAGAGATTTAACATTAAGAGAATTATGAAGAAACTATGCAGTTCAAATATGCTACTTGGGTACACGAAAAACAAGTTCTATAATAAATGCCAATTTTGTTTACTGACTAATGAAATATCATCATCGGGTGCCGTTCTTGCTGGTGTAGGCGATCATGGATCTCCACAAATCTCTGTCTTTGGTGTTTGCTATCAATAGTAAAATATACATTTCTGATTAGATCAAAAGCAGTTTTCGTTTCTAATTTTTGTTAACTTTTGCCATGGTAGTACCCTCAGTGAGACTGCTATTTATGTGCCTCTTGATGTTTCCTTCAGACTTAGAATGTCTTCATCTTGTCAACTTATTGTATATTTATTCTTCTGGTAACATTTTCAAAAGAATGTTAAGTAAATGTTGATGTTTCTCTTTTCTTTTCTCTTATCATGTTTTGTCTCACAGTGTCAGGATAAGACTGTCTGATGCTTCAATAATGATGTAAGCTGATATATAACTGCATTAGTTTTCTGACTTCAGTGAACTTGTGTGATATTGCAATTTATTCTCATCTTCATATGTCAAACTTTTGTAGTTTGCAAAAGTATTTTTTAGTGAACTTAATTCTTCAACTTCTAGATTAACGCTTGAGTTCACTTCTAATGTTTTATCTCCATGTATACATTAAATGTAAGTGATGATAGAACACAGTCTTGCTTGCCAGTGATCTGTTGTTGTCTCAAATGATTGTGCAAGTCTGTGTGTCGTTCTCACTACGTTGCAAAGCATCTGATATAGAGTTCTCATAATTGTCCTTGAAATTCGTACAAATCAAGTATGGACAATAATTTTTTCTGTGCCAATGTCAAAGAGCCTTCTGCTGATATGTAGATGGCATGCCATATAGCTGTATTATGTCCTTTATAAAATACAAATGACAGGTAAGGATACCACTAAGGATAAAACATCATGTTCTAAATTTAAAAGTGATAGGAAAATAGTAATACAATTCAAGCATTTTATTTATTTCCAATGAAGATACCTGGATTTCATGACAGCCATGACGTATGATTTTCACATATTCAACAAGAAATGGGGCACTCAAACAGGATATAACAGTCCATTATTTACACCAAGTGGAGAAAGCAAATTCCTGTCAACGGTAAGTATTATGTTTCACAGAAACCGTTTTTCATAATTATGAATAATATTCAGTATTTCCTGTTTTGCTTTAAAATAACCACTTATAAACAACTCTTATTGTTTGAAGAGACGCATTAGCGTAATTGTTAGTGAACTCGCTTCCTAAGCTGGTGGTCCAGGCTTCATTCCACAGTGGGCGTGCAATTTTTTTCTGATCATAACGGCTCTCATGACTACCCATCCTCAATTGGGTACCAGGGAAAGATCTGGAAATTAAAGACGGTCGGCATGATGATGACCACATCACCCATGGTGTATCCAAGGTCAATGACAAATACGGACCTAACATCGTATTACCGCATATACCACGTGATACCTAAGCTCATAGTAACGCTGCGACCTACAAGGCATGTCGTAAGAGGCAACTGAGGTAGGGGCCTAGGGAAACTGAAGATTGGAGTAGCAAGAAAAGAACAGCATAACATGTACATGAGTAGGCTCATCAATCAAAATCGAACTAGTACGATTAGTCGCTGGACGCTGTTGGAGATATTGCGAAGGAGATCGGAGCACCTATGGACATGTCCGGAGTGCAATGAAGATATTCCAAACTGAAACTGAAGCGTTGCAGAAATCGGGTGTGCTGTTCTACGTGTGGAAGCATAACTGGTACAACGTACAATCGCTCTTAGACTCGTGTCACATACAAATAACAAAGAGTCTCTAACAAGTGGTCGATATGGAGCGTCCGAAGAAATAAAAGAAGAAGATTCCCAAGTAAAGCAGGAAAGCAATTTGATTCTTGTAGACATCTTTCTGATGTACTCGTTCCAGCTTTTTTCAAGAATTTGCGCAAAGATCTTTGCCAGCAAATATAAGACTGCTTGTTTTCTATAATTTTGAAATAATTTAGATTGTTTATTTCTTATTTTAGAGTGCAATGATTCTGTACTATCTCCAAGTGGGAATACCAGCCAACAAACTATTGATGGGAATTCCACTCTATGGTCGTTCATGGACCTTGAGCAGTGCTTCGGATCATGGCTTGCATGCTTCAGCTGTTGGTAAAGGAGGCCCAAGTCCATACAGACATCTCACTGGTGTTTATGTCTATCCTGATGTGCGTATTGTTTGTTAAAACTTGTCACAATCCCATAATAGGAGACAAAATGTTGTTGTAGAAATTGTCTATTGTAATATTTTTCAGGGATATTGCCTGGGCAGCGGCTTTGCAGCCTACTCTTATCGATTTTCAGCTGTCAATGGTTCTGTTACGTGCTTAACTTGAACACAGTACCTACGTTTTATCGTCCATCTCCGATAGGACTATGATATCGATCAAACTTACACTGCGACCAGGGATCTCACGAAAATATATCCCGATCGTTCACACAGGAAATGAACCGAGTATTTTTAGAACGAGAGGTGATCACCTTAGCTCCCCAACACAGAGACCCCCAAGAGTGTAATTATGTTGTGCTGTAGTTTGCAGAGATTACGCTGCAATAATTTTTCCCTTTAGCAGGCGCGTATTCTCCATGCGTGCTAGCTGTGCGCCGCACACCTATGCCAGGCCAGAAGAAAATAAAATAAAGTAATTATTCTTTTAAGTATTCACAACAACATTTTTTAGAAAATATTTATAGAGTAGTTATAAGTAACTGTCTATTGTTGAATTTATGCGACTGAACAAACTACCAGTCTCTATAGACGCGGTATGATACGCAATTCCGGTATGCTAGTACTTATGAGTTACGACCCTTTTCACCGAGCATCGCTCGGTTGTTTCCGTACTAATGCGTGCTGGTCTCTTAGATTATAACCCTAACTGACATTTTATGAAGCGAATGAGGGGAGAGATTGGTGGACAGGTTGTGATTTTACATGTCGACTGCGTGCGGGAGAAAACCAGCACTAGCAATAAAAGTACGTTTGTGTAGGAATGTTCGACTATGTACGATTTAAAAATGAGCTTGTAGTACTTTATTGTTCGGAGAAGTTCTACAGTAAGTCAGTTCATGACTTACTGCAGTTTTTAGCTGAAAATAATCTCAGTTCAGGTTTTAAAGAAGTGTACAACTGACAGAATTGATTGTGACTATTCCAGCAACAACTGCGTATGTTGAAAGGTCGTTTTCAGCATTAAAGCGAATCCATAGATCTACACAAGACCAACATACACTCTCCAATCTTAGCCTTTTGTCTTCTTTTTCAAACGCTCCATAACGGCCATTTGTTAAACCACTCTTTGTGATTTGTATCTCATCTGAGCTTAAGAGCGATTGTACGTTGTGCCAACTATGCGCCTACAAGTAGGCCAGCACATTCGATTTCTGCAACACTTTTTATTCACTATGGTAGCTTCCCTAGTGAGCGTCTGTAGCTTAAGCGGTAGTGAGCTCGATCACAACCCAAGCGTATCTGATTCAAACTCCGAGGTGGGCAAGTTTGGAAGCAAATTCCTTTTTGTGTGGGGTTTTTACACAAGGTAAAATAGACCTGACAGTTCAGAATGCAATGGCAAACTACTAAACGTATAAGTGGTGTCTAGAAAATGTTTACTGTGGTTGGTGGCTACGTCCTGTAAAGGATATGCCACGATTTTCGGCTTCCCTAAGCCCTTATCTCAGTCGCCTTGTAGGTCGCAGTGTTACTATTCTTTGCAACAATGAGAGCTCCGGCAAAACACGGGCGATCCTTTTGTCTATTGAATAGAAACTTTTGAGCAAGGAAGGAATGAAAAATACATTTTACGATGCCGCCTGATCTGCAAATGAAACATATAAGTGGAAATATGTACTATTTAAAAAATATTTGTTCCCAGTTCAACAACTATCAGTGCGTAATTGAATATAGTTCCCTTTTCAATTAAAAATTAATCGGAGTGTCACATATTCATTTTAAGTCGCATCATACCTATCTCGCATTATCAGGCTACGCCTCTGCCCTTTAGCCCAGCACACGTCCGAGTGGTTGCCAGGGCCTAAATTTGGGGTGTAAAGAATAGAACCACTGTTACCTGCCACGCATGTCGTAAGAGGCGACTAAGGAGGTTTGGCTGAAATCGGATGCACATGTCCTAAACGTGCAGAAGTCTATGCGTTTAGGGGCCTACCAAACCAATTTGCAACGTATACACGTTCTTGGCAATGATCAAACATATCACAAAGAGTGATTAAATTGGCCGTAAAGAACAAACGCAAAGAAGAAGAAGAAGAGCCCAGCACATATGATATCTGTATAATTCTTTTAATAACATTCACTCTTTATTTTGAAATTACAAATCTAACAGAAAGGTAACATAAAGCTTCATTCACTTTAAATGTTTTCAATCCAGGTGTGTGTTGCTCTTCAGAATGGAGCCAATAATGTACTGGATGGGACTTATGGTGCTGCATACTTATATGCTAATAAAACATGGGTTGCTTATGATGGAACATATACTGTAAATTTGAAGGTACATGTGGTTGTCGTTGAGAACTAGAGTTTCTGAGTTGGTTATATATGCTAAGTAAATAGTTCTCTTCTCTGGATGCGCGCCAATAAAGTAATCGGGGCCGGCTCGTCTGGGGACATCTTGTAGGACAACAACATATTTTCGTCGTGCTCAATTAGTGGTCGCTTTTAGCAGACAGCACCATGACTAACCTACATGCATCTTCTCTTGCACTGTTCTCCGCCAGGTGGTCTTTTGTTTGCCTCTCCTTCGACTTTCCTCTGAGATCTAGTACATTGTCGTTCTCTTAATATCTCTGGATCAAAGTAAGTACTTGACATCGTGTAAATCTAGGCTGTTTTGTGTGAATTTTCTGACCATTTCTATGCTGATATATATATGTACACCAAGCCCATTCCCAGGTATGTTCTTCTTCTTCTTCTGCGATCAACTTTTGCTATGCGACTACTCCGGTATGTGTCATAAACAGGGCGGTGCGCTTGAGGTCTTCACCGGTTCCCCATAGTTTGTCCCCAGGTATGTAATCTCTGCTCTAAATATATTCAGAGCACTATCACCTGTCAGCGAAATGTAGTAAAAGAGAGTGGGGCAGTGCACCCTCACAATTCTAGGAGGGGGGAGGGGTTGAAGGGATAAGAGGATATCTCGAAAAACGCAGGACTGAAAATATGCCATGGCTCTGTTATCCGCCAAAGAATTGTTGTGTAATTATGTAGTTACCTTCCGGTTAATCTCTACAACCAAATTTAGAAGTGAAGCAACTAACTCCAAGTATATACACACTAACACCAACTTTTCAAGTGTTGCTTTTAAGAGTACAATTTTGTTATGAAACACCAAATTACTACTTTATGTATCAGAGTCCAGATAAAAGTTATATTTCATAAAGTTACCTGCTGTAGTCTAGGATGAGAATAATAGTGTGTGTTTTTTTTTAGAAACAAGTGGGAAGTAACGACAGAATGACTATGATCAATAAACAGATTGTGTACAATAGGAGTCTCCGGAAAAACGCTTCCCTGTGTTTTTTTAAATCTTTAATCTCATCTTACAATACATTTGAAGCTACTATGCATGTTTGTTATATGTGTATACATGTGTGTATGTGTAGTATTGTTTCGTTTCATATATACAAGCACAATAAGCTTATCGCATGTTTTTGTGCAACGATTATCGAAAAAGGGTGGAGACTGCAGTAAAACTTGGAAAAATAGGTAAACACGTAAAAACAAAGTACTACAGTTTTACAAAATACATAAACAGTGACGATAAACAGCAACGTTTCGACCAAAAGGCCTTTATCAAGCAAACAATACAACAAGAATGACGAATTTCGAGGAACACTACAAATGGACGATTACATGTGGAAACATAAACCTATCTGATGAAAATCTGGGAATAAAAACGAACAACGAAATGAGTGCAACACAAAAACCGAAAGGGGAAAAGGAGAGGAACAATAAACAATATAGTGGATAAATGACACATATATGGAGCAAACACACATATAGATAACAAGGCACGAGATAAGACAGTACTAAGAAGCATAGGAATGTAATGAGTTGAGTCCAAGAGGTCGCAAAGTGCCATAGAATGAAATAAAACGGTTCTCCAGGGCGAATCGACTGCGATCATCGGAGGAACATGATCGGATGGCTGTGACCTGGACATCGTCAACTCCTGAATGGCCAGTATCATTGAAATGTTTTTGTGCAAACACTGTTCGATCAAACCGGATCTGACTATTCTGTCTCCTGCAAAAACGAAGCGTTTGTGAAAGACACTCCTGATTAAGGCTATTTGTTATAGATCGCTGGTTGTGTTCGTAAAAGCGCTCATATTGCTGGACTAGGCAATGGGTGCCGTAAGAAATAAGGGGTGGTTCGAGTTATGTGTTTGGTAATCTGTTTTTTCCAGAGGCTCCTAACACTTGTACAATGTCTGTTTATTGATGTATTCTACAAAAAGCATCAAATGGATCTTTAAACAGAACATTTTGGCATGTGAATTGTTTTGTTGAAAAATTGGTACCATTTAAATCGTTTGTCATGTATCTTATTGCAATATATAAATATAATGTCACTTAAAATTATGTATGTTCTTCCAGCTTTCCTGGATGGCGAAACAGAACCTTGGAGGTGTAGGTGTGTGGGCGATGCATCTGGATGATTTGAGTGGGGGTGTAAGACGGGTCTATTCCCAATGCTTACAGCTATCAAGTCTGCCCTGTAAGATCTAAATTACATTTAATTACGCTACATATAACTTTGTAGCATACGATGTAGTAAAATATTTAAATATACAAATACATACTCAGTTATTAATATTTATTTTTTGTTTCAAATGTTTGGTTAGATGTGTAAATTAAATGTATATGTGAATGCACGCGCACACACACATACACACACAAATATACAAAATTATGCAAATTCTTATCAAAATACACAACAATGCACTGACGATATAAGCATTAATAGTGTTTAGTAGAATCGGTCCAAAGAGTCCTACTACTGCATTGTAGTTAGATTGGGGACAATCAAATACTAGCGGAGTATACCGTACACAAAACTGGACGGCAGGCAAATCAAGTAATCAACAAAAAGACCGGCAACCTGGGCAGATGACGCTCAACAACCCGGGAGGGTAGGTCGTCTAAGGGTAGCTACCCTAAAAGAAAATAGCAACCTGCTTTGCAGGTCGGCTGGGGCACAGCCAACTCTAGGTAACTAGGCCAGACAACTGACGGGGATTCCTGACCTAGATCAGAACAGGGGGCTGGAATTACAGATGTTTGATAGAACACTGCACGCTTTTTTCCAATTTTACTCAATTCTGTGAGTCTATGGTTATTTATTGGTTTAAAATATTCATACTATTGAAATTCCTGTGATATATAATTGTTCCTTTGATAAGAACGGAGTGATCTACGTTAGGTCGATTATGCGCCCAATGTGACTAGGCCCGCCCATCCGGTTTCAACCAGTTTTTTATTTACTAGGGTGAGCTTTCCCTAGGGGTAATGGGATCTAGGGCGCATAGGGACAACGTCGCGCCAGGATTAGTGAGCTGGCACTAACCATGATCCTACCCCACCTTCACGTGGTGACCCTGGAAACATACAATGTTCCTGTCTGGCTAAGCGGATAGGGATCGAGGGAGAGATACTCTGGTATAAGTAGTGATGCAGACGCAGTTACATTGAATGAGATCTGCTCGCAACACATACGAGCAGAATTCCAGAGTGACTATTAATGCACATCTCTCCCGGCTGATGGGAAAAGCTGAACAAATAAACATAAAGGGATGAAGGGTGCATCCAGAGAAGAGACTGGGCCCATATGAGGCGAAACTCGGAGCCACGAGGTGGGAGCTCGAATTGGGTTGTGTGTTATGACAGTCTCAGGGCATAATAAATGTGAGCACGGTGAGAAAACAGATAAACACGGTGAGCAGGCCCCAAAGTAGAGCGAACACGCATATGAACGATACGCAGGGGAGCCCACCGGTGGGGACAGACATGCACGGTGCTGATAATAGAGGCGTGGCAAACGTAGGGGTGAGTAGACGCCCCATTTGTGCAGAAAAACTGGAACGCCCAGCAGAGGCTTGAATCCAGTGCGAAAGGTTCCTACCGAATAGTGATAAACTGTGCACAGTGAGATAGAAATGGGTAACGTATCGCCCAGTAGAACAATGTGAGCACAAGTGACGGGGGAAAAAGGGACGGGCCCAGTCGGTGGACGAGGGCACAAGCAGAAATGGGCGAATGGGCACCAAAAAGAAACGCAAGGTGGTGAGCCTCGAAGATGGGGTCTCATTCCAGAGAACAATAACGCGTTTCCCTCGCAGATAACTGCTAATGTCTTGTAGTTGATTGGGGACAATCAAAGTCTAGTGAAGCAAACCGTACACAATACTGGACGTCAGGCAAACCAAGCATTCCCCAAAAAAGACTGGTAAATTGGGCAGATGATGCTGATCAACCCGGGAGGGAAGGTTGTTAAAGGGTAGCTACTCTAAAAGAAAATAGCAACCTGCTGCCTTTCGCGTCGGCTGGGGACAACCTGAGGCGACGGAGAACGAACCCAGTAAACGCTGGCTAAAACTGGACACATCGCCGAAGGATAAGCACCAGAGCTCCAAATGGCGCTAAAGGTGTGACGAAATACACCCATGCTAAGGCTGCATGAATCAGATTTCCACATGAAAGCAGAATTTATGGGAAATCTGGTACATCAGTCTAAGCGGTGATCGCGCGATAGAGAGAGAGATAGAGAGAGAAATAAAATGAGAGAGAGAGAGAAAGGGGTAATAACTTCCCAGAATAGACAAAAAATAGTAAATACTCCAAAAACCCCAATTTTTCCAGAAATTTTTGCCAGGCCCCACCAAAAAAATGACGCGAGCCGCCACTGCTGAGCATCAATCTCGGTCCATAACATGTCGTATATTGTTATTGGACAAATCTAAGATCTGCATTCCAAGCTTCACATAAAAGTAAGCGCGCTCATACCTCACAAATGATATTAGAAAAGAGATAATAAATAAACGTACATACAATAGTCAGATGCCTAAATGTTTGAAGCAATCAGATTCAAATTAGTCCGGATACATGACTACGTTAACAAATTTTGCAAACATACAATAAATGCTGGTATAGGGAAACTGCAATTTTACAAAGCCAAATATAAAATTTACAATAACACAAGAAGAGTCACAAATAATTAAAAATAAGGCTGGAACAAGATCCTGCTTGAATTACATTGAAAAACAGGAAATGAAATGGTTTGACCATCTAGTAAAAATGGTCAGATCACAGTCTGGGGTCAAAGGCGCATGGGGACAACGCCGTGTGAGGATTAGTGAGCTGGCACTAATCTAGTTTCTACCCCACCTCCACGTGGTGACCCTGGTAACAGATATTGGTTCCTGTCTGGTTAAGCGGGTAGGGATCGAGGGAGAGCTACATGTAGTGGTAGTAGTGCAATCAGTTGAAAGCAATGCAGGTCCAAAATCTATTAACAAAATGCACGTATCTCCTGTCCGATGAAAAGTTGCCCAAATATTTGATGAAACGTAAGAAAACAGCAGTGTACGAGTCGTCTGTGAACGAATGCCAACTCCCTTGGAACAAATGGCTGCACCAAAAATTGATAGCTGTGGGGCAAGAACCAATGAGAAAGATCCGTAACAAATAAACAGTCTCGGCAAGTGTCTCCGAAAACACTGTAACGTATCGTGTCGACACATGGCAAGATTGCGGCTAATTCCGTATCAAAGGCCTAGCGTTAATACATTTACTGGGTAAGGTTGGCCAAGCGCAAATCCTAAAGTTGCGTTTTAGCGCATAACGAAACTGCCCTTCCTGGGACAACCGGGCAGGGTACTGTTGCATTAGCAGCTAACATCCCCGAAAGAACTGAGGTGGGTGATGTTGGCGAGCGCAAAATCTCAGTTGCGTTGCTAGCGCCGTCTGAAACAACCCTCTAAAATACCTGTGCGCAGCCCCAGTCCAGTGTTTTCCGGGGACAGGAAAGATGCAGAATACACCCTTGCAAATTGCCAAGTTTCAACACGCGCTCCGAAACGGCTGAGAATACTCCTACTCAGGAACAAACTCACCATGGATAGAAAAGTAAGACCGATAATGCAAAGGTTTGACTGGTACAAACCAAACATTGCCTAAGGGCGATACTTTTCGGACACCGATCATCCTACACAGAGTAAGATGACATCCAACACACCATGGCTCAGATCATATAAAGGCTAAGCAAACCGCCAAAATATGATCGTTTGCACAACAATCACATGCGTCTCTAATGACTGAGAATGTTCCTAATCCGGAACGACCTCATATAGTCAGAAAGGGCGCATATTGTATACATACTCTTTGGCGAAGATCACAAAGCCCAAATATACGACGAAAAATAATCGTAAAAGAGCAATGAATACAAGAAAGGTGACAGTTCCAGTAACTAGTCCTAGAAGGGTTGAGAATACTGCTAAACCGGAGCGACCTCACCCAATCAGCGCAAAGTAGGCTAATGCTCTTTGGCGTAGATCCAAGCCCAAATTGACGGCACTAAAAGATCATTAAAGAGTGTTTATCATACGATGCGTACGGAACGACCTCACTAAAGGCAGAAAATCCGATAGAGAAGTCGCACTTCACTAATTAACTCTGGCCGTAAAAGTACAATGGTACGAGGACTCAAGGCAAGAGTAACACGGACAACAGGTTTCCTGCAACGATCACACTTGGAGGATCTAAGCTTTAAATACCTCTGAAGTCGGCGAGGCTGTCCGTATGGTTAAGGGACACCTGTAAAAGAGTAATTTTAGGCCTCACGCAAAAATCAGTCAGAAGCGCAATACCAGGCGTCATGACTTTCGCCTGATTTAACAGCGGGCGTTTGAGAGAAGATCAGTCTATAAAGCTTTCTACAGAAGATCATTATGACGGAAGGCAAGAGGACGACCATTGAAAAGATGGATAATTTAAGTGGATATATTATGCCAAAAGATGCAGAAATCCATCACGCGAGTCATCTGAGAAGCGCAGAACAAATACAGAAGACCACGACACTGAACTGTAACCCGTTAGCAGTGTGACAACAACAGAAGACAGATAACATAACTGCAACCCGTTAGCAGTGTGACAACAACAGAAGAAAGATAACATAACTGCAACCCGTTAGCAGTGTGACAACAACAGAAGACAGAAGAAAGATAACATAAGATATAAACGAAATCGACGTTTGGACCCACATTTACTCAGAGTACAAATAGACCCACACAAAAGCAAATAGACTAATCAAATAGCATTTATGAAATAGAATGGTCAGCGGAGGAGATTTGTAATATGCAATAAATCGGATACGTCCCAACTCTTGTTACTCCAATCCTCTTCTTCTTTGCGTTCGTTCTTTACGACCAATTTTAATCACTCTTTGTGATATGTTTAATCTTTGCCAAGAACGTGTATACGTTGCACATTGGTTACTCCAATGCATTGGTAAAAAAAAAAATATCTACCGGAAACATGAATAACAACAACAGGGACTACCAAAAAGATACTGGTTTTCATAAATGTGTGCTAGCACAGAATATTGTATACAGCCTTTTTCGTCTTTACAGACGGGTAATTGGCAAGTGTTTTACTGTGACGAATTTTGTTTTCGCTTTTCTCTCTTGTCTTTCAGCTCATACATAAGTCTTTTTTTAAATCTTCTCTTAAAATCTTCTAACGTCTTTGCGCAATATCGCTTTCTACACAGTTCTGTCATCAGCTAGTTTTTCCCATGCGCTAGGACCTATAGAAACGTTTTTCATTGATGCCTTGCAGACATATTTATATCTGAGCAGTGGTCTCCTCTGGTGCCTCTTCCCCTCCGAAAGTCCACATAACAACATTTGTTTTGGTATGCGACAAATTTTCATTCTTCTCACATGCCCCAACCATCTTAGTCGTCTACTGTTGAGCATGTCCATGATGGAAGGCAGGTTTGCCCGTTGCAGTACTTCAGAGTTGGTTAACTTGTCGTACGCCCTGATATTCATAATCTTGCGGAACATCGAAGGAGAAAGATGTTAAGTCTCATTTCGTGTCTTGAGTAGGCTGTCCATGTTTCCAAGCCATATAGTAAAGAACTAATTACACAGGCTCGGTATATTTGAACTTTCATCTGCAATGTTAGTTTTGTGTTGTCTCACGCTCGCTTTGATAGTTTGCCGAATGTAATACAGAATAGAAGGGTAGAAATGGCAAGAAAGAATGTTGGGGTTGAATAAGACTATAAACTATGACGCTTATTTAGAAAGGATGACCTTGTTATAGAGTCTACAGGGAAAAGAAACATAAGAAAAAAAACCCAAAAACATGAAATGGTGAAGATAACTGAAAATGGATATTGGTGTGATTGGAAAGACATAGAGAGTATATGCACTAATGCACTACGCTGGCTGGAGTCACAAAACTACACTCATGCGTGCATTCTGAGTGATTCATTGAGTATGATCCACAAGGTGGAGGCTGGTTCGGTGCGCAGGCAATGGACTGAATCACTACAAGCGTCAACAATTTGCAGAATCACACTTATCTTCGTTCCGGTGCACATTGGCGTCGTTGGCAATGAGAGAGCAGACAGGCTGGTTGGCTCTGCCACCATATCTGAGGGTCCGCCAATGACAGAGCTGATATTTTGAGCGCCTTCATAGAGTGTGGCCGCGAAGAAGATTTTCATTTAAACCAATCCACGTCAACTACTAGATTGCAAGAGCTGGGTTTGAAGATTGGAGTAGCAAGAAAAGAACAGCGTAACAGGTATACGAGTCGGCTCATCAATCAAAATCGAACTGGTACGGTCAGTCGCTGAACGCTGTTGGAGATATTGCGAAGGAGATCGGAGCACCTATGGACATGTCTGTAGTGCAATGAATATATTCCAAGCTGAAACAGAGATCTTCTTCTTTGCGTTCGTTCTTTACGGTCAATTTTAATCACTCTTTGTGATATGTTTGATCTTTGCCAAGAACGTGTATACGTTGCACATTGGTTTTTTAGGCCCCTAAACGCGTAGACTTCTACACGTTTAGGACACGTGCATCCGATTTCAGCCAAACCTCCTTAGTCGCCTCTTACGACATGCGTGGCAGGTAACTGTGGTTCTATTCTTTACACCCCAAATTTGGACCCCGGTAACCACTCGGGCGTGAAACAGAGATAATATACAAGATAGAAATTAATGGTGAATGTTTGTTTGTGAAATTAGCGCTAGGGGAAGCTGAAAGGTTTGCTATTATTCACTAGTAATCTATACCGGATAAAGAAATAACAGCAAGAAATGAGAATTACTTCTTTTCTTTTCTTCTTCTTCTTCTTTGCGTTCGTTCTTTACGACCAATTGTAATCACTCTTTGTGATATGTTTGATCTTTGCCAAGAACGTGTATACGTTGCACATTGGTTTGTAGGCCCCTAAACGCATAGACTTCTATACGTTTAGGACACATGCATCCGATTTCAGCCAAACCTCCTTAGTCGCCTCTTACGACATGCGTGGCAGGTAACAGTGGTTCTATTCTTTACACTCCAAATTTGGGCCCCGGTAACCACTCGGGCGTGAAACAGAGATAATATACAAGATAGAAATTAATGGTGAATGTTTGTTTGTGAAATTAGCGCTAGGGGAAGCTGAAAGGTTTGCTATTATTCACTAGTAATCTATACCGGATAAAGAAATAACAGCAAGAAATGAGAATTACTTTTTTCTTTTCTTTAATCTTGTTTGGCCTCACAGCGTCAGAATAAGAAGACGCCCGAGTGGACTCACAGCGTCAGAATAAGAAGACGCCCGAGTGGCCTCACAGCGTCAGAATAAGAAGACGCCCGAGTGGCCTCACAGCGTCAGAATAAGAAGACGCCCGAGTGGACTCACAGCGTCAGAATAAGAAGACGCCCGAGTGGACTCACAGCGTCAGAATAAGAAGACGCCCGAGTGGACTCACAGCGTCAGAATAAGAAGACGCCCGAGTGGACTCACGGCGTCAGAATAAGAAGATGCCCGAGTGGACTCACGGCGTCAGAATAAGAAGACGCCCGAGTGGACTCACAGCGTCAGAATAAGAAGACGCCCGAGTGGCCTCACAGCGTCAGAGTAAGAAGACGCCCGAGTGGACTCACAGCGTCAGAATAAGAAGACGCCCGAGTGGACTCACAGCGTCAGAATAAGAAGATGCCCGAGTGGCCTCACAGCGTCAGAATAAGAAGACGCCCGAGTGGACTCACAGCGTCAGAATAAGAAGACGCCCGAGTGGACTCACGGCGTCAGAATAAGAAGATGCCCGAGTGGACTCACGGCGTCAGAATAAGAAGACGCCCGAGTGGACTCACAGCGTCAGAATAAGAAGACGCCCGAGTGGCCTCACAGCGTCAGAATAAGAAGACGCCCGAGTGGACTCACAGCGTCAGAATAAGAAGATGCCCGAGTGGCCTCACAGCGTCAGAATAAGAAGACGCCCGAGTGGACTCACAGCGTCAGAATAAGAAGACGCCCGAGTGGACTCACGGCGTCAGAATAAGAAGATGCCCGAGTGGACTCACGGCGTCAGAATAAGAAGACGCCCGAGTGGACTCACAGCGTCAGAATAAGAAGACGCCCGAGTGGCCTCACAGCGTCAGAGTAAGAAGACGCCCGAGTGGACTCACAGCGTCAGAATAAGAAGACGCCCGAGTGGACTCACAGCGTCAGAATAAGAAGATGCCCGAGTGGACTCACAGCGTCAGAATAAGAAGACGCCCGAGTGGCCTCACAGCGTCAGAATAAGAAGACGCCCGAGTGGCCTCACAGCGTCAGAATAAGAAGACGCCCGAGTGGACTCACAGCGTCAGAATAAGAAGACGCCCGAGTGGACTCACAGAGTCAGAATAAGAAGACGCCCGAGTGGCCTCACAGCGTCAGAATAAGAAGACGCCCGAGTGGCCTCACAGCGTCAGAATAAGAAGACGCCCGAGTGGCCTCACAGCGTCAGAATAAGAAGACGCCCGAGTGGCCTCACAGAGTCAGAATAAGAAGACGCCCGAGTGGACTCACAGCGTCAGAATAAGAAGACGCCCGAGTGGCCTCACAGCGTCAGAATAAGAAGACGCCCGAGTGGACTCACAGCGTCAGAATAAGAAGACGCCCGAGTGGACTCACGGCGTCAGAATAAGAAGATGCCCGAGTGGACTCACAGCGTCAGAATAAGAAGATGCCCGAGTGGACTCACAGCGTCAGAATAAGAAGACGCCCGAGTGGACTCACAGCGTCAGAATAAGAAGACGCCCGAGTGGACTCACAGCGTCAGAATAAGAAGACGCCCGAGTGGACTCACAGCGTCAGAATAAGAAGACGCCCGAGTGGACTCACAGAGTCAGAATAAGAAGACGCCCGAGTGGCCTCACAGCGTCAGAATAAGAAGACGCCCGAGTGGACACACAGCGTCAGAATAAGAAGACGCCCGAGTGGCCTCACAGCGTCAGAATAAGAAGACGCCCGAGTGGCCTCACAGCGTCAGAATAAGAAGACGCCCGAGTGGCCTCACAGCGTCAGAATAAGAAGACGCCCGAGTGGACTCACAGCGTCAGAATAAGAAGACGCCCGAGTGGACTCACAGAGTCAGAATAAGAAGACGCCCGAGTAGCCTCACAGCGTCAGAATAAGAAGACGCCCGAGTGGCCTCACAGCGTCAGAATAAGAAGACGCCCGAGTGGCCTCACAGCGTCAGAATAAGAAGACGCCCGAGTGGCCTCACAGAGTCAGAATAAGAAGACGCCCGAGTGGACTCACAGCGTCAGAATAAGAAGCCGCCTGCGTGGTTACCTTGGCCCAAATTGGGGTGTAAAGAATAGAACCACCGTTACCTGCCACGAATGTTGTAAGAGGCGACTAAGAAGTTTGGGAATTGGTCTAGCTACCCCACACCGTAAAAACACTAGATGGCTACAGAACGGAGAGCGAACCGAGTAAACGCTGGCTGAAACCGTACACATCGCCGAATGATAAGCACCAGAGCTCCAAATGGTGCTGAAGATGTGACGTAAAACACACCAATGCTACAGTTGAATGAATCAGATTTCCACATGAATAGAATTTATGGGGAGATATGGTACATCGGTCTGGGCGGTGTTCGAGAGAGAGAGAGAGAATAAGAAAATATTTCTAGAACTAGCTCACAATGAACGCAAGCTCTAATGCGCAAATCACATATAAAGCACAACGATTGGTTTAACAAGTTATTGGTGTTCAGCGAAAGAAGAAAAAGAAGAAGCCCATGTCATTTAATATACTTTTTTTGCCATTCCTATTCTCTTCTTATTCTCTTTTACATCTCCCATCATATTTAATCATGTGTCCAAGATTGATAATGAGTCTTCGTTTAAATGTTACGTCAAAAGAAATGTATGAGGCGCAAAAGAAAGGGAAAGAAAATGAAATGTTTAGAACACATAAAAAGGTATGTCTTTCTGCTAAAAAACCTACTGTATGAAAAAGCTGAGGGTAAGCCGACACAAGGAAGAACACTGGATAAGTTTATAATCTGAATCGCCTGTGTGGTTCCGGGGTCCGCAAGGGAAGCAAAGAATTGTACCAATGCAACCTACAATGCATGTCGTAAGAGGCGACTGATGTAGGCCCTAGAGATGCTAACCTAGTAAATAAAAAGCAGCGCATAAATCGGATGTGCTGGCCTACTTGTGGGCGCATAACTGGCACAACGAACAGTCGCTCATAGGCTCAGATCACATACAAATCACACAGAGTGGTTGACAAGCGGTCGATGTGGAGCGTTCGAAGAAGGAGATAATCTGAATAAATTCAATTTGCCAATTGTTATTTTAGCCTATTTTGAGGGGACGGGGCACGTTTCTTTTTAATATGCGCAGTCTTGCACCGTTTGGGATTTTAAAATTTCGAAAATGACGGGTCTGTAATGTCAAGGCATCCCAGAATGACACCAGATTTGCCGGTCTAATATAGAGCGTAGACACACTGAACAGTTCAACTTACACGAGTCCACTATGTTGGATAGTCGGGCATAGAGGACAAGGAAGTGGGTTGGCCCAACTTATAGACACCAGAGACCACAATCGGAAAGAAAAGCTAAATGTAAGGAATATGCGGGAAATTATTCACATATAGAATTGGAATGATAGAGCCCTACAAGCGTTTGTGAGTATATATATTGACAGAAAAGGTGGATACGGAAGGTATGTGTTCCATTCAGTGTAAGTAGCTGATTTATCCGAGCGAGTAGTATAGCATAGACAGAGGTGAGTGCAATGATATATTCACAAAATATATGAGACTGCAGTAAAACTAATTGATTGGCAAAACACGTAATCACTAAGTACTTTTTTGGTCGTCCATTTGTTTTTTAAATTTGTTACTCCTGTTGTTCGTTTGCTTGATAAAGGCCTCGTTGGTCGAAACGTTGCTGTATTTTGTCATTGTTTTTGTAATTTGTAAAACTACAGTGTTGTGCAATGATATAGAGAGGAGTACGGGAATTGACAAAAAGTGCACACATAGAAGTGGAGGAAACTATAGGGGTCGATGGAACCAAGGGTCATGTCTCGATAAAGGGAACCAGTGGTGGGGGGTTGTTAAATAATAGAAAAGAATGAGAAGACATAGAGTGCTGAAGTCTATATTGATCCCTTTGAGTTGTGGTACCCATAAATTTTAGTGCGTGAAATTAAAATTCCTTTCCAAAATTCACTCACATTGTGTCATCTCCACATTGAAGATTGACTGCAGTGGATCTTATGTCCTGTCATGAATGCGTTCTGCAAACCTGTTCTTTGTTCATCTCTTAACTGTTTTGTTGTTTACTTCTCTCTTCCTATTGACCGCTGAGTCACAACCATTTAAATGGATTAAATAAATAGTCCTAACCAAGAATACATTGGTCTTGTCAACAGCTATATATATTGTGAAAATAAATAAATAAATATAAATATTTTACATTTATAAATCTGCGTAAATAACATCTTAATGATTAACTACGTTAGAAAATATTTCTGAAAAGAAAAAACGCCAACTTTGGTTTAACTCACTTCTTTGTTGGAATTGGACCAGTCCTGGCACCTGAAATTCCCGCGAAGCGAAGTGCTGATATCAGGAAAACAACGCCTTTAGCGCGTTTACAGTTTATTATTTAAAATATTGCAACATTTTGGTGGATGTTTTTTTATGAGAATATTTATGTGAAGTAAGGTGTGCAGTATTTGTTGTTTCGCTAGTGTTCTCCTTATATGTTTCTGTTAGCTTGAATTGCTTTTATCGATCGTACTAAACTTAATAAATAATAATACAGACATGAGTACGTACTGTACTGTACCGTACGGTATCAGTTACTTGAGTTACCAGAACTTACCAGTAACCACACCTCACTGGGGTGGTGACCACAGTAGTCCTAAGTCAGTAGTGAGACTGAGACAGAATCTGAATTATGAATAGATACACTGACTGACTTTCTTCTACGACTACAGAACTCAGTGACCAGTCGAGGTTAACTCAGTATCATGAGTATCTGAGTAGAGGGTATAAACGGCCTACGGCTACGGTAGTACTCAGTGACTGATACTTAACTGATACTCAGATACTGTTACACATTAGAGTAACAGGAGAGTAAAAAATAAAAATGCCTCAACTTAGCCTCACAAAAGTCATTCATCACAAGCCACAGCTACTCAGACTGCCACACAATGCTGACTTCTCACCACTGCGTCCTAATCCCTTTTTTAAAGTATGAGGTCCACTGTCTTTCCTTTCCTTTAATTATTGACGAATAATATTATTGTGGTAGTATTCGTGAATAAATCTCATATGCTAAAATTACATTAGTTTACTGTAATCAACAGATCTTCATCACTATTTTCTAAATACTCCTAATCATCATTGTACTGACATATATTATAGAACAGTAAAGTAATCCCTAAGCATGATGATAAGTGCTTTGATGGATTTCTCAGTGTCTCACCTGTGGTTACTAATGATAATAACACCAGTTCTGTGTTGGTTTACAATTTTTTCTTTGGCTTCAGCATAGTGCATTTGTCCCGTTTGATATCTTTTTCTACTTATGCTTCGTTCTTTACGATCAATTTTAATCACTCTTGTGATATGTTTGATCTTTGCCAAGAACGTGTATACGTTGCACGTTGGTTTGGTAGGCCCCTAAATGCATAGACTTCTACACATTTAGGACACATTCATCCGATTTCAGCCAAACCTCCGTAGTCGCCTCTACGACATGTGTGGCAGGTAACAGTGGTTCTATTCTTTACACCCCAAATTTGGGCCCGGTAACCACTCAGGAGAGGTTTGATATGATATTCTTGCAGTCGGGTTAGGGCTGCAGATTCACCCTCATTCATTGAACCATTTACACATCTTATCTCCCTTAAGGTATTCAGAATATGATCAATATCGCTCAGCATGGTTCATTGCTCATTCGCTTTCTACAGCAGCAATGCCCTCAAACCTTATATATTGGCCTGTTTGTTTCCCCTTACTCCTGTCTGTTCTGGCACAAAAATAAACTGATTTTTGTCATCCAAGACTTCTTCCAACCATTGCCTTCATGTTCAGCTCGAGTCATTCTTTCTGAGTATACTGAGTCACTGAGAATGCTTGCATCGGTCTGTGACTCCAGCCAGACCATTGCCCTAGTTACTGTCATAGCCTTCATAGCAGGACTACTTGTAGTCACAGTAAAACCATCGTCTTCATAATACTCCCTCAGACCTGAGCAGTGAAGGTCTATGAGCTTCGCATTTAATTTATGTGAACCACTAACCCATCTGTGTAAATTATCACAGCACCCTCAGATAAGTTCTCAGAAATTAACACCTGAGCCTCTGCCTATAATACTATGACTAACTTAAGTTTTTTTGGTCTGCATTCTCATCATTCTAATACATATTGCAAAGTACTTATTGCTCTATGCTAACCACTAGTATCCATTCTTCACCAGGTTCAGTCTCATAAATACAAATTTGGAATTTTTAGTAGTGTAAGTTTTAGTTGTTGATCGTTTCTATTTTCTGTCATTTTCATGTCGCAGGCCAGTCACTGTACTCACCAATTAGTAGTACTAGTAGTTTAATAGTGTTATTGCTATGAGGATGTTAACTATAGTTTCACATATTTATAATGAATGACAGTTTGTTATTAAAAAAATGATATTAAATATAGTAGTACATCTATGATAATGAACAATGATGATAATCATGTTTATTTGATAAATAATTGCTGTTTTGAGGTCATTAAGTTAAACTAAAAGTTTAAAATTTTTGTAGTGATTTCTATATCATGAGATAGTAGTCTTATTATTATGACTACTATTAGAACTCTCTATGTTCAGACAATCGGATCATTTAGCACTTGCATTTAGTCATTATTTCTTCTTTGCGATCGCTATTTTGATGATTATACCGTTAGACTCGTTCTTATGATGAAGTCGACTGTTGTCTGAAGCTCATCTCTGGTGCCGTGTAGTTTTGAATGTAGTGTTGTGTTGTAGGGCCAGCATTCCTTTGTAGAGAGGACATACAGGGGACAATCTTGGAGGACATGTTCTGTGGTTTGATCAGCAGGGGCACAGAGTGGATGGGGATAATCGATCCTGTGTAGGTGTTTGGTCAGTCTGTTATGACCTATCCTGAGTCGGAAGATGATAGTCTGACCTTGTCTGTCAAGTGTGTGGTAGTCATCGTTGGATGGTTTAGGTTCTTTTCTAATGTCCATGATAGCTCTCTATTTTCAAAGTATGTGATTTGTTATCTATTTGTTCACATTCTGCTCCCTTTTTAGCAAGTTTGTTTGCCTTGTTACCTGGCACCCCACACTGTGATGGTACCCACTGGAGTGTAACTCTTGTGTTGGTAGAAATCTTGCTGAGCTTTTTTCTCAGGGATGGATGGTTACTCTGTAGGGCTTGCAAAACAGATAGTGCATCTGTAAAAAATACCACTTGTTGGCAGTCAGAGTTGGAATTATTGATCATGATTGCTACCTGTAGTAGTGCTTGAGCCTATGCGGTGTAGTTTGAACAAAATTTACCAGTTGGCATGTACTTTGTTTCAGTGTCTTTGTTGGGATATGTAATATAGATACCAGCCCCTCCATTTTTAATTGCATCTGTTGCAGATCCATCGGTGTATGCATGGATCCATGATTGTTTAAGGTAGTTTTCATTACTGAGTACTCACATCACATAGTATTTGTGTTCAGTCTTGGTTTTCTGGGTCATATTTGTAAAGTGCAACCATACATTGTTAGCAGAAATTAACGAAGATCCTCCTTTTTTGTTTTTGGCTCTTATTTGTAGCAATCCAAAAAAGTGTAAAAGGGTTTAAAAGCCGAAGGATTGATTTAATTGCACCGAGTTTTACCCCATATGGCTCGGTCCCTCTTTGCAGAAATGGCACGCCACCTGCCTAGAGTATTGCACAAACTCCGTAGCTCCGGCAACAATCCTAGGGTCTCTGGAAAAACTGCACTCATAAACAGAAGGCCACGGCCCGGATTCGAACCTTCGACTCGCAAGGCAAAGGTCTTAACCACTCAGCCACATAGATAAAAAAAAGTGGTTATACATTGAATTTCATTTAATCATCACTAGAAATGAAGGGGTGAAAATGGCAAAATAAGGAGGAAAATAGCCTCAATTGACAAAATATATAAACCATGAATAGGCCAAGATACGAAGAGCAGATACATAGAAATGTGGGAAATAGAGTATTACGGTCACAAGAAGATAAAGATATTAATAGAGGAAAACAAGTGATATTCTGTATTGTAAGAAAACATTAACCTATTTTAATTATTTCACTGATTGTGTTGACGAATTACACATTAGATTGCTGACAGCTTTTGCAATATATATTTTTACCGGTCTATAATTCAGAACCGAGCAATATTTCTTATATTTTCTCCGTATTACCTTCAGTTTGTTTTCAAATTTCATTATTTTTATTGCAGTCTGTATTATCAGTCAACAGGTATTTGGAAAATTTTATTACATCCGATAGCATTATCTGTAAAATAGCATTGTCTCCTTGTGGAAGTCATATAAACATGGTGTTTTTAATATTTGCATAATTATATTTCTCTGTTCATCAGTTGAAGAAGGAAAATGGCTGTAAAAGAAGCAATAGATGTATTAAAAAACATCAATTGCAAACATGAAGACAAAGAGGCAGCATATGCAAATCTTATAAGGTATGTAACCAGGTAACAGTTAGTATTATTTGTTAAAAAGGGAAATTAAAAACCCAACAGAAAATTGTTGGTATTGTATTGACACATTGTTAAAAATACAGACTTAAGCAGCACTGTGACTGGAGTGATGGTAATGTTCTTACTTCCATCTAAAACTGGTTTGGTTGTTGATTCGCCCGTGTGGTCCCGGGGCCCGCAAGGGAAGCAAAGAATAGTACCACGGTGACCTACAATGCGTGTCGTAAGAGGCGACTGATGTAGACCCTAGGGATGCTACCCTAGTAAATAGAAAGCAGCACAGAAATCGAATGCGCTGGCCTACTTGTATGCGCATAACTGGCACCATGTACAATCACTCCTAGGCTCAGATCACATACAAATCACACAGTGGTTGACAAGTGGTCGGTATGGAGCTTTCAAAGAAAAAGGTTGTGGATTTATTCTCTTTTATAGTTCTATATTTATTATTACTTTAACTTCTTCGAACTCTCCACATCGACCACTTGTTAACCATTCTGTGTGATTTGTATGTGATCTGAGCCTAAGAGCGATTTACGTTGGGCCAGTTATGCGCCTACAAGTAGGCCAGCACATCTGATTTCTGCGATGCTTTTATTTACTAGGTAACTTCCTAGGTCCTTAATCGGTCACCTCTTACGACATGCCTTGTAGATCACAGTAGTACTATTCTTTGCTTCCCTTGTGAGCCCCAAGATTACTTTAACCAGTTATGTTAGAGATATCATATGATATTTATATGCGTGATTATTTAATTATTTTACATATAATTTAATTATGCATATCCATTTTCTTATTTGAAATACCATTGGCTCATCTGTTATATCTTGAGTTCTTCATATAGCATGTCTGTTACAGAACATTGCTCTTATCACAGCTTGCCTAAAAGACTTGGTCTCTAGCCAGTTCTTGTGTCTCCTCCATCTTTATGTTTAATGGTTTTCGTAATGTCTGTTGTCATCCATTGCCTCATTTCCAGGAACCATGCCCTTTATTATTTTTCTTTCTAAACCACATGATTTTTCTCTCTCTTATTCCTTTATGTTCACGGTGCAACAAAGGACTGCAACTTATCACTAACATTTATATTAGTTTGTCAATTCAACATTACTAATGGAACGGTGCTGAAATTGACTTTTAACCTTTTTTTCTAAAAATCCTATGTATTTTCTTTGTATGGTCTGGTTCTCTCAGATATCTTATCCTTCTGTTCATGAATCATGCTTTTTCTCAGACCATTATTATTTATCTACAGTAATTTGAAGAATACAACTACAGAGGATGAACTTAAAACTCAGGGGACTCAACTACTGAAGCTGCTTTGTCGAGATTTGCTGGACAAAGATGAAAACATCATTCAAAGTGCACTTCATGTTGTTCATTTTTGTCTTGGGAGTGAACATTTTGGAAGGTAAATTTATGTTTTTAGTCAAAGCATAAGAGTATAATTAATTTATATATTTAAAATGTGGCAAAAGAATATTGCAACACGGCTGCGCCCAGGATCATTGAGCTGATAGGGACCAAGCTTCTTCTCCACATCATGGCCTTGGAAACAGACAACAGCACTTTGACACAGCAGATGTTGATTCATTTATGTTTGTAGAAAAATCATCAATTCGATCTGCTTCTCTTATGGCATTGTTGATGTCTGACTTATCTATTGCCATGTCTTCGTTGATCACATCCGATCAGCTAGCTGATCTGCTTGCTCATTGTTCTTCACGCCCGCATGACCCGGTATGAAAACAAATATTATATGGATTGTTTGTGATGTGTTAAGTGTGTTGGAACCATTAATGCAGTGTGTAGTCAGACTACATTTTCTTGAACATGTCCATTGTGTCACCCAGAATACAAGCATGTTTGTAATTCTGTGTACCAAGTGAGCTCAACACCCTAGTCACCGCTATTGTTTCGATTGTAATGCTACTTGTTGTTACAGCAGAAGCACCACTAGCCTCTTGCTGTGAAGACCCAAGCACTTCGTTTGCCTAAATCACTGAGCCGTTGTGTTCACCACATCATCGCCATCTTTCGTGTTTTCATATATTAGTGCTTGGACCTCAGAATCAATCGTAGCTGGAGTTTGTTCTCAGCAACTTCTAACAAGTGTGATATGGACCGAATATATGATGTTGGAATCCCCAGGTATTGTTACCCACTCCCTTCCAAGATAGATATCTGCAGAACTACATACCAGCTGTATGGCGTCTATGGCACGACACATCCGTAATTTACCTCTTTTCAGTCTGTTTCCTTTGGATGTAGATTGATAGATTTGGATTGATAGCTTTAACCCAACCTGAGGGAGTATGGTCAAACAGGGCACAATTTATACATCTGGATTATTGGTAAGATTTTACAAATATAACACCCCACTGTATAGTAACACATCTATTGAGTTATACTATAACATGGCATTAGGTCTGATTTGTGAGACTCAACAAACACTTATATAGACTAGGAATAAGTCAAACAGCGAAAGATTGTCACATTTTCTCCAGTTACAGATCAGATAATCTTATAAGCTGTCTCTCGTCCGAGTGGTTACCGGGGCCCAAATTTGGGATGTAAAGAATAGAACAACTGTTACCTGCCACGCATGTCGTAAGAGGTGACTAAGGAGGTTTGGCTGAAATCGGATGCATGTGTCCTAAACGTGTAGAAGTCTATGCGTTTAGGGGCCTACCAAACCAATGTGCAACGATTACACGTTCTTGGCAAAGATCAAAACTATCACGAGTGATTCAAATTGGTCATAAAGAACGAATGCAAAGTAGAAGATCTGATTTGTTACAGGGGAAGCTATCAGAGCTCTAATGCACATAGCGAGTTCACAATTGATCATTTTTGCTATGATTATAAATTGCTATTTTTGTGCACAGAAATTACTGAAAGTGAAATTGAGCAAATAAACTGAAATAATTCCTTGTTGAATTATTTCATTATTGTATTAAACTATTTTGGGTCTATTTAATAGAGATAGAAGTGATGTCCTGAGTTCTCTTGAGATCTGCCTTTTCATGTTGATGATTCAGCCGCCATTGACCCTTGTGTTATATTAAGTCTGGTAGGATTTGATATCAAATTAGACATGAATCAACAGGAATTCTTGCAAGTTTGAATGAGGCTTGCTTATAACCAGGTAGATATGGGAACAATAGGCATGCATGGTCTCTTAGGCATCTGCTGAAAGAGAGCGAACACCAAGTCTGTCTGTAATGGTGATATCAGTTCTGTTCACTAGCTACAATAAAACTATGGCTAATACTAAATAGTATATAGTATTTGTTTCCTAATATTTTTGGTAAGATTTCAGATAATGTAAAACATGAGTTCTTATTTTTCTATGCCACATGTAGCTTACAGAAATCAGATTCAGAATTGACCCTGAAATCACTAATTCACTGTAGTCATAAAGCATCATCTGTGGGAGTGATCAAATTAATTTTGGACTGCTTTTCTGTTCAGAGGTTTGATCAAGATGTTTTATCAACTGAGGTAAATAATGTTTTATGTTCTCACATTTACATTGAAATGTTAAAGCTTGTAGTGGTTGATTGATTGGACCATCATCATTGTACTTTGGTGAGTAACCATGTGTGCTCTGATGTCTTTCTTACACAGGAAGATCTCAGCGACAGTGCACAAACGCCATAGCACCAGCGAGGGTCCCCAATGTAATTTTGAAGATGATGAAAATATTTTGGAAGAATTTTATTTTTATTATTTCTAATGAATTTTGCCAGGGCAGCGACTTTCCAGCCTGCTCTTCTTGATTTTGAACTGCCAAGAGTTCTTTTACTTGCTGAACTTGAACACTCGACCTACATTTTATCGTGTTGTCTTCTATAGGACTACTAACTCGATCTACCAACACTGAGATCAGGGATCTCTTTACAAATATCCCAGTGGCTTCATGAGGGAGCGAACCAAGTACCTTTGCAATGAGAGGCATGCACAGAGACTCCCAAAGCCTGTATGCTACATAGGAGCCACCAATTTAGGAGGATTACAGCTGAGACATCATACAAATTCAGGCTTAGAAGATCTGATCCCTTTTGTCCTACACAGAATAAACCCCACACACCTACCACACTGTAGAAAGTGCAGTCACTCATGTGAGACAGTACAGCATATCTTGCTTGAATGTCCTGGACTACATAAAACTAGACAAGAACTCCTCCCACCACACCCATCTGTTCATAATACCCTTTACACTAGTCTCCCACAATTACAGAACACATGCAGATTCTACAAACTGGCATTGGCTGCCCAAGAGTGAAAACTTGCAGCCCTGGTTAGAAGAAGAAGAAGAGCCCTTTTGTACCACAATGTGTATTGGGTAATGCGGTGTCAGGCCCGTATTTATCATTGACTATCGGCACACGATAGGGGATGTGGTCAACATCACGCTGGCCACCTTTACTTCCCAGTACTTTTCCTGATGCCCAATTGCTATTGAGTCGACCTGAGAGCCGGTACAGTAGGAAAAATATTCCATGCCAACTGTGGAATTGAACCCGGACCACTAACCTAAGAAGCGAATTTCTTAGAGTAGTACTTCACGTCAGTTTCCAGAAGAGAGACCGTTGTAAAAAATTCACAGAAATGAAGAATAAGAAAACTGGCAATAATGGAGACAAATTACTTCAATATAGCACATAAGCAGAAGTCAAGAGACATGTAAAAAGTGGAAAATAAAACACCAAGGTCACCAGAAAAGTAGCACACTATCAGCTCAATAGTGATGACGAAAATATTTACATTACCTGATTCCTAGTTTTATATTACGAATCTAGATGAACAAGCATTTCCAAGGATTGCATCCAGAAAGCAAGCAACCTGTCATTGAATACCTGGATATTGAATAATCATGTTAGAGCTGTCAATAAATTACATTTCCTGTTGTGGTCCAACATGCTGCAAACCCAACATTGTTCAATAAGCTAGAGCTGAACCGTGGAACTAAATGGCATATTATGTACAGGAAAACCTAGTAATTGATATGCTATAGTTAAGGAGAGGTAAAAAGCTTCTCTGTTAGGATTTGGCGGTTTCATTGAGAAACCAGAACAAGGTAAACATGTTAGCGCTGTATATTTGCAAAGAATACATATTTTACTGCCTACCTACTCATAACCTAATGATTGAGATCCAGAATCAGGAGAAAACTTGTAACGACAAGAAGATGCCCAGTATGAAATTTGAAGCTCATTACTCAAATTTGATAGGTTGCGGAATGTCAGAAGATTTCTTCCCCCATCCCTTCCCCATCTACCCCCACCCAAATAATATAGAAGCAATTTGATAACTAAGAATATGTGTTAATTTTTCAGACTTTGCACTGTTCATAATGGAATGAGATGCAAAATGTTCAGTAAGAAAAGATGCCTTTAAAACATTTGTTGCACTGTTAAAATGAGAACCGGTTACAAAAGGGTTAAACTTATAATGATCATAGAAAGTTACATGGTTCTATCAAGATACATTTTGACAATCTCTACAGAGATATTAACAACCTTAGACAAATCAGTGCTTTCTGTAATTATCTGCTGTGAATTCAGGCGTCGTCTGGCAACTAATATGGCGCTTCTAATTGATTTTTGAGAGTGCTTGCTTTCCTTATCACCAGTGTACCTCACCATTCAGATGAACGTTACTCCAACTTTATAGGTACTGGTCCCCAAGTTACCAGCTACCTTGCAGGTCGGCTGGGGACAGCCAAAGGCTGACGGAGGGCGAACCCAGTAAACGCTAGTTGAAATCGGACACGTCGCTGAAGAACAAGCACTAGAGCTCCAAATGGTACTGAAGATGTGACGTAAAACAAACGTCTTGGCAAAGACTGTTTATATATCACAATAAGAATGATAAAAATGGCAGAAAAAGAACGATCGCGCAAGAGAGAAATCCCCAAGTAAAAAAAAATCATGATTTTCTGTAGTCGAACTGCTCATCTTGTATACATCAACATTTGTAACCCAAGCTGGCCTTGAACCACGGAATTTACACTGCACTTTATTACTAGAGCAGCATTTTATCAACTTTGCTATCACCGAACTCTGTGAACAT
This sequence comes from Arion vulgaris, assembly GCA_020796225.1. Classification (NCBI taxonomy): domain Eukaryota; kingdom Metazoa; phylum Mollusca; class Gastropoda; order Stylommatophora; family Arionidae; genus Arion; species Arion vulgaris. The sequence goes on along the minus strand of CM036753.1, from coordinate 70,980,229 downwards.
ATTGAAGCTGATAATCTGAAAATGTTCACAGAAGAAGGCTACATAAAGTAGTTACTTTCACTTGTTTTAACATGATGAATCTGATGGTTGAGGACATGTAAATTTGTGTAGAATTTTCCTGTGATTTAAGGAGTTTAGAGTTGCACACTGTATAAGTAGAACTGGATACCTAAGGGATAGAGTGAGGAGTGTGTTTATCCAGCAGGCCACCAAAATCATCAGTATGCGTACTCGACATCTGCTGCAGGAGACTCAGCACCTATGGTCTTCCCCGGCGTTATGACACAGGTTCAATAACAAATAACTAACATGATAAATCTAACAACGTTAAATAAAGATGTCAAAAAATGTATCAGTTTAAATATTCAATTTTTTAGACCAAACAATTAGCAATGTTTTTTTTTTCTTCAGATTTTGGTGTTCTTTACTTGTTTGGAGGAATTGAATACTAAAATCAAGGCACATTCCGTCTTTGTTGTGGAGAAACAAGTAAAAATTTTTGCCAGGTAGTGAAGCACATGTGTTAATTAACAGTTATGTTTTCAGTTGTAAATGGCCTATGTCCTAGTGGGATCCTTTACCAGTGAAAGTAAAAGGCGTCGATGGAGCAGTATGTGGGAGTTTACTAAAATAAATGGTTACATGTAGACGCCTACTTGTAAGTGCATAACTGGCACAACGTACAATCGCTTTTAGACTCGGGCACGACAAATCACAAAGAGTGATTTAACAAGTGGTCAATATGGAGCGTAAGAAGTCGATCTTTTGTTTTTAGACACCTAATTTTTTAGATCGCAACTGACACTACATGTCTTGAGGTCATCCTACTATCTGACACCTATGTACATGCCTGGTTAAAATCAGTTACCTTTTCAGTTTAATTTTTCTGTAAAAAAAATTGCTGAAATCATCAAACCTTGTAATTTGTTTATTCCTCCACTATAATTCATTAGAAACCAGTGTGTTTGTATCTAACATTATTTCGTTACAAGAAATGATTGATATTCTCATATTAATAATTTGAATGTCTTGTGTGCAGACTTAAGGAGCAAATTGAAAAGAAACTTAAACAATCAGCACCTCGCTGGGCACGGCTTGTGTTTCCAGGACTTGGTAATTCATCCCAAGATGTGAGAGAAATGGCTTTGTCTCTGCTGGAGCACTTCAGAGAAGACCTCTGTGGCTCTCAAGACTTGAGTAGACTTATCATTAAGGCTCTCAATTCTGTAAGTCTTTGAATAATGTATAGTTTGTTGAAGCTTGTTTTAATTACATTGGCGATAAAGTTAAAGTGCTAAGTGTGAATTGCCAAAGCCAATTATACAGGGTGTTCAAGATAATGGCAGCCTGTGAATGGAGTCAATCTGGCATATATGTATGAAAATGAGAAGGTTCAGTTATGACGTAGTATAGGTCAAGGTTATGTGACGGTATGTAATTGTAGTGCGGGAAGGGGCGATGAACAAATGTGACGTAAACGAGCTAGTCAGAACCGGTTTAAATAGTACATAAACATAACGCGATAGATTATCTGGCAACTTTCGATTTGTCAATGGGGCTGCTTTAATCTTGAACACTCTGTAGAATACAGTATGTAATATGTATTGCAAAATAATCTTTTGCGTTTCTTTACGACCAATTTTAATCACTCTTTGTGATATGCTTGATCTTTGCCAAGAACGTGTATATGTTGCACATTGGTTTGGTAGGCCCCTAAACGCATAGACTTCTACACATTTAGGACATGTACATCCGATTTCAGCTAAACCTTCTTAGTCGCCTCTTACGACATGCGTGGTAGGTAACAGTGGTTCTATTCTTTGCATCCCAAATTTGGGGCCCGGTAACCACTCGGGCGACTGCAAAATAATAATTCAATAAGAAAGTCAGATCGATGACATTTCTTCTTTCTCGTTCATTCTCATTTTCTTGCCGATTATTGCAGGATGTAGTCAGTAGAATGGAATATGTTTTTTCGCAGTGTGAGATGTGGTATCTGCATCTTTAGGTCTGACATCCGACTTCAGCATAGCCTATTTTGGGTACCCGCTTAGTTTCTCCCTCTTTGAACTCTGTAAACTTAGACTTCTTGGTAGTTGTCTGTTTCCGGTGCCACCAAAGGGAGGTGGAGTGGTTTCTTGGTCAGCTCTGTCCCTATGCCAACCTTGATGCTAGCAGTCAGCTATGAGACACGAACTGCTACGAGTCCATGCAGCTTGTGTGCAGTCTCTCGAAGGTGGTCAGAGCGTCTGACTCCTGATTGAAGACATGAACATGCTCAATAATTCCTAGATAGAAAAAATATGAAGAGTTAAAAAGTTAAAATATTGATATTGCTTTTGTAAAGGTCCTGCTTTTATTATTAAATAGCATGCACCAGATTTAAATCATCTTGAAAGTAACTAAAAGTAATTGTTAATGTGTGTATATATGATGTCATGGTTTGGTTAAAAACTGTTTTGGTGTCATTTACTCAATGTTATAAACATTTGCCTTGATGTTGCATAATTTGAGAGTTAATAATTTAACCTTTCACCCCCTTCTGGAGCACAGGTCTTTAGCAAATCTACATCTTTTCTGTCTTTTGCTCGCCTTTTCAGGTCTTCTCATTAACCTGTTTCCAGTTCTCTTCTCTAGTTTTATGGTCTTCAGTACAAGACCAGGACATGATTTATTATATTATATCTAGTCTTCCTTTTGTATGTTAAATCAAATAGCAGAATTTCTTTAGGTCACTAGTTTTTTTTCAATCTGTTTCTCTTGAATGACTTTGTTATACTACAGTGTTTCAGTATTATTTTGAATTGGTTTTTTTTTAAGAATAGCTATGAAATTTGTTTGTATACACATTTGTTGTGATTAGCTAACTTTTCTTTATTAGGGTCTTGCTGAGTCATTGAAAGCACTGATGTTAACTCAAGAATCGTATGTGCTGAAAGCTTGGTCGCTCATTGTGTTGGTTACTGGACAGGTAATGTATGAAGAGCAAAATAGTTTACAATCATTAACAATTCGTGACAGACCAGGTAATTATATTACTCCTCTATACCGAACACTGCATACTCCAGACACTTACATAGACTAGGAATAAGTCAAACAGTTCTCTGCCAGTGTCAGCAGGCGGAACAGACACCAGAGCATGTCCAGCAAGACTGTCCTCTCCTATGTGAGCTGAGAAGCAACTTATGGCCACACCCAGTCAACCAAAAACTAAGCTTTGGAGAAACCTGACAGACCTGAAGCTGACTTTCCCAGCTTGTGGTCCACAGTAAACTAAGCACATGATCAGAGATCGCTGAAGAAGTAACCTTACATTAAAGATGAACAAATTAGCAGTAACTTTTCATTTCTCATATTGTTGTAATCAGAAAATAGACTATATAGAAAATATGTACCATGTTCCTTATATTAATTCTCGCCTGTGTGGTACTGGGGTGCATTTGCGTGACAATAAGATATGAATGCCTATTGACACAAAAAATGGAGCAATGCTGAAGAGAAAGTATAACGGAAGTGTCTCAAATTTAGTATACAAACTGGCAAATTAAAAGTTCCCAGTACACAAATTCAATAACAATCAAACACGTTTGATAAGTGACATCATAAATAGAATGGTGTACCGTCCATGAGTTTCCAGGGCACACAATGGGAGCAAGAATAGTAACACTGCGATCTACAAGGCATGTTGTAAGAGGCGACTGAGGTAAGGACCTAGGGAATCTACCCAAGTGAGTAAAAAGCGTAACAGAAATCAGATGAGCTTGTCTACTTGTAGGCACATAACTGACGCAATGTACAATCGCTCTTAGGCTTGGATCACATACAAATCACAAAGAGTGGTTTAACCCTTTTGCTGCTACATAGTTTCCGAAGACGGATCTAAAAATAGCTCTTTGTTTCTAGGTCACAAACTTGAATGAGTGCCTATAGCAGTGACAGTAGAAATGTATAACATTTTAACTCGTCTTTAGCCCAAAGAGGAGAGGTAATAACAGACATGTTAACATGTCTTTAGCAGTGAATAGGAGAACGTCTACACACATCATTAGCAGCTAAAGGGTTAACAAGTGATCTATAGGGAGTGTCTGAAGAAGAAAAATGGGGTATATTATAGAACGGAAACAAGCCAAAAATATCCTAGGTTATGTGCATATAGATAAAGACATGTATAAGAAAGGTAAAATAGCAAAAGAAGAGCTGATCAACATAAAATATATTTTGAAGAAATAGCGAAACACGTAAGAACAAAGTACTTTAGTTTTACAGAAATAGTGACGATACACAGCAACATTTCAACCAAAAGGCCTATATCAAGCAAACGATACAACAGGAGTGACGAATTTCAAAGAACACTACATATGGACGACTACATTTGGAGACATTCAAACGTATCTAATGAAAATCTGGGAATAAAAACGCATAACGAAATGAGTGCAATACAAAACTAGAAGTGGAAAAGAAGAGAAACAATAAAAAAATTAAGTGAATATATAACATATATATGTAGCATTTTTTTGTTCTTACGTGTTTCGCAATTCTACCAAGTTTTACTGCAGTCTCCCCTTTTTTTAAGAAATAGCAATTCAACAAAAGACATGCACAGTAAGTAAGGCAAATGTCAACTAATGCTAAAGATAATATTAAAGAGATTGTATAAAGAAGAAATAAAGCAGACAATATTTTATACTATCAACATACCATGTTGCTCTATGGACATTCAGAAATTAAAAAAGGTTACAAAAATCCTAAATTGCAAGATCGAAAGAGCAATCAAAATAATGAAACAATTAAAAACTGCAGGGTTGGACAATATAAATATGTGAGTTTAAAATAATGAGTATTTGGATATTGACAAAATAGTAGATCTATGCTGCTACATCTATACTTGTAATACAGGATCTATACCAGGCTCCAAAACCTGAAGATATAAACCTTTATAACATTACCCAAGATTTCAATTGCATGGAATTATGGAAACTAATAGAGCAATCAGTTTGATGAGACATATAACTAAGATACTTCTCAAAAGATGGGAAACCAAGATCAGCAAAAGAGTAAGGATGGCCAAAGCTGTATTTGATAATATGAAAGACGCTAACATTCCAACTCTTAAACAATAAAATAAAAATGATAGTTACTAGATGCTATGCCTTTTGGATGTGGATTTACAGAAGAATTTAGCATATTTCATGATTGCAGAAATAAACAGAATAAAGTTAGGAAAAGTTAACGAACTTAGGAAAGTTAAGATTGTTAATGAAATTGATCAATGAATACATTTTTCATTATAAGAAAGTTCTGTTTCATATATTGAATGGAGTCTGCAATTATATTTTCTTTACAGAACTATTATTTTGTTAGTCTTTACTCGCTATTCCTCTATGTCTCTTGTTATTATTATATATTTGTCCATTATAGGGGCTACATAAAGGGTCAACCATAAATTTGTTGTTGGAGATAGCAGAGATTGGTTTCAAAGGTTCTCATGTTGGAAGGCACAATGCTTTTATTGCATGGAGAAGTCTTATTGATAATTTTGCTTTGGATAAAGGTGTGTATCGTTAGTTTTTAGTTGTATTCTATTGAAACCTATACTACAGAGACAAATGGACAAAAGACCATCCTCAGCACTCCAACAGTGACGGATACTATGGTATGTCCCGTAGTGAACAAGTTACCATACTTAGCCTCCGTACCGGCCATAACAAACTACGCGCCCACATGTACAACAAGTTCAAAATAGGCAGAACTAGCCTGTGCCCATGTAAAAAGGCGGACATGACGGCAGAACACATTCTGCAGGATTGTCAACGGATAACAGATTTAAGAAACGAAACCTGACCACGAAACACAGAGCTTCGCGAAAAGCTGTACGGGGGAACGGAGTCCCTAAAAACTAGGGTAAAATTCATGATAAAAGTTGGTTCATCAGTCTAGGCCGGAACGAGGAGAGAGAGAGAGAAATCTACACACTGCAAAGTAGGTGTGTATCATTTATTTCAATATATTTTTGTTATCAAATATTTGCTTTCAATGTTGAATTTGCTTAGTAACCAAACATTTGCTATCAATGTTCAACTTGGTCAGTGACTAAGGCTCATGTGAGAGAAATCATATATTGTGGAATCAAACTCTTAGACAAGGCTATTAATGTTACTAGTTGAGACAGACTGCTAAGTGTGATGCGTAGAAGTTGTAGAAGAATGAGTCTTACATAGATACTACAACAGTGGATACATGCATTAGGAGTATAAACTTGCACTGCCAATGACATATCACATGTGTCATAGACTGAAATAAAACTGAGTTAAAATGTAGGTAAAGGTACACACTAAAATATATATCTTGAATGGCAAAAAGTGTGTAAGTAAAGAACCTGTTTTCACACTGTGGGGTATATTTAGAAATGCAGTGTTAGGTCTGTATATCACTTTGGATCATCAGCACACTATGGGGGATGTGGTCAACATCATACTGGCCATCTTTACCTCCCAATGTTTCTCTTGTACACAGCTGAGACTCCAATATGGTTTTTAAAAAATCCCACTCCTGTAGAATTTGATCCTGGGGTCATTCACGTATGAAGCAATTGAGCTAAACACTATTCTATCGCAGCTATCAATGCTAATAAAACCCATTTCATAATACATTGTGATAAACCATAGATTGATTCGATTTTATTAACCATCCATAAAACTACCATCTCTTGTTTTTAATCTTGCTAAAGTCTATATTGTACTTGGCTGTACAGTTTGTGAAATTTGAATTTAGTTTGAAGATGTTATGGTTTTAATATAAGAAATAAATTCAAACAGAATACCTGTTCATTTGCTGTCATGCAATAATTCGTTGTCATGCAAAAATCATTGCCATCTTTTCTTTGGGTCATAATGTTTGCAGAAGTTGTAGTTTGATCCTGTGGTTATGCACCTATAAAGCAAGTGCATGTAAATTGGCCCGATTAATGGTATATATGGAATTTAATTTACTTAATGGTGTTTTTTTTTCAGCTCGACTTTTGGACGCAAAACGAATCAAGCTACTCTTGATGGTGTTGAAGATAGATAATGCAAAAGTTGAGCATGTTGCAATACAGAAGTTACATACTTGGTGGCATTTGTGTTCTTGTATTGGAACCAAACTTGCAGTGAATTTTGAAATGGTAAGCATAATATTTAATATTGGTTAAGTAGATCATCCTCCACAAGACGTCATTGTAGAGTGAGACCCCCCATTAGATGACAGTGCAGAACCCACAGGAGAGTGTTATATACTCTTGGCTACAACCAACCCACTCTCCAACTATGTTCCCCATGTATACAAACAAAACACGGCAGGACAGATCTCATCAACAGGGGACTGAAACTGTCTAGAAAGCAGACTAAAAAAATGTCCCCAGAACAAAGTATGTCAGTCATTATTGGTAGGGAGGAATCGAGACACACAAATAACTCAATGGTCCGCGATGTGAACTATCCAGATCAAGCAAAGCAATTTAAGGGGGAAAAATAACTTGAAATTAATGCTATTATTTCTGCAGATTTTAATGTTTATAAAGTAATTAGAAAAATGAATAATCTTCAGATAAACATTTGAATTCATTTTTCAGATTGTGCATCCATTACTTCAGTTTTGTGTGGGCAATGGAAAATTGAACAATGCATCTGATATGGGTCAATCTTCAAAATTAGGTTAGTAGATTTACAACCATGTTGTCACTTTACACGCATATGGGAAAATGGCTGTAGAACTAAGTTTCAATCTCTCTGTACGTGTAGTTTTACCTTTTTTTTTTCTTAGTCAATTGACTTCTACATGGGGGTGTAAAGTGTTGGAGGCCTCATAATACTAGGTCTTTTCACTTGGAGATGATTGACTATGGACTGGGTCTCTTGACAGTCAGTAAAATTTAACTGAATAGGCTGCAGAATGAAGTTATGGGATTGATCCTTGGGTACACAAGAGATACCTCATGCCGAGCTGTGTGATATGTAACTCATCAGACATGTCTAAAAGACATGAGATTGTCCAGGTGAAGGCGTTCCTATGTGTCTCTGCTGAAAGATGACCTCCGTTACCTTGCTGTCTAGCAGAGGGCCATGGCGGAAGACTAAAGAGGGGAAGGTCTTGGATGGTGGAAGTGAATGATACTGTCTCTCAGATCTGTCCACTTGATCATATCAACCACGGTGATGAATTGACTGACTAGTGAAATTGTGAGAAGATATGGAGGCGATAATCATGTTGGATAGGTTCTGCAGGGAATGTCCCCAGACAGCTACAGATGGATGCATACAAGGAACCTAATTCATAGCTACAAACACCCATGTGATTTCATCATTTGTGTGAAGGATTCTGTGATTAAGAGAATTCAATCTTGAAAAATGGCTTATACAAGTCAGATGAATGAAAGGACAGTTCAGGAGGAAAGTTGTGCATTCAATGCAAACACAACAATGAAAATAGGTGCTGTCTCTTAGTTGATTTCATGGCTGGTAGAAAAAAAAATTATGCTTGCAATGATAGTAACGGACACAATGAGTACTTTTATGAGGATTGATGTCGGAAAACTTTTTGCACTGAATGGGTAATCATGGTTCAACTGTCCTGCTTCAAGAAACCATTGACTTTACACTCCTGGACATGCAAGGGTTGAAGGGAAATGAAAGCTGCTGTGGGCAGGGTACAGGGGAGAGACATGAACATGAAATTTTGTGACCAGTATTCAGGGTATCTAATCCTTGTGATGATCATGGGTAATTTGACTGTAGAGTCAACATAAGTTATCTCCTGGTGAGTTATAATTTACAATGACCTATTTTCTACATTTTTGTTTTAAAGCTCTGAAAACTTCAGTTATCAACACATCCAGTGGTCCACATTCATCATCAAATGTGATAAACAACATGCCAGTTTTTCCTGTTGTGCAAAAGCTGAGCTGTGAGGTGATTGCTCGTCTTGTTTCCAAAATAGACATTTCAGATGATCCTGGGAACGTTACATGGACTATTGGTAAGATTTAGTAATTTACAGACCTAACACTGTATTACCCAATATACCTAGAAAAATGAAAAGGGATTCCTTTACTTTTTTACTATTTACCAATAGGTATGTTATTTATCACTTCGTTTTTAATCTTCTGATCTATCAGTAACAGTCTACTTCACATTCAGAGACTGATTCCGCTGAACCATTATCTTCATAATCTCAATATATCATCTACAGAGCTATCAAGAGCACTAATGATTGCAACATTAACAAATGTGCAATCCTTTCTGGGTTTATCTTCTAACCAGTTGATACCAATTCTTTACTTACTTTTCCAGAAATAATCAGCGAAGGCTTTTACGTCAACAGTCAGAATCTGTGTTCTTTTTTCAAGTAATTCTGAAATGTTTTGGTGACTGAGATGTAGGGATACTGCATCGAACATTCGCTTGTTTTCTTCAATGATTCAGTGACTTTTTTGGCTCTTGCACTTCAGCCCTTGGTTATTGGTTACTATACTGACGTCATTGCACTCCGGGCAGACCCATAGGTGCTCAGTCTCCCCAACAGATATCGAAGAGTATGCATACTGATGGTTCCAGTGGCTCGCTGATTAAACACACCTCTCATTCTGCCTCTCAGGCATCCAGTTCGACTTGAACAACGGGTAACTCCAAACTGCCTAAATCGCTTGATCGATTCAACATCTATTTTAGTGTCCTCATCCAACAGACAGTCGCGAAGAGACCGAAGAATATCCCCCTTGTCCATCTTCAACTCCCAAACAATCGATGCTGTTGATGCAAGCCTGTCCGCTCTCTCATTACCGCAAACACCCGTATGCCCAGGACAGTATATCTACGTACGCCACTGGAGGTTAGAAACTTCTGTAGATGACATCCACTCATACCGAAACCTGGATCTTGTGAAGCATCGACTGAGAGTCAGATACATAAACTGCCCCAGTAAATGAAGTCCCAGAGATCCAATGGAGGGCAGCAGTAACGGCCTCAACTTCCATCCTCATACTAGAAGTAGTTGTCCTGTATGCCCCACTTCAGCCCAATGCTATGTAGTGGTATATGCATATGTTTTTAAGTTTTGTACCATATAATGTGTTCCCTTTATCTCACCTTGGAGGAAGAAGGATCTACCTGCCATCATGCAGCACTTGACACTTGAAACGGTGGGGATTTTGAAGATGGGAAACTATTATGTAGGAATTTTATTTTTAATCTTTTTCTAATGAATTTTGCCTGGACTGTGTCTTTCCAGCCTTCTTTTCTCAATTTTTGAACTGCAAAGGATTCGTCTGCATGCTCAAGTTGAACGCAGAACCTATGTTTTATCGTTCATTTCTGATAGGATTAGGAACTTAATTTCGCCTACACTGAAATCAGGGATCTCTGGAAAAATATCCAGATTGCTGCATAAAGGAGCAGACCGGTTACCTTTAGCACAAGAGGCGAGCACCTAACCTTTACACTACAGAGACCCCCTTTTGAGACTCATGCATCTGGTGTAAATTTTATCATTATATCCAATATGACTGTTAGAGATCTATTACCTGATACACTTCCTAATAGAAAATGGCTCAGTGCCTTGGAGCTGTACTAGACATCTAGAATTAGCTTTCGCCCAAGTGGTTTCCGGGGCCCAAATTGGGGTGTAAAGTTCAAACTACACCGCAGAGGCCCAAGCACTATTACAGGCCGCAATCATGATCAATAATTCCAACTCTGACTGCCAACAAGTGGTATTTTTCACAGACGCGCTATCTGTTTTTCAAGCCCTACAGAGTAACCATCCATCCCTGAGAAAAGAGCTCAGCAAGATCTCTACCAACAAAGAGTTACACTTCAGTGGGTACCATCACACTGCGGAGTGCCAGGTGACGAGAAGGCAGACAAACTTGCTAAAAAGGAGCAGAATGTGAACAAATAGATAATGAAATCACATACTTTGAAAAAAAAGAGCTATCATGGACATTAGAAAAGAACCTACACCATCCAACGATGACTACCACACACTTGACCGACAAGGACAGACTATCATCTTCCGACTCAGGATAGGTCATAACAGACTGAACAAACACCTCCACAGTCTGCGATTGTCCCCAACCCCTCTGTGGCTCCGCTGAACAAACCACAGAACATGTCCTGCAAGACTGCCCCATGTATGTCCTCCCAAGAAAGGAATGCTGGCCCTACAACACTACACTCAAAACTACATGGCACTAGAGATGAGCTCCAGACTACAGTCAATTTCATCATAAGAACGCGTCTAACGGTATAATCATCAAAAAGCAATCGCGAAGAAGAAGAAGGGTGTAAAGAATGGAACCACTGTTACCTGCCACGCATGTCTTAATAGGCGACTATGGAGGTTGGGTGTGGGACTAGCCACCCCACACCGTAAAAAAACACTAGATGGCTACAGTACGGAGAGCGAACCAAGTAAACGCTGGCTGAAACCGGACACATCGCCAAAGGATAAGCTCCAAATGGTGCTGAATATGTGAGGTAAAACACGCTAAGGCTGCATGAATCAGATTTCCACATGAATAGAATTTATGGGGAGATCTGGTACATCGGTCTGGCGGTGATCGCTGCGAGAGAGAATTAGCTTTGACCATCACTACCGAGAAAAACTGCAGACAGTGTGGGGTCTGTCACAGGTTTGGGAAATTGAACTCGTACAGAAGACATGCCAAAATTAGATTGTTGGGCTGAAAGATTCGCTGCTGTAAAATTAGCAGCACTACGCGCTAATTTTGCAAAAAAAAAAAACGTGTCAATCATAAATACTATCTCTTAAGCTGATAAAGTTGTTCTTTAAACAGTTGCTGGTAATTACTAGTTTCTCATTGTTTAGTAGATGCTTCGGTAAATTAAATTCCTTTATTTTTTTAGTTCAGATTTTATTAGATATTATCTTTTCTAGGCGCTTTGTCTGATGAAGTTTTAGGAAGTCCTGCTATCTTTGTCAAACATGCCCCTATTATAATGACAGCACTGCAGACTGTTCTATTATCTGTTGGGAAGGAAATTGAAGGTATGAATTTATATTTGTGACAGTAAATTCATGATTAGTTTTTTTACCAACTACCTAAGGATGTCAGTATTTAAAATAAATGTCTAATTGATCTGACACTTCATTACATGTTTTCAGAAGACAGCTGGATAAGAATTTACACAAATGGATCAGCAATGAAGGCAACTATGAATGGTAGACAGGAGTGTACATTAGGCACCCAGATGCTGCTACTGTGTCTCTAGCAGCCCCTAGTGGAAGAATATGTTCCAACTACAAAGCAGAACTCTTAGCCCTTCTGATGGCAGCACAGCGCATGAATAAGCTGCAAGCACCTGCAGGCAGGATGGTATTTCTTACAGACTCACTGTCAGCTATACAAGCCCTGGAGGCTAAATCCGCTGACAGCACAGTACAAAACCTAAAAGAGAACTTGCTCAGCTTTCAGAAAAGGCAGAAATTCACTTGCAGTGGATTCCATCTCACTGGCATTGCAAGCAATGAGAGTGCCGATGTCTTAGCTAAGGAAGGCAGTGCCAAAGAGCAAATTTACCAACCCCTGTCTTTTCAAGAGGTCAAAACCCTCATACAGAGAAAATCTGCAGTAGACTGGAAGACAAACACTGGATATGATTATGGAAAAGACTCCCTCAAAGACCTAAGCAGAACAGACCAGGTCATTATATTTCGACTACGCACCGGACACTGCAGACTCAACAAACACTTATATAGACTAGGAATAAGTCAAACAGCTCTCCGCTAGTGTTAGCAGGCGTAACAGACACCAGAGCATATCCTGCAAGACTGTCCTCTCCTGGGTGAGCTGAGAAGCAACATGTGGCCACACCCAGTCGACCTGAAAGCTAAGCTATAGGGAAATCTGAAGCTGACTGCCCAGTTTGTGGTCCACGGTAAAGTAAGCGCATGACCAGAGATCGATGAAGAAGATCTGTCGCAAGTTGTCAATTTGCTTTGCAATAAATGTATAATGGGGAGAATATTTTCTTTATGATGTTGAGATTTATTGCAGACTCCAGTTAAGAATGGTGTACAACAGGCCGTTGCTGATTCTTGAAACACTAGGTCTATGATATTGACGTATAAATCTTTGAAAAGAAAATGTATCAAATTATATTAAACAATGAGGTGTGTAGGTAGTCAATACCAATAAATTGAAAGACACAGAGAATAGCTAAACACTATTCCAGCAGTTTAAAAGCTCTTTGTGATACAGTGGATCTCATCCTGTAACAACATACCTCGTAATGATGATCCTGACAGGTTGACAAAGAAGAGGGAATTCTGTCACAGCCTAGATACAAGAATAAAAGAGGTCAGTAGGTTTGTCAGAAGAAAATGTGGGATCAAGTAGAAACTAGAACATCTGAAGAACCACCAGAAAAAAATTAACGATGTCAGTTCAACATAAAAAAAATCTTGTAGTCTTCAGCATATGATATCATGGACAGTGCTGGCATTCCAAGCATGTACACATTGCTGAGTCTGAGATGGTTGGGACTCATGTGTCGCATGAGCGGTGGTAGAATCCCAAAGGACATTCTATATGGTCAACTCGCACCTGGTTCTAGACAGCATGGGCGCCCATTACTACGCTTCATTGACACCTACAAGTGTGATCATGCAGTGTAGAAAAGAAAATTGGTGGTGGTTGGCTAAATACGGCATGCATGGCGAGCTGCAGTGAGGAATGGCTCAAAAAGAAGTGAAGAAAGGTAAAAGAGAGCAGAGAGACCATCTTATGTATTAGCTCCAGTTTCACCTGCAGCAACTAACTGTGACAAGGATTGCCACGCCAGAATAGGCCATTACAGCCACAACAGATGTGATTCAGCATAGAACAAACTATGTGTCTCAAAACACATTGCCTCCTGGGACAAATAGGCCAATGATGCAACAACACGCTGAGATAACAACTGTTCAAGAAATAAAATGATACAAACTTCTGATGACTGACTAGAGCTGGCAAAATGCTTTTTACATTTTTCACTTCATTTGAGGAGCAGAGAAGACTAATTTTGTAATGACTAATGTCTTTGTGAAACAAGCTCTTTGGAGATTTCAGTTTTCTTTACACATGTTAAAGATATGAGCAAAGAAGATGAATACGAATTGTTAAGAAATAATCAGGTGTAAAAAATGTTTTGTTGTATTTGCAGAAAACCTGGTACTTCACATCTGGATAAGTCTTGGGAACCATCTCAAAGTTGCTATGGAGAGCTCAGTAAAAACTGAATGTAGAGATATATTTAGTTCCTACCTGAACATCCTGCACTCCATGACGCAAAATCAAGTGCTTCAAACTCAGACTATTTTGGTATTTTTTAATGTTTATTTTGATATCGTAAATACATTGTTATATTGACTGCGCAGTTTACAACTGAATGTTTTTTTAATTGAAACTGATGTTGTTACCCAGATACCATTTTTTTTTCTAAGTACGCCAGTGTGGTGCGGAGCCGCAAGGAAACAAAGAATGGTACCACTGCGACCTACAAGGCATGTCGTAAGAGGCAACTGATGTAGGACCTAGGAAGCTACACTAGTAAATAAGAAGCATCGCAGAAATCGGATGTGCTGGCCTACTTGTAGGCGCATAACTGGTGCAATCACTCTTAGGCTTAAATCACATACAAATCACACAGAGTGGTTAACAAGTGGTAGATATGGAGCATTCAAAGAAGAAGATTTCTAATTACTGTGAGGATATACTTGACTAAATTAAGTACTTTGAAAAAATAGGCCGGCGTCATTGAAAAACAAGGTGACAGTGAAAAAATATATCATCAAGAATATTCTTTTGCTTAATTTTTAATAAAAAAAGATCTTCCTGAAAAAAAGTAAACCTGTAAAATAGATGATGCACTGTCAGATGTTCATGTATCATGCCAGTTTACAAGGTGTGTTCTATGTCTTGCTCTATTCTTGATACCGGTGGGTCTGTACATCACGCTGAGAAGTCAGACTGGGGTTTCTTGGCTACCGCGCATGGTAGGGTTCTTGCAGGGCGAAATAGAGCACACAGGACAACTACTTCCAGTATGAGGATGGAGGTTGAGGTCTTTACTGATGCCCTCCATTGGCTTCTTTCTGGGAGTCTGTTTACAGGGCTGTTGTTGTTTCTGACTATCAACCAATGCTTCGGAAGACAGAATGGCAGGTTGCGGACTGAGTGGATGTTGCCTCTATAGACTCACATGGATCTACTGTCCTGGGTATGCAGGTGTTCACAGCAATGAGAGCATGGGCAGGCTTGCATCGAAATCATAGATTATTAGGGAGTGTAGAAGGGATAACGGTAATGTTCTTTGGTCTCTTGGCGTCATACTGTTGGATGAGGACATTAAAATTGACGTTGAATCCGTCCAAGTGGTTACCGGGCCCAAATTTTGGGTGTAAAGAATAGAACCACTGTTACCTGCCACACATGTCGTAAGAAGCTACTAAGGAGGTTTGGCTGAAATCGGATGCACATGTCCTAAACGTGTAGAAGTCTATGCGTTAAGGGGCCTACCAAACCAATGTGCAACATATACACGTTCTTGGCAAATATCAGACATATCACAAAGAGTTATTAAAATTGGTCGTAAGAACGAACGCAAAGAAGGAGAAGACGTTGAATCGATTCAGAAATTTCAGTAGTTTGAAATTATACAAGTAGAGCTGGATGTTTGAGGGGGAGAGAAAAAGTTTGTTTAACCAGCAAACCACAGAAACCATCAGCATACATACCCTTTGACATCTGATGGGGGAGACTGAGCACCTATGGGTCTTCCCAGAAAGCTGTGATGCCAGCGCAATATCCAATGGCTCACTATAAGATCCTCTTGCCTTTTGTATTCTTATTTTAATATCCTTATTTGTTCCTCCATTTTTATCTATTCTGCTACCAAGAAATATATATATATATATCTTCTTCTCTTCCACCATTTACTTCTTTATAGAAGTGTTGGGAGTGAAATGTAGTGATCTTGTGTGTTCTTGTTTTAAGGCACTTTGTAAGCTGATATTCATGTTCGTAAGGCTGTTCTTGATGCTGTCGCTCCATCTTTGCATGGTCTTCCTCTTGCCTTGTACTCATTATACTTTCTCTGTGGTAGGCGATACCAGGGCATTCTGGTTAGGTGTCCAAACCATTTAATCTGTTGTTCTTTTATGAATTGCATGACTGGTTTCACATCCAGTCTCCTTCTGATTTCTGCATTTTTAATTTTGTTTCTTATTGTCACACCTGCAGCTCTTCTAAGACACCTTATCTCTGTCGTTATGATTTTCCGCTCATTAGCTGCTGTTATTGGCCATGTTAGGGTATATATATTCAAATAT